>OX371225.1:245073825-245702759 GCA_947310385.1 Nephrotoma appendiculata
TATAACACAATTTTTTGTTTAATTTTTTTTTTTATTTTAATTTAATGTTTGTTAAACTGAATGTTTGGTTTTAATCTGAAATCATACATGGAGGTACTCACAGAATAGATTTCTTTAGTAATAAATAAATAAATAATTGGAACTATGGATTGCTACATTCCAATAATCGCCCTTTTACAGCTTCCCAATTCATGTATTTCCGGAAAAGATTCCATTCAATTTTATTGCAAACCACTTGCAAGGCTGAAAGCTAAAATATATATTGTACATTTATAGTTTAACCATGGCAATCGTATATTTAATCAACAAAAATTTTGGGCAGTTGACAGGAGGGAAAAAATCTATGTATGTTCCAGAAAATCTCGGACAAATTAAACCAAGATTGGTAATCTAATCTCACGTAGGACCAGGTCGAACATAAGTGACAGAATTTAGAAAAAATTTAAAAAGAAATTTAAAAATTTAGGTTGTGTGCATTTAAAAGAAACTGAAATAACTATCTATCCACTGAAACTGTGAAATGATCTGTAAGTCTCTATCATATCATACCTGGTTAAAATAGAACTTAACTATTGAAGACATCCAAACAATCCAAAAGAAAATATAAATGAAGCTTATTCGAAGATAGTATTAACAATATTACAAAAAGAAAAATGTTCTTCCAGTAGATTTTACTTCACGAAAAGGGGAGGAATGTTGTATAATATACCGGAAAACTGAATTCATGTATTTGTTTTTCGCATTTTTAAGTACGCTCAATAATTCTAGTACATAAGAGTCATAATCAGTAATTATTAAATGTCATAACCAGTAATCATTAACAGTAACAATCATTATGTGCAATCATAATTAGTTATTAGTCCACAAAAATTATTTTAAGTGTGAAGTTTACTTTTGCAGTCAGAGTATCTTCCCTTAGCGGTAATTGAAGCTGTCTTTTTTATTCTGCGTCATTAATCTTTAGATACCTTTTTAAATATTCGCATTGAGTTCAGACTGACTTGTAAAATATGTTTGATAATTAGTAGGGGAATATAGGACTTGCTGAGAAGTTTATATATATATATATATATATATATATATATATATATATATATATATATATATATATATATATATATATATATATATATATTTAAGTGAGGACTATCTTCCTTAATTTTCCGTTTTAACCAGGAAATATCACTAACACAAACATAATTAATGAACCAAGAAAAAGTTTAGCATTTTCCTCACATTCGCCTGTTGCAAGTCTTTGTCATATTTCAGAATATTTTAATCACACTTCTATTTCTGTCAATCTAAATTACTGCTCTTTAGATTACTATGCTTCAATTAAATGTATGTATATTACTGGAAAAATAAGAGAATGTCCCCCAAAAGATATATTTCAGAAACAGGTAATTTTAATAGGCAATTATTCTTAAATTGGTGTTTTGTTTAATTGTATATACTAAAAGGGATAATAGTTACTTGCTCAAAAAAATCTTGGTGAAACAAGTTAATAAATTTGTAGACACTTACATCATCATGTTTAAATGTTATAATTAAGAAATTCTAACAAAACATTACTCTTACGTCCAAAGACGAATGAACTTAAAAACTCATTTGTTAATAATTAGAAAATACTTCACTATAAACACATAATATACAGTCAAGCTAGATAATTTAAATATAAAACACAAACAATCATCAAAAAAAAAAATAATGATGGAAGATGGAACTAATTCACCAAATTCCCCTCCTCTCTCGGTCTAGCATACATTGTGTAATTACAAATAAATTTCTTTGTCCAAATTTAATAATTTAAAACGTAAAAATTACATTATCATCAGTCATGATGACGTTGCTGTGAGACTCTCTTATAATTCACGTCAAGTAATTATTAAACATTTCTGTTTTGTTATAGAAATAAATTAGAAATAAAAAAAAAAGCTACAACCGGACTATTGTAGGCTGGTTGGATAGATTAATTTAAAAAATTCAACAACAAAAAAATTATCTAGTATTTCGTTTCGTCTAATCTAAATTGAAATATATAAAAGTTAAAAATTTAAATTAATAGTTTCACTATATAAAGTTTGTAATCTAAAAATTCTTCAAAACACAAACAGTTTCCTTTGTAGTCACCACCCTCTTCAATATGAAACAAAAAAAAACACATAAAAAATGAAATCAACCAAACAATGTGGAATATAAGAAGCGTCGTCGTACATAAGAACAGAATAAAAAAAATCTTAATTTAAAATTCAACAGAACCCAAGAAGTTTTTTTTTTATATATAGAGGAGATAAATTTTAGAATTTTTTTTTCTAAAATAAAACAAAAACAAAAAGAAAATAAATTTTAAAGTTGCCTATGGTGCTTCAACAGCACAACAACAACAACAACAACAAAACTAAAAGTATCGCGCGGACCATTGAGATATTTATTATAAGCAAGCACCAGTATCTCTTATATATATAAAACTATATATAGATAGCACATAAAAGCAGCCATCATTAAAAAACAGTTTACGCTTTAAAATGATGATTAGTTTCGGTAGAACAAAACTACAAAAAAAAACTCGTACATGGCGAGTTTTTTAAAGTTTTTATTGATTCGTTCCTGAAAACATCTTCACCTTTTTAATTTTTGGGTATAAGCACACAAAACATTCGGAGGACAAAGAAATAATTTCTAAGCCAGAATCTATATATCTACGTATAGCATTTTATATATTTAGAATAGAGACGCGATCTCGTAACGCTGTAACGCCAAAATATTCTAATCTTGGCTAATACAAATTAATTAATTTTTTTGTGCGATGTCTTGCTTTTCCATGATGATGATGATGATGATTTATTTGACTTGATGAATTTTGAGTTAATTTACATAAAAATATTCATGGTTTGTATGATAATCCTGTTTATGTTTTTTTTGTTGGTGTGATTGGTGGCTTCAAATTTATAAATATATGAACAAATTATTTAAATTAGGTATACAGATCTTAATGTTTTAAAATTTTTTATTTCAGATTATAAAAGATGCTGTTCTGATTAGGTAGGCTTAATTTATTTACTGTTTGTGTTTAGGTGCTGTATTTGAAATTAAATACGTATTTCAAGGTCGTGGCTTATAAAAATTTTTGTGGTTAGATTTATTACTGTGAGAAATGTATGCTGCTTATTTATATCAAATAATAAATCAGATTTATGGCTAATGACCTATAGACTGAAAATATCTTTAAAATATTTTAAATTATCGAATATTTTTAAACAATAATCATTCAAAATAAGTTTTTCTATTTTAATTAATATTTCCCAATTCTAAACTATCGTAACTTTAGAATTACGTTTAGAAATAGTCCGGTCAATTTTGAAAAAATCCTTTGATGAGCTGCTTTTGTTGTTCGATTTTTATTTTTATATGGCTTAGCTCTGACCTCGTTATTAATGCTTAAGTACGTTTTGCTTACGGTATTATCAACAACTCTCGTTCGAAGCCAAAATTGCATACGTAAATTATGGCATATCAGAATATTGGTCAAACTAAAAGTGTACAGCTCGATTTACATTAAAACCTTATTTTTCTTCAGAATTTGAGATCACTGTCAATGCATATATAACTACACATCTAACCAGTACTATAGAGAAACGTCAACCATATATAGAGTAGTCAGTTCTAGGGTAAGCGTATAGTTGATCATCTAAACAAATTGATATCCAAACAAATTACAACGCAAGTATTGAGTCGACATTAAACGAATTGTCACTTTACTCCAGTTTACTCCAGCCTCTATGCATTTTGGAGGGATCTGGGAAGCCAGTGTATAGCCAATTAAAACCAGATTGCAACGTGTAACTGGTGAACTAGTTATATTAAATAAAGAGCTTCACACTCTTGTTCGAATTGCGGGAATGTGGAACAATCGTCCGTTATGTATGAATGGTCCGGAATTACAAGATGTACTCACTTCCGCACATTATTTAGTTGGCACACAATGTGTTACGATACAGAAAGTGGTCCAAATAATGTGGAGAAGATGGTACAATGAATATATTCATAGTTTGCAGCAAAGGCTTAAATGGAAGCATAATGACTCTAACGTAAAGGTGGATCAAATTCTCTTGATCAAAGGCAACAAACCATTTGTAAATGTTTTCGGACTATAAGAAAGGTGCTAAAACTGCCTACACTGAAAAAAATCAACCGGAGATATTTACACATTTTGCTGTGTAAAACCAAATTTGCAATTATTACCAATAATGTTTGAATAAATTACGAGTCTTGTAAAATTTGCAGTGCAATATTTACAGTGCATTTTTAAATATTAAAATTATTGCTGAGCGGCGTCTGATAATAAATTAGATTAATTATATTGCATTGCTGCTAGGTAAATATATCTGCGCAATTTGAATATAACATTTTCAATGCAATCATATTAACCCTAACCCTGTGCATTGGGGTCATATTGACCCCAACCGTTTTTAAAACCTAAAAAATCATATTTCTTGTAATATAAACAGTGCGAATAATTTAGATAGGCTCAAGTAAAAGCTTTGAATCCAAAGCTTTTAGTTGAGGCTATCTAAACTATTCGCACTGTTTATATTACAAAAAATATGATTTTTTAGATTTTAAAAACGGTTGTGGTCCCCAATTTCTTCCAAGGCTGTAAAGGAAAAATATGTTTGATCAAAATTCACACGTAAGTTTATTGTCAATTCGGAGAAGTAATTAATTATCATCTTTATTTTAAAAAAATCGATGGCCTTTTGTGAAAAGTGAATCAAAAAAAACTTGTTTTCCCGTCTCCTCCAATCTAGAATTTTCGAGGTTTGCTTCTGTGCAGAGTAAATATTACTCGCTGCAATTTTCTCGATCCGCAAATTTTAAATACATTGTAAAGCATTATCCACCTTGCTGTCATTATTTACCATGCGCTCTGTAAACAATTTCGGAAGCTTAATAAAATTCTCGAACTCATAATTCCGTAGAACCAAAATTCTATATTTTGGATAATTCTGTGTTGACAAAATTCAACTTTTGCAATATTTTGTACTTTAAAATTCCGTTTTACATTTCTCTGTATTTGAACACAGATTTTTTTAAAATAAAATTATATTAATCATTTATCTTTGTATTGGCCTTAGACCTACCCAAAAAACTGCATAAGTATATTAAGATTTGATTAGTTATATAAATTGCTTATTTACAAAAATTAAATTTGAAACAAAACTTGAACCAAATCAGTGAAAGTATTTAAAAATAAATTCATCGTCAAAAATCATAATTCACTTGAAATAGTTAAAGAAAATAAAATATTTAATTTAATGTTAAATTTACTGCCATTCGTTTTAAAAAATCGTACTTTTCAATTTTGGTTCGTTTTTTAATGATCGTTTGAACTTTCTTGGCCATTTTAATACTCGATCTTTTCCTATAGGAATATGATCTCTTGCTCTAACTTTCTCTATCTGAGTTTCAGCTAAGATCATTTCCATTGATAAATCCTGAATAATTAGATAAACCCCAGCATTACGTTTTCCAACAACCACCTTGAGACGACGGTGCCAAGCTTCTATACTATTTTGTGTTCGTGGGAAATATCTGTTGCACTTGTTGACTGCGAAATGCACCAAAACAACAAGAGTCGACCCTCCGATTCTTAAATAGTTTTCGCAAACTATTGAGCAACCTTTTTAGCCTCTCTATGTTCCAATTTATCATACAGTGCATCATAATATGAGATGACTTATTCTACGGGGACGAATGATAACCTCATTAACTTTTTGATTTCTAGTGCAAATGATACTATAGTATTCCGTATTTCTTTGCCAATTGTTCTTTCTGCACTTTCCTCCAAATATTTTTCCCGAAATGTAATAAGCATCCTTTGATGTCCATGTCAGGGAAAAAAAATTTGTTGATAAGATAATCGATTTCTCGAAATCCCAAATGATTCTCTGTGGTCTTACTCCGAACTCTTGTTCTAAAAATAAACATTTGAAATCAAAGAAAAATTGGGCGAACAACTTTAATGTTTTTTGCTCATTAAGCAAAAAACTAACGGGACGATTTCATCCTCGATTTGACCATGAATGGAAAATAGTTGGCGCATTATGGAAGGTACTACATAAAAAGTACCATCCATAATCCAGCGTTAATGGAAAGGAATGTATAATGGGGTGGTTGGGAAGTTAATTGTGTATAAGTAAGTGTCGATTATCATAATTGTTGTCACACAGATTGTCGTGAAATGGAAGACTTTCGAACGATTGTGTATTTAATTCGAGAGTGCTGAAATAGACCAATATACGGAACAATCACAATAACACCATTACAATTAAAAAGACCAAAGTAAAAACATTAAATTAAATATACCGACCTGACGGCATAGTGGTTAAAGCTTTGGCCTTTAGATCGGGAGGTACTGGGTTCGAATCTTGATAGGGCAGGATGCAAAAGGTACAAAACTCATGGGCCGACACATCTTCCGTGCCTGTATAGGCTGGCATGGAGCTGCGAAGGTAAGGACGTGAAAAGTAAACTGTGAAAAAGTTGGGTTGGGAGTCCCAGTGGTCCCAGAATAGATTACAAAGATTAAATAATAATAAAAGAAAAATATACAAGCATTTTGATTAGAACTGTTTTGTATAATCAAAAATCCTTATTCCCGTAGGAAACCAACAAGATCGATCAAATGAATCATTGATCATTTAGTTTTATTTCACTTATTCAAAAAATTGAATAAACACTTACAGAAGAGCTGACGCTTTCGGTACACAGATGTCCGCTACATTTCGCACGGATTTCCCAATTTTCGGAAGAAGCTTAAGTTTCAAATTTCATTCCGAATAGTTAATACGTCTGAAATGTAGAAGTGCCAAATTTGGCGCTCCTTCAAAAGTTAACTCAATTTCAAAAACAAAACAAAAAATCTATTTTGCTTGCCAAACTTCGTTTTATTATCATTAGCACACGTTACATTGTTTTCGTATTTTTTTTTTTGAGTTTGTTTATGAAGTAAAGGAAATTTTGTTTCTCTTCTTTTTTATGGTGGTGTTTTTTGTTTGTTTACGAGATTATTTTTTTGCTATAGTTGTATTAGTTAGTTTTTGTTAATTATGTATTATTAACACACATTATTGTCAATCATTCGACAAGGTTTTGAAATGCACAACATTTTGAAATGCAATAATTGTAGAGGCTAACGGCTTCGATAACTCTCACGGGCACGCGGGAGGTCGCTGCGCTCCCCCCCGCTTAGCCCTCCGAGGGGTTTTAGATTTGAACTTCGGGGGACGTAGGAGCCGGGATCAGCAAACATGTCGCACTGCGTGCCGCACGTAGGAGCGGATTATATAGAATCTATTAATGACGTCAAAAACCCAAACGTTCTTTTCAGGACGACCAAAAATATATTTTATTAAAAGAACGTATTTATATAATTCCAATGTTGAAAATTAAATTTTACAATTATTGATTGTGAAATGGTCAAATTCAATTGAGCAGGCCCAATTCCAAAAATTCTAGAAACAAAAAAACAGAAAAAAGAAAAAGAAAATAAATAACGGGATTTGGCAAGCAAAATAGATTTTTTTTTGATTCTAAAATTGAGTTAACTTTTGAAGGAGCGCCCCAAATTTGATCATTTCCAGTAAAATTAAAAAAAAGTTTATCTGAACTAATTTTGTTTGACATTTAATTTGCAATCTTTTTGGTTTTAATAATTTTTTCGTAAATACTCTATTCTTTAAAACAAAAAATCCAAAATACGTAACTGCTCATAGAAGAGCTGTTACTTCCGGCAGAAAAATTTCCTTTCCGTCAATCCGTTTGGCTTGTAGAGAGGAAACAAACTTTTAATCTGCACGCATCACAGATACACACACACACAAAAAATTTAAAAACAATTTTTTTTTACTTCGGCGAGATAGCGCATGGCTTACAATGCAAAAATCTCGAGGTCGATAATTTTCTTGATTACTACACTTTATGTTACTATGTAAAAGAAAATAAAAGGCATCGACAGGAAATTTTCAACCTCAAGATTTTTGCAAATTTAAATTTCACTTTACCGCCGAAGTAAAAAATAAAAGTGGTTTTAAAAATCTCCCTGTATGCGTATGTATGTATACTAAACGTGTGTGGCTTCTCTCAGGTCTGGGTTTGACCCAACTGATCGGTACGCCATCAGAAGTTGCAACCTCCATAGAAGCCTCTGCAATGGAGGAAGAAATTACTATGAACTAAACGATTCTTAGTTCGAACAATATCGGTTTACATTAGTTTTTAAAAATTTAAGTGGATTTTAAAATTTTTGACAAAAAAGTATGGAAGTTTTGTTGATTTATTTAAACCAACCAGACAACAACACACTACATGGACACTACATGTCAGGGCGGGTTATTGGCGCCCTAAAACCAATACCAAACCAGCGTCTGTTCTCCATGTTAGGAGCGGCTGAAGCGGGCGTCTGTCTTGTATCAAGCGGCTCGCTATATAAATGTGTTCAAGGTAGGACTGGATGCCTTAAGATTTTCACCAGTACGTGACCCACACACGTAACAAGCGGGTTGAGCGGCAGGCCAACAACCTTCCCTCATAAAAACCATTTAAGTTATGAACCCTGAACAAAGGCCTCGGATTACCATATCGGATTCATTACCAACTCGACCTCGGAAATTGTACACGGACAACGCTTTAAAAATGGGAACATGGAACGTGCTTAGCCTCTTAAGACCTGGAGATCTCCAGAACCTTTCGAACCAAGCAAAGAGTTACACATTAGATGTACTTGCACTACAAGAGCTTAGATGGTCCGGGAGTGGGATCCATGACACCACCAATGGTTACACTCTTCACTACAGCGGCCATCAGAACGGAGGAGAATTTGGAGTTGGCTTCCTCATCCATCGGCGCGTGAAGCACCACATCATCGATTTCCGCCCGATCAACATGCGGATATGCACGGTCAGACTTCGCACTAATAAGTTTAACATCACGATCGTTAATGTACATGCACCCACCGAAGATAAATCGGATGACATCAAAGATCTCTTCTTTGTGGAGCTGGAGGAAGTCATCAATAACATACCGCACCACGACATTAAAATCATCGTGGGCGACTTTAATGCAAAAATCGGTAGAAGTGCAGAAAATACATCGCACATCGGTCCTAACAGTCTGCATCTAACTAGTAACAACAACGGCCAACGCGTCACCGACCTGGCATTAATGTACAACTTAGTTGTATCAAGTACATTTTTCCCACATAAGAGAATCCACAAAGT
Organism: Nephrotoma appendiculata; assembly: GCA_947310385.1. Classification (NCBI taxonomy): domain Eukaryota; kingdom Metazoa; phylum Arthropoda; class Insecta; order Diptera; family Tipulidae; genus Nephrotoma; species Nephrotoma appendiculata. The sequence goes on from OX371225.1 coordinate 245,083,104, forward strand.
AACGTGGAGATCGAATGATGGAAGAACGGAAAACCAAATTGATCACGTCATGGTGTCTAAGAGACACTCGACCAGCATATCTGACGTTAGATCCTACAGGGGTGCAGATATGGACACCGATCATATGCTTGTCGTATTTAAATATAAGTGCAAACTGTCATCTACGTTCAACAGACAAGCACAAAAAACCGTTCGATGGAATGTGGATGCTCTAAAAGACCAAACGTCACTGCAGAGTTACCAATCTGCTGTCACTAACTATCTAGAGCGGCCTAGCAACAACGAAGAAGCTCCTTCTACCATCCAGGAGCAGTGGCACACAATACAGTCAGCCATTACCACCGCGGCGCAAAACACTATCAGAAGAAGACCTCCGAGACCCCGCAATGATTGGTTCGATGATCAATGTCGCCTGATCGTCGCAAATAAACAAAAGCTTCGTGAAAAATGGTTGGCTCGCAACACTAGAAGCACACATGCAGAATATCTCCGCGCCAGGAAAGCCACGACTAAATACCTTCGTCAAAAGAAACGCGATCATATGAGATTATGCATCGAAAACATCAGCTTCCAAGCGGAAGTAGGAAATTCAAGGGACTGTTTTGCCAATGCCAGGAATCTCACTAAAGACTTCCACCCAAGAAGTACAGCCATCAAAGACGGGAATGGAGAATTGAGAACAAACGTGGCTGATGTTCTCTCAGTATGGCAAACCTACTTTCAAAATCTACTAAATCGGAATGACGACGTGACCCCCATTAGAACAATAGCTCCTCCAGGTGATGAGGTCTTCGTCGAATATCCCACAGTGGAGGAAGTAGACGCAGCTATTAGTCGATTGAAAAACGGCAAGGCCATCTCTCGATGGAATCCCCGCAGAATTAATAAAACTCGGAGGCGCTACTCTTGCAACAAGTCTATACGATCTCATCGTATGTATTTGGGACCAAGAAGAGTTGCCGGAGAATTGGAAGACCGCGCTCATATGTCCGTTGCATAAAAAAGGCGACCGTCTTAAATGTGAAAACTATCGTGGTATAGCTCTATTGAACACTGCTTACAAAGGGTTGGCTAATGTTGTACTTGCCAGACTTATCCCTCTCGCCGAAAACATCATTGGCGACTATCAGTGTGGTTTTCGTCCCAACCGATCGACCACTGACCAGTGTTTCACCATGAGGATGATCTTGGAAAAATGTTGGGAGTACAACATAACCATACATCAATTATATATAGACTTCCGTCAGGCATATGACAGTATAAACCGCGACAACCTTTGGGCCGCGCTCATATGCCTAGGAATTCCAGAGAAACTCGTTTCTCTGTGCAAATTAACAACTTCTGGGTCTGTATGTAGAATTGTAATCGAAGGAACTGTGTCAGACTCCTTTGAAATAACATCTGGTGTTCGACAGGGAGATGCACTCGCGCCTGTGCTGTTCAATTTGGCGCTTGAGTACGTAGTGAGGAAAAGCAACATCGAAACTTCGCGCTGTATATTTAATAAATCAAGCCAAATTCTTGGATATGCAGATGATATCGTTCTTCTTGGCCGAAGACCTAGCGATATCAAAGACAGTTTCGTGCCGCTCGATAGCTGCGCAAGAAGACTTGGTTTGAAGGTGAACAGTAACAAAACCAAATTTGTATCAACACCCAGGAACATCTCCATGGCAAATCTCGGAATTGGCGACCATAACTTTGATCGCGTTGAAAACTTCAAATACCTCGGGTCAGTTATAACATCATCAAATGACATGCAGGCAGATATAAAAGCCCGAATCGCTGCCGCACATCAAGTTTTCTACGCCCAATCAAAATTATTGCGATCTAGACATCTATCGCAGTCGTGCAAGCTCGCACTTTATAAAGCACTCATAAGACCTCTGCTGGCTTTCGGAAGCGAGAGCTGGACCATGACCACTAATGATTGTAGATTATTATCTACCTTCGAAAGGAAGGTCATTCGCTCCATCTTTGGTCCTATTAAAGTCGCGAACAATGAATATCGGATTCGCATGAACCACGAGATAAAGCAAATTCTTGGAGGTTGCGATATTATCGGATTCATCAAATCCAATCGAGTAAGATGTCTCGGCCACGTTGCAAGGTCCCCACAACAACGAATGACCAATAAAGTGATCCATCAACAACCAGCCGGTGTGCGTCGTAGAGGAAGACCCCGACTGCGCTGGCGTGACGACGTCGAACAAGATCTACAGGCATTAGGATGTCGAAACTGGAGGTCGAGAGCGATGGACCGAGACGGCTGGAGGACCATAGTGCGGGCGGCAAAATCCCTTCATGGGATGTGAAGCTAGAGAGAGAGAGAGAGAGACAACAACACAAACATTGTTTTCCGCGTAGTTAATAATATCCTACATGTGCAGACATTAAAGGTTCTTTGAATAAGGACCTTCGAAATTTGTTAGGTTATAGCAGCCATATTGTTTTAACAACATCTATCAAATTAATGCGTGGATTCCACAGTGAAACAATTGTTTCAGTAATAAATACTGGGAACCCGAAAAGAGAAGAGTATATTTAAATTACGATAGAGCGACAAAGGCAGCAACTTTTGCTTGTTTCTTATAGCAAAATTATAGTCAAAATAATTATAGATTGGGGGCAACATAACATAAAACAAATTTGAAAATACACAATTTTAACGAAACACAAAATTTTGAAAAATTTATTTTCCCTTTTTCTTGACATTTCACTATAATATTTTTATAGCCATAAAATTTTCGTAGTGAGCGAAAATTATTTTTTTTCAAAATTGCTAGATAAAAACAGCCGTAAGAAAAATTGTAATATCTCGATATCAACTGGGAACTTCGTGATAATTTTTATTTGAGTGAAAGACCACCAAGCCTCTAAAGACTTAAACTAAACCAATTTGATCAAAATATATCGAGTAGTTTCTGCGCGATGCGTGCACATCGACTAACCTAGCAGTCCTATTATTTTATACAGAAGATATATTCGCTTTATGGTGTGTAAGATTTTGGCCATAAAAGACGTTTACTTATAAACCAAATACCCTATCACTGTTTCAAATCGTTTATAACAACAAAACGCCGTCACACTTGTATAGAATAAAACTATTAAATTTAAGTGCAACTCGCTAATTTAATAATATTCATACATAATAAATTGGAAAAAATATTTTATATCTACCGCAAAAAGAAAATTAAAGATAATCATGTAATAATTTCCGTAGGATTGTCTAACGAAAATAATATAAATATACAAAGCAACTTGACGATGGCAACAAGACATACCATCATCATATACATAAATACATTTGTACAATAATAGCGCAGAAACACCATATAATTTAAAAATCACGATATACCAAAAGGGAAAAATGATTATTTATAGTTTTAACAGAATTATTATTTATTTTTATAATATTTGTACCCATTTATTATTCATCAAAATTATCCAATTAATCAATCAACATCATCATCATCATCATTTTAATTTTGTAATTCAAACAAAGTACATACATATTACATATATATGTACGAGTATATATATACGAGTAGATATAATGTAATGTGAATATTATAAATAATTATACAATTATGTATTATTTATAATTTTTTTTTCTTTTTTACAATCAACAATTTATTTCATGTTGTTACTCTGTCATTGATTTTGTCTTAACAAATCAACAAAATGTACACACAGATTATTATTTGTTGGGATATTGTTGTTGGTTTATTATACTCCATCCATATACGCGATCGGAGAACAATATACATTTTGTTTGTTTGATTATTTACTTGTGTTATTTGTTTGTTTAATGTTTTATTTGGATAAAATATATAAAATGATTGGTTTTGAAATAATAACAATAATAAATCTATTGTTTTGTTGTTTGTTCTGTTGTCTGTTTGTTTTAAATTAAATATTTTTTTTCTGTATTGAATGGTTTGGGAATTATGTACTTGGTTGGTATAATTTAATTAAATTTTTTTTATGTATGAAATGGAAATGTGGTTTAATTCGATTTACTTATTCAGATAATAATTTTGTTCATGAAACCGATATGCTTTGATGAAGGAAAATAATTTGTTTGTATATTTTATTATGTATCGGCAATTAGGCTTTAAATATTTACAGTACTTCTGAAGATTGTTTAACACCTTCATTTTTAAAAGTGTATGAAACAATGTACTATTTAATTATTTTTATAGATAAATTTTAAAATGAGTCAGAATACTAAAATCTAATTTTGTCTGCGTTGAAGCATACCTCTCTTCCAGCAACTACCCACCGGATAAAATTCAATATATAAATTTTATAAATGTTATGATATTTTTTTCAATATGTGCAAATTCTATTTGGATTATTATCAACTCACAGAACGTGCAGAATTACGTTTATGGAGTTTGTCCTTAATCTGGCCCAAAAAGCAACAATAACATGTGTAGAAATGTTTGTATAATGTCTGCATAGAACAAATTTTAGAATAAATATGTAGTTATTACAAATATTTTCTAGCAAAAATGAAAATGTTTCTGAATTTTTTCGGGAATCTCCTACAAACCAGTGCTCTAATTCTCTAAGCAGTAAGATAAGTTGTAAACGTGTAAACGATAATTTATCTTGCCTTTTTACAATATTCGCATTCCGTAATTGCACTCTAAGATAAAATTTAATACGGTTACGATAAATAAATGTCAAAACTTAACACACTCTAATGATGTAAGTAGGTTCATATTTAGACTTTGAGGGCCTATAACTACCGTTCCCATTTTAATTTCAACATTATTCTTATGGATATAAGTTACTCTAAATAGCATATGTTCACAATCTATAGTTCAAGTTGTTACGGGTTGTGGTATGGCTAATTTTACAGGTGAAAATTTTATACAATATATTATCTTGGCATTTTTAAATCGCATTCTCTAAACAGTTTTTTTGCCCAAGATAAGCCTATTGACAGCAAGCGAGCAAGAAAACATTAAACGTCAAAACGAAATTTTAATTATTTTATATCCTTAATAACTCATAAAATATAATCTCTAGAAACGGAAATTGTTGCATATACATCAAAGCCATCTAGAATCACACATAGCCCCCAAAATCATATTGAAAAGTAGTCGGAGTCAGGAGTTATTTGAAATTCAAATCAAGATACGGTTAGATAGACTTATAAAACAAACCAAATGTTTGAAAAGAACATTACAACAGTCAAAAATTTCTTTACTTCGTATGGTAAAGACGTGTTCAATATAAGTCTTATTAACAATTGATCGATCCGTTGAATTTTGATTAATGTCGTGTATTCTAATCTGTTTAAAGGTTATTCTTTATACTAAGTACAAAATCGCATTATTATGTACATAATTATTATTTGCGATATGTTTTTGAAATTCAATCAAATCTGTCTAAAGTAAATCATAATTTCAGTGTATTTCGTTGTTGAAGACATGTTTAGCTCTTTCCGATGCCATATTTAGTTCTTTCCGCACATGCGAGTTGACAATACCTAAGTATAATAGTCGGATCTCGGAAAGCCCGAGGATTGTCTTATTAGAATTTTACAATTTCAAGTAAACTACAAAAAGCTATGCGTTTTAAGCGACGAAACTCATTTAACCATCAAATTTGGTTAGTCATTGCGAGTTTTCCGAACTCCACGAGTTCCTCGTCCAAAATTTTTTTTTTATAAAATAACACCGAAAATTTGTTAATCGGACCCATTTCTAGTATTTGATGTAGGTCTAGTTATGGAGGGACGTTACGATTTGATTTTGTACCATGAGTTAATTTTTAATCTTTGTAAAATGTTTGGGTTAATCTTAAGGATCGGCAACGAGTAGGAGGTGAGACTTTGATCAATTACCTGCACTTTAGAAATCGATTTTATGCAATATACATATTGTTTGACCTTAGTGCTAGTTAAAAGCTAGTTGTAATGCATAATATCATTAAATTTTGTACTTGTTCATTATTGTTCGAAATTTGTCCTATAGTTATTACTTTTCTCAAACATAGTTAATAAAAAGTTTAGAATTAAAGCATTGTAAGAACCCATAGACTGGTGGGAGCTCTTAGTGCCGCTAAATGAAATATTAAACAACAACAAACTGAAATTTGTTAACTAATTTTGATTTTCTATAGGCCGTCATATTTATTGTGCTCGTCAGTTTTTTAATTGTGCATGTGTAATGATGAACTAAAATATTGCAAGTGCACACAAACTTGAAAACTTTGCTTGCTATGTGGAGAGCGGGTCCATTTTAGATGTTGTCAAATCAAACACTTGAAACACTTGACATTTATATTTGAAAATTAAGCAACTAAAATTGCTTTTGCTGTAATCCACAGACCATCTTGTTCTAGGATATTCTACCCCTTAAGTCTTCTTCTTCTTATATAAATAGGTACATTATTTATTCCCTACTTTAAACATAAAATTATTAAAAATAAATTTATTTGTTGTATTTGTGGAACGATTGTATATAAACCTAAGTAAAAGTATAGGTAATACATAGTGAAGACGGTCGATGAACATATTCGAATGTTTAACTTTACTGAAAGAATATTTTAATTCCTACAATAATAGTCCATTTTTATAAGTACAAAAATTGCATTAATAATTAGTAAATTAATTAATTAAGTTAATTAAAATGTTAGAACTTCATCTTATTTAATTCTAAAATAAAACTATAAACTAAAATATCAAAAATTGCAATTAACTATTAATAATATCCAAACGAAAGCGTTTTACACAATCAAGCAAAGTTATTCCGCGATAAATTACTTGTGTTACTTTTTGACATAAACTTATCTTGCCACTTTACATTTTAACTTGAAAAAAATTTAGTGAATGCGAAATTACTAAAACATCACGATATCCAATATAAATCTAGACTTCTACGATAATTTTTTTCGTGTGTAAAAGTTATCACTTTTACACTTTACAATTTATCTTGGTTTTTAGAGAATTAGGGCACAGCATGCTAAGTAACGTATATATTTAGATTCTATTAGATCCTATCTAATAGAAAAACACGTTTGTTTTGTTCAAATTGTGAGTTTCAAAAAATTTGAAAAATAGGAAATTCCCGAAGAAATTCAATTCTCATTCAAAAATTCATTCATTCAAATCCTAAACACTTCTAACCCCCAATTTCAACAAAACAAACGTGTTTTTCTATTAGATAGCACCCAGTAGCTGGTTGACCTAACACACAAACTCTAATGCCATGAGGAAATTTTTGTGATTGAAAGAAATCGATATTTTTGAAAAAATGTGGGTTGTATGGCATCACCTTTAAGTCCATGGGGCTACCCCTTTTAAAAATATTACGCAAACCTGCTCATTTTAGTGTGTAAAGCCCTATGTAAAGTTTGAATCCGATTGGATGAATGGTGTAGAAACTTACAAGGAGAGTTACTTTAATCCAGCAAGGGCATCACCGAACTCGTCATTTATAAACTTATTCCCTTACCTAAACTCATTGGACATGCAAATTACACGTGGTAAACATTTCATGACGATCGATTGAGCGGCTGAAATGCACATTCGGAACAAACAGACGTTTCAAAAATATTATGGAAACCTGCTAATTTTGATATAAAAATTTTATGAAACTTTTAATCCGATCGGATGAATGTTGTGGGGGATGGACTTCTTGGATTCGAACATGTCACTAATTTCATATATCCTCTTTCCAATACTCATTTCAAATTTGCATTAGAATCCTTAGTCACCTGTGGACAGCCCTTTCAAAAATTTCGTAAGGTTACTTCTGGCCATCTTCACGACGATCGATTGAGCGGCTGAAACGCCCATTCGAAACAAAGGTTGGTATAGAAAACAAATTGAAGATTAAAAGCTAATTTTAGGCTAATTAAATGCCCATTCAAATTGTTATTGGTCCTTTCGGTCTAGAAAAAGCATTAGGCTTTTCCACTTCAAAGCAATCAATTAAAGATATTGGAATGAAAATAAAGATTTATTAACATACAAATAATTTTAGTCTCATTAGGTTTGGTTTCAGTGGTTGACCCTTAGTGGCCCATTGTGATATCACGCATTCACGCCACATCATTAAACCATTCACCTACTCACACAACTACAGTATACCACCTGCACATTGCACGCTCCATGTCAATACATTGACTTGGACGGTGGGTCGGTGCTGAATTCTGCACTCCATCAGAAGGTCATAGTTGTGTTTATTAACATCATCAATTGTAATCGATGATGAAAATTCGATTTGCATCTAGCCTCTGATTGTATTCGAACCCAGTACCCAGTATTAGACTCATTATAGCCTTATAAATTCCCCACCAAAAATTTTTAGGTTCCACTCGTTCTTGACCAAGCTTTAGATCTTCGCTTTATAATGATTTCTAATCTCGGGTTTGGTACGATTTTAGATTTAGTTGGAGCCTAAATTTTTGAAATCGGGACTTTGATGGGGCTACAAAAATTTGTATGTCAATAGATCTGCGTTCTAATTTCGGTTTAGGACCGAATTTGGATTTATATTCTGCTACCTTTGAGGTGGAAAAGCCTAATGCTTTTTTATAACAAACGCACTAAAAAAAATTAAAGCTGCGTTTAATTAGCTTAAAATTAGATTTTAATTTTTCAATTACTGATAAATCATTTTTTGATATAGGTTCTAAATGCCCAAAATGTTTCACACATCATTTAATTAGATTATTATTATTGCTTATAAGCTAAAGCATAAGAAACACAAAAGAAGGGTTTCTGTAAAATCTCTGTGTTTGTGTCTACAGACTTAATATCTGTCGCCAATACAGCACAAACGATTTGCAAAATCGTGGTGAAACTTTATGCTTAAGCTTCTTTTCATAAATTGTGAGATCCCAGTGAATTTTTCCAAAAGGAACTTTTTCATTTTTTGCTAATAATTTTAAAAGTATGTCATTTACGAGAACAACGATTATAAACTAAAAGATTCCAAATAAATTTGTAAAAATACCGGCCTAGATCAGTTTTCTAAAATTCACCAAATTTCCTTTCCTGGGACATTTTTGAGATATGCGGACAGGTAGTAGTCGCAAGCATCCGGAGAATACGCTGGATGAAGAAGCAATTTAAACTTCGTCAAATGTTGGAATCGTAGTCAGCGACTTGTGACACTGTGTATTGTCTTGATGCAAGAACACTATTTTATTTTGAAACTTCTTCCTTTAAACGAACCAATAACGCTATGTAATATTCTTTAGTTTCTCACGACAGTCGACGAATAAAATACCTTGCGCATCCCAAAATCCGAAGGTCAAAACCTTACCGACCGACATTTACACATTTGGTAGTCCCACGTCTTTTACCAGATGCTGTCGACTCAGCTAATTGAGGTGTTGACTCCGGCGTGTAGTAGTAGATCCTTGTTCCATTCATTGGTCTTTGAATCAGCGACGCGCTGCTGTTTTTGATTCAATGTGAGCAAGTGCGATACCCACTTGGAACAGAGCTTTCCCATGAACAAATGATTTTGAAAAATACTGTATACACTCCCTTTTGATATCATTAAGGCATCATTTTTACGCTTTTTTTATCTTTTCCGGTGTTACTGCAAAATCGGGCGACCGCAGCATTCAGAATCAACAGTGTATAAGCGGTCACGCTTAAACTCAGCAGACAGACCAACGTTTGATGGGGTTTCAAACGAGCAGAGTCCCTATAACACGTGTCAAGCCATTCCTTTACGAACGAATTTTTCCGAGAAAACTGTTTTTAATCAATAACTTGTAAACTAATGGTCGAATTGTCATAAAATTTTGCCACAATCGTTTGAAGGTTAATAGTTTCCAAAGCTAAAATGGATATTTAATTAGATGCGCCATCTATGTATCAGGCTTGGGACTTTATGACCGACGGATTATATCATTTATGAGGTATAGCTTATGATTAAAAGATTGTAATTTAAATTTCAAACAAAAATGGTTCAGATCATTTCTTTAAATTTTACTGGAAATGACAAGTTTCATAGAAAAACTTTATTTCACCAAAGTACGGTATCTCTATACAGTCCGACTTGATTGGCTATATAGGAATAAACATTCATACATAAACATTTTCCATTAATTAAGAGATAGTTCCGATATTTGTTGGAAATCATGTGTACCGGAAATGGCAGTTTCCGAAGGAGCTTTTCAGTTTTTGCAATGATGTTGAAAAGTTTAGCGTTTACTAAAAATGACAAGGGATTAATACATTTGAGAAATTTAAGTAGCAGTATTGCTGCAACAATAATTTAGAAACTTAGTTCATAGTCGCTTTTCTCAGAGAAGATATTTTCAATATTTACAAAACTTCCGGCTGACCGATTTCAACCAGAAAACTCTGGGATCTCCAAATTTATAGAAAAATCGTGTGTATGATATTCCAACCCGATCATACAAACCTGCTCGGCTGACATGTTCTACCATCACATTTTCGATACTTTATCAAAGATTATGTCTCGCTTTCCTAAACTAAAATGGACAACTGTTTCATTTATGAATTATTTCTTTCATATTGCTATCACAACCTACTAGTACAAATGCGAACAAATTGTCTTTGTCTAATTTCGTTCAAGTATCGAAAACAAATTATTACGTGATAAAAATGGAGTAGAATATCACAATTTTTCAATCTAGGAATCTGATAAATGATATAAAATGTGAAATAGTGCCATATTTATTTCTAAAGAAGCGAGACATAATCTTCGATAAAGTATCGAAAATGTGATGGTAGAACATGTCAGCACTGGGCTGTATAGAGGCCAATTACCTCTTAACCTTTGTTGTGGTTTTTTCAGATTCCCTTCTTCGATTGTTTCTATCGCTGTTGTCATTCGGAAAGAATATCCTCTCTCTATATTATTGTATAGTTAACTAGAGTCATTGGTGTTTGTATAGTGTTCTTCTATGATTACCCTCGTAATCGACAAAACGCGTGGTCGTTCCCGCAGTGATGCAGGCTGCATCGTTCAAAAGACTTCTTTGAACACTAATCACGCTCGTCTTTGTACTCAGAGACCTCGACAATTGGGATATAATTATCAAAGCCATCTACTCCGTCGGGAACTTGGAGTATGAGAACATCTTTGGAGATAATATTTGAAAATGCTGAACCGAGTTCAAAGCCATTAAAAATCTGTATATGAAAAAAACTTTATTTCACCAAAATTGGGCTTCTCTACAGTTCGGCCGATTAAAGTAGCAGGGGGAAGTTTTTAAATGTTTGCAACAATGTTGAAAAGTTTATATTTCCACAAAAAATGACAAAGAATTAAAATATTTAAACAAAGGATTAAATTTTCGATTAGCAAGGGTTGACCTTCAATCAGCAAGCTTCAGCAGTTTTCTGAACTTTAAGCACCAAAAGTCTGGTAGTTTAATTTTTCAAATTCCAAAAAAAGCAAACGAAAGTTGTGTGTTGGCCACAATATATAATACCGTTTGCGATGGTAGAGTTTGACGTCTTTATTGATTGCTTATCTTTATAAAGTTATACACTGAAAAAATTCTGGCCTATATTTGATGTAAATGTAATTAATTTCAAGGATTTTATGACTTGGTTTACACCTATTAAAAAAATTAAGGAATTCTTGTATATTTTTAAGGCCAAGCCTATGGTCAAATTTAAGAACTAAACACATTAAATCTAACCTTTCGCCATGTATTTGGTCATAAAATTAATGTTTAAATACATTCTTCGATGTCAATTATATCATTAATTCTAGGAATAATTGTTTTAAATTGATGAATACATCATATATATAATGCCAATTACACATCATTTTGATGACCAAAAACATAAAAAATTGTGTTTTGATACCAGTAATTTATGTAATTTACCTTGTTTTAAGATCACTTTACAGTAAAATTACTCTATGTTTGAGGTTTTGAACATTAAAGCAATGAAAATTAATCCTTGAATTGATAAATTTTCATCACTAAATAATAGAATGCTTGTCTTTAATCTAAGGAACTCTTTGTCTTACCTGTATGTTTCAGTTACATTAAATATGATTTTTAAATATTAACATACATTTTCCACACAATTTTCAATCCGAAATAAAAAATGCATACAATGAAATTCATTTACATAGTTTCTTTATTAATAGATAACTTATAATACATTTTGCCTATGTCTCTTTATTTCATATAGATTACATACTTGATATTTAAACATAACTTATAATAAAGGCGGCTTAAAACAAATTTTGGCATTTGGTAATTTGTATAACAAAAATGGTTTTACATGAGTTTCATTCAATTTTATAACATCGAATTGCAGTTCTAATTCTCCCACAATATATGCACTCAAATGTTTATCGTAGAATTCTATAGCGCGATATTGTGTGATTAGAAACGGTTCATTTTGAATAATACAAATATCATTTATCTTCATAAGTTTAATTTTGCTTTTATCAAATATATAAAAATTAATTTTGTAAAGTGTATTTCGAAACGTAACTGAATATGCAACCTGATAAAATCTAGAATTAAAATGTAATTTGGTTTGTATGTATTCAAAATATGGCTTTTCTGAAATACATTGATTGTTTTCTAGTTGATTTATAACAAGTATTTGTTTAAAACCAACATTTTCTAAAACAGTATAAGCAAATTTTAACAAACATTTTTTTCCAATAGAAACAGGAAGATTTTTTCTGGATACTGTCGCGTTAGTGTAAAATTTTATCTCCCTATGCTTAGATTCAAAACGCATGCACCAATAGTGAATTGGTGGGCCTGAATTTTTGATTATTAAAGGATAATGAGTCAGTATGTGATGTTTGGGCTTCAACTTATCATTGAATAAATTGTGATACAGCTCATTATGTAATGCTATTTTGTTTTGTAGTATTTTTAGTAATGTATCGTTAAAATTATCGTACAATAAAATACTTACAACCTCTTCCAGTAAAGAAACATATTTCCATACCCTGTCCTGTTTATGTATCTTATCTCCAATGAAAAGCGTTAAAAAATGCAACAATTTAACAGATTCTCGAGCAGACAGATGAAGTTTGCGATTTTTAATGTGCTCGAGTTTCATTACCGGTATGCGTGTGCTATTTTCTAATTCCCCATAATCAAAATATTGGATGCGATTATTGATTTCTTCCAGTGAAAACAATTTTTTTTCAAAAATAAAATAAAACAAAGAATTAGATAAGCCATATTTAATTATACCTTCAAAACAGTCGTGCATAACATCGACACAAAACTTTTCTGTGACATGGAAACTTTTAAGTGTGTTGAAGACAGAATTAAATTTTATGCCTGACTGAGAATATTCTTCATTACGTAAATCATTATTATGATTGTGTATGGTTCTAAGGTTCATCTCATCTTCATAATTGTACTTGGAAATGTCATTTTTATTAATTTTACAAAATCTACAGAAAAATGTATGGCTAAATGATGAACTAAATTCCAGCATGGAGTTCAAAGCTAAATTATCTCCAACTATATTTCCCAAAATAAAATATACTTTGAAGTTGACACCCTTCACATTTATTGTTATTCCATTAATTTCTAGAGTATTTAACACTTCTATCAATGGTTTTAAGCACCTATTGAAACCATAAGTTTTAATTACAGAGGACTTTATAAACATTGCTGTAAAAATAGTTGACAGAGATGAATACTCCAATGGAAGAACGGGATAATTAAAATAAAAAGCTGCAATAGATTGGCTTCCGGCATGGCTACCAAGCGAGTCACCGGTTTCAAAATCATCATAGTATAAATTGATTGGTATTACATGCTTACCCTGATATAATTTAATTTTTTGTTTCCAAGTACTCCCTTGAACAACATTAGATAACTTGGAAGTAAGGTCTTCTTGGTTGACTTTAATATTTTCTAAAGTTTTTTCCAATAAACCAGGCATTTCAAAAAACTTGCGAATTTGAAATTCAACGGGCATTAAAACTCCAGAAGAAACTTTTTTATTTAATTGTGCCAAACCCTTTTTCATTACCTCGGAAGTTTCAGTATGAATAACAAAAGGCGTTATTGGTTTATATAAATCTAATTCTTTCAAAGTTTTGAGAAGTAAAAAATCACTATGAATTTCTTTAAATGGAGTTTCACATATTTCAAATAACAGCTGGCAATTGGTTCTTTTTGCTTCATCAGATATGCAAGGCAGAATTTGTTGCAAATTTGAAACATTTGATATAATACTATTGAGCAACGAGGTAGTCATATTATTAAAACTATTTAATTTACAGACAAATATCAAGATCATATCATACATTTTTTTCCGAAAAACAGAAGGATCTATTATTTTGATAGAATCGTACAGTTGAGTTTCTTCAACAGAACAGATCGGATTTTGGGACGAAACTTTGTTTTTTTGTAATGTAGTCGTCTGCAAAGCAACATTTTCTTGAATTTGTTTATTTTTTTCACCGATTACCTCGTGTTTAATATCAAGCGTAGCATCTTTGTTATATTTGTTGCAACTAATATAGTGACGTTTTAACCGATTTGAATATGAAAAGGTTGAAATACATTGGGTGTTAGGACACTTATAGTTAGAGCGATTAGGTTTAAATCCATGAACTAATTTTAAATGTCGCAAATATATATCAATAGTATAACAAACCAAATTACATTTTTCGCAATTCATTTTTCCTTATATTACTAATAAAATATACATGAAAAGTATTTCAGATTTCGAGAGCATCGTTATTCAGGTGATGTACTTGATAAAAATATTAATACTAAAATTATGATAGTTTCTCTTCAAAAATTGTTAATTTTCTATTTGAGTTAATTCTGCAATCAACGTTGACACATCTATATCGTGTTTATCAGAAGCAGTATTAATGTTATAAAAATATTTTTGAATGAAAAGCCACACTTTATATGATTCCAAAGAATAATGTAAATTAAACGCAAAATGTACCTTAAACGTTGTTGTTAAACAATCCAATATGTTATCAAACTTATAAAATATTTCGTCGTAACAGGTTGAATATTCATTGTTTTCCATTAAAAGAATTAAAGGTTGAAGAGTCGTACCGTAAGCAGCATATGTTTCACTTTTTTCATTCAATAAACTTCTTAAATTATTTACAGGTCCAATTTCCTTCATAAATGAATCCACGGAGTTTTGAATAGAGACTTTCCATATTTTTTTGTCGATTTTTCTAACCGCGCGAGTAGTCGGTTTTAAAATATAGTGTAGGGCTTTCAGTATAATAATTGTTTTTGCATCTGAAAACGGGAAATGAAAATTTATGAAAAATAACGTAAATTTTATTGAGTTATGGTAGCTTGCATATATAAACATAATTTTTATCTGAATAATAAAATTAGTTCAAAAATATACATTAAACACTTTAAAAAAAGATATTTTATAGGTATTATGAGTATAACTTGAGATTACTGAAACAGTGGAATGTCATACACTACAACAAAAATGTTTAGACTTTAATTTTTATTTAAAAACCCAAGAACCTGAAGAAAACAAATTATAGCATTACAATACGGACATAAATTTCTAAGAAGAATTATTACAATCGTCCGTGAATTTAATTTGTTTTAAGATTTTTTCGGTTTTTCGGACAATAAAATGATATTTTGTCTGAGAAGCCGAAAAAATCTTAAAACATAAATTTCTAAGTTTGTTATTTAATGCTAAGTTCCCTAATCGTACTTTATAAATATATAAAACTTAAAATTTTGATACATCAAAGAAACCAAAGATCAACTTAAACCTATTCGTATTGTTTTGTTATGTAAGTAATGATCATATTTAAATTTTAGTTTACCATTATTTTCGGAAATTGAATCCAATTCTTGAATTAATAACTTATCTTTAATTGTTCGTTTTAAAATTGGTAAAACGTTATTTTCAAATTCAGGCCACTTCTGTTTAAGACAATGTTCTTTAACAGGATACAACATTTCGAAATCCAAGTCAATCTATTTAAACAACGCAATTAGATACATTGTGTTTAACAAAAATTTCATTGTTTCAAATTATTACCAGTCTATAGCCATCTGAATGCAAATAAATAACCCAATCTTTATAAAAGTCAACGTTATTGGACTTGCTCCTGGCAAGTTCTTGCTGCCGTCCATTAAAAGTATCTTTAAATTTTATTTCAACGGTGCTCCATGGAGTACTCATGCATCCAAGTCATTCTTTATCTCTTTTATATGCTTCACTTTGATCGTTGTCTTGCAGCTCTGCCGGTGGTTCTAAAAGAAATATAATTTACAAAAAATATAAATAAATATGAAGATTAAATATAAAGTTACAATAAAATAAAATAATTAAATTATATTACAAAATTTATTTAATTAAATAAATTAATTAAATAATTTTAGATAATTAAATTAAAATATTTAAATTATAAAATTAATTAAATTATTTAAATTAGTTCAACAAATTAAATTAATTAAATGTAGAAAATTAATTAAATTAAATTACTTTAAATTTCCTTTCATCTTACAGTTTTAAATAATGTTCAAATAAATTTCTACCGCCATTGAGCTAAAAATTTAAATTTGTAATTAAGTTCGTTAAATTTGAAATTACGTGGATGAAAATACTAAATATTATAAAAAAATACTCTAGTCTAAATCGGCTAGTTGAGGCCGTTATATCTAAATTAGTAGTCAGAAAATAATAAAGTAAACAGATAACAGAAAACGTTACTGAACATAAAATATTATTTAGAAATGAAATTGAATTATTTAAGGTATTGTTGAGAAATTTTTCTTTCTTTAAGTACTTGTATATAAGAAAATATTACCTATTTTTTCGATTTCACTCAAACGTCTCGCTCGTTTAGATGTCTCATAATACCCAATTTTATTCAGTACTGGTGATTGATTTCTAAATTTTGTGAACAACCGACAATTTTTTACTCGATGGTAATACCATTCCTGAAAACCATTCCAAAAAATTAATTTTTTTATTTTAAAATTAGATATTGAGAATTAAAATTTAATATTTACCTTCTTTTCGCCTAAGAAACTATCTTCTATATCACTGGCAATTTTAACCATTATTTCAGTTAAACAGTATTTATAAGGTTTAGAGTGGCTAGATCATATTATAAACGAACATTAGTTGAAGTCATATTAAGATTAAATATAAGTCAACAAAAACATCAAATAAAAGACCTCTAATGCGCTTTAGAATGATGTTGGTTTTATTGAAATTCATGTTTGCATCCTAACTTTGAAGTATTTTTTCTAAAAGTATTCCTTCATTTAAGGAAGACAGGATATGTTCACTGATTATCGTTTCCACCCTAATTTAAGGTTTCCAAATTCTTGTTTTTAATGTTAACTCGCATACAAATAAGGAAAAATAAAATATTTTGCCTTAAATTAAAGAAAATATAAGTTCTTTAAAACAAAAATGACGAAACATAGAATGTAAGACCAATAATTTTTTCAGTGTAGTTCTCTAATGTGTACTAATAATATTAGAAAGATAAATAATAGATTATGATCTAGTAAATTCAGTGTGGACACTTGGAAATTAATGCTTTCGATGATGAGGAACGGTTAGCTTGAACTTGTAAATCAGTATTGCTTTGTGGAGTTTAATAATCATGACGGTTATTAATTGAAGTAGGAGGTGAAATTCTTAGTCATCATTGTTGTCAACTAGTAAGCTAACCAACTAGTTTTATTGCAAATATATGCCTCCAAACTGAAAACATTACTAAAATATAATGCATTTGTTGATTCTATACAACTTCATCCAGACCTACCGTTTTCAAATTTAAATCAATGACCTACATTAAATAATTCGGAAGCGGTTTGCAGACTAATAACATTACGACCTTGTATAAAAAGCAGTCCACAAAGTCAAGGGTAAATCCCACTCATTGCACAAAAACGAAAATTTGAAGATGACTTGTAGGACAAATTGACCATTTCATGTCGTAAACATTTGCAGACAATTTTTCATTGTCACCTAAACTCACCACAATCTCTTCTCCCGTTTATAAAATATTAAATATTTTAAATAAAATTATTTTTAAAAATGTTATTATGTCAACAAATAATACAAAATCAATAAATTATAACACACAACTATTTTAAATAGATTTTTATCAACACTCCCAACGAGTAAATAAATAAAATTATCTACTGACTTAAGTAATGAAAAATTATGATTAATTTAACGTTTCATTCTTTTATTTCATTTAATTTCGATAAAATGAAAAAAAAAAAAAATTGGAAATTGATTAATGACATATTAATTGGATATTTATGTGTAAGATATATAGAATTTAATAATTATTTTTTAAAAGATATATGACAAAACTGAAAAGTCATCTCAACAAGAAGACAAAACAATATTGTTCTGGGTTGCGATCATGATGCGACGATGACGGAACAATTAGGTAATCATATTTTGGTTCATCGGGTTTGAAATGAATTGCAAATTAATTTTAAACTTGAATCATTAATTATATTACAAATTTAACAAGCAATTTGGGTTAATAATTTGTAGCTAATGAGACGCGACTACCCGCATTGTTTCGGTACATGCTATCAATCAAGAGCTAATCGTTTTAGATTTTTTGGGAAATTTTAAATGCATAAAAGATCGGTTATAATAAAGATGCATGTTTCCAAATGGTAGTAAACATTTATGAAGGTTTCTTAAGGTATTAAAAATTTGTTAAGTTTCGGCTATCTTTTATTTTACAACACGTTTAATTCTAACTGAATTTATATGTGATGATTTATTTGGCCTTAATCAATAAATTG
The DNA here is from genome assembly GCA_947310385.1 of Nephrotoma appendiculata. NCBI lineage: Eukaryota > Metazoa > Arthropoda > Insecta > Diptera > Tipulidae > Nephrotoma > Nephrotoma appendiculata. The sequence continues at coordinate 245,101,857 of OX371225.1, forward strand.
CGATCATCTAGAAAAACCGATTACATACGAGCTACTAGGAAAAGAAAGGCGCTCCGCACCCATCCGGCTACAGAGCACTGCGTGTTCAAAACACTCCTCGGCGCTGTGCGTCTCTTCCTAACTGTGCAAAATCAGCTTCAAGATATTATAATAATTTAAATTTTTCTCCAACAACATTAAATATTTCCTTTCACATTTCAGAAGTTCTTCCAAAAATCAGTTCATAATTCCATTTCCAACCACCATATACCAAATTTCATCATAATATGTTGAGAAATAACCTAATTTTGTTCCAGTTACACATATGTTCCATAAGTTTTTCTAAAATTATTTTAGGGTCTCATTTCCATTCACCATACCCAATTAAATCATGATCGTTTAAGAAATAACTTAGTTTTGTTGACCATATTCTACAACTTCTTCTCAAAATTATTAAAGACTCGCCTTTCCATCCACCATACCAAAGTTTTTTATAATCTGGAAGTTGGCAATATTCCAGAACTTTTCTCAAAAATGATTTAAAATCCCATTTCCATTAATTTTCGTAAAGAAATGGCTTAGTTCCGTGTTCCAATTGGCCATATATCAGAACCATTTCAAAAAACTTTATCACAATCTCTTCAAAAACAAGATAATTCCGTCCCTAAAGGTCGAAAATTTCTTTGAAAAATTATGTTAAAATCTCATTTCCAAAATTACTTATCATGAACAATTAAGAAATGGTTTAGTTCCTCCCCAGTTGGCCAAATAGCAAAACTTCTAAATAATCATTTTAGAATCTCATTTCCATTCACCACTAAAAAACTTCATATTAATCTGTTCAGAAAAATCTAGTTCCGCCACAGATGACTATATTTCAATATTTCTTTGAAAAAAACATTTAAGATTTCCATTCACAATACTAAATTTCATAATGGTCAGTTCGAAAATGGCAGACATCCGTTCCAGTTCACCACATTCCAAAATTTCTTTTAACAACCTTTCTAAAATCCATCTCCATCCACCATACCAAATTTCATCATAAAGCCATTGTTATTGTACCAAATATGTGTAAATGTTAAAGTGTACAAATTTTTGCACGGATGGGCCCAGCTGGGCTCAATTCGTGGATCAGAAAGAGAAGCATCTCCAAAAAATAATACATCACAATGGGGTTGATGAAAAATTGCCGAAAATAAATATTTCTATGAGTTTAAGAGCTACTATACTAAGAATAGCAGACAATTTTAGAGTGGTTTTCGTCTACCATTCATGAAAACGACAATTTGACTTCAGCATAAAAATTTCAGTATCTGAAAAGCTAGTTGTAGGGCTATACAGAACGATTCTTGCACAATACTAATGTGACTGCGGCAAACTATATAACGAAGCTCGCTATGATAAAAACGTCATATCATTATATCACATATCGAGTCACTCTTAAAGCAGCGTCCGTCAGTAATTCTACTATGGTGAGCATTCGTGCGTTACCTGCACTTCGGATGAATCACTACATAGTCCGAAATGTTACAGCACGAGAGCAGAAATGCACGAACCTTGACTTATTTATATTCTTTAAAATAAGCTTTACTCAAGCAATTACGTCAACACGTTCGCTACAATGACCAACAACAATAGTGTCAAAAAATGATCGTGCACATTATGTAAAACCGACGATCACAAGCTCTTCGAGTGCAAACAATTTAAGGAAGAAAAGCGATGCTTTAACTGTTTAAACTACGATCACAAATTATACGCATGCTTAACCAAAGCCAGATGACGTCATTATTGACGCAGACTTTGTTACATAGGAAGAAAAGATTAAAGCAGGTTCCTCATCGAAAACCGCAAGTATCGAAGCGAACCAGTGAATATAAGGATAAGATGTAAGATGTAACAATGAATATTAAATAAATTACAGATCAGTATTACACTCTTCTTCCAAATACTCCGTCATCACTGCAGCATGAGCGCAAAAACTAGGACTCCAGACATCAATGGACGAATTATAATAACTAATGGTCTAGGGGAAGTAGGCCTTGGTCATTCCCGAGGTAAGGTACAATTCATAAAATAACCTCATTTATTCTAACAAACAATTTGTACCCCTTTTTGGACCAAACGGTTGCACGTGCACAAAATTCAGCATTTTCTTTTAACTTACTGCTTCATATTGATGCATCAATTCGAGCCGGTTGGAAAATTGATTCATTACCAGAAAAATCGTCTTTTCCGAAGCCGAGCAAAAGTAACCAGAAGAAACTCATAAGGCACATTTTACAAACAGCTACTATTAGCAGAATCTCCAGTTATATTTGGATCATCATAGGGAATATCAACTTGCATATTAAGAGCAATCGAACAGAGGTTGAACGAGACATTTCATTTATGAAAGAATACGAAGACTTGGGTGACATGAAGGAAGTACCAAATGACGAAATAGCTCCGCAACAATATTATATTCCATACCACGGCGTTCTCATGGCATCCAGAAAGTCAAATAGTGGCAAATGCTTGAATAATATTTTACGTGCTCTCACGTTTTCGTAAAAATCAGTTCATTCAGCCCGGAGATACTGAAAAAATCTACCACCAGGTATTGGTTGATAAAGAAAGTGCGAACCGCGTCGGTGTCATTTCAGCCACAAGTGCTTAAAATAACTAGCCATTGTGAATCAAAAGCAGCACACAGTAGCAGCAGCAGTCCAAGACCTGGTGACATATCCGATACGATGACCAATCTAAACATTACCGTGTTCAGAATGGCGTGAGTAGTTAATGGGTAGGATTACGTCAAGATTAAGAGAGTTTGCAACGGTGCTTTCTTGCTGGCAAAACTCCGCGCACTTTAACAGGCATTTGTTGCCAAATGAAAGTTGGAGATTTTAAGCCATTTATCTCGAGCGCAATGGAAACATGTAAGCTCAGCCAATAATCTTGCTAACTGCGCATCCCGCAAAATACATGCTCCTATAATCTAATGAAAAATGAGAAATGATCTTGAAAATGATGAAGCTAAAATCGAGACTTTGGCTTTCAATATAACTGGAAAATTACGTTATTCAGGATGCCGCAAGTAAAAGGTTTCGCTTTTTTAAAATAAGAAAGAGAAAAGTGGCACACCAGTGTGCCCATCCGATATCCGAACGGCATCTGGGATAATAGTTCGATCCCACCAATATCGAGAAGAGGCCACAAATCAACCAAGATATATATGTGCATATGTTTGTCTCAGCATAAAGAAGCAGTACACATAGAGGTTGTGGAAAATTTAACAACCCAATGTTTTCAGGCTGCTCTACGCCTTTGTGTAAATCCTTATAGTCACAATAGCTGTAACTTTGTGTTAAGCAAATCATAAGCCAGTCATGGGCAATTCAAATTTATCATTGAAAGAATTCAGTATTCAAATAACAGGTATAGAGAACATTTTAAATGCTCGCCCGCTGTGTGCGGCCGAGTAAGCAACTGTCGACATAGATGACATAATACTAACCCCATCTCACTTTATTATCAAACGAGCAATATATACACTACCGGCGGATGATCTCGTAAATGTAAATGCATCTCCTAATGCCAGATGCGAACTAGAAAAAAAGCTTAAACAGCACATTTGGATTCGTTGGTATCGAGACTATTTCGGCAGTGTACAAAGCCAAGCGAAATACATAAACATGCAAGAGAACGTCAAACCTAATTATGTTGACATGACTGGCGAGCAGTTCAAATATATGGTCTTAGTAATAGTTATCTCTGGAAAACAATTTAGATCGGATGTCATGTGGAATGCCTGGAAAAACTCGGTGAATATACGTACATACAAAATTTGACAATTTCCAAAAATTTACCGATAAAAATTGCATGCGCATTTACCTGGAAAAAATTTCAGGTCAATTTTCACGTGGGGAGTCGTGGAAAATTCGGGAGAATAAAACATATAAATTGGTTAAGAAATACACAGAAATACCCAGGAGAAAAATTCTGATAATGCAGATTAAATATGCGAAAGTAAAATTTCAGATGAAAAATGTCGATAATGCAGATAATAATTTTATGTCGGAAACTAATTCCTTTTATTATAAATTATGATTTCGTTATTTCTTAAAATTAACTGAAACGAAACAATTAAATCTAATGTAACAAACCAAATTTTTGTAATTGTACGTGGTTAGATATGTGCGGAGGTAAGATAACTGACAAATTTGAAAATATTTTAAATGTAATGCCTTCTGTAATTTCAATTTGGGAAACTCGAAACTTCGTACACACAAAATTTAAAAATTTCTAAAAATCTAAGTGTCATGGCTGGAATAAAATTCAAATGAAAGTGTTTAGTGATGGGCGCAACTGGGGAAAATTTCAAGTCAATTTTCTTTCATGTGGGGAGTTCGGGAAAACTAGATTGATTATATCGCACGTACGAAACTTGAACAATTTCAAAAACTAACTGATTAAAGGGGCATGGTTCGAAATAAATTCAAATGAAAGGTAATAATGATATGCTCACACCTGGAAAAAATTTCATGTTTTTTCAAGATTTTCAAATTTTGTGTGTGCGATATATTTAATCGAGTTTTCCCGGACTCCCCACATGAAAATTGATCATTAGAAGGCACATCATTTAAAATAATGCAATACAGCACTTAAAAAAAATTTTAGTTGCCCTTTTTTAGAAATTATTATCTGCATTGTCGGCTGGGGTTTTCGTTGGACATTACCGAAAATTATCACCTGTCATTTTCGTTTGATTAGATTGAATCTGCATTGTCGACATTTTTCGGCTGATGAAGATGTCTTGGCTCCTATCATGGAGGATCTGTCAGTGTTGGAGTTGACATTTAACGTGGCGTCTCTTCGTCGATTAGTGCCACCATCTACTGGGGGGCACTCAGCAACCAACCACAACGGAAATTGATACTTTCTTCTCATCAAAACCTTCGAGTAGGTACGAGCACGCACGAGCACAATATAATACAAATAATAAAAATACACATTAAAATAGTTTTTCGCTTGAGTTTAATTCTTTTGCAATCCGCTTCAACAGTCAAAAAGAAAGAGAAATCGAACATATCCCTTAGGGAAGTACCACTACGGGAAAAGTACCACTTTTATATGATAGACAGGTATGGCGCGGAAAAATTTGCAGACAAAGTTAATATACTGCTGTAATCGAAATTTTTTTTATCATAACATTTACTATTTACAGAACCGTATACTACATTATGTTTTCCGTGTAAAACTAAATGTTCCAAAATTACCAGACGGATACGAAAAACGTACTCTATCTCTCTGCATATTTCTCTCTGCTTTCTAAGCTTCACATTCTATTACGGGGTCTCGCAGGCAACATAAGTAGCTATAAGAAAGGTTTTAGCTCGAAAGCATTATACGTTTACCAAATACTACAACTGGCCATAATTTAGACCATTTCATAATTAAGCCATTCACTGGTGATGTATTTATATAGAATACATTTATTACATGAATGGGTTTTGTATTTACAACATTAGTCCGCCGCTGAGTAAATTGAACACCGAGCCAAATATATTTAGTCATTATTTTTTATGATTTTATGTTGCGCTTGCGATTTTTCGCCAACACCGAAAAATCATGATGGAAAAATAAAGTTGTTATAACAAGTTTTTTTTTTGTGTTCTTGTACATATTCCTTAAAACTTCATTCTCAACTTCTTATTATTTGTGTCTGATTTTTATTTTGTTTCTGTAAGTAATTTGCGGTTGTTGTCTGGCAATTTTTGTAATTTTTTTTTTATCCGTAATTCGTATTTATGTACAAGAAAGCTTTAAATTTAAACCCAAAAAAAAGCAACGAGGTACAACATACGAGTTTATAAAAGAAAAGCACTATAATTTAAAATTGATTGTGTGGTGTTTGGTTAAGTGTCTAATATAACAACTATTTTTTTCGATATTGTGTGTATTGCTTTATTTTCGCGAAATTTTGTTGCCTAAAACCATCAATGCTTTTTAGTTTTTGTGTAGCCGTTCGCGAAATAAAATGGGCGTACAATTTTTTGCGTTGGTCAATTTTCGTTTTGATCGGCCTTTATGTTTCTTTAGTTGGTATATAAACTCTCGTACCTTCATGTACGTTAATGCATGTAATTTAAATGAGATATAGTTTTATACCAAAGCAGCGAAAATTATGGAAAATAGAGCCATAAAATCTGTGTTGTGGTTGTTTTGTATACCCAATATTTCGTGCAATTTTCAATAAAAAAAATTAATTGAAATTTATTAAGTATTGATTAATCACATCTTGTTTTTGAAATTTTCAAACCATGGACATGATTTCATCAACTAAAGAAAAAAAAATTATTGTTTAAGAATTGGCCATGTCGGTTAAAAAGATGAATGGCAAGCAGTTATAATAATATATGCACACCGAATCGAAACATATAAAATATTTCACTTCTCATTCACAATGATCACCAAATAAATGGTTTACCGATGTATGTAAATGTAGGCTAAGTATTAAAAATGTGAGAAAACTATTGTAAAAGCAATAAAAGTAGAAAAAAGGAAATATTGTGGAAAAAATAATATTGAAGGTTTCGTCCTATTCCTCCTGTAACGAGGTATGTACTTTCAAGGCAAATACCTTGCAAATATGTGATCACCTCTCTGCCATAATGGAAAGGTGATGCTTCCGATACTGTTATATTTGTTTGCAAATACAACGTCATAGAAAGATTTTTTCAGCAAATCCAAAATTCAAAATATGTACATAGTTCTAATTTGTCCCGGGCAATGCCGAGGTAAGTCAGCTGATTTAAAATAAAAAATAGTTTAGTGTTGTTGATTATCCTTGACCATTTCCGCTCAAAATTCAAGTTTTATCTTCTGTTACAATTCACTCCACAACCCAGGTATTTTTTATTTTGGCCGAAATTTTTGCAGAATATCCCGTTCGGGCGGCATCACTGTGTCTAATATTCTAATGTTTGTCTAATGTATATTCGTACTCATAATTGTGTTTATCTGCGCAAAAACTTTTCCTTCAGTCAGTACGTTTGTAAGTTTGCCTCTTTATACTTCTGTTGTTTAACAACTCAGATACGAGCAGCTTTTGTGCTAAATTTTTCACCAAAGGAGACCGAAATATGGACACGCTCTGGTATCTTCATATTTCGGCAGCTGGACACGAAAATAATTTGAAATAAATGAATAAATAAATGTTTTTTGCGATTAAAATGACTTGCCTCAAAAAGTTTTTGAAAGATATCAAATAATCAAAACCCCACAATGACATAATTTAAATCGACTAAAGGAAACGTCAAATAAAGTAGACGTATTTTATTGAGCAAAAGCTATTAATTAATAACTACAGACTGTGAGTGCAGGAAAAATTCCACAGTCTTGAAGCAGCCTTAAACTTGATGCGCCTCAATGAGCTGTATAGCTAATTTTAGCGAGTGGCAGTGTTACGCCGATAATGGTGTTGACATGGTAGAAAATATAGACAGTGGCGAAAATTATTATTTGTGTTAGCAATCAGCACAATTATGTGGTCTTTTGTAATCCATTAACGGGGTGAAATCCCGTTTTTCATCAACAAAAGTCAATTTGAATTGCAATGGATTAGAAATTCCCTTAGAAGCAAGGATAAAAAAAATCCCAAATTTATCCAAATCTGCGCGCGCATGTTATAATCCACCCCTACAATAGTTCTACTCTTCAATTTTCGTTTCATGATTTACAACATCAGTTACCACTTTTTACAACGAAACACTTCCTCCTCGTGTCGAAAAGATTATACACGTTCTTAATCCACTTCAAATTAACAAAGATCATATCTGCATATTGCATGAAATTACTAATGATGTATATCAGTTCAGTAGTCAATTTCGCCCTTAACAAAGTTCCAATAAGTTTAGTTAATACAAACGATTATGCGATTGACGTCGGACATATAAAAATAAGTTTTGAATTAACCGATCATATGAACTTTTCAATATTGGAAGTTGGGATCCGAACGTAGAAAACAGATTAAACAAACTCGGCAAGAATCTAAATTTCAGCTAGCTAAATGGAAAAGAAAAATCGTGTATATTGGAAATTGGTCGCGATTTCAATGATGTATTTTATTTAAAGGACCATATTGACAACTACTTATGCTTTCTGTCATACAATTCTTACTGTTCAAAATTCCCAACCGATTCACATTAAACCTTACGGCCTATCTGAGACAAAGCTGGACGGAATTGATAAACAGGTTGATGAAATGCAAAGGAACAAAATTATCGAAACCAGTACCAGTCCCTGGAATTCTTCTTTGTTAATCGTTCCAAAAAAATCTGTCTGTGATCGAAAATGGAGTTTGGTGGTAGATTTCCGTAGGTTAAATAACATCACTGTTGATCAATTTTATCCTCTGCCCTACATAATTGAAATTTTGGACCAGTTAGGCAAAGCATACAATTTTACGAAATTGGATTTGAGAAACGGTTATCACCAGGTCGAAATGGTCATTTCCACTTCTTGCGAATGCTTTTTCACCAAAAATTTCTGAAGATTCTGAAACACATATATCTGATAAAATTATTGCAGTCATTACTAGAGCACAAGCGAGACAAATGATACAAGATTCAACTCCTGATAAACCTCACGATACTTCTTCCGATAATTACATTCAAGATAGTGTGATAACTGAGCCTTCTAAATCTGTTCCGACTAATTTAACAATTCGAAAATCATTATCAGCTGAAGAAGATATAAATGATGACATGAACCGTCCACAATAAACCTCGTTTCAGTGACCTATTAATGTTAGCCGAATTTAGCCGAAAAATGCCGATAATGCAGATTCAAACCGATCAAACGAAAATGACAACCGAATTTGTAGGTAACATCCCAGCCGAAAATTGTCGACAATGCAGATACAAATTTTACGTCGGAATGTAATTATTTATATTACAAATTTTTATATTGCTCTTCCTAAAAACCACCTAAAAAATTTAAAATAAGATATTTACATTCAAAACAATTGATTAATTAAAACTAATTAATACTCTTAATTTTTTCATACTCAACACTAAAATGACCCCTAAATATGATCGGATCCGTTAGATTTTTTCAGAGTAGGTCGACATAAATATTGCGCTGTGCGTAGGTTACAAAAGTCGGAAAAATTCCACCGGGAATCAGTACCCGATTTCAGTACCCGAAACGAGTACCTCAGGCGGTTTCAGAAAATTTTCCAAAATTTTGTGCGCGTGAAATCTTGCAAGATTTGAGAATTTTATGGGACGACCGAGAAGCAAATTTTTTTGTTCAAATTAGTGGCACGCGATTCAAATTCAAAGTTGGTTAATGGTTGACGTGCGATTTTAATTCAAAGTTGTTAAATTGTTGGCTCGCGACTCAAATTTAAAGTCGCCGATACAATTATGACTGGATTGAAATTGTTTTAAAACAGCAGGCTACTAACTTTTTAAAGTAAAAAAAAGACAAAAATAGCGATTTTCAAATAGTAATAAAAATGCATTGAAATGTAAAAAAACGACGCGAGTGACTAAAACGACTAAATTGAATAAAAATCAAAATATTTTTATTTTGCTGATTTTAATACTGAAACGTGAAAAAAATTCAAAAGATAAAGCCGTAATCATCAAGTCAACCGTCGAGTATAAATAAAACACCACTTTATCACTCATTACCATTTTTCACCTCGAAGAGTCTTGAACAAAACTCTATTCATTTTGAAAAAAAACTCTTTTCATTTTTCTTCAAAATGCCTTAGAAATCAAGAGACCCTCGAAAACGAAAAAAAAATATACGATCAAAATCGAACTTCACAATCCACAAATTCAATCCAAGAACCAGTCACATCATCATCACGTGACACCATCCCATGGATCTCATAAGACGCCAATGCGGTCCCAAGGCCATCACGAGCCACCAAGACCTCTCAAAACGCGCTCAACATTCCACGTGGACTTCAAGCAGACGCCTTCCTTACATTTGAAAACCAGGTTCCAGACGAAGTGGCGGAGCAAGATCAAGTCGATTTTAATGTAAGTTAGAAACACATTTTGCGATTTGCTATCATGTTCATTTTTCTATTCAGAAGCCTTTTCCCGCGTACGGCACACATGAAGATGGATGCGAGTCAGCTAATCTTCTTATTAGTAATTTTATTAAAAATTATTAAATAGGCGTTACACACGAAAAAGATTTCAGAAAATTTCTAGCTACAAATCATGGATTTTACGCCTCCCGGTCAACTCGAGGACGTACGGCTATACGACCGATTTTAAGACCATCTGTACATTGCAAGCTCCATGCCAGCCTATACTGGCATGGAAGATGGGGTCAGCCCATGCGTTTTACACACCGACAGGGGGTCATAGATGTGTTACGTTTCACCACAGTTCGAAATCTGTTGATGAAATTTCACTTTGCATCCTGCCCCTATTGGGATTGGAACCCGGTACCTCCCGCTCCAAACGCCAAAGCTTTAACCACTGTGCCATTTGGTGGTAGACTGATTATTCAGTCACAGGTCAGCTTTAAAACTAATATACAAAACCAAATTTCTCTAAGTGCTATATTACATATATGGAGTTAATGAAATGTATTTATAGTTACTTGTTTGGAAAATTTTTTAAATGGCCCGTCATCTTATTTAAAAACGTTAGGTCAATTTTCATGTGGAGAGTACGAGAAAACTCGATTGAATATATCACACACTTAAAATTTGAAAATTTCTAAAAATTGACTGTTTAAAGTGTCATGGCTGGAAATAGATTAAAATGAAAGGTCTTATTGATACTCACACCTGGAAAAAAATTTCAGAGCAATTTATTTTCAGAATCTATTTCCAGCCATGACACTTTAAACGGTCTGAAAATTTTTAGAAATTTTCAAATTTTAAGTGTGTGTAAATCGAGTGTGTGTAATATTCAATCGAGTTTTCTCGAACTGTTTACATGAAAATTGGCCTGAAGTTTTTGAAGTTTTGCTTGATTTGTGCAAGACTGGTTTGTGGTTACATATGCATTTGTGGTTGCTGATGCATTCAAATTGCACCTTAAAATGTCGAGGTATTTATGCTTGTCCATAATACTGTCAATGAAAACTAAATTTCCCACACCTGCACCACACATACAGCCACAAACCATTACACTTGCTCCGCCATGTTTCACAGTACCTCTAAGATTATTGATTTGAAGTGCTTGCAGTTTCTTGAATACACTTTCGACGGCTCGTCATACCCAAAAACATTGTACTTCCTCTTATCGGAGAACACAACAGTCTGCTAGAAGAAATTTTCTTCATTTTGGTGCAATTTAGCGAATTCAATTCTTTTCTTTTTATTAGCATTACTAATCAACGGCGTTTTCCTTGAAGTTCTGGAGAAATAGCCGTGTCTGTTCAGCATCCGCTGCACAGTCCGAGAGCTCACGTTCTTTTTACAACTGATGGCTACCATTTTCTGGACAGCCGAACTGGATGTTCTGTTTAGCGAATCATCTGTACAACAGCACGTTCATCCCGCTCGTTCAAAATACGTTTTCGCCGAGAACGGCTTTCTAAGTTCAGCTTTATTATGACTTCACGACAATAAACACTTGTTTGCTTTTTTTAATTATTAGAGCGTGATTACGTGATTAGAGTCAACATTTCGAGTTAATATAGGCAGAGGTCTAATGGTAAAAGCTATCGTACGATGAAATTTGGCTTCACACAAAAAAGACAAAAAATTAATTTGTTTTTTTCCATTGTCTCAACGAAAATGAAAAAAAAATCTGAGCGCATATTGCCTTACCGACTTTACAGTCAAATAATACAAGTGGTATTTAATACGCATTGTCGACATTTTTCGGCTGCAAAATTTTAGTTGTTATTGCCGAATCTGCGTTATCGTCATTTTTCGGCTGGAGCGAGTCGAATAACTTTAATAGTATGTTTCAGTGTCGATCCATTATAAAGTGCAGGGGAGGGGGAACACAGATAGTTGTATATTTGGAAAGGAATTGTTATATGTGTCTTTTTTTTGTTTCCCGTTTTCTCTTTGTTTATGTTTTTTAAATGCTAACAGTTCATTAACCTTTATTTTGCAATTGTTCATGTCAAAATTGTTCTGTTTATGTTTGTTGTGATTAAAAAATATTATATTTTTTTTTTATATTTTTTATATAAATGTTACACTTTGTGATTGGGTTATGTCCATTTGATGTCTTAGAGAACATGTCTTAACCGACCTTATACTTGTAGGAATCCGTTGTGTAGTCAAAAATTAAATAAACGCGAATATTTCCATATTAACCGATCTTTATGCGAGAACGTTGTTTGTCTAAAATAAAATCTGTTAATGGTTCATCATAAAAACTAATTTAGGTTGACCATGAATCCTCCATTGGCTGTGTAGGTGGTAGTGGGGGGTGTGAAGTGTTGAAGGTGTTAAAATCTTTCTTATCCTAAAGCTTAAATAGTTCAGCTGAAGTCCTCTACAATCTGTTTTATATAGTTAACACAGTTATTATTCTTTGTGACACATCTCTTTAAAACTTTTTTTCTTATGGGTAGACGCCTGTATAAAATCAAAGTGTTTAGAGCACTCGATTGAATGTTTAGATAATGCACTCCTGTAGCACTATTCTGGTTTTCCCTGCGAGAATAGGGAATTGGGAAAAATATTTTCATAGCACTTTTGTCTACAGCTGTGTTACTTATTTCCGATCTAATCGATCTGAGTGCTAAAAAGTTGTTTCTTATTTCTGGTCAGATCGATCAGTACATGGATTCTGTTGCTTTTTTACAATTCAACTTGAATTTTAACGAAACGTCATTGTAGTGGTGTGCATATTAGTATACGTTTTTTTTTTTGACGTCATTTAAGAACACAAAATATTATGTTAGGTACATAATTTGTGAATTTATTAAATTTCACCATTCCATTTAAATTAATAAAGTGTTCCATACAATTCCTAGTAAATAAATCTAAAAGTAAATTCATTATCATTAAAAAATTATTTTCATACATTCAAAAGGAAAAATAAATTTTTTTTATGCATTTGTTCGCCTTCCTTCTACCATTTCCATATTTCTACTAAGGCCGTTAGTGAATGTGTTAAAAATATTTAGTTAAAAATTTGGTAAAATAAAATTTTTGTGACGTAATATTTTTAAACAAAAATGTTAAATTTGCTGTGTGAATGTGTTAAAATTTTGACACATAAAAATGAATCGTTTGTCCAAGAAATATACTCCAATATTATTTTTAATTTTATTATATTATAAAAAATATAAAAATAATGAGGCTGTTGTTCGGAAATACGGAAGGAAATTGAGAGAAGTAACTATATATTTATATATTCGGGATGATTATTATGTTTATTATTTAATATAATTGTTTTAAATTTTAGCCTTTAGAATACTGTAAATTACGGAATATTTCAGTTTCCGAAAGATAGTAGAATTATTGCCAATTAAGTAACACGGCTGGAGCAAAGAATATGACCTGATTGTGTTTTTATACTGGATGGCGGCAGGCTGTAGTTATCGCGTAGTTGCTGGATTTGTTGGTATTAGTCCGTAAGTTCATAAGTTGTAAGAGTTTAAATAGTATAATTAAATATATTTTCTCTGTAGATTTACACTTAAATCAATAATTCACAAAATGTTAAATTATTTTATTCATAATATGCGGCACATTATTAAACCTACATTGTATAACGAACTTGAGGAAATTGCAACTACATTTTACGCAAGATCAAAAACAGGCAAATTTTTGGAATGGTATTGGTTTAATAGATGAATGTCATATAAGAATTAAGTGTCCAGTCAATAAGCATGATGAATACCTCAATTATAAAAGCTTTTACTCCATCCAGTGCCAAGCCGTAGTAAACAGCAACCATTTATTTAACGAAGTGTTCATCGGATTTCCAGGATCAGTACATGACAGAGCATCCCCAATGCAAAATAATTTTTCCTTTAACTTTTTCCTTATGAAGAGCATACCCATGAATAGGGAAAAGTCAAAGTAAAGCTAACTTCATTTTACAAAATTATTTTTTGTTTACCTATTATTTTATATTATTATATTATATATTATTTATTACTTTTTCACAGGACACAAAATACATACAACACTAATTGTTAAAAAACAAATATGCATTGAATATTTTTTAATTTGTGACAAGCAGAAAAACAACAACAACCAATTTTGCAAATGCGGTTACTTCATTGTATTTCTCATAAGGAAAAAGTTAAAAGTTTGATAACATTTTTCATAAGAAAATCACCAACCTAACAAAAAAAAAAAAAATTTCTCAAAATTTTTTCATACTTTTCTGTAAGGAAAAAGTTAAAGGAATTTCATTGGGGATGCTATGTGATACAAGGGTTTTCAAACACAGCCCTTTGTATCCTTTTGGATCAATTATAATAAATAAAATATATATAAATAAAATATAATAAATAAATTTTATTGTTGTTACGGCTACTACTCACATTATTTACTATCAAAAAAGTGGGGCTATGTTTTTTTAACATCCTGTCAAAATTTATAGACGGTCTAGAGTTCGTAGAAAATTTTCCGAAAGATAGTAGAATTATTGCCAATTAAGCAACACGGAAGAAAGAATATGAACTGATTGTGTTTTTATACTGGATAGCGGCAGGGTTTTGGTTTAATAGATGAATGTCATATAAGAATTAAGTGTCCAGTCAATAAGCATGATGAATACCTCAATTATAAAAGCTTTTACTCCATCCAGTGCCAAGCCGTAGTAAACAGCAACCATTTATTTAACGACCTGTTTATCGGATTTCCAGGATCAGTACATGATACAAGAGTTAAGCCCTAAAGACATATTTGCTGCTTGTGTGCTACATAACATTTGTGTATATATAGGAGATATTGTTCCATCACCCGAAATAGACGATTCAAACTTTGAATCTGATGAAACAAACATTTCGTATTTGAGAGATTCTTCCGAAGTAATTGTTTTTCGTAACACTCTTTTGGAACAATTATTATAAATAAAGTATAATCATTTCAAAAATAAAAATAATCCATTTATTTCATCCTTATTTCAAGTATTTTATTGTTGTTACGGCTTCTACTCACATTATTTACTATCAAAAAAGTGGGGTTATGTTTTTTTAACATCATGTCAAAATTTATAGACGGTCTAGAGTTCGTAAAAAATTTTTGTGGTGAATAAAAAATAATTTTTAATTTTCCTGTCAAAATTTTAATTTTTAACAGAGTTTTTAATACATTCACTAACAGCCTAACACATTCACTAACAGCCTAAGACATTCACTAACAGCCTAACTAAACAAATAACAAAACAACACATCGATGCGATCAAGAGACACGATAATAAAAAAAAAAATATGAATTATGAAATATGAAAATTAATTTTATTTAAGTTTTATCTAGATATAAATGAAAAATTCACAAAAAAAATTGAAATCGAATCTATTTTCTTATCATCTGTCTTTTTTTCCTTTGCTCGCGAGCAGAGGAAATGTATTGATTCTCGTCCGATAGTATCAGTTATAAAATCGGGTCAACATTTTGGCGAAATTTCATGTGGATTTGACACACACACAATGATACAAAATGACAGCACACAATATTAAAAGTGTATATTATCAATGCCTCCTAAACTACAGGCCGCATACACCAAATGATGACGACACGCTATGTCTACGTTGTTGTTGCTTTCTCTAGTTGTTTTGTTAGTGTAAATATCTTAATATTATTATTGTGCAGTCTCGGTTTAGACATAAATTGACGTCATGTGCAAAAAATGAGAGTAGTAAAGGCGGATTCATTGTTGTAGCTCGTTGTGTTCATTCCGTTCGTTCCGTTCGTTATGCTTTTTTGTAAACCAATAGGATTTGTCGCAAATGACGTTTGATTTCTTCGGTATTTTTTTCATC
Source organism: Nephrotoma appendiculata (assembly GCA_947310385.1). NCBI lineage: Eukaryota > Metazoa > Arthropoda > Insecta > Diptera > Tipulidae > Nephrotoma > Nephrotoma appendiculata. The sequence continues at coordinate 245,117,760 of OX371225.1, forward strand.
AAGTTGATCTATCTTCAACTTTTTTACCGAAGGAACATGGCAAGAAAGAGACGACATGATATATAGTATAATAGTAGAAACAAAGAGACACATTTTCGATATTTTTATTTTGTAGTCAAGTACGTTGTTCATTTTGTATTTTGATGTTTTGTTTTTTCATCAACAATGAACCCAAAAAATAATACTGCAGAAAAAATACCGAACGAAAGGAACGGAACGAACACAACAAACTACAACAATGAATCCGCCTTAAGAGGCCTGTAGTTTAGGAGGCATTGATATTATACACTGTATACGTATACAAAATTCGGAATGGGTACGAAGGGCCGAATGTCGAAGGGCCGAATGGGTCGAAGGGCCGAATTTTTTTTTTGTTTTTTTTGTTTTTTTGTATTAAAAATATCATTTTTGGTAAAGGAGAGGAACATTTTGGTGAAGGAATATTTTATCATGCAAAAAATAATTAAATTAAATAAAAAAATATATTTCTAAACACAAAAAAAAAAAAAAATTCGGCCCTTCGACATTCGGCCCTTTGAAATCATACCCAAAATTCAACTTGAATTGAATTTGAAAAGGCAACAGAATTCATACCCAGATCAATTTTTTGCTGTTTCTTATTTTTTCACAGATTGATTAGATCGATTTTTTTGATATGTAAAAAATATTCAGATTTCTCAGATTGATTTTGGTTAGCTAACTTCACGTATAACTCAAACTGCTAATAAAACCACGTAACCGTCGCTGTCATCCAGATTATTTTGTTTTTAATTTAAACGTGACCGTTAAATATAATACATATTAGTTATATTATTAAATATTATATTCTGTGACGTAACAATGGGAGCAGAAGAAAATTTTAATTATTATGTGGACGAAGGTAAATAATTGTTTTACACTTCTGTATTTTGTTATAGAATATTTAGAAAGCATTGAGGATGAAATTCAAAATAATACAGATCTGATGAGAAAAGAAGACGATGCAGATAGTAATTTGGAACCGAGTGGTTTAAAGTGGACGAAATCACTCGCATTAACCCTTATGTTTTCAACCGCTTATTCGGGTAAATTTTCGTGTTTTATTACCTAAAATTTTATGGATTTAGGTGACTCTTCAGCTTGAAATCTTTAGTAATTATTATTTGTTAATAACAATGATTTGTTTTAGATTAGATTTTGCCAAAATATATTTATCAATTTAAAATGAAATTACAAATTATCATTTCAATACTAAATGTATGGAATTATGGACTTACCCGGGTATGCTGGTTGTAAACATGAAGGTTGCAGCAACAAAAAAATGTACAGTGATTTCGATCAGAAACTAAAAAAAAAATGTTTGGAAACGTATTGCTGAGGAAGTGGGAAAACTTTCGGGAGTAAAGATGGCTGGATAACAGTGCGATACAAAATTTAAATCATTAAAAACAAAATACAAAGTCGTAAAGGCAAATAATTGTAGTAGTGGCCGAGATAGAAAATTTTTGAATTCTACGATGAAATAGATTAAATATTAAATAAAAGGCCAGAAGTTAACCCCGAAGCCACTTGTAACAGCGATTCGGCGTCGATTACCAGGCCAAATAGGATGCCAACGCAAACTATATTAAACAATTCGGAGACTGGGGCCACCAGTCAGAGTGATACATCGCCCTCTCCGGAACCTCAAAAAAAAGTTTCGTTCAGACGTACAACGTCGTCACGAGGAAAAATTATTGCGTCATGATCGTTTTCTAGATTTAATGGAGAAAATGATAGATAAAATGTAATTGTAATTTGTGTGATAAAAATGAAGAATGTGATATATTTTAATCAAAACCCACCCAAATGAAATTATATATGTATATCGTTATGAATTACAATTAAAGTTTACTTTATAATTGCATTGAAATGTGCATTTATTTTTGATAATCCAGCCACAATTCATTTACATTAAAAAATTTTAGCTAGACAAATCAAAGTTTAACGTATATAAATTTTTTATAATGAATTACAAATTGTATTTCTTTTATTTGTACCCGATGGTTCTGATAATTCATTTCTACTCCTGTTCATGTCATTTTCATCATTGACGACGGTTTCGTCCTCGACTTCATCATTAAAATTAATGCATACATTATGTAAAATACAGCAGGACATAATAAGTATGACAATAAAATCTAGTCGTCTATTTTCTATTAATTTTAGCCTCCTAAACCGAGATTTCATAATCCCAAATGAATTCTCAATTCTTATTCTGCTTTTTGATAAACAACGGTTATAATATTTCTGTTTATCTGTCAAACAGCCAGTATTTCTATATGGGGTTAATAATAATTCCGTCAATGGATAAGCATTGTCCCCAATTAAGTGGAACCCTTGTTTTATTTGTTTGGTTCCATTAAATAAATGCCTATAAATAGGGGACCTCTTCCATACCGTGGCATCATGTACAGAAACAACCTCGCCTACGTAACAATCAATAAATTGCTTACGGTCGTTACAAATACCTTGTAACACCACAGAATGGTATCCTTTTCTGTTAATATATGAAGAATAGTGTTGCTTTGGCCCACTTATTTTGAAATGGCATCCGTCAATTGCACCTGTAGTACATATAATAATTTTATATTAGTTAATAACCTACGACATTAAATAATACACATTACCTGGAAATCCGATGTTGCTCAGTTTCCGAAGGCCATTCAATTATGTGATTAATCACATTGATTTTTATAAGCCTTTTTCAGCTTCTGTATTCTTGGGGAAACAAGAAGTTCTAGATAGATTAAATCTACTGGCCACCGTCCTGTATTATACAAGTTATATGGAAACAATTCCAGTAAATTTATTAAAATAAGATTATAATACCTAAATGTTTCTGCATTTTCGTCCAAATCGTCAAACATTATCATTGCTGCTCCATGCAATAATGTGAAAACACTTTGTTTCTTTAAGTCGGTCATTTTATTATAATAAATAAAATTGTTAAGTTATCAGCATGTGGAAAAAATTTAAACAATTGATTTGAAAATTTCGGATCCAGTTGACCTTATTTGATCTAAATAATCTGAAATCTGTTACTTATTTTAGGTCGATTAGATCAATCAGATTTCAGATTTCAAAATCTGCGCGATATACAGATTTAAATAAGTAAAGCGTCTATTCCATGGGAAAATTTTACTGACTGTATTTTTTTACTGCAAAAAACGAAAACAAAAAAATACTTAAAATTCCATAAGAGTGACAAAGAAAACAAATATCTTTTATTTCATTTTTATAGCAAAATTTATGGTTTAATTTTGACAGTTACATTTTGACATAACCTAAAATTTTCATAAAAGTTGTAATTTCGTTTCGTTCGTTTCAAACAAAAAAAATTGTAATCGCCATTAATTTTATAATTAATTTATAATTTTTATTAATATCACCATGGATTTGAAAGATTTGGATTATTAAGATCCACTAAACATAATGAATTTGGGTGATAGCAGTGATCTTGATTCCGAATAACCGTCGCACTCATCCACATACCCGGTAATGTTTGTAATTTCTACGGACGCTGAATATTCATCGTACTCTTCACCATAGCTGGCAAAAAAATTTTGAATCGGGGAATTGCCGCTGTCGTCCAGTTGCGATACTTGCTCAACCCGGATATTTTCCAATACGATAATTTTTTTACTCGGTGCTGTAATTATATAAATAGATTAATACAAAATTCTCACGTATTTAATAATTTCGTCGACACACAATAAAATATTTTGATGCTACATCCACCAAATAAAATAATGCTCAATCAAACTTACCGTAATTTTCCATACTAATTTATTATTATGTAGTTTAATATAAAATTATTTGTATTTTATAACAAGTATTTAGATTTTTTTTGTACATTTGAACACCTAAAAAAACGTTAAAAACACATTCACTAATGTAAACAAAACTCGAATTTTAGGTATCGAAATAAAAAAACAAACTGACATTTGACTATAAAAATGGCGAACGATTTATTTTGTGTGAGTGTGAAAAAAATTTCTTATTTTTACATACATTTTTTGTAGATGTGTTGACAATGCTGCCATAAAAAGTGCTAAAGTTTACATTTTTGTATAGCACGTTATGGCAGCACACTACCACAATGATAATTATTTTTTCAGTAAAATTTTACTGACAAAAATTTTTGTTTCGTACACAACCAGTAAATCTATATTTTTTTCTCGCTTTTATTTTTGCAGTCAGTAAAATTTTCCCATGGAATAGACACTTAATACAGCTTAAATTATATTTTTCTAGCCTACTGTTTGATTTACTTTGGTGTAAATATTTTCGAAACAAAGTTGATTGGAAAACATTTGTTCCATAAAATTTTTATAGGGAAAAATAATTCCCAATATATCTTTGTTTCAAAAATATTTACTCCCAACTAATTCCAACAGTAGGCCAGAAAAATATAATTTAGACCAAAATGCTATGTATTTTACGTCATTCTCGTGTTGAAACAAACTCATTGTTACTATTTTAGATGTTTCACCAATATAACATTTACCACAGTCACAAGAGATGGGGTCACGTTTGGGATTTTGTCTTTGGTATTTTTGAAAAGTTTCAACAAGGTGCTATTGACTTTAGTACCCATCAGGTAAGTGGAGTTAAGTTTCTTGAGGATTTTTTCTGTCAGATTAGGGATATATGCGATATCTGCGGGATTTGTTGTGTTACGATTTCTATCAGTGTACAAGCATTTTTTAATGAGTTTCTTAGTGAGTTCAGTTGGATAGTTATTTTTAGTCAGAATTTTATGTGTTTCCGTTATATTATTTATCCTGTGTACATTATCACTTATCACAGTATAAAAAGCTAGCGAAATACTTAGAATATAAAAGACAAACTACGGAAGTTAGATACTATATGTAATTAATGAAAAATAATAGTATATTATACACCAAGGTTGAGAAGTAAGCTATGCTCCTCGTCTCGGGTTACAAACTCGTGCGGGAATAGCACTTTTCAAGCTTAGTGTATATATATTTTCCACTACTTAGTCGAAGAAGGAGGCACACCAACCATTAAGGTTTTTGTTGATAAGAAAATTAATTTGATAAGGGAAACACTTGCTCTTTAATAGTATTAACTATGTCGAAGTAGCCCTCCTTTTTGAGGAGTATATTCATCGGGTCATCTATCATTTCTGCCTTCATATTCATAATTGAATTGGAAATTGCTATTTCAGTTGTCATTGTTCAATTTCGTAAAGGTACCTGCAATTCCATAAACCGTACTGAATGAATCAGGCACCAGGCTCACACTTGAGAACAAAAAAAACTTAATTTTCAGTTCAGTTCTAAATTACTTATTTCATTGTGTAAATCATATGCACAATTAAGTAAGGAGATGAGATTTTAAATTGTTGGATTACGATTATCTAACAAAATACAAGAAAATGTTAAATCGACAAAACAAATACCAAACCACAATATAGTCAGACTATTAACTTTAGTTTAGGCAATTAAAAAAATATCTTCATCGTAAATCGTAAATAGTAATAATTAAATTATCGGCTCGAATATTATTGGATGGGAATAAAAAAGTCAACACACCACAAAGCATTCAGAAATTTATTTCTAACAATATTATCTCATCCATTCACCAGCTGGATCTATTCCAACAACAAATCAAATCTCTCCTCTGTCTTTATATTAACAATATAATAAATTAATCAATAAACGTAACCCAAAATCATAATTGATTTAATCAACGAAATTCTTAAACCAAACCTTTTCTCGACTCCATAAATCCATTGTTTGAAAAAAATTACCACGATATGAATGAAATATATCTCGGTCGGAAAAGATAATGTCAAGTCAAAAGGTAAACAATGTAACAACAAAATGTCAAAATATATTTTTTTTTATATACATATTATACATCCCAATAAACTATGACGATAAACAAATGACAACAACAAAATGAGAAAATTGTCGTAAGGCCCAATAACAATAAAATAATAAGGATACACCAAGCTACACAATGCGCAAGGACATCGGAATTATAATAAAATCGAAAATTAGATTTCTCTTATCTTGTACACAATAATGGCCTATAGTCCTTCGTCCTTTATTCGTTTACCTATTTACATCCTTTCATATTTACCGAAAGAAATGGTAAAAGAAAAATTTAATGTTTATTGTCTATTTCGTAACAATGGGATTTGTTTTGACGAGGGAGGATGCGCAAGGAGGAGGAGTAGACATAATAATACATAATAATAATAAATTAAGGATGAAGGATAATTCAAAATATTTTGATTTTGTAAATTATAACTATTTAAGGTTTAGAGAAAAATCTTCGTTTATCAGCAACGTTAAAAATGTTAAAATCTTTTGAACAAAATGTCGGCATTTTTTGTATAGGGCACAAAGAAACAAAAGAATTCGACCACAAAAATAAGATTTGGACCTTTTTTTGTTACGTTTATATAAGATGAAATAACGACATGCTCTCGTATACTAGTATTTTTAATTTTGTTTTGGGAGATAACCAATTTTTTTTGCTTTAGCTGGATGCTGGAAGATTTTATAAAAAAAGTTGGCTGTCATTTTTATATATTTTAATTATTTATCGATGTCTTTTTTATTGGTAGACTAAATTAAAGTTAAGTTACGTTATGGGTGCAGTGGCGTACCGGATTGGGTTATTTCAGACATGTTGACCAAAGATATCTATTAATGTGCTCGTTCGATTAACTCGAAGTCCCTTCATCAAAGAGAACTGAAATTTTAGATAATTGTTATTTATGTGATGCAAAGGCATATGAGTCAAATTAATTCACGAACGGCTAGAAGTTTGGCTGTTAAAAAGAAAATTTTGTACGAGAGAACACATAATTCTAAGTGTGTGCATACTGAGAATATTTTTATCATCTGATTTCAAGGATTTACTATTTCTCATTTAAAGATTAAGTTTTTTTCGTTAAAATCAATAGATTGTTTAACCATAAAGTTTTGGCAGTATTAGATTTTAATGATCAAATAACTTTAACTCAAAATTGATAGTTTCTATCATTTCTTACTAACGTTTTCTGCTGATAAAACTCTGGTTCTTGTTTGCTTCTCTCTGGTTTTGTGCCATATTTGGTTTGGTTTCAACTGGCTTCATGTGGTATGGGCTAACTTTATTTTGGTGACGGACAACGGTGACGGGCTACTTGTGCCATAGTTGGTTTAGTTCTGGTTGATATGGTTTCGGCTGGCGTTACGGACAAGAAAAAACTTAAAAATTGTGGAAATATTCTGTAACATTTCAATTTTAAGGGTGTTTCAAATTATTGTATATAGGCTAGCTGGTGGAAAGTTCTAGTCATTTGTCAAAAAGTACAGAACCAGTCTATTATCAAAATTTGTTGACACAATAATAGCAAAAATGTTGAATGTAAGAATTTGTGAAATTAACAAAAAAGTGTAATGTACAAAAAATTATTGAAAAAATTTTTAAATGTGTTTAACATTTGGACTGTAGTTGGGTAGGCACCCATGACAAAATTGGTAAAATATTATTTTGATAATTTTGTGACGTTACACTTTTTTTTACTTTTGTGGGTGCGCATGATAATTCTGGAAAAATTTCGACTAAGATCCATAGCGCGAATCAACTTGACGCAACATGGTACAAAATCGCCCAACACGGTATACATGAAATCTAGCAACATTCAACATTACACAACATAGTGGAACATCACACAACATTCTTCAACAAAATTTACACAACATAGAGCAATGTGACGCAACGTGGTTTAACAACCCACAACAAAATTCAGCATTCCACAACATCGTACCACATAACACAACATCACTCTACATGGTGCAACATGACGGCCCATCCGGAGGATTCCTAAATAAATTATCCAGAAATCAGAAGGTTTATTTGCATTCAAAAACACTGTCCCTATCATTTTTCATATTCAATCTCAATCGTTATAACCAAATAATAATGTTAAAAGAAGGCCCGACCAAATAACCTGCATGGATCCATCGGAATCAATTCCAGGATCCCGAAACCCCTCTCCGTTTTTAATCATAATTGCTCGAGCCACCATTTTTTTCAAAAAAAAAATAGTACGCAGGCCCGGTGCGCCTTTTAAACGGATTTTCCCAAAGTTAAGATCCATCGCAATCCATTGATGTCATTAAAGAAACCTTTAAATCGCAATTTTTATCAAAATTGCAATTATCGAGAAATCGATTCCTGGTATTTCAAATCTCCCCTTTACCAATTTTAATTAAAATCGAACGCGTCCAACAAATTAAACAATGAAACCCGGTCACCACCGGGTGGCCCGCTAAATTTTTTTTCCTGAAATCAGGACCCATTACCGCTCCGGTGGCAAAGGAGGGAGGTACTGAATTCGAATCCCACCGAAGGCTACATCCAAACCGCTACTTTGTTTTTTATCCAATCTATTTATTTTATCTATTTATTTTCTCTATCTATTTATCTAAATAAAAATCAATTGCCGTGCGTCAGTCTCGCAAAAACTCGAGAACGACACGATCAATTTGAATGATTCTTGGGGCTTAGAAAAAAAGAAAATTCGGAAAAACTCAAAGGAAAATCCGCAAACACGAAAAAAATCGAAACCAAATGTAAAACCGATGGAAACTGGTCAAAAGTGTTTGCTCGGACCAAGTAATTTGGGGCGAGACAAAGTTCGCCGGGTCCGCTAGTTATAGATAAATCAAATGCCTCATCAAAAAATTTTGAGCTACAATCGTTCATGAAACGAGACGACCAAAAAGTTTAAAGGGGATTAATTAACCTTTAATTTTGCATTTGGATATAAATCGTTTAAGTAACTAACTCTAATCATTTAACTTACGTAATTGAGGGGTGAATATGTTGTGGCCAACACCCAACTTATACACAAATATCCACAAAACTTCGTACTGATCTTTCAATTTATGGAAAAAGCTTATTTTGCTTTAAGCAATATTTTGCTTAATCGCCGTTTCGATTTGGAACTTAAAAATACTGAAGGAAGTTGTTCCATCAAATGTTGGTGGTTTTAACTTAACTGTGTTAACCGTCTGAATCACTTGGCCTGTTGTTCCATTCGCCTTGACATCTTGGAGCTCTTTCTCGTGACGTTTAACTTTGGTTTGTAGATCTTGTTTAACATTTTGAATTTCTGTGTGTACTTCTGTTTGCAGTTTTTCCACTTTACCGTGTAGTGTAAAAGATAACTCCAGAAACCTCTGGTCCATTTTCTTTTGGCCATCTTCTATTTGGTTTGTTTTTAATGTCCACCCCTTGTTGCTCCATCTGCTGTTTCATTTCCTGGTTTGATTGTTTAATGTCCACCCCTTGTTGCTCCATCTGCAGTTTCATTTGATGTTTAATGTCCGCCCCTTGTAGCTCCAACTGTTGTCCCATCATTTGATTCATAGCAGCCATCAACTGAGATAAATCGAAACTTCCGGATGGGTTTTGTGTTGTTCCGACCATCGTTTGTTCTTCCTTTTCTTTCTTGTCCACACTGATCTCATCCGTGTTGTCCTCCTCGAAATCATACACATCTGGATTTAAACCGTCCTTTTCCATGGCCTCACGTAGTCGCTCCACCAAACTAGCTTTTGTGCCTTCACTGGCCAAACCTCGCCGTGTCAGTTGCTCCTTTAATTGCGCAAGCTTTAATCCGTAGAGAATCATTTTCCTTATTATTCACAATCCCACCGCTGTCACCAATTGTTACGATTTTGCCTTGTCACTCAAGGTTCGAATCACTGGATTGTGAATAAATACAACTGCTTCAAATTTGAACTCACACATTTTATTTACACAACACAATTTATTATACAACACAAAATTCACAATTAATTATTATAATTATAACACACTTTTTAATTATCACTTTAATAATCGCTTTAATAATCACTTTAATAATCACTCTATTTAACCTTCATTATATCATGTGTGAAATAAGACTCAGCATTCAACGTCAATGTACGCCTTTATATACCAAAATATTTGTTTCTAGAATAATCCTGAATGCTCTCGAAGAATCGAACAAATATGTTAATATACAATTGACGCCTAAATGTTGAATCAAATAACAAATACAATTGAACAATTATTGAATGTGTTTATTCCAAAATGTTTGTTAACAAATTTTAGTTTAATATAAAGACAATATTTTATTATGCACAACTTATCCACATATTTCACAATTACTTTAATAAATTTAAATATTTATCTACCTTAACCCTTGGTTTTTCTTTTACATCTAATCGTTTTATAAAAATTTTCTTGCTAACAAATTATCTGACTAACCACTTTTTAATTCCTCTTCCAGACACATTGCCATCTGCAAACGATCAATAATCTTTTACGACTGACCTCTTTATTAGAGTAGGGGAATCATTGATTGTATGGTGATTATAAATCGTTTTGTGGATAACAATGTTGTGGATTACAATTTATTTATTTGCTATATGTGTCAATGACCTTTAATTTTATTTAAACGGAACTTATTTTGAAGGCCAAGGTAAGTGAGAAAATAAAATTGCATTTAATATTTAAATTTAGGCTTAACTTCTGCGAGATGAATCTACCAGGAAAATAGGTAAGCAAATCCAATTATTACCAAATATATTTATTAAATGAATGTGTAGGCACTAGTTAATCTTTATTTCCATCGTTTTAGGGTTCACAAACATATTACCCCGCATTAAGAAAATATTTGGAACTTATTTTCTTAAGTTTACTACGATATTTTTTTTTTGTAATATGTATTGGATTTGCGGCCTTTACAAGTTATTCCAGGTAGAATACGTAATTACATTGTAGTATTTTGAAATAATATTAATTTGACTACTGGACGTTTGATTGTGTTAACAGCCGTTTTAATAGTGGCCACACGTACTGTGCCATCATTACCCGGATGAGTTTGAATTATTCGTCCGAGTAACCACTGACTGGGTGGTAGATTGTCTTCTTTAATCAATACGACATCATCAACTTTAATTGGACAATTGCCTTTCGTCCATTTACCTCGTTGCTGTAAGGTATGTAAATAGTCTCTGGACCATGCCTTCCAAAACGATTGCAGCCGCCGCTGAACATTTTGCCATCTGGATAATTTATGCACTGGTACGTCTTCGTATATAGGTTCTGGTACTGCAAGCAATGCCTCGCCGATTAAAAAATGACCAGGTGTAAGTATGTCTAGGTTGGAGGGTTCATCATTAAGCCTGCATAATGGCCGGGAATTAAGCACACTTTCGATCTGTGTGAGTAATGTGGTCATTTCTTCGAAATTGAGTTTGGCCTCTTTCGTTGCTCGCCTGAAATGATGTTTCACCGACTTTACGGCCGCTTCCCATAAACCGCCGAAATGTGGTGCGCTAGCCGGGTTGAATTTAAAATTAATTCCTTTCTGTAATAGAAAATTTGTTATTATTGAATTGTTTTGCTGACATGTTATTTCTGCTTTTAATCTTTTCAGCTCGTTATTTGCTCCAATGAAATTGGATCCGTTGTCACACCAAATGTTATTTGGCAGGCCTCGACGTGCCACAAATCTTTTTAACGCCGCTAGAAAAGCTTCGGTGTTAAGACTGCTCACCACCTCGAGATGCACAGCCTTTACTGCGAGACAAACAAACACAGCAACGTAAGCTTTAGTTAGGGGGGCGTTTCTATTTTGCGTAGTTTTAATGTAGATAGGTCCCAAGTAGTCAACGCCTGTGTTTAGGAAAGGCCTTATCTTATTACACCTTTCCGCTGGTAGGTCAGCCATTTTTAGTTGCCCTTGCACGCTACGATATCTAATGCAGGTGACACAAGATTTGATGTGGCTTTTGATCAGATATCTTGCACCGATTATCCAAAATTTTTGCCGTAGAAGATTCATCATTAAGGTATTGCCTGCATGTAGATTAGAAATGTGAACTTCCCTTATGATTAGTTTGCTGGCTACATGGGTTTTTGGTAAAATGATGGGATGCTGGACAGTATAACTTATTTTCGCATTTCGCAACCTCCCGCCTACTCGTAGGACACCTTGCTGATCGATAAATGGATCTAATGAGATTAAGCTACTATTGGAATCCAATGCCCTGTCCTTCCTCAATTGACTTATTTCCCGACTGAAGCTAGCGTTTTGAATTGCACGTACAATGTAATTCTCGGCCGTTATATACTCTTGATATGTTAAGTATCCTTTATTCCTTTCTCCGTTTCTATATTTGGGTGGAAAAAACCGCAGAATATAGCACATTATTTTTTTTATTTTGAACCACGACGAGTGTTTGGTCAATAACTGGTCTACAGGTTCGATAGTTGATGCTTCCATTAAAACGCATATTCCTTTACCACGCTCTTCAGTATCCACCGTTGCTGCTGGGTTGGTAATTATATTTTTTGGCCACTCGGTTTCTTTCAGGTGTAGCCAACTAGGGCCCTGCCACCAAATTTGTAACATAGGAATTTGTGGTGGAGTTATTCCTCTGGAAATATAGTCTGCTGGATTTTGGTTAGATTTTACATGGTTCCATTGCTCCCTTGATATGATGTCCAAAATAGCGCTGGTGCGATTAGCGATGAAAGTTTTCCATCTAGCTGGAATGTCCGATAGCCAATGTAAAACTACCATTGAGTCTGTGTATGCGTAGATGTTTGCATTGCCAAGATGTAATATCGAGTTACAGTATTTAACTAACTCCACTAGCATTACCGCTCCACAAAGTTCCAATCTAGGTAGGCTTATTTTCTTTAACGGTGCTACCTTACTTTTCGAACAGACTATGCGACTGGTTATGGTTCCATCTGCATGACTAGACCGAAGGTACACCACACAGCCATACGCGACCTCCGAGGCATCACAGAATGCATGCAATTGCATGGAAATTGGCCTTGATGATTTTTGCAGATATCTAGGTATTTGGATTTGTTGGAGGTACGGTAGTTTGTAGTAAACGTTGCTCCATAAACGTACTATATTATCTGGCACTTTCTCGTCCCAATCTACCTTGGTTAGCCACAGTTTCTGGAGTAAAATTTTAAAATTAATTATGATTGGTGATAACCAGCCCAATGGATCGTAAAGTTTGGAGCTTTCCGATAACATTTTCCGTTTTGTCCATATGATGTCCTTCGGTTGACTGATTATTTTTATTGTGAATATGTCAAGTTGAGGATGCCACATAATTCCTAGAGTTTTCGTGGTTTGGTCATCTTCAATCAGTTTAGGAATGTCTTCCGCATTTACCATTGCCAAGGAGTTCAAAAATTCCTGGGAATTTGATTTCCACTTGCGCAGTCTAAAACCACAGCTACCTAGTATTTCTGCGATCTGATTTTCTAGTATAATTGCACCTTCTACTGTGTCACTTCCGGTTAGTAGATCATCCATATAAAAATTATTCTTAATGACTCTAGCTGCTTCTGGATATCTCGTCTCATATATTTTGGCTACCTCTTCTAATGTTCGGATGGCTAGGAACGGTGCACATGCTGTTCCATAGGTAACGGTCATACACTTGTATGGACTTAATTCTTCTTGGGGCCTTCTTCGCCATAAGATGCACTGGAAGTTGGCATCTGACGGATCTACCAGTATCTGTCGATACATTTTTTCTATATCTGCATTTATTGCTATGGCATGTAATCTAAACTGAAATAATGTAGTTGTTAGATTCGGTTGTAGTTTTGGTCCCGTCAACAAACAATCGTTCAATGAGACCGCTGTTGTGGTTTTACACGAAGCATCAAACACTACTCGTAATTTGGTCGTAGTACTTTCTTTAATAACTGCGTGATGCGGCATGAAATACTTGTGGTTGTGTTCCCGCGGTAGGTCTGACCAGGTAACCCGGTGCATGTGTCCTAGCCTGATGTATTCCTCCATGAATTGACTATATTCTTGGCGATAGTCGGTAGACCTGGCAAATCTTTTTTCAATACCCATTATTCTTGATTTAGCCGTTGCTAATGAGTCTCCTAATTCTGGACGTGGACTTATGAATGGCAATTTTACGATAAATCTTCCATCTGCCGATCTGGTTGTGGTGGTTTTAAATAGAATTTCACAGGGGTCGTTGTCTTTACTGCTTTTAGTATCCGTTGTAGGTTCCTCTACCTGCCAAAACTTCTTTAAAAGCTCCATTAGATTTTCGTTGCTATTGTTTGAGTCTACATTCGTGTTGTAATTTTGGACGCTAAGAAATTCTTGTCCATCCTGACATATTTTACCCGCTATTAACCAGCCAAACTTAGACGAATGTAGAACTGGGAGGTTATTTATTGACATTTTCTGTTCTCCCAACATCTCTAGGAAGAATTCTGCTCCTATTAGTAAATCCACTGTACTAGGTATGTTGAATTGTGGATCTGCTAAATCTAACTGCCACACCTCATTGCTTCTTGGAATAGGTATCTTCGACGCTGGCAGAGGTGATGAGATTTTTTCAATTATGTGTGCTGTTAATTGTATAGAGTAATGTGGAAGTACTCGTGATTTTATTGTGATGACTGTTTTTCCTCTAGTTTTTCCTGCAGAGCACGATGCTAGGCCGTATATTGAAATATGCGAGTATTTTCGTGGTAAACCTAGGCGTTGCATACAAGCTTCAGATATAAACGATGACTGAGAACCTGAATCGAGTAGTGCTCTGGCTATCATTGGCTTCCCGTTGCTTGATTGGATGTATATCAAGGCTGTCGGCAAGATTGTCTTAAGAGGCGTCTGAAATTCATGCAAGGCTGTTGTTTCTTGTGTTGGTAGTTTAGTTGTGCTTGGTGATGATGATGTTGATTGCAGAGTTGAATTTATGTTTGTTTGATGCGAGGTTGAAGCTATTGAAGCAGCAGTTGATGGTGACTTGGTTTCCGTGGTTGTATAGCAGATTTCATTTGTTGTGTGTAGATTTGTTGACTGTTGGTGATTTGTTGCATGCCGAGCTGTTGATTGTTGCTCGTTATGAAGTAGAGAATGATGGCGTCTTTTACAAATCAAACATACAGAACGTGAGTAGCATTGTGGTTGTAAATGTCCTACCCGCAAGCAATTTGCACAACTTTTCGAATTTTCTATGACTTTGTATCGGTTTTCCACATTCATACTCTTGAATACAGGACATTTGTACAGTAAATGTTCTTGGCTACAGGCTACACAATTCCATTTATTAGCTTGAATGGTGTTAAAAGCTCGTACATGTTTTTGAACTGCACCGGTTGGTTTTGTGCCTACTATACAAGACTCAAGAGCATCACATCTCGTTCCCAAAAATTTTAAAAAGTTATCAAATGTGGGAAACGCTTCGTTTACGGATTCTTTAGCCCAGAATTGTCTCGTATCATTATCGACCTTATTTATTATCATATGGATTAACCAAGGGTCTCGCAATTCTGCCTTATCGCCCAATGCTCGTAACCCTCGGATCACCTCATCCGATGTATCGCACAATTTCCGCAGTTCGCGATGATTAGCTTGATTGCAGGTTCTTTGATCCAAGAATAATTGTATTAAATTGGAAATTATCGACTTCGGTTTATTGTACCTAGCCACTAGTTTGGCCCAAGCTTCCTCGTAATTTTGCTCGGTTACCTTAATGTGGCGTATTAATGTCGCAGCATCTCCTCTTAGTAAACCATTCAAAATTTGTAGCTTGTGTACGGTACTTAAAGTTTTGTTTTCGTGTACCGTCGTCACATACAAATCGTGAAACGATGGCCATAACTTGTACTCTCCAGCAAATGGTTCGATATTTACTTTTGGTAAGCGTGCATTTTGCGGTTGATTAATTCCTTGGAGAAAACTTTGTTGTTGTCCAATAAACTGGCCTAGAGTAGCATTTAAGTCCTGCACTTCAACTTTAGTTTCAGTTGACCTTGAGTTTATCGCTGACCTTAGTCTCGCAAGAGTATTGAGCACCATGTTATCTACATCTTCTGTTTTGGATTCATATTGCTCATAGGCGAGTAATTCTAGCTCATAATCGTTGAAATTCTTATAAAGTCTCTCGCACTGTTCTTCGCGAATCTGTAGTGCTTCTAACGTTGTAGTGTTATCTATTTTCTCACAAAATACTTTTACGGCTTTCAACTGATTCACTGCACGATCTCTAGCACGTATGTTTCTCTCCATTTCGAAATAGTAATTTACAGTTCAAAAATACACTTTCACTTATTTTAATTGCACGTTTCACTGTTCTTTTATCGTTTAATTACGTATCAATTAACTAATAACTTGATTACAATTTACTTTTAATTAAGTGTTTTCTTGTTTTAGGACAAATCAAAATGAAATTTAAGCCGATTTTTATTGAACGCAACAAAAAAAAATGCACAAAATAATATATGTAAAAATGGCTACTTATCGTAATTTCCAGAAGTATGCAAAAGGATGATTCGACACCATGTACTTATGTTTCTTCTATACGCTTCAACCAAACAGCATCCCGGGTTTCGGCACCAAAGGTGTTTATTCCAAAATGTTTGTTAACAAATTTTAGTTTAATATAAAGACAATATTTTATTATGCACAACTTATCCACATATTTCACAATTACTTTAATAAATTTAAATATTTATCTACCTTAACCCTTGGTTTTTCTTTTACATCTAATCGTTTTATAAAAATTTTCTTGCTAACAAATTATCTGACTAACCACTTTTTAATTCCTCTTCCAGACACATTGCCATCTGCAAACGATCAATAATCTTTTACGACTGACCTCTTTATTAGAGTAGGGGAATCATTGATTGTATGGTGATTATAAATCGTTTTGTGGATAACAATGTTGTGGATTACAATTTATTTATTTGCTATATGTGTCATTGACCTTTAATTTTATTTAAACGGAACTTATTTTGAAGGCCAAGGTAAGTGAGAAAATAAAATTACATTTAATATTTAAATTTAGGCTTAACTTCTGCGAGATGAATCTACCAGGAAAATAGGTAAGCAAATCCAATTATTACCAAATATATTTATTAAATGAATGTGTAGGCACTAGTTAATCTTTATTTCCATCGTTTTAGGGTTCACAATTCTAATTCTATTCTAATTTTCATTCTATTCTAATCTAGGTGTCACCGTAACACTATTCTGAATGCTGTATAAGATAGCGGAAATTTGTCAACGGAAAATAAGAGATGGCGCTACTCGCCCCAAGTGGCAGCACTATCAGCAAAGAGCATTTATTAGGTTATGTAATTACCATCGGCAATTTGTTATTCATTAAATATCACTATTTTCACTAAATAAAACATCTCAGCGGAATAAAATATTAAAAGTAATCCTTAAAATGACAAATTGATTGACCTCCGAAGTAATGGAACTCGGTATATCAAATCTTGAAATATTAAAATATCCATTCTTTCCGGGATTTCATCCACTAGCAACCAATACTTTCAGTTGTTTTTCTACTAGCTTAGGTCATACTGAGACTATATAGGAAATTTGGGGAAAATTCATTGACTAGAATTTTTTGATTTTTTGCGGCCATATAAGTTTTTTTTTCATTTTTTTTTTTTTATTTACTAGGCGAATTATTTTGGAGCTCAAAGCTCACCCTCCTCTTCCGTCCTTACTTTATGCCTCCCGGCCAACTCGAGGACGTACGGCTATAGGACCGATTTAAGACCATCTGCGCACATTGCAAGCTCCATTCCAGCCTATACTAGCATGGAAGATGGTACGGCCCATGGGACGGAATATTGTTAAATTTCAAGATTTCATATACCGAGTTTCTTTACTTCGAAGGTCTATCAATTTGGTCTACCATTTTAAGGATCACTTTTAATATTTTATTCCGCTGAGATGTTTTATTTAGTGAAAATAGTGATACTTAATGAATAAAAGATCTCCGCTGATAATTACATAACAAAATAGATTCTTTTTACTGACCGTGCTGCCACTTGCGGCGAGTAGCACAATATCTTATTTGAAAAATGAGTTTTAAACGAATTTTCGCAATAAATTGTTTCGTAGTAAAAGAAAAGCAACTATAGTGTCCAATCCGCAATGACTATTGTTGAAACTATTACGATCGTTCCCGCATATTATTCTTAACAACGTTTTGCATTTAGTTGTTGAAAAGTTACCAGCAACCAAAAAATTAAATTTATTTTAACTTTACTATATGTCTTTCACTTTAAATATAATTCTTTGAAAAAAAATAATTTTACCCAAGTGGCATATTCCAATTGAATTTGGACGAACTTGATTTTAACCTGACCTAACGATTAAGTAACGAAATTTAATGAAAAAGGTATGATTTTCTTTCAAGGAGGTACATATAATCATAAGTGAGCAAACGATTAAAAACTAGTAACCAATGCTGACCAATCGATCACCAAACCATTCTAATCATCATTTTTATCAAAACCTTTTGATGGGGTGCTAAAAGGTGGAGCTCGTGGCTTGCACTGTATCATAAGAGACAAACAAAGTTTGCAATCCATGATATGTGAAAATGGGACACTTATGTCTCAAATGCCACTAGTGTTGCCTGCCACGCTGTGCTATTATATGTACATACAAGTTCATATTCCAAAATATATCTCAATAAGTACATTTGGGAGAAATTATATTTGAACTTCTTGATTTGTGATTGTGCTCAATAACTGGAAATCCACACATATTACAAAGATTAGCATCATTCTTAACAGTAAAATATGACCGCCTGAAATTCAATAAATCGCCACTACTATTACTCAAAATCAGAACCCGAATTAAACCACGCAATTAAAACATGACACCAGCACAAAAACGTTTTGTTTTTAACCATTAAACTATTCAAAATATTTAAATAAACAATCACCATTCATTTAAAAACATAATACTTTAAAAGCCTAAATTAATAATGTCTTTAGTAATATGATATTTTATAAGCCACTTAATCAAAATACACGATCACTTCGCCCGTTAGTTTCTTTTACATAGATCACATCACAATATACGCGACAATTTATAATTCTTAACAAATTCATAAAAAAAAAATAAAAAAAATTTAAAACCATAATTAATAATATTTAAAATGTTTTAGAAAATAAAAAATCTTCATCCACAGTACCTAAAAAACCGCGCGCGCATATTTATCTTAATATACATACAAATAAGGCGCCTACCTTAAAAACTGTTCGAACGATTATTTAAATATCAACATGCATTTTAAAAATTACATACATAATGCATTCTACATATCTATCACACTATATATAGGTATATAAAACATACCTAACCTATAGATTAATAAAAAAAATTTATAGTTTCTTACTTACACAAAAGATTAGTTGGTATATTCAAATAATAAAAAAGGTGTAAATAATAAACAGCTATACGATCGTTTCGGTACAAAAACTGTAAGATTTATTCATGTATCCGCACCAAAATGATCAATCAAAATCGTAAGCGACAATTAAATCTGTGTATGTTTGTACAAATGCCGCGCGCACTGAATAAATAATCAAAATACGACTTGTGTGGTCTTGGTCGTCGTTTATGGTACCGTACTCGTACCCATGTATGTACATACGAGTAGATGAATATACAAAGCGATCAATCGTATAATATTTTGAAAACACTATTAAGATTACAAATAAATTAAAATGGTGTTTTTGTCACCGAAAAGGATCTCACTCCCTTTCGATCGGTATACAATCGCATATACGTGCAACTCTCTCTTTTAATATTTTTGGTTCGTTTACCGTGTACTCATTTGAAAAATTACACTATGAAAATCTTTAAAATTAATTATCTTTTATTCGATATTTGTGGTCACTTTTGAAATGTTAATATGTGTTGTTACTTTTTCGAGAGATAGATCCTCCTAATTATAAGAGATACTTGTATTTGTTGTATTCACACATCGAAGTTGAGTAATCGAAATTTAATGTAATGGATTTACAACTTACACTAATTTATGACGTTTTTAACGTCGCTTTTATGGTTTGCCATTTGGATCGATGCTGCAGAGACGTAAGATACTCCAGGCTCCACCTTTTTCAGAATTTTTGTCCCATTTGTTGCACCAACTGCGCCTTCGATTCAGGCGTGACTCTTTCACGTGAGTATTGTCAATTTCGGAAATTTTGGTTTAGGGATAGCAGAGTTTTCATCTAATCTAAAGTCAAAATATTTCTTCCAACTACCTTTTTATTATGTAATTTGGTAGACTTTAGCCCGTTTCACTGGATAGATCTCCCACCCATGGCCGAATAAATTCAACTCGTGAACGAGGTAGACTGCCCATCAATTGCTATATTGACACTCCGCCTTAAACTTTGAACATGTGATGCATTTACAAATGACTTGTTTCACCTTAATTTTCACATTTGGCACTCAATATTCTTAATAAATAATAAGCAGCGTAATTGTTAAGTTTGGGTGCAAAATTATCGGACGTTTGATAGAGTAGGGAACCACGCTATTTTGCAACCGGCCTCCAACTCGAACTAGCCCAACATCATCTAAAAACGGATTTAATGACCTGTTGCTACTGGTTTTGTTGATGTCCCGTTTCGATGGAAGGGCCAACATTCATCTTTGTAATATTGCTGGCCTTGTACGTGTTGACAAATAAGATGCACTACATAATTCAACATGATCATTTGTGTTTATGTTTTCTAGTTTAATTCATCAAACCAGTCATTTGACTTTGCGCAAATGAGTGTTAGAGAGATGGCCTTTGATCTTTCTGCTATGGTTTGGTCATACTGATTTAATTGTGGTGAGCAAAACTCAATGGATTTACTTAACCAGCTCGGACCAATCTACCAAAGTGAGTGAGGGTTGAATTCACTGGGAGACAAACGACTAGTAGCACAATCGGCTGTGATCTTTGATGAGAGAACATGGCACCAATTTTTCCTGAAAAATGTGGAGAGAATTTTGGATAACGCAAGTACTTCAACGTTTTGGATGACTTCCAAGCCAATCCAGCACGATTTGTGAATCAGCTACGTATAATTCGAGGCGAGGAAGAGTTTCCTGTTTTATCGGCGCCATCTTTTCTCTGCTTCATACGTTTCTCCGTTTTGGTTGACAAGGCGCATCCCAGATGCCGTGTATATCTATTCGGGAACCAATTGATTAATAAATGAATCTGGGAATGGAACTTTTATTTAATGCTTGCAAATTTGTTCGTACTTTGTTCCATATAATATCGTTCTCTGTTGGGAGAGGATCATCCTATTCCAGTACCTCAATTTTGTTGCCTTTTCGAGACAACGAGACTACGGGACTATAAAATATTTTGTATACGTACACTGTGTATAGTATTAATTTGTGTTACTGTGTGGTTTCATTTTTTGTATGTGTATTAATATAGAGTGTGACGATAAGCATGAACATTTGTCGAATCGGTTTAAATCGGTAAAATTTTTGGTGTTTACATCCATTTGCCTCGTTGTAATTTGATGGAGAATTGAAATTCAAATTTAAACACAAAACACAAATGACATTAAAACTGTTTGAAATTAAAAAAAATATAATTTAATTGAAGCATAATTGTATGATTTTATTTATTTTATTAATTTGAATTTTATATATAAAACAAATAACCAATAAAATAGTTTCGTACTGGCAATATGTCAAATTATCAACACAAAAAAAAAAACATAAACAAAACGAACAGCGCATGCGCACTACTACACTCGCATTCACTAATATTATTATTTTCCGGTAATTTTTGTTCTCGTAGTCTCGTAGTCTCGAAAAGGCAACAAAATTGAGGTACAGGTTATCACACCAAAATATTTTCAAGGTTATGATTTTTGGAGATACCCAGCCCAGAGAGTCAAAGAGTCTGCTGACTTCGGAGAGAAATGTACTGTTTGTGAATTTTATGGAGGTATGGAGTTGAACATTAAAATTGAAACAATCAGTTTTCGGGTTCCAATAGGTTCCTAATACTTTTACGGATTCCACGATCTGTTGGTTGTTCTCCTGAATTTCCTTGTCATCTACTCTAGCAGTTCTTGAATACTGTTTCGCAATATACGTTGACTATTGGATTTCCACTTCCTAAGATAGATTTTTTTCTGTAGCAGCAGTGCATCGCCTTTGTTATCGGCTCCCGCTATAAGGTTGCACACGAACATGTCATTTGCTATATCAAAAGTAGCATTTTTGGCTGAATTATCGTCTGATATTTGTTTCAGCGCTCTAGAGACATAGGTGGTCGTTATAAGCTGGAAGTATCTTGTGGCTGCGAGGGATCTGGCCGCCAAACAATCATTTGATATTGAGTATCTGCAGACGCAAGAACAACCTGGTGGTACATTTTCTCCACGTCCGCAGAAAATACTACCTTAGGTTCTCTAAACCGCTAAATAATTGTGAACAAACTGGATTGTACTGTAGACTCAATTGCCAAACAATCCATCAAATACAACTCTCATTTTTGCGACATTGTTGGATGTTTTGAGTACGCCATGATGCGATAAATAAAACTGATTTTCCATGGGCTTTGATGGGTATTGGTGGTTATTATTGGTGATTCAACTGTTGATACTCTGAATCGACGTTCAACTTCCCTTAGTCTTTGAATTGCATTCGACAATGAATCCCTGAAGAGTTTTGGTGCCTTTTTAAACGGGAGTCGTACTACAAAACGACCTTCAGAATTCCTCTCTACGTTTTCCACAAAATGATTTTCGCAGAAATATTCGTCCGGGTTTAGATTTTGCTGCTCATTCACAGTGATTGGTGTTCCCAAAATTTCCTTAAACTTTGGTTGATGTTCATCGCGTCGCTTTCTTGGCTGGAAAACACCATCGTTGAAACTATTTTTGGAAGGCCCAGGTTGTTCTGAAACTATCCATCCAAATAGCATATTTGAAGGACAGACTCTTGCGGGTTTATTTTAATCTCCCCATTCCGAGGATTGCTGAAGAAATGATCAGCTCCAATGAGTATAGGTTAATTTTATCAGACTTGTTATAATCTGGGCCGGCTAGTTTGATTCCAGTGTATGTCTTTATATTGCCATTTACGCTTTGCGGAGGTAATTTTCTGGTAACTTTTGATCGTCACCAAGCCTTTCGATGTTCCTGTGTTCTAATGACCCAAACCACTAATTGAAATACGAGCGTTTCTATTTTTTAACTACGAGGGTATATCAAAAAGTCTTGCAATATCATATGAAAAAAAAGAGTGAGTGAGACAACAATATATTTTTCAAAACCATTTTTTGTCGCGATGAAACTTCTAGAAGAACATTTCGATGTAAATTTTACAGTTCGTTTGTTTTTGTCAATTTAGTAACAAGTGTTTTGAATTTTTCTTAAAATGAATGAAATTGAATATCGCGCCGTTATTAAATTTTTCTGTAAAGATGGACAAAATGCAATTTATATATTCAACTATATATCAAAAGTTTACGGCGAATCTGCACCATCATATGCCACAGTAACAAGGTGGGTAAAATTATTCAAAAGTGGTCGGGCATCATTAGAAGACGACAACTGCTCGGGTCGGCCAGCTGATGCTATTAGCCATGAAAACGTAATTTTGGCCGAATCTATTGTATTGGAGGACCGGCGTATTTCTGTTCCACGGTTAGCGTGGAGACTTTCTCTTTCATACGGTACCACATATACTATATTACATGACAACCTTCACATGTCGAAAGTAAGTGCGCGATGGGTTCCCCGTTTGTTGAATGCAGAACAAAAAAAAATGCGTGTTCAAATTTCAAAGGCGATTTTAGATATGTACAAAGAAAATCCAGAAAATTTCTTGGATAACATAATAACAGGCGATGAAACATGGCTTCATCACTGGGATCCGGAATCCAAACAAGAATCGTTGCAATGGATTAAACGTAGTGAACCACCACCAAAGAAATTTAAAACTCAACCGTCTGCTCTTAAGGTTTTGGCAACAATTTTTTGGGATGCTGAAGGAAATTTGATAATCGTTTATATGCCACCAAAAACCACAACCACAGGCATATATTTCGCTGAGGTTTTGCGAAAATTGAAAAAAGCGATCCGGGAAAAACGGACAAGAAAAGTTAGGAAAAAAATCTTGCTTCTTCACGACAATGCACCGGTGCACAAGGCTAATATTGCTCAAGCTGCATTAAAGGACTGCGGCTTCGTGGGAATTCCGCATCCACCGTACAGTCCAGACTTGGCACCCAGTGACTACTTTCTGTTTCCCAATTTGAAAAAAACACTAAGGGGCCGAAAATTTTCCAGTGATTATGAAGTGCAGTCTGTTGTAAATGAATATTTTATGGAGCAAAAGAAATCTTTTTTTTTAGAGGGTTTAGGCAAGTTAATTGATCGATGTGACAAATGTATAAACCTTAAAGGAGATTCTGTCGAAAAATAAAAATATTGCTGTCTCACTCACTCTTTTTTTTCATATGATATTGCAAGACTTTTTGATTTGCCCTCGTATATAGGCGTTGTATGCAGCACCCAGTTATAAATCTGACTTGTGAACCGGAGTCCAGCAGAGCCATGCATGGCCTTGTTCTCCCTGAGTGGTCAACGATTTGTACTACAGGAGTGGGAAGTATGGCTGAAATGCTACTGTTCTGCAGTGATGACTCTTGATTTCTTCTGAGAATGGATGAGATGTAGTTTGAGTGGATTCACTAGAAGCTTCTTCGGGATGTAAAAGTGCATCCACGGAAAAAAAAAACTGGTTACAACGAAAAAAAAACTGAATGATTCAAGAAAAATGAGCACTTGATTTTCAGCTAAGATAACTATTTCATAATGCAAACTTTCAATTTCTTCATTTGATGTTTTTATTTAAATATTGAAATAATAATTTTTTTATTGTTGAAAGAAATTGAATTTCTTAAAGCAAGGAAATATTATTTTGTAGAACAAATCGCTTTTCTAAGTTTTTAATATCTATTTCTTCATTAAAGATACCAAATTCTTGTTTTAAGGTGGCCGTATCTCAAAATACAATAAATTGAGGCTTGTATTAAGAAATTTTACATATTATTGTATGATCTGCATTTCTTTAGTTAAGAGCCATTTTCTTATAATTAAAATGAATTTTCTGTCAGAAAACATTTTTTTTCGTGATAAAAGAACCCATTTATAAATTGTAGAGAAGGAATTGCTTAAATACTTCAAACTCCTTTCTTGGAAAAGCTTTTGAATTTCTAGATTGCAGAAAGTAACTTCTGAAAGCCGTAAAAGTATTTCTTGTTTCCAGCTATTTTTCCTGTTTATTGGAGCAACATTAAATATAATTTCCAAAATAATAACAATAGAATTTAATTAAATATTTTTTATTTTAATTTATTATATGAAATATAAAGATTCGGTTTAATATTAATTAGCTATGTCATACAAATTACAATAATAAATACAATAATAAAATACAAATTTAATTAAACAGAAGACATAATTGGCTTCAATATATTTACGCTATGATTTATCAAGAAAACTTTACAACTAGTTTTTACAATATCAACAATAATGAAAAGTTTAATATTTTGATAGCTTAACTCACACATATTTTAACATGCAGCAACAAATAAACGTCGATAAGTTTTGAAAAAATTAACATTTAAATTAACAGCTAAACATTAGTTTTTTGTTTACAGTCGTACCTGTAGTTTCTGCAGTAATGATTTTTTTTTTGATTTTTTTGCATTAAGATTACTATTTTTAACTTTATTTTTCAAATATACTATTTTCCGGAGCTTACATTAGTGATTTCAATGCTTGTTGTATAAAAAGCCTGCTCGCTTACCCGCCCTATAATACAATTCCTGAAAATAAGACAATAATTAGCAAAGATTTTTATAAATAACTCATTGTTAGTTACCTTCTTTTCTCCAGGAATAAATGCACGATATCACTAGCAATTGTTTTTATTAAATCAGCAGATACAGGGTTTTTGAACAATACATCCTCAACTGTAGATACTAGTAGATTGCAGGTCCTTCCATCGAGCTGTGGTGGATTTGCTGCATTAAAATGTTTAAGATTTTAAACCCATTAGTTGAGTCGAGAAACTGGTCAAAGCCGGTGATGACATTTTTCCACTTGAAGAAGAAGAAGGGGCTGGTTTATGCTGTGTCCTGATCCAGTCATACAACGATGAATTTACAGAACCAGTTCCTGTTGCTATTTAAATTTAGAATTTTCGTCAGCAATTTCTCTGATTAAAACAATTTAAATAAAACCCTAAAATCATTATGCCCAAATTACTCACACAAAATACACAAAAGAGAGCGATCACTTGTTAATTTAAATTATATATATGTAATATATATGTATATATAACTTACATTTAATTACTTAGCTTCACCTTAATTATTTTTCAACACCACTAAAAAATATTTTATTTGACAATCACAAAAAACACGTTGTTTCTATTAAACTGTTCAAGAGATAATAAATATTACTTATTTGATTTATATTTCTCAAATGTTTCATCGTTTTCTTGATTTAAAAATTATAGAGTGTACATTGAAAAATCCTTTTGTATAATTAAAAGTATTCTCTCAGGATGAGACATACATATTAAACCAAGAAATATTATGTTGAAGTTTAAAAAATTATTTTTTTGTGATAAGAAAAACTTTTCTCGAAGTAACATAGCAAATTGTATTGAATTATTGAAATTTTTATCTTCATTAAAAAAAACTTGAAATGAGTAAAGATTCATTATTTCTTCAATCAAGATAACTTTTTTGAAATTCTAGAATTCATTAGTTTATCAGAAAGAGAAATAATTTTTTTATTATCAAGAAACGTTTTCAATTTTAAAATGTTGTATTTTAATAAAATTTATGTTTTTGTTTTAAGAAAATATTAAATTTCTCGTTTTAAGAAAAGGAAAGATTAAATTAAAAGTATTTCTCTTCAAAGTAAATTTTTTCTCTTATTATAAAGAATTTATAGCAACGATAAATACAAGAAAAATAATTCTCAAGATGGAATTTAATTTTAAAACTTCAGTCAAGAAATAATTCTCTTCGTAAGAAAACTATTTTTATAACTAGAAAAACTGGTATCGATATAGAAATTTGGTTTTTAAAGTAAGCAAAAATATTTTTTTTTAAATAAAGAAAAATATTTCTTTAAGATAGTATGCTTATTTTTTTCCGTGTCTAAACTCGTCGCTTAGATGTGCATCTTGGCAATTGAAGCAGCGATTTTTGCGTTTTGCAAACTCCTTTCGATCATTAGTTCTCAACGCCTGAAACTTCTTACATTGAAATATAGAATGACGCTTGTCGTTACACATCGTGCACATTGATAAACCGGTTTTACCGCAGCATGATTACCAATTGCAATCTGTTCTGGGCCAATTCGATCATTTCATATAGGTACGAGGGTATATCAAAAAGTCTTGCAATATCATATGAAAAAAACGAGTGAGTGAGACAACAATATATTTTTCAAAACCATTTTTTGTCACGATGAAACTTCTAGAAGAACATTTCGATGTAAATTTTACGGTTCGTTTGTTTTTGTCAATTTAGTAACATGTGTTTTGAATTTTTCTTAAAATGAATGAAATTGAATATCGCGTCGTTACTAAATTTTTCTATAAAGATGGACGAAATGCAATTTATATATTCAACTATATATCAAAAGTTTACGGCGAATCTGCACCATCATATGCCACAGTAACAAAGTGGGTAAAATTATTCAAAAGTGGTTGGGAGTCATTATAAGACGATAACCGCTCGGGTCGGCCAGCAGATGCTATTAGCCATGAAAACGTAATTTTGGCTGATTCTATTGTATTGGAGGACCGGCGTATTTCTGTTCCGCGGTTAGCGTGGAGACTTTCTCTTTCATACGGTACCACATATACTATATTACATGACCACCTTCACATGTCGAAAGTAAGTGCGCGATGGGTTCCCCGTTTGTTGAATGCTGAACAAAAAAAAATGCGTGTTTAAACTTCAAAGGCGATTTTAGATATGTACAAAGCAGATCCAGAAAATTTCTTGGGTAACATAATAACAGGCGATGAAACATGGCTTCATCACTGGGATCTGTAATCCAAACAAGAATCGATGCAATGGATTAAACGTAGTGAACCACCACCAAAGAAATTCAAAACTCAACCGTCTGCTGGTAAGGTTTTGGCAACAATTTTTTGGGATGCTGAAGGAATTTTGATAATCGATTATATGCCACCGAAAACCACAATCACAGGCATATATTACGCAGAGGTTTTGCGAAAATTGAAAAAAGCGATCCGGGAAAAACGGCCAAGGAAAGTTAGGAAAAAAATCTTGCTTCTTCACGACAATACACCAGTGCGCAAGGCTAATATTGCTCAAGCTGCATTAAAGGACTGCGGCTTCGTGGAAATTCCGCATCCACCGTACAGTCTAGACTTGGCACCCAGTGACTACTTCTCTTTCCCAATTTGAAAAAAACACTAAGGGGCCGGAAATTTTCCAGTGACTATGAAGTACAGTCTGTTGTAAATGAATATTTTATGGAGCAAAAGAAATCTTTTTTTTTAGAGGGTTTAGGTAAGTTAATTGATCGATGTGACAAATGTATAAACCTTAAAGGAGATTATGTCGAAAAATAAAAATATTGCTGTCTCTCTCACTCTTTTTTTTCATATGATATTGCAAGACTTTTTGATTTGCCCTCGTACACTCGTACAAATGTGCATATTTCATCAAATTTGTTTTTATCCTAGCAACGAAATCTTGACCACACAAAGCAGCCCCGAACTTAAGATCTACCTGTAGTATGTTTCCGGTAGCGTCGTGTGTCACTGACTTAACGAACAGTTTCATATGTGGTTTCCAGTCGCCTTAATTTTTTCACAATCTTTAGCTAATATTTGTCCATTTTGCCATTAAATCTCAGTCCACCATAACATCTGATTGGTAATGCAAAGGAATTATTTTATGTTTGTAACAACTAACAAATTTCGTGGAATATGCTCGATCCAAATTCGTTTACTTGGACGGGAAAATTATGCTTTATGTAATTCAAAAGTTTTATAGAAGCAGCATCATATTGTTACGAATTTCGGGCGTCCAATGCGGATTCGTAATGATTTTTGCAAATAAAATACCCAGCCTTTAAAATTACACACATTATTTATGAACACCTCTAACTTTTTCAACCAAATAACTATTTTATTATTTAGCACTGTTCACTATTTATCACTTTTAGTTTTCACGTTTACTTCGCACGGTTCACCTTTTTACTGCCTGACTGGTACTGTTCACGTTAAATTACATCTGCGGCTGCGTTCCAATTTGCTCGTGTTTATATATTTGTCCATAGCTGTTCGAGAGTATTGCAACTCAAAATCACTTGCATTTATAGTTGTATTCATGATGATCTATTATGATAATTATTGTCGTTATTTTCAATATTTTACTATAAGACTATTGCCGCTGTTTACTTTTGCTTTAATTAATTCCATATTCCTCTCTATATGGCATGCCATTCCAAAATCCCAAATGGGCCGAATAATTAGAATACTATTTGTTGAATAAAATTATTCCTTCGGGTTGGACTCGAACCATCGACATTTGAAATGGTGACACTTATGGTTGTGTACCATATATCTTAACCACTTGACCACCTGAAATTAATCAAAAATTCGACAAGTGGGCTTTTTCATAAATTTTATTTTTGGTTGTCTGAAATAATAGTGTACACTAACATCGAAGTCAAAGTCGGCCTAATTCCCATAGATCGATTTTTAAAGCTGTGTCAAAAGTATTGAAGCACATAGTTCCATAGTTATCGACGTATTTTAAGCAGCACTACCCGAAGCTTAGAACAAAGCCATGAAGCTCCATTGATTTTATCTTTAGAACAATAATACACCTCGGAATTGTTATTTCATTAATAGAAATTAATTTTTTTTAATTAATTTCGAACTTTTCAAGATGAGACGGATTCTCAGCCGAGTCAATAAATCTAATTCAGATTCACGCCACAAAATGCGTTGCAAATCCCGATACTCGCTATGTATGAAAATATGCTAACAAAACCTCATGAGAATCAAATTTAAGTCTTGTTGGAACGTGGGACCGATCATCAAACAGTCGTTCAAAGACAAATGCGATGTGGTTTTTGAAAACGCGTTAAACGCGACCTGTAATTTCGTCGTGCTGCTATTTTCGCAAATAACTACGTGGTTTAGAAAGAATTGTTTTAATGCTCTTATCAACCAATTTCCTAATTCGGAGATGTTTTGGTTTATTGCAAGAGCAATACTACATAGCCCAGATTCAGATCGAATTACATTCTAAATGTATTGGTTTTCCAATACTTTTCTTTGAGGGATTAAGGGTTTGGGCCATCGATATTTTCTATAAACCAGGATTTTAGAATTTCCTCATCGAGTCTCTCAGATAAACTGATTGAAATTACAACGTATAATAATATAAAGTGCAAAATTTCTACTCATTGTACATTTACTCCACAATTATTTTTCTTGTGCGATTTCCACTCCAATCAATAATTCAATTGCATCCGGTTTAATTACGGATATTTTTTGTTGCCGTTAACGAAGCATTTTTTATCCCAGGTATTATGACATTAAAAGACTCTGTTCTCTAAAAAAAAAGAATTTTTTTTACAAATATTTCAAATTAGAAAGTTTGCTTGGAAACACTCAGTGTTTCAAGTTACAAGCTTTATTTCCCAACACCTTTAATTTCTTAAATTTTCTTTCTTTCTTTCTTTACTTCTTAACTTTCACTGTTCACTGGCTAAATTATAACTGTCCCTGCGTCCATTAATTACTTGCTCGCGCTTATATACTTGTGCATCACAGTTCGGGATCATTCCATTTATTGTATCTATAAGATTTTCAAGATTCAATTTTTGCCGGTAGAACATTTCCGTTGAAAACAGCTCGATTATGAAATAGTTGTCGGTACAATTTTGTCGTTAAAATTTCATTTAATTGTATTTACATAAAAATATATAAGCCCACTTTGATCATTTGTCACACTTTTTGTGTTTATCCATTGAAATATTTTACAACAATTGATTTTTACCGGGTTTCATCGTTCTCAATGTAGAGATCTTTTATTACAGCCATTTTTGATTGATCGTCCAAACGATCAGAAAGATCATTAACCAAAAATAAATACCAAGCGTCCTCTGGCACACGCAAAGCTTTCATAGTGTTGTGATTTTTAACAACCTCATCAATGAATTAATTAAAAAATGAAGAGGAGTATTCAGTAGGTGGTGGTCCGTTAATTGCTTCTACGTTATCGGATAATTTTCGGCGGAAACCGAAAAGGGCTGTACTCATTTAAAAGCTTTACCTTCTTTAATGCACGAATTTAAATAATGAAATTTAGCGATGTGGTTTTATTTTGGATTTGATTAAATTAATTATTAATTCGGACCCATTGAATTTTGACATTTTGAATTTGTAGAAATTTAAGTGATACTGATGAAATTTTAATATTTGATCATAATTCTATTTAATTTATAGACGTACGATCGTTTTATCGTCAGATAATTCGTTATTATAATTTCTCAATTTAAAATTACGCTTGGTAGAAGTTTTCAAATGACCACACGGTTATTGTCCCATGGGGGTTGTAGTGATCGTTAAAATATTTTTTACGCTTGTCACCTGAGAAATTAATTTTCGTTAAAATGCGTACGCCGACAAACAGAACAAAAGTTGCAGCGCACAAATTATTGTATCCTGTGCAAAACTTTGTCATATTATTTATTTATTTATGTGACAATAGATTGGTTTTCTTTACATTTTTACAAAATGTATGTAAGACACAGCATAACATTATATTGTAACTCTGTAAGCGCGCAAGAAGAAAACAAATTATTTCGTTTGTTATACAAGGTATGCATTATACGAGAATTGTGTTGTGCAAACAAGGTTAAATTAAAAATTGAGGTATTATATGGCATTTCTACAATCATTTTTTTGCTCAAATCTTTAAAATATATATGTATAACAATAGAAATAGTAAATTCACTTGACATTTAGAAAACAAAACTATTAATATGTCTCTCACCCTATTTTTTTGTTGTTTGTGTATACAAATTCTAACCACCTACGAATTTACCTTTGTCATATCGTAGATCAGCTCGTACAATAAAAATATTTTGGTGTCGATACAATAGAATAGTGTTGTGAGGCGGTACTTTTGATCCGAAACGTTTATCAAAAAGTCAAAATCATATCCTCTTTTGTAAAGGCAAATCATGCCATCGACTGATCCTTTTTGCATAAATCATGTGGTGTAATTTTTTATTTTTGTTAACTATAGAGTTGTTTTGACATTTCGGACGACCACAGTGAGGTATCTAAATAGCCGACATCGAAAGGTCGTCTAACTATTGCAATAGATTTTATAGGACTAACAAAATTAATTGTTGTTCAAATGAATGGCAATTTAATAATGTTGGTGAAATTGGTATTTCGGGGTGGTAATGGTAATTCACATTTATGTATGTGGGAAAATATCGTGACGAATGTTACTAAATTAAACTGTGCAATACATAACCCTGGGTAGTTAAGTGGCTAAGATATATAAACACTCGTGGTAAGATATGTTAGAATTTCATGCATACCTGCAGGAATGCAGGCATGCAATATCAAATAAATAGTTGGGATCGATGATCCTACCAAAATTTCTGGCGATATAATCGACGAAATGAATGAAAGCTCTTAAGTTAATGAAATGTCTTTAAAAACGTATTCAAACATGATTCAAAAATTTCTCTCTATAGACAGGCTCAATAGCTTGTATTCAAAATAAACCACTATTCACTGAAACAGACAATGAGGGGAATAAAATAATAAGTAAAATTATCGGATATGCCCAATCAAAGCGCATATAGTAGCGACAACCGGTTTCTATTGAGCTTATCTGGTAGAGAACTTTTAGTATCATAGACCCAAATTTAGCAAGATGCGAATCTCCAAACTTACCATTACAAATTTGAACAAAAATGCGATGAAATGTTTAATATCTGGTAATTATGACAGTTCAAAAAAAATAATTTCAACCACTAGAACTGTGGGCACTTATTCATTAAATGCAGAAATTTAAAACAGAATTTTCTAACAGAATCACAGGCCAAGGAGTTTCGCGAGTGGATATGCCGCCCCTTTCCTGTGTTGTGGCAAAGAATTTTTGCCTTCAATGTTATCATTAGCTTACCGAAGAGGTGCGACTCAAACTGTCCACCCAAAAATCACTGCGTTTGAACGGATGGTGCCGTCATATCAGGAATTGGAATCGCTTCCGACCAACCTCTGAAACGAGGGGTGTCGAATCTTTCCAGTTGTGACTTATGATCACGCAGGATCGCCCAAATTTTGTGAAGTCGGATTGCATTACTGGTAAAATGAATCTATTCTAAACTTTTTTTTAACAAATGAATAATGCCTGGAACAGTAAACAATTTTAACTTAAACGAAATGTTGTATTTGAGATCAGCATTCCTAATTCTTCGTTTTTCTTTTCTATAGCTTCTGCTCAAAGGTTATCGTAACATGTACGAGTATTTCAAATGTTTGTCTGTGCTGCACCAGTAGTGATATGTCGCATAAAAATGCATTTCTGGCTTCATTAGTCCAGGTTAGCAGTGTTCAACCGTTCTTTTTATTCATTCCCTGGTGTTTCCATATTGTTTGGCAGAAACTAACGATAATAATTGAGAGTGACCAAACATTTTTTAAGTTGGTTCATTATCTTTGGAAACGAGAATGATTTGATTGCTTCGATTTTCTCTGGCAGCGGCAAAAGCCCTTCGGCTGAAACGCGGTGTCCAAGAAAACCCCTGACGGCTGAATTCTCATTTGTCAACATTTATGGTCAACATATATTGTTTTGTGCTCCTTGGACGTTGACGAGGTTGATGATGCCAGATCTTCGATGTATACGCAAAACACAAAATCAAGATCGCAACAGACTTGATGAATAACGTTGCATGCTATAATTTGAACTGAAAAAATCAGAAAGACATCGTAATACCCGGTTTCCGATGTCCTATCTTCGAAAAAACTGACTTTCCTTGCAACTTGCCAACGTAATCGTTAACGGACGAGTTTGGGTATCGATCCGGAATTATGATGGCTTAAACGCAATAGCATATACAGGTTGTCCTGTCGTGATCATTCGATGCACTGTGGTACTGGAATTTTCACTAGTCAACTGGTACGTTTCAACCACGTTGAACCATGTCGACGGTGGTTCATGTATAATTTAAATTTAAGCCAGGTTCTACCCCATTAAATAAATTAACAATCTGTAATTCGTGATAAAATCTGCAACGATGATTGATGTCGTTACTTCGGAGATTAGAAAGGTCCACGTGAAGTCACGTAGTAAACCAAGGTTTACCTTCATTGTCGTAGTGCCAAACGTTTTGATTTCGGTGCTGTTTCCTGCGGACAATTTACTTTAGTTGACATGACTGATACGTCGGTACCTGTATTAATTTAAAACCCGATGCATTAATTTATGTGTTTAGATTTAGCCTACTTGTTTCCTAAATCCGACGCCAGTAACCATAATTGGAGTGAATATTTTTCTCTTTATTTTACATTAGCCGGTCTGATAAAATTTCAGTCTAACTGTAACGTAATTTTCTAATTATTCCACGGGCCAAATAATTATTCATTGTGATACTAAATCATGACAGTGTAAGGACTATTTCGTTGACCTGGTTTTCATTCGATTCTCTTTAACATTATAAAGTAAATTGCATACTATCAAAAATCGTGTAAATTACTTTTACTTTTCTAAGCACCTTCTAAATTAAAAATTTGAAATAAATTTATAATCTTTAATTAACTAGACTAATCTAAGTAAAAATATGAAATAGTTTCTAATAATCAATATATTTTAATAGATTATTTGCTCTGCGCGCCATCTTTTATCAATTAGACCAATTATTTTTCACGATATAGGATTTCTATCGGCTATGACAGTGTACATTTTTTTACATATACAGGCGTCCTTCGTATAACAGGCTACTATGTAAAAAATGGTTTGCTTTCGATCATACAACTTTCAGTCATACAACTTTTTAATTTTTTTAAGGAATAACTCGACATATTTTTCAATTCTTAACAACATTCGTTTCTGCTATTTCGTCATTGGTGCAAAATAGTTTTTATATAATGCAACCGATTGGCTTCGGTTTTCCAGTAGGGCAGTATGCATCAACAATAAATTGTTGAGTTAATATGTCTGCAGAAAGAAAATGGTTAAATTCATTTCTTACAGCTAATAAATTACTGTAATATTGCATCTGGGTAATTCTTTTCCAAGTACTGACATCGTTTAAATCAAGTTGTCATTCCATAACTCTCCTGAGAAATAAAAGTGGATACATCATGGGATCACACTTTTCAACAATAAATGAGAGCTCGATCTGTTGTTACAGTCTCTTAGGTCTCTTTATACTCGGTGGATCACCATCCGCATTTGCTTCAAAGACAACAGCTATCTCATTAGCTGTCGGGAGATTATATCGCTTTTAATCATTGCGGCGATCGGTTGAAAAGGAAAATACCAATTCCGGAATCCTTGATCGAGATCGTTCAAGTTCATTTTCTAATTCCCTCATCATTTTATATGACTCGGCGAGGATTTTTCCCTGGCCCATCTAGGTAGATAAATCTAACATAGTATCTGTATTGTTCTTTTTATTGAATGAATTACTCATTCGTGCATCAGCAGCCAATTGTACAGTGTCCAACAGAATTTACACACCTATCTTATCATTTAGGTATCATTAGCTATCCTATCACAACCCAACCTATTATTTTTGACAAAAAGGATGTTTTGAAAATTTAAAAAAGATCTTCTTTGCGCAATGTAAAATTTCAAGGAGAACAAGCGGAAAAAGAGAGGAGCCTAAAAATGTATAATGGAAATACCACGAATTATTGAAGAGGGAGAATATTCAGCAGATTTTCAACGCCTATGAGACAGCTTAATATTGGGAAGTAACAACCGTCTCGAACTTTTATTTCAAAAAATTAGAAGCAAGTACCAGGATATAAGCCTTGTAAAGATCGTGCTATCCTTCACATACTATATGTATATTAACTTATCGGGAAATATTGTAGTAAATAATTTTGATGATAATAAATCATTCTTTGAATCCCAGAGCATTGAAAAACGTCGATAAGTATCATCTACCAGTCCTGTGGCGAGCAAATAAAAGAGGTTGGACGACGCCATTTTTGTTTAAAGACTGGTTTAAAAATTGTTTTATTCTAAAATTAGAAAGTTTTTGAAGAAAAAATTGAGCTCTAAAGTTTTATTGCTCATTGAAAATGAGACGATTATCATTCCAAAAAAATTTCGCAAAACTGGAAAACGATAAAAATGTAACACTCACTCAAACTTGGAACGACTTTTTTATTTTATATTGTGCCGAAACTATAGCTTTGGCCTGCAAGGAATTAAAACAGTCCACAACCAATGCATATTGGAAACCTTTGTTACCCCAAATGGTCCAGTTTCCAGAAGAAACCTTGTCCCATTTGAGAAAGCACAATATAACAGAATAGTATCAGCGGATTCCAACATTGATGATGTTCTCGAACTATTTAAAGAACAAACTTTGAATGATGAAGAACTATTTGAACTACTAAATCCCTCCACTTTTAATTACGCCGATGATTCCGAAAATATTTGTAATATTATAACGGTTCCTCATTTAAATTTAAATTTGATCTGCAAGAAAAATAGCTTTAGCTAAACAATTAGAAAAAAATTTCGTTTAAAAGATCCCTCAGAAGAAAGTAGCGGAAAATTTAAAAGAGAATTGAAAAGCTTTTTTCTTCCTTACAAAGAAATTCTGAAAGAACTGCAAGATCGAAATAGGCAGTTAATTGGAACTACGTCCGATAACTTTTGTAATAATTGAGAAGGGTGTGTAACTAAATCCCGGTTTTCAAAATCCCGATTTTCATACATTTTGGTGAACGCAAATTTTATCAACCAAATTCATTAATATTTGATAAAAAAAATTACGAAATATTTCTTAACCCTTGTGTCTATACCCGATCACCCGGGTGATTTTTTGAAGTTTACGTAAGTTTAACTTCTCTGGATTTTAAGACAGGTATTCGAGGTTTTGGGACATCCTAAATTAGTTATTTTTTTGTTTTTTCATAAAAAAGAAAATTTATATTTTTTGAATTTCAACGGTTTTTTTCAAGAAATTCAATTTGTACCCCATACATCTATAGCCGATCACCCGGGTGATTACAGTATAAATGAATGGAAAATTTTAACATTACGAGGGATTTGATGGAAATTTAGACAATTTGGTTATTATTATGAATCAAAAAGAAATAATACAAAGAAGTAATTCATCAAGATATATTTTTCAAAAAAAAGATAATAATAATGGTAATAAAAATTCATTTGGCTGGTAATAAAATATAACACAATAAGTATATACATAACAAAATTCAATTTTTTACATAATTCATCAAAATGTTTAGTGATTGCACGATTCGCATTTATTTATAATGTGAGAATGTTCAACACGAATCGGTTTACTACAGACGTTGCAGAGTTTTCGTGTATTTCTCAAAACTTTAGGGTCTGAAGAAAGGCAAATCCAACATCTACCTTTGATGGGCTTTCTACCGGTGCTATCTCGAACCTCGTTCAGCAGTTTTCTCTCTAATTTGATTTATTGGTTTCCCAAGAATACATTCAATACCACTTCTTATATATTCGGTATTTTAGCTCGTGATGTAATATGTGGTCTGGCTAATTGCAATCCCAACTCCAGCAAAAATTCGCGTCGCTTATCAGTGATTCTCGAGCCGGTTGGATTATTGTCAGTATAAATTTTATAAGCCGCGAGACATGCTACATCGACAATATTGTAAAAGAATGCGACTGGCCATCGTTGTGTACGCCGTTTTGTTGAATAGTGACTCACCAACTTGTCCATGTTGTCAACTGCTCTTTTGGTACTATTGTAGTACAGAATTATTATTTGTTTTTTTTATCGTCTGAAACATTTTCGGTATAATGTTGAGTAGATAACATTACTACACTTTTATTGTTTTGGCACGTATGAGCAAGTAGTAGTAACTGAGGAGGATACAGTAACGATAGTAACATTATCGTTACTGTATCCAAAATTTGAAGAAAGCACCTCTCTAGTTTTTGATGGCAACATTTCTTTGGGAACATACTGCTTGTTTTTTTTTCAATGTTCCAACAATAGATAAATCCCAGGACATCAATAATCGGGCAAGTGGTAAAGAGGTGAAGAAATTGTCGGTCACTATATTTCTTCCTGATCCTTTGAATTGCCGGCATAGGTCTTTAACCACTCGTTCTCCTTGATTTATTTCCCTACCCGATTCCTGTTTACCAGTATATATCTGGCCGGTTATCGGATATGAATTAGCTGCATCGCAAACCCACCACACTTTAATGCCATATTTGGCAGGCTTAGCAGGCATGTACTGCGTAAAACGGTTCTGCCTCGGAAAGGAAACAGCTGCTCATCTACTACTACGCAACTTGACGGCTCATAATTTTTGCGTAAATTGGCATTGAGTAGTTGAAATATGTCCGATATAGCTGCCGCTTTGTCGCCAACTAATCTCTGGTTTCGAGTGCCAGGGTTGTCAAATCTTAGAAACCGTGTAATAGTCCAAAACCGATTTAAACCCATACTAGCGCGGTACAACGGATTAGCGGTAGTTCTCCACAATACTTTTGTGTGTTCCTTATTGGAGTGGTATACTCCAGCCGTAATTAAAATTCCAAGATAGGCATTAAATTCTTCGATTGTTAGTAATTTACATTCTTTGGGCGCATTCTGTGGATTTTGGAGGTTAAATTCATCATAAACGATCTTTGCTTTTCGGTTTGTCTCTCTGATAATTATATTGCACATTACTTCTGAAAAAATGCATTTAAATGTGTCACAAATAGGTAATGTGGTGGTTGCTCTTGCTGGACCGGATTTTTTCCGAAGAATATTATGTCTCATCGTTTGATGGCTGCTATGCGTACGATGCCAAATAGTTCCGACCTTGCTAATCATATTCACAACATTGGAATTATCCTCAAAATTTATACATTCCTCTTCACTGGAAGTTTCATCTTCTTCGGCTATCTCTATTGTGTTATTTTGATCATCATATACATCCTCGATATCAGATTCCTCGGAGTTTCTGGCTGTTGTTGAAGGCAGGAAATCTAATCCTTCATCTGCTCGATCATTGTTATCATAATTAAATGCTTCATCTTCATCCTCGGATTCGTCGAGTAAACTTCTTAAATACGTCTGTTTCTCCTCGTAGCTTAAACTAAAATATTTGTATATACGGAATTATAACTGTTATAGTTTATTTACACAATACTTTATCGCCTTCACTTACCAATTAAACTCTGAATTTGAAATCTCATTTTTTCTGGACGCCATTACAATATAAAACTATAAATTTAATCACACAACAGAAATAAAATAAAATAATCACTTTAATTTGGAGAGGATTATCAAAAATATAATTTCTCGTTACGCTAAAACTGTAATAAATTCTAAAATTGTGTATTCTTTTGAAACACACACATTGTTTTATGGAGAAAAAACATTTTTTTCGTCTCTTTTAATACGATTCTCATATAATTTTGACTGATCACCCGGGGGTACATGGTATAGACTAACGTACTTTTTTTCTCGTATAGACACAAGGGTTAAAACAATTTGAAAAAATTATATTAGCCATTTTCTTGAACTTTCTAGAACTTTATCGCAAACTCATTTTTGAATTTTCTCAAAAAAAATTTTAAGAATCCCATTTTCCCACATCTAAATTTTAAAAATTCAAACCGGGATTTTGAAACCGGGATTTTGAAAACCGGGCTTTTGAAAGCGGGATTTTTAAAAACCAGGATTTCGTAGTACACCCGAATGAGGAACAATTAGTGAAGAGGAGCTTAGCTACTAAAAATAGATTAGCTGTAATTTTTGATGAGGGTGATGATGAAAATTAATTTTGTGATCGTATAATAAGCTGTTTCTATTTGTTTTATAATAATTATAATTATTATTTTTGAATATATATTTTGTTGTGCTTTTAGTTTTTGTATTTCATCATAATGTTGAATTTCAATAATGTTTGTTCCTTTAAGTAGTATTTGGAACGAAATGTCAGCTATCATAAAATTTTACACCTAAAAACTTGGTTTCGATATAATACGGTACACATTGCCTTTATT
Source organism: Nephrotoma appendiculata (assembly GCA_947310385.1). NCBI lineage: Eukaryota > Metazoa > Arthropoda > Insecta > Diptera > Tipulidae > Nephrotoma > Nephrotoma appendiculata. The sequence continues at coordinate 245,157,941 of OX371225.1, forward strand.
TATATTATTTCAAGGTTTCGTATAATACGGTTTCGATATAGCACGGTACGAATTAACCGCGTTATACGAGGGACGCCTGTTTCTGTAAACTGACATTATTAGTTATTATTACAATTCAATTGAAATTCATTATCTCCAATACAAATACCAACGGATAGGGAACAAAATTTATCATTGTCACCCACATAGCGAAGACCTCGGCTAGGCCGCACATGCCCCGCATAACAAAGCAGTGGTAGATCAGTTTTATCATGTTCACCCTGAGTATGTGTATTAATTCGTTAGCCCTTTCTCATTGCTATTGGGGAGCTGACAATCAGGATTGTCATGCTTACGCTCATCAATTTGTGCCACGAGCATACATCACCCACTTCAATGACAGCGGCCGTGCAAATACGAAAAAAAATCGATTTCTAAGCCCCGGCTTGAAAGCAAAAATACTGAATAAATGGCATAAAAGAAAATTGTCCGGATTGGTCTTGAACTCTTTAGGTATACGGAAATTAGCACCATGAGCATACGCTTAAACGGCAGATACCATTAAATATACACCTGCATTGAGCCATGATTAAAAAGAATTAAAATACTTTCCAGTTGGCCTATACGCCCTATTCAGTATCATTCCAAATGTACGTGGTTCACATTTAATTATAGGTCATCATATTTAAGGAAGAAATATACAGCTGCCATCGATTAAAAAATCTGACTAAACTTATTGAGTATAAACTTTGCGGTGGACTAAAAAACTAAACAAAAGAAAGACAATTATTTGTTACATAACACGAATTAACAAAAATGCTTTATTGAATCCCATTTGAACCATTCAAAATAACTTAATATATAACAACATGTTAAAAATTCGCGCGCTTCACCTAATTAGCATAAAACGTATTTTTTATACACACACACACACATCGGAAACTATTATTAAGATTTTTTTTAACGCTTCATTTCAATTCTGCTAATTTACTGACAGATCAATAAAAAAAATGCGAAAGAATTTATTGTTTACCCCAAGAAAACATGCAATTCATTATTAATCCATTATACGTATAAATCGCGTTTGCATATCATAAATAATTTTCGTTTTAATATCAAACCAATAATAAGAATTTTTTTTTTTCGACGATCGACTATCTTACGATCATAATCACCTTAATTTCAATAGAAATATCATTTAATTGGATTTCGTATGTGTATGTGTGTGGATGGAATACCACAATATTTTTTTTGTAAATCAGTTGGATATTTGTTTCTGTGAATTTTTTTTTATGATCATCATCTTCTTGATCTTCATAGGATGATGATGATCATGATCTTAAAATATAAAATTTATTATGACTTTATAAATATAATTTTTAGAGGGGGTTTTGTTGTTGTTGTTATATCAAATAATAATTAAAGGTCGGCTTTTATTTGGTTTTCTTTTTTAGGTGTATTTATTATACACCGTGTTCATGGTGTATTGGGTCCGGCCCAAAATGAAAAAAAAATTCTTAAATTTTTTTATTTATTTCAAAATGGCTGATCACAAAATTATTAGAAATAACAATAATTACACTGTGCTTGAATTTCAAACTTTTTTTGCGAGACAAACTGGGCACCCGGGTGGTAAACCTAATTCGACTATGCTGAATTCATTGGTGCTAGTCCCATTTCAAAGTTAGTCCCCATTTTTGAAATATCGCTTTCGACATATTTTGCCTCTGAGACAAATATTTGTCAAAATATACACTCATATTCACGTTGATAGCTCCTGAACCATTAAGATTTTCGTTATGCTTTCTTCAGCAAAGATGTTGCGCAAGCCAAGACCAACAACTTTGCTGAACATATCAAGACCGAAAAACGACATCTACATTCACATTTTTGTGTTATTTTTCCATATATGTGTGTTTTACTTAGGCCAAGGTGAGCTTGGAGTGGCACTTCCGCACAATTAGACCAGGAGTGCCCCGTTGTGATACCACAGGAACCTATTTCCCCTTTACCCCTGTTCAAAACCATTCGGAGCTACGTACGTACCGCAAAATATCTCGCACTCCACATTCAGCGAGATCTGAAAGGCTGGTCAAACTGGACACGCCCAAATACTTATGCCTTCTGTATGATAGTGCCGGACACGAGCATAGGAAGTTATCTAAAGTCTCTTCTTCCTTTTCGTCCATGCAACTTCTACAAAATCATTCGTCTGTAGACCCAGCCTTCTCGCATGTTCCCCAAAAAGGCAGGGTCTTGTCAGTTTTGGCAAAAGCTTCTCACAGAAGACTCCGGCTCCACCTTGCCGTTTCGAGAAACATAAGTGCACAGGTAAGGCTAAATACAACTGGAATTCGGCATACTTAGGCCAAACAAGACACTCATCTCAGATAAGATACAAAGAATACATCACAAGTACATAAAATCAAGTTTCGTACAACACATAAAAACTGAAAACCATACACTAAATTCAATAAAAATGTAACCATTTTGCACAGAATCAAAAAAGGACTGAAATTAGACAGGTGTCCCAATTTGACTCATGAGACATTTGTATTCTGCACGTATACGAATTACGGCCAAAATTCACACCCTGAAAATATACAAAAACAAAAACACCCACAATTTACTTCGCGTCAAAATCAACACAAAACCCCAATAAAATTTACGACCTCCATAACTTAAAAACAAAGCAGGTACCAAACAGCAGCGCCTAGCTACAGTATATAAAGAGCTTCAAAATAGATTATGTAACAGTAGCAGAAAATAAACCGAAGAAGAGATTATTCTCGAAATTGATATTTCTAAAAAAGTTAAAAAATTGGCACAAGAAGTAAGAACTAAAAACTGCAATATAAAATTAAAAATAAAAAGTTATTCATCTAAATATATAAAGTGACAAAAGAATACAAAAAATAAAGTGAAAATCGTCTTGTGAATCTGGTGAAATAAGTAATATGGATAGATGTTATAAACTTAAGTGCTTTTGTTATGTGTGTGGAAAATTTACAATTATGAGCAATCGCCGCAAAATAAGTGATGAAACCGCTGATTTATATCGACTATACTTTTCACAAACTGTTTTTAGTGGTGTAAATTGGACGCCGTTTTTTGTTTGTACAACATGCATTTTCCATCTGCATAGATGGCAAAACACTGGAGCCGCAATGCCATTTGGTGTCCCGATGATATGGGTCGATCCACAAGGACATGATGCAGTTCAATGTTATGGGTGCATGAATTATATTCTCGGTACAAACAGAAACAAAATTGGTTCTTTGGCATACACTGCGCAACTACAAATGCTAAACTACCGCTGCCGCATTCACATGAAATTCCTGTTCCGGAAAGATCAAACCCAACCGAGGATTATTTACCAACAATATTTGAATCAGGTGAAACCGGAGAAACATCTGCATCAATATATCAACCATCAAATGTCACTGCGCCATGCAATCACATTGAAATCTCGCAAAGTCGTTTGGATATTATGGTACGACGCCTGAAACTATCTCAGCGGCAAGCCATTCTTTTGTCAAAGGATTTAAAACAAGTGAACATTTTGGCTCCAAATGTTCGGATATATGGAGCAATAAATCGTCATCGTCATTTTACGATTTTTTTCAAATCAATTGAGAATAATTCACTCGCTTTTTGCACTGATATCCGAGGTTTGGTATTCACAATGCACAATGCATATAATCCTGAAGATTGGCGATTGTTCATCGATTCCTCTAAAAGCAGCTTGAAGGCAGTTCTCCTTCACGTTACCAACTCAAAGAATTCCATTCCAATTGCACTCAGCACAAACACAAAGGAAACCTATGCATCAATGAAAAAAATCATCGATTTGATTAAATACAATGACCATCAATGGAAAGTTTGTGCAGATTTAAAAGTGATAGCTCTTTTAAGTGGCATGCAATTGGGTTACACTAAAAACATGTGTTTTATGTGCTTATGGGATACTCATTTTAAAGGCGACCAATATAACGAACGGAACTGGGCTTTACGTCAGAACATTAGATTGCGATACGACAGCATCGTTGAGGCTCCACTTGTGCCAATTAAAAAAATATTGCTATCACTACTTCATATCAAGCTTGGAGTAGTTAAAAATTTTATAAAAGCGCTGAATCCAGATGGAAATGCGTTCGTCGAATTGCGTCGCATTTTCCAACGGTTAAGGGGAATGAAAATAAAAGAAGGTTGGTGTTTAAATCTACCCGAATCTAAGTTTTGATCAAATGAAATTTCATCTCACATCTTGTTTTTTATTACAGGAATACTTAATGGACCAGATATCCGTCGTCTGATGAAAGATGATGCATTTGAAAATGCTCTTAGTGAACGAGAGGTTGTGGCATGGAAATGTGTAAAAGAAGTTATTAAGAATGTTCTCGGAATTAACCGAGCCGATGATTGGCGCAGATATATTGAAAATATGATGACAGCTTTTCATAATATAAACGTTAGAATGTCACTGAAAATACATTTTTTGCATTGTCATGTGGAAAAGTTCGCCGAACAATCACCAGCCGAATCCGATGAGCACGGCGAGCGTTTTCACCAAGTGACGGCAAGGCTCGAACATTGGTACAGCGGCAAAAAGCTAGATGCACTCTTGGTGACATTTGTTGGAATTTGCAAGAGGAAGGAGAACCCGAAGACGACACGAACAAATCAGAAAATTAAAATTAAAAGTTAAGAAAAATGTAAATTATTTAGGAAAAAATTGAGAAAAATCACAATAAAATCAACTGAATCAATCTAATTTTCTGTTAAATAGTTTCTATTGTATCTATATTTGTCGATGAGGTTTTTATTCGATCAATTTAATTTCAATAAATGGACAAAAAATGATAAAAAACATGTTTTTCGTCGAGACAAATATTTGTCAAAATATACACTCATATTCACGTTGATAGCTCCTGAACCATTAAGATTTTCGTTATGCTTTCTTCAGCAAAGTTGTTGCGCAAGCCAAGACCAACAACTTTGCTGAACATATCAAGACCGAAAAACGACATCTACAATCACATTTTTGTGTTATTTTATTTTTTTGCGTTTCAAAAAATAAAATAACACAAAAATGTGATTGTAGATGTCGTTTTTCGGCCTTGATATGTTCAGCAAAGTTGTTGGTCTTGGCTTGCGCAACAACTTTGCTGAGGAAAGCATAACGAAAATCTTAATGGTTCAGGAGCTATAAACGTGAATATGAGTGTATATTTTGACAAATATTTGTCTCAGAGGCAAAATATGTCGAAAGCGATATCTCAAAAATGGGGACTAACTTTGAAATGGGACTAGCACCAACGAATTCAGCATAGTCGAATTAGGTTTACCCCCTCCCCCCCCCCCCCCGTGCCCAGCTTGTCACATTTTTCAACTAGCACAGTGTTATTTTCCACCGTATGCGATAATAGAGATTATGATGTGATTGCATTACACGTTCCAACGCCTTACATGTAAGTCTATATCACTATTTGAAAGGTGTAATCCAGAATATTCTTAAATATTTATTTACCATAAAATTTTTTAGTTTTTGTATTACCATTAACAATAATAACAATCAGATTAACATAATTTTTATTTAAGTGAAACCAACTTTTATTACCCACCAACAGCATAAAGAACTTTGTTTCTTATAAATGCTCATATTACACCAACAAACACAAAAAATGTCATTCTTAAGTTAAAATAATGGTTTTTATTTGTTAGTTTGTTAATATAATTTTATTACTATTATTATTATTGTTATTATAAAATGGAATACATTTTTAATTTTATTTATTATTGGATCAAACGGAAAAAATGTTTATAAACAAATTGTTTTTGTTGACATTCTCGTATATATATTCAAATGAAGCCACATGACATAAAATTATAGAATTGGTCGTTCTTGTCATGCAGCTCCATAGGAGAAATAAGTTTATGTTTAAAAGTTGACATTTTATAAATAAATTATAAGTTATTTCAATTTAAATACAAACAAAAAAAAGAATTAAATTATATGGTAACATTTAATTTAATTAAGGATCGGAGAGGTCGTCCGTAGTTATTTTATTTTCCAGACCGTAACCGTATGGTGTGATAACCTTTTATATGGTTGGTATATTTGTTATGGTGCACCTCAAATGCCAGATAATCGAGTTAATAACATTTTCATAGTAAATAATACTTTTTATGTTTTATTTTTTTCCTTTACCTAGAATGTAGAAGCATATTGCGCCTACTAGGCTGAACCATCTAACTCTGCTGGGTGCTATTGCTTTCCTTCTCCACCTCTCTCTCATCCTCCTCTTCGTCCCAATGACTTCAACATTTTTTATTTTGTTGGGCTAGAAGCACCTCAGTATTTCCTAACGTTAAAAAAAGTGGAAGCATTAAATTGCAACTGGTTTCACGATTCCGACGTTAAAAAGTGTATTGAAAATGCATACAAAATTTTAATTTAATCACTGTACGAAGTATAATTTATTGATTGATTGATTTGACTGTAGAACCAAGTGCTAGCCAAGAGTCCCGGATAACGCCGGGCCTATTCCTACAGCCTGTTTACATATAACAATAGGAAGGATAGGAAAGGTATTTTTTTTTGGACGGAACGATCCGGTTGCAGACACCTAGCGATCGTACGGCACAACACAATTCTAATCTACTTCTAATCTACTAGGAAGGATAAAGGCTTAATAGGTTTAATGGATAACGATGGTATTGCTATGATGTTCAACAATTGCCTCACTAAATCAGCAACCTGAGAAAAAATAATATTATTTCACGTGGATCTGGATATTTCCTGTAATATAATTCTACATTAATACTTTTCAGCTATCTAACAAAATTGATTAATTAGATCAGTCCACCTAGGTAAAGCCAATAGTTAATAACACAATGAAAGCACAATTCCAATAATCACTGTACGAAGTATAATTTATGTCAAAATATAAAATTCATCACAACAATCGGCGGGGATAATGCTACACTAGCAGGGCATAAAGTGGGCTATCCAAATATGTTTGTGCCATTCTATAAAATAGAGCGTTACTTGTGACAAAATTTTTTCAAAATATAAAGTTTACCACTAAAATCGGCGGAAGTAATGTTGCTCTATGGCAGTTATTGCAAAATCTGGGATGTGCTCGGATGGTCACTATGGTAATCAAAGGAGGTAAAAGGGGCTACCTAAATATGTTGTGTCATTTCATAAAATTGACCGTAGCTTTTCACATAAATTTTCAAACATATAAAGTTTAAAAAGAAATTTTATTTAATTTTGCAGATGTATGCATAATATGTAAGTTTAATATCGTTATTACAGCGCTATCTATCATGACTCGAAAAAAGTATTTCAAAGAAGTGAAATCGAATCTGCCATAAAAATAGGGGTTCCTATTTTAATTTCAAAGTTACCCCCGCCTCACCTACAAGAAGCGGAGGAGGAGTACTAATTTTAGCACAAATGTATATGTCGAAAAAACTTTACTTGGCTATTTTTGATGGAAATGGGCTCCCCTATCACCCTACTTCGTTTGATCTTCCAATTTTGGAACACCCTGTATATAGAGATAAAAATATCGAACAAAGAATTTGCCTCAAATTTTGTATTGCAAATGAAATTTTGTGTGCCGAATCGCTAAAAATGCTACAGAAAGCATACGATGAATGGACTCTTTATCAAAAACTCGGGCATATTAGTGGTACAGTGCATTCGAAAGTGGTCGAAATGTGGTGGAACATTTGCTTAGATTTGCCTTGGAAGTTAACATCAATAAAGCGAAGCAAATGGTGACGGAAAATCGTCATTTAGGTTTGAGAGAGATAGCCGCCCGCTGCAATTTCTGTCTTTTACTAATCAATTTGTACCATTGTGCACGATTGTTTGGGCATGACACGCGTTGCCGCTCAACTATTTCCGAAAGACCCGAATTATCTTCAAAAGTTGAGTTTAATATGCAAACCAGTCGACAAGCTTCGGAATGGCTTTTTCCAAATGAGCCAAAACCGTGAAAACCACGTCAAAGCCGATAAAAATTCAAGGTAATTTTGACTGTTTTCTTTGACTATCGTAAATAAAGAATATTATCTGAAAAAATTCATGGATTTTGCTGGCTATCATTGTGAACGATTTTCTGGCAAAAAATTAAACAAATATCATAGAACAACCACCGTATTCACGAGATATGGCTCCAGCTGACTTTTTTCTCTTTCCACAAATCAAATTACCCCATCGAAGATAGAAGACATAAAAGAGAATTCTCGGGTTTGAAAAATGATTTGATGTTTGGATAAGTGGCATAAGTGTGTTTCTATAATGGTATGGTTGGCATAAGTGTGTGCTTCGGAAGGGGCCTACTTTGAAGGCAATACGATCGATTTGAATGAATATTAGATATTTTATGTTTTAGCAACCAATTCCCGTTATTTTATTGGCAGAATGTATATTTAGATAGCGAAGCGAACACATTTCCAGTAAAAGTCAAATGTCTATGGCAAACTGATCGAAAAATCTATCCTAAATCCGATTTTTACCGTAGTAAATGATTTACCTTTAGTTTGGCACACAGCCTTAAAACAACATTGGACATCAAATAAAATGTGCATTTGTCCAATTGAGAATTGATCATATCTTGGTTTAAAGTACTTTCGTTATTTTAGAGTTGTTGTTTATATTGGGCCAGCCCAAATAGAGAAAATATGTTATATTTTCAACTGTGATTGTACTCAGATCTCACTTACATATATAGTATAACCACAATGTCTTAGCGAATTATTATAATTCCCTATGGCATTGTGATTAAACTTTGTATGTAACCTCAAATTATTTTCTACATTTTTGTAGTTTTGTCACTGCAGACTGTTAAGACGACCGATTTTTTTAATTTAAAGAATTCAGTGTTTCAAACACTAAAAGGTGGAAACCAAATTTCAAACGTCTTAGCAACCTCATCTTGATTTAAAAATTGTTGTTAAATATGCTGAAGATGGTGGTAAAAGAACGGTAATATGTGGATAATCAAAAAGAAACGAACTGAAAACAAATACATATCGCATGGACCAGGCTTAATGATCCAGGTGTAGTCAATTTCAAATATAATATCAGCTCCTAAAGCAACGACACTTGGTAGAGGAAATCAGCCATTTTTTATTAAAATTTTAAATTGCAAAATTGATGCCGATCATATGGAAATCGTGAAAGTTGCAAATACAACTGCTTTAAACATGAATATTGCACAATAGTTCGGATTCTTAACTTATGTACCTGCGTGTACTTTTTGAATGGTTTTAGAAATATACAATACGAGTTTTTATTTTTTCTATTTGTCTCCATGAACAGGGCATTAGTTACGATCTCATGTCAGATCCACTAAACATTACACAAGAAATTAATTAATCGATCACATTATCAGACTGTATGGTAGTGTAAATTTTTATTTTTTCTTCCATAGACTATTGTAAGGCCAAAGTATTTGTATATGTTTTCAACTAAAACACTCCATTTAAAAAGGCTTCAAACTCGACAATCGTCGCATTTCTATTGGTTTTAGATAAATTTGTAGCATGGAGAGGAGCACCAAATTTTCTACACTAGGTTTATACACAATGCTGAATTTTGCAAAAATTAAAAAGTGCGCCAAAATGTTTCTACAGTATGATCGTTTCTACCGGACAAGTGGTGTAGTGGTTAAAGCTTCGGCACTTGGACCGGGAGGTACTGGGTTCGAATCCCATCAGAGGCTAGTAGTTGCTCCACAATTGGCTAGTATGGTCGATATATTAAAACGCGATATTTCAAAACGAGATATAGTACAAAACGCGATATGATACAGCATGTGAATCGCAAAGCGACGTGAACGCAGGACGGGAATTTAAATTCTTAACCGATTATGATGGTATTGGGTATGTATAGGATGGAAGTGCGATTCTTAAATGATTTTGGGAAGGAATTCTAGAATATGGCCATGTAGAACGAAACTCAATTAATTCTTAACCGAAAATCCTGTCATGATCGGTCAAAAATTAATCGAGTTCCATCCTGGTAGCCATATAACAGAATTTCTTCCAAAAATCGATTAAGAATAACATTTACATCCAACATACCCAATCCCATCACAATCGCTTAAGAATTGATCGAGTTCCGTCCCAGGTGGCCATATTCCAGAATTTTTTCCAAAAATTATTTAATAATCCCCGAATCCATTAATCATAATCGGTAACCGAAAAACGGAAAATCAAAAATTGTCCGCATTAAATCGAGCAACCGTTAAATCGAGCGTCCGTTAAATTGGGGTCCATTAAATCGAGGGTTTACTGTATATGTTAAAAACAATTTCAAATTTTTCATCGCTTCCAAAATCACACTCCCAAAATGCACGAACTCTGCAAGGAACTGTAGTGTTTGGATAACCATCAACTTCTTGTAATTAGCGATGACATACGTGATTTTTAGTTTTTGACCTTATGTTTTACCAAACATTTGCGGTTCAGGTGGAGCTTGAACACCTTTCGTTATTTTTAATAAAAAATAAAATAATAATAATAATGCGAAATGGAAGACGGTCAAAAACAATCATTCCGATTTGGGATCGCAAAAAATTCTTAACATTAAAATTTTATTAACAACTATAACCACTTTCGATTAGACGTCCAAATTTCAATAAAATAAATAAAAATTAAAAAAATTAATTTGTTATCGGCCAGAATCCTGTTTGACATACTTCCAATCAATAAATCATTTGTTTCGTGCGATAAGGCAGGCATTTTCAATTGCCAACTTCAACACATTCGTCATCTAAAATTGTCTGTCACCCTCATAAACCTTTCTAACTAATAATCTCCAAATATTTTCTATGTAATTTAGGTCTGGAGAACAAGCGGGCCAACCTAAAATTAGTGTGTAATTCTCCTCCAATCAAGATTTGGTGTTTTGACTGTTATGAAATGGAGCGATATCTTGCTGGAAAGCCCAGTTTTCCTCTTTATGAATGTACGGAAAATGTAAGAAATGGTCTTCTAGAATCCAATGTACTCCGCGTTTTTCATTTTAATTGATGGAAAGACTAAAGTGAATATACTCGCAGCAGAGAAAGCCCCTCATACCATTAGACTTCCACCACCAAAGTTTCGCATTGAGAAGTACATTGGTTTCACTAGTACTGAATACCATCTGGCCCATATTAAATTCTTTTTCATCGGAAAATATCACCTATTGATTAAAAATGGTTAGTTATAATAAATATAAAACTAAATTTTTGTAATTACCTTTGACCAGTCCTATCTCACACCAGAGACAACCTAAAAGAGATATTTCGTCCTATGTAAACGTAAAAATTAAAACTGCGATTTCATTTTCTGTAAATAGCCGCATACAATCCCAAATATTTTATTTTTGTTGCGTATACGTATACGCAGTTTAACGAAAAATCACAGATACAACGATGACATTGAAATTATCAGAAATATATTTTGATTTCATTTTTTAGTTCAAATGAAAAATCTAATTTGATTGTCTGTGCTCATACTGACCTTAATAAATTCAAGTCATACAACTTTGTGTTATGTCAATAAATTTTTTAACTGTTTCATTTTGTGTAGTTCAGGTGCCCAACACCTTTTAAAGCCCTTTAACCGGCAATGGTATTTGTCGGTAAGTCATCTTTTTTGGTTCCTCCGGTTTTAATTGTCCCGTAAGTAGTAGGATTTTTTAAATGATTTGCAACAATTACATGATGGCGGCCTAATCGTCTGCCTATTTCTCGAAAAGAAAAACCTTCTCCAAAAAGGGCTTGAATTTTGCCTTTTTAATTTTGCCTATCGGCCGAGGGATAAGTATTTTCCACGTTACATTATCGGCACTTGAGTTTTTGAGTCTTTGACAAAGCGAGTAAAACTAAAATATTCATTCATTTATTAGGCTTAGCGAGAAAAATATAATCAAATACTACTGTGGTTATATATTAATGGAACTAAGCAATTTTGAAAGAATTGTTTTTTTCTCAAATTAATTGAATCCTAAACCGGGGTTTTCCATGACGAATCACACACATACTTTCGTTTTTTTTTTCATAATTTCTTAAACTTTTCTAAATCATTTATTTAAACAAACGGAAAAAACTAATGGTTGTATAGTTATGGGTCGCACTGTAGGTATATATTTTTAAAAAATTTGTTTTTTGCGAATATTGGGGCATGTACATTGCATTCCATTGCTACATTTTTTTAATAGTTACACTTTTCGTTAAAAGATTAACTTCGGCGAACGATAGGTCATTCCGTAACTAAATATTTCCGGTAGTCATAGTTGAGTTAATTTAAAAATATCCTTGCCTAGAGCTTATGATAGCTGACAAATCACAAGTGTTTGCAAAGATCACAAATATTCGTATATTCTGCAAGTACATTTATTTTTTAGTACTGTCACCGATACGCTAGCCGGATTGTTATACTGCATGTTATAATTCACAACAGCTACGATAATTGACATTTTGATATTATTACTTCACTATAAGGTATTCAATTGTTAATTTAATCATCATTAAAACACTTTTTTAAAATCCGCAGTTTTTATAGAAAGGTTCCAAAAAGACTCGACTAGTCGGTCTTGAGTTCAAGGCCAAATAATAAAAAAATTATACAGTAAACAAATAACTACGTTAATCCTTAAGTTATCGACCATAAAACTATTAAACTTATTAGATCTTCCGAACCTTTTTGTTCGTTCAGTGTTATTGTTGTGACAGTCATAATTTTCTTACAAAACATGAACACCCAAATCCTACTTAAAATATCAAACCGCGAGCCGGTAATTTCCATATAAATTTACTGAACACTCCGACTCGATAAAAACCTAAAGCTTATTACCATGTTTTCAGTTACAAGCATTCAACAAATTTCCAAATGGTCTACCAAAACCATTAACCAAAAACTAAGGTCCATAATACGATAAACAGCTTAAATGTACATTAATTTTATTAAAAATCCATTTAACTTTTATCGTTTTACGAGCTCTTATATCTATCGATCTATTCGTACTCTACTTACAAAAGACGATATAGAAAACATCATAAAAGTACCTAAACAACACAACATTTAGTTCAAAAGGTAACGCGACACACCTATTGTTTTTATATATAGAAGACTCCTCCGGTGCTTTATTCTTGACACGACAAAAAACGGACGAAGGATAAACGCATACGATTTTTTTATTTATTTATTTATTGTTTGGACATGTTCCCTTCGGTGATCGTGTTTCGAGCTTATCGTGGTGTGTGGTCCAAATATAAAATGTGTCCCTCGATGTCGGCATATTTTTGTGTGACAAAAAATTAGGTGAGATACGATCTGTATACACGAACACCCAACAAAACAAGGAACGTAAAATATAAAACTATATTGTTGTGCATTGTGTTGTAAGTCTTGTGTGTTCACAAATAAAGGGATTCATTCGGTCTCATTGGTTGATACAAACTATATATATTTAAAGTATAATGAGATGCATTTTATAAAATCGAATATCCGTGTGAACATACAAAATTACCATAATGTCGTTTTACTAATCGAATGACCAATAATATTTGGTTTTATTAGAAATTTTCTTAATTTCTGTCAGATATCGTGCGTTCATCTCAAATACAAACCACCGTCTCGGATACATGATTATAGTTTCTTGGGGCAATAAAAAACTGATTTTGAATAAGAGTCCGCCGTTGTACCTTTCAATTTTATTGTAATGTTAAAGGTGTTTCATGTTTTCTTAAAGATTTAATTCTAATGCATATACAAATGCACGCATCAATAATGATGATGATGACACCGAGTTTTTATGATTAGAAAATGTCGTTTCAAAATTGAATAAACTCTAATTTACTATAGAGAATGTTAGTTATTCTGGGTAGAATCCAGCATAGAAATTACCGGATATTGATTAAAGAAATTAGGTATGGTTAGATCAAATACTAAGTCCAAATTATAATGCAATATTAGAAATACAAACAGTCGATGATATTCTATGAAGCTGCTAGGCTTGTAAACAATAAAATTTTACAAAAAATTTAGTAAAATCCAGGTAATTGATCTCGAACCCGCATTGCCCAAAATCCTCCAGTGCGATTGATTACTTTGTTCGTCTGTCGTGTAAGCTATATTCCAAACTATTTATCTAGAAAACACAGCTATATTCATTAAGTTACAGTCAATTAACGGCTTGTTGGTAAAAAAAACTTGGCCTATTGACTTTAATCTGCCTTTTTCGATTAGTTCGAAATACCAACACGGCAAACGTAATAATAATCGGATTGTTCATAATCTATACCTTTGCGCTGCAAATAACTTTTAATATCAAGCCCAGGCTTTTATTGATTAACATTTTTAATAGCATCATACTTTTTATTGAAAATTATTTGAGGAAAACTTGCTTTTCTTTTTCTTTGGAACAGCCCGCCCCAGCAATGAACACCAGACGAATGAACACCGTTTAATTCTGGAGTGAAATCAGGAAAAACAACCGGAAATGTTTAGCGGGTTGAAAATTATTTTCAAACCTACTCGAATAAAACTATTAAAATTTACAGTGCATCCACTATCCAAACCATAAAATATTTACATGTGAGGTAACATGAATAAGAAAAATTAAGAAATATTTACAAAATTCATAAAAAAATTATAACAAAATTAAAGTCAAGCAAAGAAAAAAAACAATATTTACAATCCTTGCTCAAATCACCGTCTCTGGAATATCTATAAACAAAATACCGGTCCAGTCCGTTGAATTCCCAAATCCTTGCTGAAAAAAAGTTTGTTTAAGCTGGATCGTTTGCACATCTAGCTCAAACCAACTTTTTTTCCCACTCCTAAGAAAATTTTCAATCATTCCAACAAAGAAAAACTACAAAAGCTTTGGTATTTAAATTTTAAAAAAAATTGATTGACCGAAAGCGTGATCTAAAAAATGTTGAACCATAAACAAGTAAAAACTAAGTGCAATACAACTCATCCTGAATTCTCATCAAGCCGGGCAAATAAACAAAAAATAATGATAATCGTTTATATAATTATATCGTTCATGTTCGAATGTCATCAATATGGTAAATTCCGAGATTCTTACCATCATCATTCGCATGAACTTATATTTCCCAATTTCCTAATAACTACCCATTTAACGAATTTAGGAGCAAGTTTAGCCGAAAACAAACATAATTGTTTACAAAAACATCTTAAGCTACTTCTAGAATTCTTTTTCTAGAATTCTCTCCTCAGGTTGTAATTATCAGGATCTTTTATACGCATCTTCTAAATGTTTTAGAAATAGTCGTTGATTTACACTTAGACAATTTGCTTTAGATTCGGCACAAATAATACCCTCATTCTCAACATTTAATAATTTTTACAATGCATATTCTTTCCCGTTAGTGGTCGTACGCTGTCCGAACATTAAAAACTGAAGCAAATATAATATTGCCGATCTCATATACATTTTTTCGCCAAATTTTTTTTTAAAAGATGGAACCAATGCACACTAACCCACCATACGGACACTTTTTTCATTAAAAAGTTTAGCTAAGACAACAATTTTTGTGAGACATCTAACGTTACATGAACAAAATTTTACGAACTTTAAATTTTTTTATCGATCTTTATTTTCGACGATTTGCACATGCTGGATGCACATGTTGAAGTATGTGCATATACTTGTTGAATAAAAACGTAAACAAGAAGCAAGATCAAGTTTGAATTTCTTCAATGGTTTTTGTTTTTCGTAAAATATTTTTTTTTTGTTTTGTGTCCTTTTAAAACAAAATTATGTTTTGTGTCCTATATTACCTACGAGTATTTTACCTTATGAATGAACTGTGAAAATATTTTATGATACGAGAGACTCCATTAAAAAGAAGTTATTGTAAATAAGACTTATTATTATTGTAAATGCAACATTGTTATTCGTATTATTAAGCGATAATTTGTTAATCCGTGGATAATTGATAGTAGGGATAATAAATATGTAGATTATATTTTTTTAATATTAAATCTAAGGAAGCATGCACGTGTTATTTTTATCTTGTCTTTATGAGTGTGTATTTTAAAAACGCATATGAACAAAATCGACCTTGAACTAGTGTATGAACTAGACATTTTTGTTTTATAAACTTATTCTTAGTGTGGAATGCCGTCGATGAGGTAAACTAGTTCAGCGTTGCACTTTTTTATTTATTTATTCTTGCATCGATTAGTTTTGATATCGAAAAAATCTGAGAATGATAAAATTTTATAAAAGGGCCCCAATTTATAAATATAGTCTAGGAAGTAAGAATATTATTAAATTATAGGAGCCTATTATAATGTAAAATATTATTTCGTTAAAGAAACAGCAGCAGATAATTTTTTTTTATGAAAGCTGATATTCGATAGGAACTAGAAGAAACTCGCGTTTATAGTTGATAAATTTGAATTTAGTTTGATTTCGGTTTGTTATTTATTTAGTAGAAATGTGGAAATGGGAATTGAAGGAAGACGAACAAATATGAATATTTATACAAAAAAAATTTTTTATTTTTTCCTGTGATGTATGTGCAATAAACTTTTATTTAAAAAAGTCGAATATTATAAATGTATTGTTTCTCCAAAATTATTTTTCTGAGGAATTAAATTATTTTTCCTTTAAATATTATAAACAGAAAAACGAAATTATTTAAATTCCTATTTTGTTTCTTCTTATTTTTACGTTGATCGTGTACTCTCGACTGCAATTTACACTGCATCCCCAATGAAATTCCTTTAACTTTTTCCTTACAGAAAAGTATGAAAAAAATTTTGAGAAAAAAAATTTTTTTTTTGTTAGGTTGGTGATTTCCTTATGAAAAATGTTATCAAACTTTTAACTTTTTCCTTATGAGACATACAATGAAGTAAACCGCATTTGCAAAATCGGTTGTTGTTGTTGTTTTTCTGCTTGTCACAAATTAAAAAATATTGAATGCATATTTGTATTTTAACAATTAGTGTTGTATTTTGTGTCCTGTGAAAAAGTAATAAATAATATATAATATAATAATATAAAATAACAGGTAAACAACAAATAATTTTGTAAAATGAAGTTAGCTTTACTTTGACTTTTCCCTATTCATTGGGTATGCTCTTCATAAGGAAAAAGTTAAAGGAAAAAGTTAAAGGAAAAATTATTTTGCATTGGGGATGCGCGGTTATTCTAATGCTAATATATAAACGATAGTTATTAATATAACATACAAATTACAAGATGTAATATACATTAATAATATTAAAAAGCAGGTAGCCATTTTTTTTAACGATTTAAGTATGAAATATGGACAAATTAAATAAACCTTAAATTTTTTAATATTTCTGTCTATGACTTATGTAATGATATCTGAATATCTTTTATTTTTTTATTTATTTATATTACGACTGAGTCTTGTACCCATTTAGTAATTTACATTGCATAATAAAGTATTTTGATAACTTGGCGTAATCAAGTGATTATCCCCAGTTTCGTGTAACTCCTCCTCAGATTTTTTGCCAAAGTAAGTCTACTGACCTCCTGGTCGCAAAAAGTCCAGTGGTTTGGTAAAAATAAAAATTAAAATTATTGCTGATTACGAAAAATTTATCGAATGAGTAATTTCAACTAGTTGGGATTGTTTCACTTATTTAAGCGATTTCCTGGAACATGGAAATAGTTCACTAATATTAATTCAAAATGAAAAATCTAATTTGATTGGCAGGAAATAGAATCAGATTTTAGATTTAGATTTCTATATATATATAGATTTTTTGTTTTAAAATAATAAGTTGCAACTGGTTGCATAACCAAATTTAATAAATGATTACATTTGGATTTTTTAACGATTGTCATTTAACTTTTTAAAATATCGTCACACAATTAAATGTAAATTAATTTTATGAATTTTTAAAATTGGAGCAATAAAAGAAGCATGGGGATGAAAATTAAAATTTATTATTTTATTTCCAGTAAAATTCCATAGTACAAGTTACTTATAGTATCATGTTACTAACCTTTACGAGTATATTATATAAAGGAAACTTTTGTTGACATTTTTTGTAAACATTACGCATGAACGCCAGCATCTCCGTGGCAAATATTATAGGCACAAAGTGCATTGATGCAGAAAAACTTGTAAACAATTGGATTGGTGAATATGTTGTGGCCAACACCACTTTTTTTACCACGAATGTATACATAGATCTCGAATACATCAAACTTGATTTCTAAAGCGAAAAATTAGAACAGAAATCAAAAATCATAATTCCCGCGTAAACTTCAGAAAACCAACAAAATCAACCCTTGTTGTAAATTTAATCTTTAAATTTATTTAAAACTTTAATCTTTAAATCTATAACTTTTTAACATCAGTGAAAAAATTGAAAAAGCTTCCGTGGAAGCTGCCACTTCTGGAACACAGATTCCCACTAAATCTCGTAAGAATCTCGCAATTAATACAAATTGATACAGATTAGTCAATCCGACTGGGCTATATAGATGTCGAACTTTTGTGACATAAAGTTTTATTTTAGAAAAAGTCATCATTTCCGATAAAAATTAAAAATTAACCAAACTAATGTATTTGGAAAATATTTTATGAGTAAATAATAGTAAATATAAGGTTTTTTTGGTATATGGCTCAGATTTTAAATTTATAATAATTAATTTCTAAGCTTTCGATGTCAATTTAACATCATTATCAAAGCTAAACTTCAAACTAATGTGTTTGAAATTAAATTTACGAGGATGCTCGATTTTTAATTGTAAATAAAACATGTTGTGTGAAATTTTTTGTTTGTAATAATATTTTATGGTATTTAAGCTTGGAATATAACGTCATTCAAATGTCCGTTGGGGTTTTGCTTGGTGGGACGTATTGGGGAGGTACAATTTTCAATGAATCGAATAAATCTCGCTGAATTTGCTGGATGGCGTTCGTTATGTTTACTTTGAGGGCATCAATTGTTTGCGATTTACTCGCATAGATCTGCAATTTAAGGTAGCCCCAAAGGAAGAAGTCGATAAAGATGATTTTTTAGCGAAATTTGGGTTAACTTCTAACTGCTCCAGAGTTAAACCAGCTAGCTTACGGCGTTGTCTATGGTCGTTTACCTTAAGTTCTTAGGTCAGTTGGATTTTATACGGGTGTAGACCCAAGCCTCTACACTAAATTTGCCAAGCTGAAGTCGCGGGGCAAGATCTTGTGAATGATGAGAAATTTAACTGCCAAGGAGTTTCCCGTACACTCTCGCAGCTCGCACAGCAGCGATGTTTTCATCAGACCTTGCTTTTCTGTGAGAAAATAACAAAAATCGCAAGATCAACATGTTTCATGGTTACTTTACTTTATTTTAATACGTAAAATAAATTAAAATGATCTGAACAAATTTTGTTTCAAATTTAATTTACAATCTTTTGGTTTTTAATGGTTGTTTCGTGAATGTTATATAAAAGTATGTATATAATATTGCTCTCTCTCTCTCTCTCTCTCTGGCACTATACATCCCATCAAGGGATTTGGCCGCCTCAAATGAGGTTTCATAATCATATTTTCATTTCGGATAATGAGTGACTAATTCATTGATCCTGAACCAGCCGTGAAATTTTTCCTTGTCACCACCGGGAATCGAACCCGGGACCTCCGGTAGCTGGAGCAAGCATGCTAACCACTTTGCCACCGGGGCGGCATTATATATATAATATTGCTGCCACTTCTAAAATTAACGCGGTCTCTTTTATTATAGTAAAGTCTGGCTGTACAAAGCCTGAATTTTGTTGATAAACAGTTTTCTGTTAAAATTACCATTTCCATTGAAACACTGATTTTAGCCAATATTATTGTGAATTTAATTTAGAATCTTTTAGTTCATAATGTTTTTTCTAATTATAATAATACACTTTGCAAAATATTTGCACAAACCGAAAAGGCATCTACGCCACTTCCGGACTTTCGGCTAAAAATAACTGGGATCTCCTAATTTATGAGAAAAGCTTAAGTATGAAGTTTCACTCCAATACAATGTAACAACTTCAAAAACAATTAATTTTAGAATCCAATTCCCGCAGATTCAATATTCAAGTTTCTGGTTAATTTGGAATCGTATTCCAGAACTTAAAAAATACAAGAAACTCAAACTCAAAATTTATTAAGAAATATTAAAAATTTAAGTAAATAAATCTTAAATTTTTAATATTCAAATATTTGCCCATATTTATATTAATTATCATCTATACATACAGGGTGTCCCTAAAGTAGCTAACACGAATGGTACCGTTAGATTCCTTGATCAAAACGAAGGTAAGGTTACTTCTGTCACTTTGCACGTTAAAGCCCCCCTATCAAGTTATACACGTTTAAAGAGCAGCCTTCCAACGCAGCACCTTGTATTAAAGAAATTTCAATATCTTGAGAAATAACTATTTTTATTTCCAAGTATTAATTTCTTTAAAAAGCTGATACTATTCTCTTTTAAATAAGGTATAATAATTATTAATATTTAGTTAAAAAGTATTTCAAATTTAAACAAAACTTTTAGAATTCTATTTTTTTAAAGAAATTATTTTTTTTCTGTATCATTTAACTCTTAACATTACTTTACGTCAGTAAATATTTTTTGATGAAAATTTCAGAATCTCAGAAAAGCTAATTGTTAATCATATTTGCTATTTTATGTTACCTAAAAAATTAAAAGTTCACAATGAAAATGTTGTAGTTTCTTTATTAGACACTGCTGCGTAAAACCAAAAATGTAACAGTAAAATTTAAAAAAAAAATCACCACCTCATTCTTTGTCGAGTGTAAGGATTTCAGTGTGACACCAGCTGAAACTCTCGTAGTGACCTTATTGCGAAGTTTGCCTTTGATCTCGTAGGCTTTAATCGCTGCATACATTCCTCGGTAATGAATAACGCTTGAGGTCCCAAGTCCAGCAACATTCTGCATATATTTGTAGATTTCCAGATTGGAACTCGAACTACTGCTGTTGGTAATAATGATTGGAAACTTGATATGGTTGCTGCATTTGACAACGACATGAGTCATAGCCTCTTCTATGTTTTTTCTAGTAGCCGTGTTCGCTGTTGGCCTGACTGCATCTTCGGTGTGTAGCATAAGATGGTGTTTTCTGTGGCATTTACCGCATGTATAACTCGAGCTGCATACGATTGACTGATGGCTTGGAGTGAAACAGTTTAAGCACAGCTTTCTCTCAGGCACAAAACCTACCTGTCTATCATTAACGCTTAAGGAAAGAAACTGGTCACATTTACTGAGGTAATGGCCTTGCGAGCATTTAAGGCACAAAGGCTCTGCACTTGATTGGAAGGATTTAACTCGATTGCTGGTCGACACTTTATTGACTTCTATAGCATCCAATAAATCAATTCGTTTGCTTAAAAATCGGAAAAATCTTCTCATCGTAGGGAAATCCTCTACAGTTATCTCATTTGCCCTTAGTCACACTATCCAATTTGTTTACCAAAATATGAATGAGCCATGGGTCCCTTTTTCCGCTTCGGCTAACACCTTCAATCATCTCAGAACTTCATCCGATACGTCAGCTATTTGATGAAGCGCCTTAGCCGAAACCTTTGATATATCTGGCTTATCAACAAACTGCTTTATGAGATTTGTCATCACGAGCCTTTTTTTATCGTATCTCTATTTAATCTTCTCCGTAGCCGCACTATGTTTGCCTCAGTTACTGCGATATGACGAACTAATGTGGCAGCTTCTCCTGTTAAAAGTTTATAATATTTAAAGGAAAAATAATTTAATTCCTCAGAAAAATAATTTTGGAGAAACAATACATTTATAATATTCGACTTTTTTAAATAAAAGTTTATTGCACATACATCACAGGAAAAAATAAAAAAAATTTTTTGTATAAATATTCATATTTGTTCGTCTTCCTTCAATTCCCATTTCCACATTTCTACTAAATAAATAACAAACCGAAATCAAACTAAATTCAAATTTATCAACTATAAACGCGAGTTTCTTCTAGTTCCTATCGAATATCAGCTTTCATAAAAAAAAATTATCTGCTGCTGTTTCTTTAACGAAATAATATTTTACATTATAATAGGCTCCTATAATTTAATAATATTCTTACTTCCTAGACTATATTTATAAATTGGGGCACTTTTATAAAATTTTATCATTCTCAGATTTTTTCGATATCAAAACCAATCGATGCAAGAATAAATAAATAAAAAGTGCAACGTTGAACTAGTTTACGTCATCGACGGCATTCCACACTAAGAATAAGTTTATAAAACAAAAATGTCTAGTTCATACACTAGTTCAAGGTCGATTTTGTTCATATGCGTTTTTAAAATACACACTCATAAAGACAAGATAAAATTAACACGTGCATGCTTCCTTAGATTTAATATTAAAAAAATATAATCTACATATTTATTATCCCTACTATCAATTATCCACGGATTAACAAATTATCGCTTAATAATACGAATAACAATGTTGCATTTACAATAATAATAAGTCTTATTTACAATAACTTCTTTTTAATGGAGTCTCTCGTATCATAAAATATTTTCACAGTTCATTCATAAGGTAAAATACTCGTAGGTAATATAGGACACAAAACATAATTTTGTTTTAAAAGGACACAAAACAAAAAAAAAATATTTTACGAAAAACAAAAACCATTGAAGAAATTCAAACTTGATCTTGCTTCTTGTTTACGTTTTTATTCAACAAGTATATGCACATACTTCAACATGTGCATCCAGCATGTGCAAATCGTCGAAAATAAAGATCGATAAAAAAATTTAAAGTTCGTAAAATTTTGTTCATGTAACGTTAGATGTCTCACAAAAATTGTTGTCTTAGCTAAACTTTTTAATGAAAAAAGTGTCCGTATGGTGGGTTAGTGTGCATTGGTTCCATCTTTTAAAAAAAAAATTGGCGAAAAAATGTATATGAGATCGGCAATATTATATTTGACTGAAGTGAGTATTTCATAGAATCATGTACAACATTTCTGAGTGCGCAAGTAATTTCCGGTATATGTTGCCCCCTAGTTGCGCGGTTTTCCCCACCATATGCGTATAGCTGCGTAAGCATTGAAGGATCACACGCTCCGACGCATTCGCCTGAGGACAATAGCGGAGAACAAAAAAATGCTTAACGCTAAATTTTGATAACAAAATTTGAGATAATTTTGAAGTAAATTGGAAAGTAAGTCTGTGGAAAGAGCCTTTCGAAAAAGTTTTAAGAAAATAAATTTTTTATATGGGCCTAAAAAAATCTACAAATAATTGTTGCATTGGACGAACAACCAACCTCTGCTCGCCCATGTCAGTTCTGGTGGAATAATTAACTAGCTTATTTTCTTTGCATTTATTACAATTATAGTGACTTAATTTTTCACATCATTTGCTATTTTCGGCCAGTAAAAATATCACTGAATACGATCAAGAATTTTCGCAGAACCAACAAGTGCTGTCGTCGGAGGGTTATGTGCTTCACCGATATCGTAATTAATTAGATTATAGGAATGTATAATTTCCAATTACTCAAATCAGTAAAACTCAAAGAATAATTCTTATTAGCAGAAGTATTTACAAGACTTTTGCCATCAGATATGGTGAAATTCGAGAAAGATTCAGAAGAAGATGTAATTTTGGCAATTAAATCTAAATATTCTTTAAATCTAAAAGAAACAGAATCAAGATTAATATTAAAGCCACCTTCATTTAGTAAAATCTCTTCGATAAAGACTCTCAATAATGCATCCGGCACTACGTTCTGCGCAAGCCTGCCTATTGTGAGCTCTTTTTGGCCCATAAGACAGTGTCAGTGACACGCTTCTGAGACCTATATGCATGTGATGGGATGTTCCTCGCCATCGTCACTTTCCTACAACAAAACGCTTCCGGCACCAGTTGTACTAGCATCGCATTGAATCACAAACGGTTTGAACAAGTTAGGGTGAACCCGCACTGGAGCATTTATTAATGCCAATTTGACATCATCAAAGCTACCAAAAATGCAAAACACGAGATAAAGCGCCTATACCATCCAGTCATTCCCAAGAAACAACACAGTTTCTTGTGAGTAGTTGGTGTTGGGAAATCGGTTATGGCGTGTACCTTATATCTGGAATTGTTGAAAGGAATCCACCCTCAACTATAGATAACCAAGATACTTAATGCGTGTTGGACCAGCATCGCACTGTTTCTTATAGGTAACTTCAAATGTTCTGGAAGTATAATCAGAAGATCATCCAGATATACAAAAGTTCGATCATGGAGCTCATAAGGTATCACCTGATCCATTAACCGGCACATAGTTTGTGGCACGTTAAGAAACCGAAAGGCATAACTGTGAATTGGTAAAGAGTTCGACCAGGAATGGTAAATGCTGTTTTATCTCGGGACTCAACAGCCAACTGAATCTGCCAAAATGCATGCTTCAAGTCAAAACTTGAAATACATTTTGTATCTCCCAATCAGCAGTGGATACGCATCCCTGGCCGTTACCTCATTCACACGTCTTTTATCTAAACAAACCAATGTCACAGGTGAACTTCATGTACTATGTGATTCTTCGATTACTCCCAAAGACAGCATAGTGGTGAATCTTGAGGTACATGTCAACTTGTACTGTAGGAGAAAAAAAATACTGAATAGTGTCGCTGTTTAATAGGCCGAAAGATGTCACTTGGACATTAATTTGGTGAAAGATTAGGGAAGTTTTGTCTAGATCATGTTTAGTTTCCAAATTTTATCCCGAGGTATAACTGTTGTGTAAGACCAAGACCTGCTGTTTTAACCTTGGATGAAACACTAAACATTTTGAGATTGAAATTTGTTAATTATTTCTTACATCCAGAAGCAAGAGAGGTTATGGAAGTACCAGTATCCAATAGACCGCTATAAATTGCTCCATTTATTTCTACCAAGGCGTATGGTCGATCATCTGCACCATTTGTAAAAGACGTTTCGGAAATCAAATGCGCTGTTTCTTTTCGTTTGTCCCAATATCTACGAACACGGCATTTAGCTGAATTAAAAATGTTTGCTTTAATTTTATTTGAAATTCCTAAATTTGATTTTGTTGCAAATTGCTCCTGAGAATTGTAGTCGATTGTGTGGTTCATTGGTGCTGATTGGTTCGAGAAGTGTTCAATGCAGCTGTTTGAGTCCTCGAATCTACGATTCCCGTATGACTATACTTAGGACAATTCATTAAGGAAAATTCATCTGTCCCACACCCATGGCAAAATAGTTTAGGTGGCGTTGTGCAATTCAAAAATATGTGACCCATCCACGTCACGACAATAAAAAATAATTTGGTTGGTTTGAATTAAAATTTTGATTAAAAGCGTCAATTTGATTAGATGAAATTATATTATTAAATTGATACGAATTAGGGTTTATATAATTATTAGAATTTTGATTTGTTGAATTTGGAATAGAAAAATTTGAAGGAATGTCCGGTAATAAATTTGATTTTAACGAAACAGGTGTATTAAACGGCATAGTGGATCGAAAATCAACAGAACCAGTAGTTTCACTGACATTTTGAATTCTGCAGATTTTATCCGGTACGGTAAAATTATGTCGTTTCCACATACCCTCACGCGCAACACATCTTCTAACCAATGTATTGATTGAATCAATCTCCTGATGGCAATATGGTTTTGAAGACCAATATTTATTTTACACCGTAAAATTCGCAGAATATCTGTGTGACGATCTTGAAATCGTTCAATAATGGCAGCTTTAAGTTGAAATCAAGTTGCATTAGGATTACGTTCAAGATAACACCAGTACCAATTATAGAGGAAATTTCTTTTACGAGAACACCAAATTGATCTTCCACAGAATTATCAGGAACACGATAAGTACGCGCTAAATGTTCCACTCTAAAAAGAAATCGTTCAATTGCAACTCCATCAGTATAGTGCCATCGAAATCAATTTTCCACTTTGATAGGATGGTGATGTGAAGTGATTGAAATGGGTCAAATTGTTCAATTGTTGATGTTAATCGGAATTTGGAAAAGAACCGGGTGTGCAATATGCAAACTGCAACAAGGGCTGCGGGCCAATAGTTGGGTAAAGTAAACAATTTACCCGACTATTGGCCCGCAGCCAAGGTTGAGTAATGATAGTGATAATGAATGAGTAAAAGAAGCTTAAATAATGATTTGGTTAGGCTGCGTACCAATCCAAGGGTAAAAGTCAATTTTAAGAGAATTTTTCGGTAAATTCAATTATTTTTGAAAAATTCTATATTAAACTGATCGAAAAATCTGTACTAAACTCAATTTTTACCGTGTTAAACAATTTACCCGACTATTTGTACGTAGCCTTATAGTAAAATGTTTTTAAAATTCAATTTCTACCGGTACTAGATTTTCATCCAAAAGTAGTTGATAATAAATAGTGGACGGGGAAATTTGTTATTTATTTGTATACTGTTCTAAAATAGTAAAGCCAACTTTGATCATTTTCCAATTTTTTTTTTAATTTGTTCACAAATTTCTTATTCTTTTTTCTCGTAAATGATATTCAATATGGGAGTTGCCTTTGACTTTCATGTCGTGACACGAGCTTGTTTTTTCAGATTTTAGAAATTTTATTTTATTTTCAATATTAATAAAATAACAACTAAATGATGATGCTCTTTCGTTATGCATTCTTGTGGCTCTGATAGTCGCTGTTAAAAATTCAAACATACGAGTATCTACGAAACGCAGAGAAAACAATTCAACACGGAAAACACAATGGAAACTGAAAATAATTTTTTTTTGGATGCCCTGGACTACGCACCACCATATAAATGAGCTTTAAGCTCACAATGGGGTGTGTAGTCTAAAAATTGTTGAATGAACCTAAATAAAAGAATAAAGTTCCTTGGAAGCTACCACTTCCGGTGGAAAACATTGGGATTACCAAATTTTTGGAAAACGGTTAAGAATAAAGTCTCATTCTGATCAGTCAATCCATCTGGGTTTGTTAAAAATCAACAACATTTAGTCTGCACGACAATGGCGATATAGCGAACAGTAAATCTGAAAAAATCTTGAGGCCAAATATAATTCGCGGGACAAGCAAAATACTACCTACCAAATATAAATACGTTTGTGATCACTCGAAAACCCATTCCACCGAATTTTATTAAAGGTTGAAAGGAATTTTATTAAAGGTTTAACCAGGAAACCCTTAACAAATTTTCCCAAAATTAAAACTGAACGCAATCCATTCATAGGCCCCTATTCTTGAAATCAGTGAAAATTTCCGCATTCGGAATAAAATTTGCTTTAAAATTCTTTATTTTATTCGAATTTTTCGAAGACTATTATTTTTCTATTATTTATTTCTCTACTAAGGCTGCGGGCCAATAGTCGGGTAAATCGTTTACCGTGGTAAAAATCGGATTTAGAACAGATTTTTCGATCAGTTTGTCATTGTCTTTTTGAAAAATAAATGAATTTAATTCAAAAATTGAAGCCACCAGTGGCACTATTCTGGCTTTCCCTGGGAATAGGGAATTGGGAAAAATATTTTCATAGCATTTTTGTATAAAATATATTTTTCTGGCCTACTGTTAGAATAAGTTTGGTGTAAATATTTTTGAAACAAATATATATTGGGAATTATTTTTCCCTATAAAAATTTTGTGGAACAACAGTTTCCCAATCAACTTTGTTTCGAAAATATTAGTTATATTAGAAATTAGATTATTAGATTTTATATTAGAATTTATATTGGTAATACAAATCGTCGTCGATTTGTTAATTGGATGTTGGAACGAAATGAAGTCTTCTCATCAAAAATCATCTTTAGCGATGAAGCTCATTTTCATCTTAATGGGTACATCTATAAGCGAATTTGTTGAATTTGGGGAGCACAGAGCCCTCATGTTATTCACAAGGCCGTGTGGTTTATGTGCTAGCGGCATCATTGGGCCCTTTTTCTTTGAAAACGAACAGGAAAATGCCTTTACAGTGAATGGGGAACGTTATCGCAACATGTTAATTGGTGTGGTCCAAATTGAATGAATTGCGTGTCAACACCTTTGGTTTCAACAAGATGGAGCGACATGGCACGCAAGTCGTGCAACAATCCATTTATTGTCAACAATCTTTGGTGATCCCATAATTTCAAGAAATTATGAAGTTCGTTGGCCACCAAGAGAACGGATTTAACACCACTTGATTGTATGTGAGCTGAAATTGAAGTAATTGATCCTCTTTTATTAGAAAAGCCATCGAAAATTTTAATATTCGGATGCAAACTACCTTTGCTTATCAATAAATAATTTTGACTTTTCTTCCCAAAATGTGTGTTTTATTTATAAAGGGTGATTTTTTTGTGGTTAGGATTTTCATGCATTAGTATTTGACAGATCACGCGGGATTTCAGACAAGGTGTCAAAGAGAAAGATGCTCAGTATGCTTTGACATTTCATAATGAATAGACTTACTAACGAGCAACGCTTGCAAATAATTGAATTATATTACAAAAATCAGTGTTCGGTTCGAAAAGTGTTTCGCGATTTCCGTCCGATTTATGGTCTACATAATCGACCAAGTGAGCAAACAATTAATGCGATTGTGACCAAGTTTCGCACTCAGTTTACTTTATTGGACATTAAACCAACCACACGAATGCGTACAGTGCGTACAGAAGAGAATATTGCGTCTGTTTCTGAGAGTGTTGCTGAAGACCGTGAAATGTCGATTCGTCGCCGTTCGCAGCAATTGGGTTTGTGTTATTCGACGACATGGAAGATTTTACGCAAAGATCTTGGTGTAAAACCGTATAAAATACAGCTCCTGCAAGAACTGAAGCCGAACGATCTGCCACAACGTCGAATTTTCAGTGAATGGGCCCTAGAAAAGTTGGCAGAAAATCCGCTTTTTTATCGACAAATTTTGTTCAGCGATGAGGCTCATTTCTGGTTGAATGGCTACGTAAATAAGCAAAATTGCCGCATTTGGAGTGAAGAGCAACCAGAAGCCGTTCAAGAACTGCCCATGCATCCCGAAAAATGCACTGTTTGGTGTGGTTTGTACGCTGGTGGAATCATTGGACCGTATTTTTTCAAAGATGCTGTTGGACGCAACGTTACGGTGAATAGCGATCGCTATCGTTCGATGCTAACAAACTTTTTGTTGCCAAAAATGGAAGAACTGAACTTAGTTGACATGTGGTTTCAACAAGATGGCGCTACATGCCACACAGCTCGCGATTCTATGGCCATTTTGAGGGAAAACTTCGGAGAACAATTCATCTCAAGAAATGGCCCGGTAAGTTGGCCACCAAGATCATGCGATTTGACGCCTTTAGACTATTTTTTGTGGGGCTACGTCAAGTCTAAAGTCTACAGAAATAAGCCAGCAACTATTCCAGTTTTGGAAGACAACATTTCCGAAGAAATTCGGGCTATTCCGGCCGAAATGCTCGAAAAAGTTGCCCAAAATTGGACTTTCCGAATGGACCACCTAAGACGCAGCCGCGGTCAACATTTAAATGAAATTATCTTCAAAAAGTAAATGTCATGGACCAATCTAACGTTTCAAATAAAGAACCGATGAGATTTTGCAAATTTTATGCGTTTTTTTTTAAAAAAAAGTTCTCAAGCTCTTAAAAAATCACCCGTTAAATGAAAAAGGATTAACAGATTTATTCTGAATGCGGGAATTTTCATCGATTTTAAGAATAGGGCATTAGAAAAACTTTATCACCAGATTTTTATCCAAATCTTACTAGCCGAAAAAAACTAAAAAAGGATTCCGGACCCCGCCAGAAGACCTCCTCATGGGAATCAATTCTTGACATTCCGTTCACAACCACCCATTCGAGCTGCACATCAATATCATAATGTGACCGTACATTTGATGGTTACACTAATCTCCTAATCTCGTTTTTTTAAATGTTGGTTGTTATGAGTAACAATATTGGCTTGCAGCATTCGCTATCTAATTATTGATTGACCTTAGTCCCTTTTTTACATTTTGTTCCGCATCAAACGACTTTGATGACGCCTACCTAGTGTGGCCTGGGTCTCCTTATTAAATTTTTTCGGCTTTCACGATTTTGATAAAAATTGGTGAAGAGAATGCAACACTCAATTGTGATGCATCCTGATCTCGCGAAAATTCATTAAGAGGGTCATCCGGTAGGGGAATGCAACCAACATAACATGGAGCAACATTCCACAATATGATGAAATATGACACCACAAAACGGAAGACACAACATGAAGCAACATATTGCAAAACCGCATAATGTGTTGCAGCATGACGCAACATGGTGCAAATCTCACAACATGATTAATTCTGTCACATCATGCAACATGGCGCAACATCACAACCAACTGAAACATTATGTAACGTAATGTAACATCACGACACATCCGAAAAACTCTTAAATGAATTATCCAGAAATCAGAACTACTTGTAATCATTTCCTTGCATTCGAAAGCCATTTCCCTCCAAAATGTTATCAAAATTATTCAAGAGAAATAAAATGGTAAAAAAAGCCCCAAGGAACATCACCATACCTGAACAAGATCAAGTAACATGGTGCAACATCACGCAAATTTGTGCAATATAACGAAACATGATACAATATCTTAAAATCAACCTGGTGCAACATCATGCGACATGGTGCTGTGCAACATCACGACTTATCCGGGGAATCCTAAATGAAGTTACAGAAATTAGAGCTCTAGAAGCGAAATACAATGTTAAAAAAGTCTCCAAGCGGGCCAGACCTGATTTTCTCGATATTAGATCAGTCTATCAAATCAGTTTTTGGCAATCAAGAACGCTCCTCCATAAATGAAAATCTAAAATTTGTATACCGTTCGATCCGCAGTCGATTCATAGCAAAATAAAACCACTCTCTACCAATTTTTATTACAATCGTGGTACTCGAAAAACCCTCGTCAACAATTTTGATCAAAGTCGTTTGAGCTGGGTGAAGATAATAAGAAAAAGGAAATCTGGCCCCACTGGGGGACTACTAAACAAATTTTTCTAAAACCAACATCCATCGCTATCAATTTCTAATACTCTGTTTCCGAAACCCTATTATACATATTAAGGGAAATAAACCGCAAGTTCTAGAAACCAAACACGGTATTAACCACTTGTCGTGATGTCCGGTACTGACAATAACAAATTCAAGACAATCCTACTGTTGTCATTAGCGCTACAAACTGACATTTATTAGGTCTAATAAAATTATTTAATTTGCAAGTATTTTTCGCTTCGTTATATTAAGAGGTTTTAATATTTGGGCATAATTAATGTCAATTTAAATAAATTTAATAAAATCCTGCGCTGATATTGAATCATAACTTTAGTGTTGCCTGATTCAATTATAAATTTTTTCTGGAATGACCCAGAAAGCTTCACACTCTCATTTCGTAAATCATACAGGGTAAAATTATATAACACAAGTAATTCAATAATTCAATCTTCAAATACTAAAATTATGATATACATATAAGTATATATTAAGTATATACGGACTTAATTAAATAATTATAATTCAAAATAACTTAATATTGTTATTCAACGCGATTGAATTAACAACGAACGAAGCAAACACACAAATAGCATACAACAGGCGAAAATATTGTCTTGAAGCACAAAACCACTTAACTCACCTATCTATACGTTATAACGCTTCATTTCATATAAAACAATCTTATACATATGTAATACGTTCAACGAGGGGAGATGCTGAGCTGACTGAGTATATAGATACACATAATAATGATAAAACAACTCGTAAAGAAAAACAACAGAAACAAATCTTTTAAAATATGAAATACGATCGCAACATGATCATTAAAAAAAATAAAATGAAAAACCCAAAAACAACAACAAATAATTTACACACATATAGGAACAAAATTATGATTAATTCATCTTAATTCACCACAGGGATGAGTTTTTTATTTTCATTTTCTTGTACATTGCTATATATATAAAGATCAAGTTGGTTGTTGTTTTTATCTTATTTATATATTTTATGATGATGATCTTTAAATTTTTTTTTTTTTTTGTATACATAAATTTTTCCTTGCAGAGCCCAAAAACCCAACGAAACAAATAATTAAATGAAATTCTATTGTTGAATCTTGTGTACGCAGCTTTCCATATATACAACAAAAAAATAATAATAATTATTTAATTCGAAAATAAGATGAAGATCGTCTGGGTTGATCATCATCATCATCATCATCATGTGTAATAATAAGTATTTATTATTATGTTACATAAAAAATAATTCTTGTCTAATGAAGATTATGGTTTGAAGAGATGGTGGTTCTTTAGGTGCCTACCTATACATATAATAATTAATGATAATGTTTTATGTATTAAACGTACCTATAAAATGAACGCCATTTTAGATTGTACACCCTACAAAGATTATGATCATTAATATTGGCTGTGTACGGTTGATCATCTTAATAGAGCTATGATTATATTTTATGTTTTTAGTATATAACCACATCATAAAAATGAGCTGATTACTAATATACATCCATACGTATATGGGAGTGTGGGTATATGTATAAAATTTTGATATATAAACCGTGTATAATATACGTAAAGAGTGCATGAGCGATCGAATTGATCGGACGATAATTTAAGTTTTTATGGTTTTATAAAAAGTTGATCACTTGCAAGACAAATTATATTAATGATGATAATGTGTGGTGTCTGCAATCAATATGTTTTATTACAATTATTTTTATTATGATCGGTTTTTATTTTAAGAGTTTCGAGATGTGATCGTTAAATAAAACGAAAATTGTTTAAGGTTTTATTTTTTTAACCTCTGATTAAACCGATTTAAGGAATCTGCTGGACTAATCATAAAACGTTTTATTTCAACCAAAGACTAATAGCATTCGGAAAGCAAAATATTGATTAATGATTGACTGGTAATTGGAATAAAATCAATCGTATTAATTCCAGACAGTAAAAACGACTTATTTTTCGAGTAAGGTAATAGCACAAACAATCAGGCTATCAGGTAAGAAAATTAGAACAAAATATGGTTTTTAGTTGTTATTACTTAAACTACTACTATCCATCTATGTAATGACTTGGAACTAAAGAAAACTTTCAACAAAACTTTTGTAAATGTTATAAATAAAATGGTTCTAGACCTTGCTTAAATGTGTGACAAAAAAAAAATCTGGCGATCGGTCCTGATTTCGGAGTAAAATTGTTGAAATCGTTTCAATGGATCCCGGATCTCTTTCATTATTTTTATTTTTTTTTTGGCTCACACGATTTTCTAAAAATTGTTGAGAGGGCGTTTTCGAGTACCAGATCGATCCTGATTTCAGAGAAAATTTATTTAGGGAGTCAACCGGTGGGGACTTTTCATAAAAAAAATTTTGAGATGTCCGAACATATTCCCCCACAATTAAGGATATGACTTAATTACTTAAAAACTGGACAGAGTTTTCCAATTGGTTTTTTGTAGATCCCACGTTGGGTCTTCACGGAGACCACACGAACGAGTCCATCAGCGCCGGAA
The DNA here is from genome assembly GCA_947310385.1 of Nephrotoma appendiculata. NCBI lineage: Eukaryota > Metazoa > Arthropoda > Insecta > Diptera > Tipulidae > Nephrotoma > Nephrotoma appendiculata. Next base: position 245,191,487 of record OX371225.1, read on the forward strand.
TGAAGGTCAACTATACGTCCTAAAGGCCAGGAGCCGGGTGGTACATTTTCATCTTTGACGAACACGATGTCATTTCTTGCTATGTTCGGAAATTTGGATTTCTATTTCGTCCGCTGCTGCAACGTGGTTAAATAGTCAAATTTTCCAAAACCCATTCATTATGTTCTGTAGCAGCTGCCAACGGTTGGTGTACGATTTGGCTCCATCAGAAGGGACATCAGGTAACATGTTTGGTGAGCAACCCATGAGAAAGTGTCCTGGAGTCAATACTTCACAATTCTCGGAAAAATTTGTATCCATAGGTGTAATGGGTCGCGAATTTAAGAGACATTCGATCTGACATAGAAGGGTGCAGTATTCCTCGAAAGTTAGAGCGGATTCTCCAATCGTACGAATTAGGTGCCTCTTCATCGATTTGAGACCAGCCTCCCAGATGCCGCCAAAATGTGGTGACGATGGAGGAATGAAATGCCAGTCGATCTGATTGGTAGTCAAAAACGTTCTTAGCTCATTGGTGAAGGCTAGAGAGCTGACCTTGAACAGCTGGCTGATTTTCCTGTTGGCACCGACGAAGTTGGATCCATTGTCGGAATATATTTGTGATGGAACGCCACGTCTGGAAGTAAAGCGTCTTAAGCAGGCCAAAAACGCATCTGTTGTCAAATCTGATACCAGTTCTATATGGACTGCTTTAACGACCAAGCAAACGAATACAGCTACATAACCCTTACAAATCTTCGCACCTCGTCCGGTTTTAGATTTAACTTTGACAGGCCCCGCGAAGTCGACACCTACTGTAGAAAATGCTCTGGAAGGTGTTATCCGGAATGACGGTAGATTTCTCATTTGTTGTTTTGTTGTACTCAGACGATGGCGAGTGCAGGTGATACAGGATCGAGCAACGCGTTTCACCAGCTTTTTTGCTCCAATTACCCAATAATTTTGTCGAATGATGCCAAGTAGTTGTTGTTGCGTGGGATGAAGGTATTGCTTATGTAGAGTCCAGATGAGTATCTCCGTGAATGGATGGCAAGCGTCGATAATTGCAGGATGTTTCGTGTCGTATGAACAGCAAGTAGTTAGACCGATCCGTCCACCAACCCTTAGTGTTCCCTGGTCGTCAATAAATGGGTTTAATGAACGTAGCTTACTTCCGCGTTTCAAATCGGACCCAGTTGTGATTCATTTAATATCCTCTGGAAAACATTCATATTGAGCCCATCGCACGGCAAACATTGTAGCGCGTTTGATTTGCGAACCTGTTAAATACAAAGAAAACTGTTTTTTTTTAAATTTGTCAAAAAATCGATAACACTGAGCAAACGTTCGAATTACAAAATAAAATGAAGACGACTTCTCGAATAATTTTGGAATGGCGGAGAAATCGGTTTGATTGCTAGTAAGCGCAACATAGACGAACGATTTTTTGGGTTCTAAGTCATCATAGCTTATATTGATGAGCTGGGCATCAGATACCTTCGGCCAATGATTTGGTGATTCAGACAGGTAGTCTGGACCATTCCACCACATCGAGTTGTCAATCAGTTGATCTGGATATATTCCTCTCGAAGCTAAGTCTGCTGCATTACTTTTAGAGTTTACATGATCCCAGTTTACCCTTGGAAGCCAATCTAAGATAAATGAAGTGCGATTTCCGATGAACGTTTTCCATCGCCTAGGAACATCGGAAAGCCAAGCAAGGACAATGGTAGAATCCGTCCACCCAAATGTTTGTAAATTAGGAATGCTTAAGGAACGAACTAGTCTTGTAATTAATTTTACCAACAAAACTGCTGCACATAACTCTAAGCGCGCCAGACAAATCTGTTTAAGAGGAGCTACCTTGGTTTTTGCTGCTATTAATCGCACTGAAACAACTCCATTAAAGTCAACTGCTCTCATATAGACCACGGCTGCATAAGCCTTTTCTGAAGCGTCAGAAAATCCATGTAGTTCTACCTTGGCTTCATTTGTCAATGGAATGTTCAGGAACCGCGGAATTTGAATTTTTTCGAACAATATGAAATTTGAATGTATCATCTTCCATTGTGATTTAATTTTTTCAGGAAGGGGATCATCCCAGTCAATTTTATGAAGCCAGAGACCTTGAAAAAGGATATTCGTTAGGACCGTACATGGGGAGAGAAGTCCTAATGGGTCAAAAATGCGGCCGGCTATGGATAGAAAATTTCGTTTGGTACTAGGGCCACAATCTGTTTTATTAATTTTGAATGTAAAGCAATTTATTTTGAATGTAAAGCAATCCGAATGATTATTATCCAAACTAAACCTAATGTTATTGCGAAAGCATCATAACTAGAAATTTCAATAAGAGGTTCTTGATCTTGTTTTGGTATGGAACTTAGTAGTTCTTGGCTGTTTGATACCCATTTTCTTAATTTAAATCCACCTAGTCGCAATCCTTCAACTATCTGTGTTTGAAGATGTTTGGCATCCAAAACGCTCGCACTACATGATATCTTTAACGTCGGAGAGATTTGGAGGTAAGCCATCTGCAATTTGATGGAGAGTTCGCGAAGCTAGAAATGTTGCGCAGGTTGTACCATATGTGACGATGTTCAAGCGATAGTATAATATCGGCAAATTTGTGCCCTCACGCCAGACAATCCGTTGGTAATTGCGATCTTTCTCGTGCACCATCACCCGGCGGAACATTTTCTCAACGTCAACGGCGAACGCAATTTTGTGTTTCCGGAAACGAACTAGAATGCAAAATAATTCTTGTATTATTGGTGGTCCGGCGTCCAGTTTATCATTAAGTGACACACCCGATGACGATTTTGAGGAACCGTCAAAAACGACGCGTAACTTCGTTGTTGAACTCGAATCTTTAAACACCGCGTGATGTGGCAGATAATATGTTTTTGAAGGAGTCCCGCTATTGATTTCCGCATGTGGAATAAGAGACATATTACCCAGTGCCAAATATTCTCGCATAAACTCTGTGTAGTCCGCTTTTAGTTCAGCAGATTTGATAAATCGACGTTCCATGGCGAAAAGTCTCCGGATTGCCATGGGCAGCGAGTCTCCGAGATCAGGAGAATTTGATTTAAATGGTAGCCGTACTACATATTTACCTGATTCGTTATCCTTAAATGTATTTTTCTTAAAATGAGACTCACACCAATGTTCAATCTCAGTCGCTATGGTCCCGATCTCCTCTACTTCCCAGAACCTTGAATTATATCTTGAAGGTCGATGTGGCATGTACTAACAGAGCCATAACTTGACACGGAATTTTAATCAATTTCAAGAGTTGCTTTACCAGAGATGACGTAGCCGAAACATGTGTTTTGAGCGAAAAGATTGTCATCAAGTTGATATTTTTCCGGACGCAGAAATTTCATAAAAATATCGCCTCCCAGTAATATATCTATCGGAATGGTATGGTTGAAATTTTCATCAGCTAAATGTAGTGACTGGAAGTGTTCGAATTTTGGTAACTTCACAGTGATCGGGGGAAGATCAGAAGTTAAATTTTTCATTATGAGAGCTCTCACGGATAAAGAGAGATTATCGGATGATAATATATTCAGTCGTACGGATCCTTTGGTTTTACCAGCGCTTATGGAACCGAGACCTTTAATATTTACACAGGCATGGTTGCGCGGAAGATTAAGGGATTGAGCACATTTTTCCGTGATCAAACTGATTTCTGCTGCCGAGTCTAATAAGGCTCTAAATTTTCGATACGACTTCCTAGCATCCTGCACCAAGATTAGGCAGTTGGTAATAAGGTCAGAGAAGATTTAGAAACCCCGTGAGTTAGTGTCTCAGATGAATGCGCTGAATTAATAGTAGGATTACACGGTGAAATTGAGTCAAATTTTAATGAACGGTTCTGTTGGCAAGAGTGAATTGAAATAGAAGTTTTAGGTGAAATGTTGTAAGATTGGCAGACAGGATGAGTCAGTAATTGTCAATCGGCCGATGGAGTTTTTTCTTTAAGTTTATCATCATTTTTTATTAAATGTATTGTGTCGTTCGCCACATGTCCTACAGGGTATACTAGATGAACATTCGGACACCAAATGATTGCGATTTAAACAATTTAAACAGAGACAACAATCCTTCGCGATTTTAATACGGCTGGAAACATCTAAATTCTTAAACTTAAAGCATTTGTAAAGAGGATGGTTATACCTTTGTTGCAGCATGGACATTTAAAGTTATCGGTGATTGTATGCAAATTAACCTTCGTTGGGATCTTCGATGGATGTTTACTATGCACTATTTTGTTTGGTGCGCATGATTCAAATGTGTCACATCGTTTATCTAGGAATCTTAAAAATTCCTCGAAAGTAGGGTTTTCTTTAACTACCGAAAATTTCGCCCACCCCTCTTTAGTCTGAACATCAAGCTTATTTAAAATGAGAAAGATTAACCAATTGTCGCGTTTTTCATATTGCGTACCCAAGCTCTTTAATTCCCGAATAACGCCATCGGATACATCAGCGATTTTACGAAGCTCAGAAACACAGAATTGTTGCATAGGAGTTTGTTTCAAAAATTTGTCAATTAAGGCATTCATAACGGTTTTTCGTTTATCGTACCTGGCCTGTAACTTATCCCAAGCTTTTTGATAATTAAGATCAGAAATTGGGATGTAGCGGATCAAGTCAGCAGCTTCACCTTTCAAAAAACCTTTCAACAATTGGAATTTATGAGCATCGGATAACGCGTTGTTTGTGTGAACGGATGATTTATAAAGATCCTTGAACGAAGGCCATTGACTGTATGTTCCAGAAAACGGTTCAATGATTACACGTGGAAGTTTAATATCTTGATTGGTTTGAGTCAAAGTATTTTCCTTGAGACCTTCAAAAAACTGAGTTTGCTGAGCGTATAGATTATCAATGGTTTTATTGAGCAAATCAGTATTCGGAGGCTGAGGGCTATCAACTCTTTATCGTTGTCGAATTTCTCGCACAAATATCGCCTCGATGTCTTCGAGTGTTGTGTCGTCATTGATTGCGACCGCATAATTGTTAAGTTTGGTCAAGGCCCCCCCGTCAAGGCCCCACGTTTTTGCACTAGCTCACTTGCCATATCGATGCACTTGTCACTCAAGTTAGCTTAGATTCACTGTTTACAAATATGGAAATAAGTTGCACGAAATCGAATTTAAATTTATATAAAAGTGTGCTCGATGTTATCTTATAATTTTATTGATTATATTGTAAAATAAACAATTTCTAGAAATTATAAGAATATAGAGATAATCACTGTTATATATTCACCGTTTGCAAATATATAAATAATATGCACGAAATTGATTAAGGTTTTACCGAGATAGGCTCAATATTATCTTATAATTGTATTGCTTATCAATTATAAAATAAGCAATTTTCAGAAACTATAAGAAGAATCACCGTAATTTTAATTAAAATAAAATGAAAAACTTAGCTTTATATTGCTGCTTGGCGTGGTAACAGACCATGGAATCCAGAAGAATCGGCAGGCAAACCGGTCCGAGTACCGCTATCCAACATAACTCCAACAACTGCAATCGATGTATATAATTTGCTCGGATCGACTGATCCGGCTCGAAGGACCAATGAAATCGTCGATTATTCGTCGATAATAGAAATTTTGAGCTGTCCGAACAGGGGCCTGGGCTCCATTTTTTGAAAATAAATTTAGCTCGAATAAAAACGATACAACTTGTTGAGGGGTAGTTTTCGAATATCATTAATCGATTAAAATAGGTCATTATATAAGGTGGTTTTTGGTTGGATTTGAGGCCTTCTTTTAACATTTTAATTGGCTTTAACGATTTTGATTTAATTTTACAAACAGAAAGTATTTGAAGTTATCCCCAGATTCTATCCCCGAAATTAAAAAAAATTAATCAGGCAACACTAACATACTTATATCCCTCTAACTCTTATGTGAAGTTAGCCCCGCCCCGTTTTATGGCATATTTTATTCTAAATATGTGAAGTTATCCCCGAATTTTATTACATTTAAAATAAAATATTTATTAAAATTATTTAATTTCGGAAAATAAAAAATAAATGTAATAATTTAATAAAAATGAAGTAAAATAATTTTTAAATTTGCTCATAAATTTGTCAGATTATACTAATAAGACGGAAAACACATATCTCACATTTAGGAAACACGAAAAAATCATATATAATTAATTTTGGGCCAAAAATAATATTTTAATTTGACGTGTAAAAAGTATTAGCTTGTCGGATCAGATCTATAAGGTTTCAACTTCACACAAGAGTTAGAAACGTATGTAAAGTTATCCCCGGATTCTATCCCCGAAATTAAAAAAAATTAATCAGGCAACACTAACATGCGTATATTCCTCTAACTCTTATGTAAAGGGTGGCTATCTTAAAACCATACAGCTCTGATCCAACAAATTATTAATTTTTACATGTCAAATTAAAATATCAATTTCGCTAGGTTGCAACGGTATAATTTTTTCGTTTTTCCCTATCTGTGAGATATGTGTCCATCTTTCATTGCATATGTTAGTAATAATTGGCCTGTGTTTTGCGAATTAAAATAATTTTATTTAACATTTTTATTTCTCATATAATAAAATTCGGGGCTAACTTCACATATCAAGTGTATTTAGAATAAAAAATAATATAAAACGGGGCGGGGCTAACTTCACATAAGAGTTAGAGGGATATAATTATGTTAGTATTGCCTGATTAATATTTTTTAATTTCGGGGATAGAATCCGGGGATAACTTCACATACGTACAAACAGGGGCTTCGATAGCAAGAAATTCTGATTTCCGGAAAATTTATTGAGGAGCCCTCCGAAAAGGCTTTCATGTCGCACTATGTTGCGTGATGTTACGTCATCTTGCACCAGGTTGCAAAATATTCCGCCTTGTTGTGTCATGTTGCGTGATGTTGCATTACGTTGATGTTTGATCTTGGTTAGGAATGTTGTGTGATGTTCCACCATGGTGCGTCATGTGGCACAATGTTGTAGTATGTTGCGTGATGTTGCTACATGTCCGACGTTATGTTTCATCATATTCCAATATTTTTCGCCATGTTGGAGTTTTTGCATTACAGTGACATGTTGTACTATATGTTTCCGTTAATCGCGACTTTTTAAAATGGTCGATGTTATGAGTAACAATATTGATCTCCAGCATTCACTATCTGGAGAATGTTTTCGAGTACCAGACAGCGATTGCGATGGATTCTGATCTCATTTAGTGGTCATCTTGAGACCATTTTTTAATTGTTTTTCGGCTCGAACGATTATCATAACAATTGCGATAATAAGGGTTTTCTAATTCGAGATTGCGAAGAATAGATTGCGATGAGTCTAGATTTTCGAGAAATTTATTTAAGGTTTTCCGAGTCGAACGATTTATAAAAATGAATGAAGGGGGTTTTCGAGTGCAAAGAATCGATTATAATGAGTTTTCAATTTGTAAATATTCGTTCAAGTGGTCCTCATTTAAAAATTGGCTCGAATGATAAAAAATGTGGAAAAAATGATAAAACAAAATAATAGCCTTGAATTCATTTTAAACCGTTTGTGTCAGCCTGTTGTATAATGATCTTTTATTTGCTTCACTCCATTTACCTATGCATTCATTGCGCCTCTATGTTGTAGTCGGTCTTCTTTCTTTCCTTTACGCCTCTAGTGCTCGGATTGTTAAATGTATGTTGGTGTGGTAACACTAGAGCGAATGAAGAAGGAACGAACGGAAATGACAAAAAAGGTCAGTCGGGCTGCAACTCTATGGATGAAAGCATTATACATAAAAACAAAAGCTAAATTAAATAATAAAATTTTGTAGTTGTAAAACAATAAATAAGTAATTGTGTTTCTATTTTTCGCATATTCCAAAAATAGTACATTGGTGGCAGCGGTAAAATTAAATATATATATAAGAAAAAAAAATTATAATATTGATCGTGGACGAGACATTATGGAAAACGCATGGTTCTAACCAAAAAATATCTAAAATAAAATTGATGCATCATCGGATCATCATAACTGCAAATGTCTCTAAAATATCAAAATAATATTGTAATATATTTGGAGAAAATCATATTGATCACAAAAAAAAAAGGAAATGCAGAAAATTATTCACGTGCGTTATTTATTTACGTGCGTTTATTATTTACGTCAGGGTATTTAAAGCACCCCATCTTCGGTTAACAAATCAATCGGAGTATCGGTAATTTCGTCAGGATATAAATCACTGTCGCTAGCCACTCTCCATTCCTACAGATAGCTAAAAAAATTAGGTTATGCGTTTAGTACACATCAGAGGCCAACCCCCACAATTGTGATGTTAATTTTTTTCAAACTTTTTCCTTCCAGTATTTAAATATACGAAATATTTAACATCAAATAAATTAATAATAATATTTATTATTAATTAAAATTTAACCTAAGTTTCTCTTGATTCTGTTCGCATTTATAGTTTTTTATGTTTTAGTAATTGCTTAGTATTAATGTTCAACTATAGATAGAACCATAAACAAAAGGAAACTGGTGTAAAACATATAAAAAAAAATATTTTTAATATGCCGTTTTTACCCGCACAATTGTGAGCGCGGCCCTTTTGATCTAAACACTTATTTCAATATTTTAAATTGATGTAATATTATTGAAGATTGGGTTGTAATTCTGATTAAAAAAAATAATGATTATTATTTCTTTTACCGGTAAGGGTTATAACAACAAGGCAAAATAATAACGCCTGAATGTTTTTTTTTTCTCGCCAGTTATTGAAATTAGTCAACGCTCTGGTTTAATTTACTTAAAGTAATGACACATTTGACATATTGCGTTTATGAAAGTGTGCATGGTTCAGTGTTGCGCCGTATTGTCTACACCGTGTAGTGAATTAATATTTTACACGTGTAGACAGCTATGTAGATAATTATGAAAATTGTGTCGATAATGTAGAGAATGTAAATAATATGTTGACAAATTATTATTTCTGTTAGCTATCATCAGTAAAACGCTCAAGTTTTTTTATTTTTTTTTTTTTAATCCCAGCAATCTGTTCTGGGGCCGAAGCACTCCCAACTCTTTCGCGGTTCGTTTTTCCCTTCTTACCTTACGCAGTTGCCTACCAAATCGAATCCGTACGGCTATAGGCCCTATTTACGTTACCATCTGCGCATTGCATAGCTCCAGGCCAGTCTATAGTAGTACTGGACATGGAAGATGAGTCGGCCCATGAGTTATGGGGTTACCCGCTGATAGAGGGTCGTAGTTGTGTTCCTCTTTATCACAGATCGTACATGTTGATGAAATTTTTCTTTTGCAAGCTGCCTCTATCGGGATTTGAAAATGGAACCTTCTGATCCAAGCGCAAAAGCTTTAGCTACTGTGCGTATAATTGTGTGTATAATTTTTCGTTCCGCTCGATAAATTTAAAATTACTTCACCAAAACTAAAAATGTTTCGGATCAGGCCTACATGACTTTGAAATGTATGTACTAGTAGCTAAATTTAAGCGAAATAAGGAAAAAATCGTTACGTTGCAAGTTCTCGCAAATGAACTATTTCCTCAGCCCAGACTTCATTTACGGGAACTTACGGAACAATTTTTTTCTAATTTATCTTAAATTTAGCTACTAGTGTGTATATTTCAAAATCATGTAGCCCTGATCCGAGACATTTTTAGTTTTGGCGAAATAGTTTTAAATTTATCGAGCGACACAAAAAATTATATAAAAAGCAATGAAATTCCCAGCCCAGAACAATTGCCACAAGAACAATTTTTCGTTTTTACATTAAAATTGATAAAAATTCTGGGTTGGGCTAACTTCACACAAGAGCAAATTGGTTATTGATATGTTAGTGTTGCCTGACTAGATTTTTTTAATTTCTGTGATAGAATTCTGGGATAAATTGTTAGGTTTGGAATAAATTGACATTGTTAATTTGGACATTGTTAGGTTTGGAATAAAAAGTAATTTTTCCTGCTCCGGTCAGGTATTAGCACGAATAAGACACACAATTACACAAAAACAGTGTTTAACACTAAATTTACGGAACCCGTCAATTTGAACTAGGGCCACTATAAAGAAGTCACGGAAAGATGTAGAATTGCTATGCTCAAAATGGGTCCCATTTGAAACGCGATATTTTAAAACGCGAATTATCAAAACGCGATATTTCAAAACGCGATAATTCAAAACGCGATACGGTACAAAACGCGATATGGTACAAAACGCGATATTTCAAAATGCGATATTTCAAAACGCGATAGAGTACAAAACGCGATATGGTACAAAACTGGAGTTTAGGATCGGGTTATATCAGGCGGGTGAAGGGGAAATTTAATTTCAGTTTATAGGAATTTAAAAATCGATTGGAGCGAGAGTATAAAGGATCGGTATCAATTGGGTCGCTGCACTCCCGTCGCTCGCAATGCACATTCTGTACCATAACGCGTTTTGAAATATCGCGTTTTATACCATATCGCGTTTTATACCATATCGTGTTTTGAAATCTCGCGTTTTGAAATATCTCATTTTGTACCATAGCGCGGTTTGTGCCATATCGCGTTTTGAAATATCGCGTTTTGTAATATCGCGTTTTTGAAATATCGCATTTTGAAATATCGCGTTTTGTACCATATCCCGTTTAGTCATACCTCATTTTGAAATATCGAGTTTTGAAATATCGCGTTTCGAGCGGATCCGGCTCAAAACAACCAGCTTTAATAAAGAGAGTTATCTGACACCGCATTAGATTCTGAAGTAGATGATGCAATAGTATGTGAAATCCCTGATGAAATTGGAGATAAAAAAAAGGAAATTGAATTTTCCGACTCTGAAGATGAAAATTTTCGTAATATGCATATCGATGCAGTCAAAGAATTCGTATCGATGCGACTTCTGAAAACGAAAGTGACATTGTGGTTGCTGATACACCTCTTGCTGAATTCAATTTGAACAAAAATTCTATTTATGAGGGAATGGCAAATACTAGAGGAAGGTAGAGGTAATGACAGACCAGTCGCTCATAATGTATTTACAGATGTATCAGGTCCAACCGCGTATGCTAAGAGAAATATTATGGTCGGTAATGTAAGAAGCGTATTTCAGCTGATAGCTGATGAAAGTGTGATAAATCACAGCAAAAGATGTTCTGAAGCAGAGGCACGTCGAGTTTTGGGAAAGGAATGGACAATTACGAAGTCACGACTGCATGCTCTAGGAGCATAAATATAAGGCTAGGTTGAACACTTCACATTTATGGTCGAAGAATTAGGGCCCAACTTCAACTACCAAACAATGTCCAGGGACAAATTTATGGAAATCCTTCGATTTATATGCTGTATAAGATAGCGAAAAATTTACAGCGGAAAATAAGAGATTACGCTACTCGCCATAAGTGGCTGCGCTATCACTAAAGAGAAATTATTTTGTTATGTAATAAAATTGTAAAATTTTGTTATGCGGAAATTTTTTATTCATTATCTATCACTTTTTTCACTAAACAAAACATCTCAGCGGAATAAAATATAAAATAATAAAAGTGATCCCTAAAATGGCAAATTTATTGATCTCCGAAGTAAAGGAACTCGGTATATTTATGCAATCTTGAAATTTAACAATATTCTGTCTTTCCGCCATTTCTTAACGAATTACGATGAAATTTGGATAGTTGGTCGGGAATTTTAAAGTAAGTTTTGGACACAATTCTAGGATCTGTTGGTGCTGGCTTATGAACAATGGTATATCTGTACATTTTACACGATATAAATAAATTTTAAACTGGAAGGAACTCGGCCATTTCTTAATAAAATTTTGCAAAATTTGCATTGCAAACCGGGACAATTCGGAAAAAATTTATGGATTAGAATTTTTACTAGAATTTTTTGATTGTCGGCGACCATATAAGTTATTTTTAGTTGTTGGCCAATATCTCAAAAACTTCTACTAGTAACCAACACTTGCGGTTGTTTTGATAATAGCTTAGGTCATACTGAGACGATATGAAAAATTTGGGGAAGATTCACGTAGTTAAGAAATGGCGGAAAGATGGGATATTGTAAAATTTCAAGATTTCATATATATACCGAGTCCGCTGAGATGTTTTATTTAGTGAAAAAAGTGATACATAATGAATAAAAAATTTCCGCATAACAAAATTTTACAATTTTATTACATAACAAAATTATTTCTCTTTAGTGATTAGTGCAACCTATCTTATGCAGAATCGATTTATATGATTTGACAAAAAAAAATGGCTGAAGTAAATGTTTGAAGACAGACAAATTTGCACTGATTTCTAAAATGTGAAATAAATTTATTCAAAATAGCCAGAATTGCTATAAGCCTGGTGCGAATATATATCAAATGATTGGTTCCAACAAAGGCCAGGTACCGCTTGACTCAATATATACCTCAGAAACCAGTGTGAAAGCTAGGTCTCGTTTAGATGGCCTCTTCAAAACTTCTACAACACATTGGATTTTGCTGCCACCAACGCGTGAATATTGTATAAGGAGACCACCGGAGTAAATATAACAAGATAAGACTTGATGTTTCAATTGGCTAAAGTAATAGGTGCACTAATAGGTGCTAGTTAAGATAAATTCAACGCTGATTCCAACCCGCAGTCAGACATACAAAAATCCACATTACGGAACACCTGTCAAATCAGATTTTGTAACAAAACCAAATCAAATAATATTTGTGTTAAGTTAAAAAAATAAAAGGAATTAAGAATATTTACCAAATCAGTCCTCAAATCTAGTGTTAATTAACACTCAAAATTCAATATCAAAAGTAGAGTTGCTGAAACAACCATAACTTGTAAACTCATAATCGTATTGTCATAAAGTTTTGACATGTATATGTTACGGTTAATGTCCGAAATCGGCGAATGTCCACATTAACCGGGAAATGTGCAAATTTACCAAAATGCTAGGTAAATGTGAAACTAAAATTAAAAATATTTGATAATCCGTACATTTCCCAGTATATGTACACATTTATATTACATTTTGGTAAATGTAAACATTTCCCTACAATTTTATTTTATTAAATTGAATTTATGCGAGTGTACATTCTAAAAATGATGGTGTAATGTGCAGATTTACAATACGATTTAATTAAAATTAAAATTAAATAGAATCAGTTAGATGAGATACATGCGCAATTTCTTTTACTGTCTTAAATAAGTACAACATAAGCGAAATAAAGAGGATATTTCACGTAGTTACGCGACACATCCCAAAACTTGAAAAGACGTGCCAATATAGTCGGTCACATAAAAAATTATATTGTTAAAATATAAGTAAAGATTGTAAAGATTGTAAAATTTTGTTCGGCTAGGGTAGTAAATTTTGAAAAAAATTAGGTAATAAGCATAACATAAATTGAATGCTAAACATGATAACTAAATACGTTTACCAATATCTATGTGCAAATTAAATTTTGTTAGATGTCAAGAGTTCCAAAATATGTCAATATGTAATAATTACACTAGACTGTAAATGTTGTGGATAGCGTTTTTTTATAAATTTGTTTGCTAAATCTTTAAGTTTCCAACCAACCCTTGAGCTCCACCAATAAAACTTTAGCTTGTATTCCTACAAGATATACATAATGAATCAACCCATGTAACTATGTATTGTGATGTAAATGGATTGTTATTATTTGAATTCAACTTAATATGTAGATAGAGGCGCTTTTGATTTTAACAGTATGAAATTACACAAACATATCAGCTGACACAAGAGTAGTGTTGCTTTCGCTAATCCGCTTAGCTTAGCTAAGAAATGTGAAAGCAACAACTTTTTTGGATTTAATTTTTTAATGCGTTTTAATTTTTCTGTGTTGGTTCATTTTCTTAATATTTATTTTAGTTTTTTTTATTTTAAGAAATAGAATAAATTAAATTCGGTATTTTGCTATCAAATAACAAATGCTAAATTATTCTACAAGATAAATTTTTCGAGAAAAATAGAAAAAATAACGCCTTGCGGTAAACACCATAACCATAAAATGATTTTATTTCCCCTAATCCTAAAAATTTGTTTCTTAACATTCTAAGACAATCGGCTTGAATACAATGCAATTGTTGTTGTAATCTTTTGAAAGCAACACAGCTATAGTTTAACATTTTATTTTAACTTAGTCACGTCGGTCGCGTCGAGTACATCTCCAGGGTAAACATTTCGTTAGGTTTCTAGTGCTGCCGCCTGGAAACTTTTGCTATGTTGGGAGAATTTTTTCAATTCATGTCCATTATAGAATTGTAGGTTATTTGGCCGGTATAGAATAATTTTATTCTAAGTTTTAATATTCACCACTAGGACGCAGTTTTATTGAATATGTACTCGTACTTTTAATTTTAAATGTTAGCCTATACGTTTTTATCACGTTAGCCAATGTCCCTATACCTGAATTTGATCGCGGTAAAACAGAATCCAGAAATTTGCTGTGCACTGTATTAAGTGTTGATAACGTAAATCAATTGTACAAATTGGACACCAACGAAGGAACATTAAAGCAACTTTATACAAGAAATGAATTTGACATTTGCACAGAAAAATTGATTGAAATTCAAGCACCTGTAGCCGAAATTTCGGTTAGGGAGGCAGTCAGAAAGCAGTCATTAATGGGAGGCCAGGGGTCAATTCGCGTTCCATGAAATAATGAAAATGAAAAGTTTTTTTCATTTGCAATCTAGTAGTTTAAATTATTTGTACGTAATCTTAAATTCCACTGTGTGAAAACATAATTTCTTATGGGCAATTCAAACCTACTCGATTGCAAATGAAAAAAGCTTTTCATTTTCATTATTTCATGGAACGCGAATTGACTCCCAGGGCTTTAAAAAATGCAACTGCAAGAAAAATTGCTCCTCAAAGAAATGCCAATGCAAAGCATTTGGAGTTCTTTGTAATTCAAAATGCCATAACAGCAACCCTTGCAAAAATAAAGGATAATTTTTTGCAAAAATTTATTTATAAGTTATAAATTATAACATATTTTAAATTGGAATAAAATTAAAAAATATGTTATTTCATTGTCAAATAATTCTAACACATTATTAATTTACTTCATTTGTTATTATTTTTCGTTAAATTCGCAATTATAAGACAGTTTAGGGTGACAATTTTTGATTTCGTTCTACTTTTGAACTACAACGATTATGATTTTTCCTTATATTTCTCAGTTATCTTCTTCCTACAACCCGATTGTAATAATTCTTTTTCATCCAAGAAACAAAAATTGGCTCAATTTTAGTCCAACCCACACAAATGTGTGAGTAACCATAGTATGTAATCGTGTCGTTGATAAAATTTTTTGCTTGAATTTTTGATTTGAAGTACAACTAACACAATTGTGTATATATGTAGTTATAGTGTTTTTTTCGGACGAAAATAAGTTAAAACGGAATACACAAATGTGTAACAGAGCATACCCAATAGAATTCCTTATGGCTTTTTACTTACCGAAAAGTATGAAAAAAAAACTTGCGAAAAAAAATTTTTTTTCTTAAGTTTTTTATTCATACTTTTCTGTAAATAAAAAGTCATAAGGAATTCTATTGGGTATGCTCTGTAAGTTGGTTGAAAACACATACAAAAATACATTTTTGACATGGTACTTTTGCCCTACCCGCACGAGAAAGAAGACGAGAAATTCGTTACGATTTGTAATAATATTCAAAAATATTCTAGCACATTACTATTTAATTGAATATATTTAGTAGCATTTTTACGTTATTTTAAAATTCAAAATGTAATTGTTACCAACTATTGTTGCTGTGAGATCATTATGCGCTCGAAGTTTTTTCATTAGCAATCGAGTAGGTTTGCATTTTCCATATGAAATTTTGATTTCACTCAGTAAAATTTAAAATTACGTGCGAATAATTCAAACTACTAGATTGCCAATGAAAAAAACTTTTCATATTCATTATTTCACGCAACGCGAATTGACTCCCTGGAGGATATATAACTTGATTATATACCTTATCATGTGGACATTTTGGCACGGATTCCTAAAAATTACACAAAGAATTAACACTTATAATTTAATTTAATATAAACATATAACTTATCTGATAACAACAACTAAACAACATAACTAAAAAAAACAACTAAAATTAATTTTTCGACAAATGTATTAAAAAAAATGTAATTGGACACAACTGACATTTAAAAACAATAACTATACCCAAGAAACCAAAATGTTACACACAAACGAATACCATCGCCGTTATATCCCTTTCCCTGCCTGTCTTCACAATTATGTGGGTTACGAAAAAGATCATGTCAAAAATTTATTTTTGTATGGACCACCATACACATTTGTGCATTCCAATTAAATCGTTTTCGTCCGAAACAAATAATTACTTAAACTGATTCTTAAACATTTTTTGTCTGGCAGGAAAAAGGATATACACAGGTTTAAATCTACAATATATTATACTTAAGGGAAAAATCATTAATTTTTTGTATTAGATGAATAAAAATATAATTCAATTTAAATATCTTCTTAATTTTAACTTCCTAAATGGCAATGACATCATAAACAACTAATGGGAGCGCACCAAAATCTTGCATTGCAAAACATTGCAAGTACTTTTATTTTTAAACATTCCGCAAAATCAAAATCTTACAGTAACCAAATCTTGTAAGTACAAAACCTTGCAAATTTTGGCGCTTTAGTATCTATCTGCGACACAAGCAAAAATTAATGATTTCTCAATTAAAAACTACAATAAGTCATTTTTGAGTTAAGATTAAGTTATCGAAGTTTATTATAAAAAAATAAAAGAAGTATAGTTGTAATTTTATATTATAATTAAAAAAAGGTAAAATGAGGTAATCAATTAAAAAAGAATAATATTATGAGTGATTCTTTTTAAAAAATCTGTTTTACTGACTTTTTCCGTTTTAGCATTGCTTCGTTTTATTTTTTTATTTTTAATTTTTTCTTTGAAAGGCGTTCCCCGAATTTCACCTTATTAATTTGAGTTTTTGTCACAATAAATTCCTTCGTCGCTATATTTTCTATAGTTTTATGCACTTCAGCATACCGTTGTCGGACTACAACTTTAAGGCGCCGGTGCTACGCTTCGATACTGGTTTGGGTACGTGGGAAAATTTCTGAACCCATATCTGCATCTGCAATAGACCAGAATAGTGGACTATATTTAGATGAAGAATTGTCTCCCCTAATACAAATTTTTACGAACCAACCTCTAATCAGTTTTACTTTCCGGATTTCACTTTTTCGATTTCATTATTATAAAAATAATAAAAATGTCGGTTCAACCATAATATGTTCCCAACCATAAAACGATCGTAGTGTGTGAAAAATATTTCTCGTCATGTACTTATTTATGTAAATGTATTAGAATGTCGCTAAATAAAATAATTTGTTTAGTATTTTTCATTTTATTGTTGCAACACACGACTACAGATAAAACGATTTTGCCATTAAAATTTTCAGGAAAAGGAATATAAACAGATTTAAATCTACAATATATTGTATTAGGGAATTAATTGGAAGGGAAAATTAATTTTAAGGAAAAAACAATTAAGTTTTTGTATTGGATTAATAAAATTATAATTCAATTTAAATATTTTTTAAATTTTAACTTTCTAACTTCATTGCATTCGGCCGAACAAAATTCTAAATAGGACCCTGTTGATTTATTCGCTTTCTCTTTTATCCTCCGAATTTGTGACGCAAGCAACTGTCAATGCTTACATTCGCATTGTACCTGTTTAGACGAGTACTTCTTCATCGTTTTTTGTGTTGTAACAACACCTAACCTGTTTGTTGTTACTCATACTGCGAAAACTGCTTCTTTGTTTGAAAATAAAAATATTTTTCGTCTCGAAACAAAAATTAACCTAAAATTATTCTAAAACGACAATTGAACAAGGTATCCTTGAAATATTTATCTTTATTGTAGTGCATATCAGAATCAGTTGAATCAAAAAAAAAATGTTGCTGAAAAAAGAATCAAAAATTTCCCCAACACAAAATAAGTTTGTAGGTGAAGCGGAAGGAAACGAGCAAAGAATCACGACGAAAGAATCAAAGTGTGGAACCGCGGAATTTTTGTGGAGTTCAAATGCTCACCTCGAGACTAATATATAAGTAATCCTGATGTAGAATTTTAAAATTCTTAAAACATACCTCACCTACGTTCGAAAACCAGTTCCTTAGACTATGATTTCAAACTCGTGTCTTTGCTGATAATTTGTGTCAGCTGATATGCTTGTGAATTTCGTACTGTTAAAATCAAAAGCGCCTCTTTCTACATAATATTAAGTAATTAATCACAATACATAATTACATGGGTTGATTCATTATGTATCTTGTAGGAATACAAGCTAAAGTTTTATTGGTGGAGCTCAAGGGCTGGTTGGAAACTTAAAGACTTAGCAAACAAAATTTATATTGGTCGAGAAGAATTGAAGATTGAGAAGAATTGGTCGAGTTTCGTCCCAGGTAGCCATATTCCACAACTTCTTCCAAAAATTGTTTCGGAACCCCATTTCCATCCAACATAACCAATCCCTTCTTAATCGATTAGCACTTGATCGAGTTCCGTCTCAGGTGGCCATATTCCAAAATCGTTTCTTTCCAAAATCATTTAAGAACCCCATTTCTATCCAGCATACTCAATCCCATCGTAATCGGTTAATAATTAATCGAGTTTCGTCCCAGTGACCCTATTCTGGGAATTACCCGGGAATAGGGAATCATTTCTTTTTGTAGGAGCTATATTCCCCAGACTCTTTTCCCAATTCCCCGTTTTCCAAAAGTTAATTCTGGCGATTGAGGAATAAATTTACCGGAAAATAATTTAATTATTCACGGTCGACACGCGATCGCAATAAAACAAGAAAACAAAAGTCTGAAAATAGCTTACTACGTTTAATTGGTTTTTGTTGATACTTTAATCGAATTTTACTTAAAAAATAATTTTGTTTATTAAAGTAAAAAATTGGATAATGGATATTAATATTTCCAATAAATATTACCAGTTTTCAGTATAAATTTACAGTTATAATATTGCTATAAGTACAAAATACAATAAATTTCCGTTAAATTCTATTCCCAGTTAATTCTTTCCCAAAAAAGATATGGAATAATAAACGTCAAAACTGCTATAATGGGGAATAATTTTTTCCCAAAAATTTTTTCCCAAAAAGACTCCCCGAATCTATCCATCATAGTCGGTAATCGAAAAATGGAAAATAAAAATTAACTGTTAAATTGAGCGTCCGTTAAATCGGGGTCCGTTAAATCCAGGGTTTACTGTATATCGCTAAAAACAATTTCAAATTTTTCCAAAATCCCACTCCCCAAATGCACGAACTCCGCAAGGAACTGCAGTGTTTGGATAACCATCGACTTTTTGTAATTAGCGATGACATACGTGATTTTTAATTTTTGACCTTATGTTTTACCAAACATTTGCGTTTCAGATGAAGCTTAAACCCCGATTGGTTTTTTTTTTTTGCTACGATGGAGGTAAGAAATTACTGCCCTAAGCCGAACGACAGGGTGGTAACTGAATGAGAGCAATCACTGTTTATTCCCGAGTTGTATTCTATTTTTCTTCAACTTCTTATAAGCAACTTTTTCTCAATATTATTATAATTTTAACAGTCAACATTTTAGAATTATATGTTTGAAACTTAAAATTGAAAGTTTCGCTACTAAATTAAACAGTAACTATCACTGGAAATATAATATTTTCATTTTATGAAATTGTGAGTCACACACATTCTAAAAATTATGGTACAATTTATAGATTATAAAGTGCACCATAATTTTTAGATTGTACACTCACATAAATTCAATTTAATAATATGAAAATTTTACATTTTTAGAATGAAATAAAAACGTGTATTTAAATTTAGAAAATAACCTTTTTTAATTTAACTATTCTTAAATGTGGAAGCCATAAATGTAATATGTAAAAGAAATTAAATAGTACACTAGTATAAATTTTCTAATATTAAAGTTAATCGAACATTTACCAAATTGTGCTGGTAAATGTGGAAATAGTCTAAATTTGCAGGTAGAAGTAGATTGAACATACATTTACCAAATGGATAGGTAAATGTGTACATTTCCCGGTAAATGTGGACATTCGCCGCATTTCGGACTTTAACCGTAACATATACATGACGATATATCGTCTGAAGGTTGATATTTCCTAAAAATCATATGAATTGTTCATTAGATGCGTCATCTATAGTATGTCTCAGGCTCGAGACTTATCGACCGACGGATTACCTTGTAACGAGTTTTGATAACTTTAAGGACATTAATAGATATAATCATTATTCTTATGGACTCTCTAGGTGGTTAATTGAATAAATGAGAATATGAAGGATATTTATGAATTTGTGAGAGATAAATGAGTGAAAATATCAAGGCAATATTGTGGCATATTTTTTGAATGCCCGCCAATAATAATGAGAATTACCTTCAAACAAGTCACAGAGCAATTAAAGCATTCCAAAGTGGTCTTCTTTTTCTACTCGTTATAATATTCATAAATAATGCAACCAAAAAAAATATATGATCGACGATAAGCGGAATTTCCAGGTTTTTGCGTAATTCAGAAGGGACGACGAACACAATACTTAAAGTCATCATATATAGAAGCAAACACAAAACCAAAAAAGGTAAATAAAACACTTAAACTAAACAAGTTAAATATTATATACGACAACTCCATCATCATGCATGATGCACAAAAAGCCAAAAGACACATTTCAATTTTTATCCTCCTGTCATCAAAATGTAAATGGAATGATCATTCATACGAAAAATATGTAGGTAAGAGAACAAAAGAATTAAGAAACCAACTTACCGAAGCACAACCAACAACTTTGTGTATTTGTACAAGGATGAGTGATCATGCAGTATTACATATCTCGGTTAAACGTGTAATGTGATATGTCAACCCGTTTCGTATGTATGGCTCCATCTTAAAAAAAATTTATTTAGACGAATCTTAATTTTTTTTTTTGCGTTGATCTCTTATTAAAATTTATTACAGCCAATTTAATTTATTTGCATATATAAACGAGAATATAATAATATTTTAATAACGTATGATAAACTGCGGCTTGGCTGCCTGATTTTATAAAAGTATCACATTACACGTTAAATTTTTTAAATAAAAATGTTGATTTGTAAATTTATGGTTTACTGTTGTTAATTGTGATTTTTTGTTAAACTTAATTCAAGTTTGATAAAATAATTTAATGGAATAAATACATATTAATTTGAATTTGGGAAAAGTTTAAGTATGATGAAGTTTGATTCCGAATATGAATCCGCCAGGATCTCTAAGTGATGCCGAAATTTTCTGAAATACGCATAACGTTATTTACATCAAAACTCGTCATTTCCGGTAAATTTAAAAAAAAAATCTGAACTAAAACGTAATTTACAATCTTTTTGTTTTAAATAGTTTTTCGTAAATGCTATGTACTTTTTCAAAATATTGAATATTCGAGGACTTATCCAGCTGCAACAAACAATCCATTTTGAGGAGCAATTCTCAACAAAACCAAAATTCGACATTTCCGACATGAATGGTTTAATTAACTTAATTGATTCAAAATTTAAAACAAAAACAAAATTTCAAGTTCAGCTAAATAACGTGTTCGGAAATATTGCGAAAAGCGACAGGAAATTGTACAAAAGATTTCTGAATCATTATCTACCAAAGAACACCATACAAAGGATTGATGGATACTAGTGCGTCAATAACCGCCCCATTTTTTGTCTAATCGTAATATAAAAATGTACAATGTTTCATCAAATGTCAAAATAGATAGTGATCACTCACGCTAGTCGTACACTTAGCATGTACGTAGCTGTTTTACTGCGTCCGTAAGCTTTAAAGGCATTCAGAAGTCTAGGAAAATCCTCTTAATTCCTTGTCTCATGTAACGTTTGTATCTCGTTCTCGATTTCTGGAAACTATTTAAAATAGTTGACAATTTTTGAATTAAATAGAAACAATTCAAAGTTTCATTCTACTTAGAACTTCTTAGAACTCTCAAAGAATCCTGGAAGCATTGCTGGAATGATGCTATTGTTGTCATCACGACTGTAAAATTTAAAATGAAAATCTCTAAATTGAATAAAAATGAGATAACATAATATCCATATTTTCATGTTGTTGGTTATTATAACGATGATTTGTGTTATAATATTCATGAGCATGAAAAATAGATTAAAAGTTTGGGAAGTGTGTGTATGTCTATATGTAGATTACAAGAGTACATAACAGGGTGATACACACGAATCATAATTTGCGTCTCCATCTACATAATTTTGTGTTCACAAAATTTTTTGCCGTATTCTCAGAAACAACAATCGAGATAAATTATAAATGAATTTCCCGCACCATATAAACACGACGACGACGATGATGATAATCACGATAGTGTACATAGTGTGTATTTATCAAACAACACCAGATTAACAACAACATTGTATAGCTGTTTATATATGTGTGTGTGTATTTAATGTTTATTTAACAACAGCAACAAGAATAATTTTTTTATGGCAATGAAGCGATGGGTACACAGCCACTTAGTACACGAATTTTTTTATACTAATTTTAATTAAATTATGATTTTATCAAGGGATTTGTGATTATGATAATATGTATGTATGTATATTGTATATGCGGTGTACATAACACAAACACTTAACCGTACTAGTATATTTAATACAAAACATTTTGTTTTGTTTGGTTGAATATATACGAGTATGCAGGCAGGCGGCAAAAAAAGGGGTTTTCATATTAATTTTCTATGCTGTTAACCAATTAAGATTTGTTTGTGGATATTCCCGCCGAATTAAAAATGTTTTGTATAAGCTTGTTGTGTCGTTTGTGTAGGTAGGTGTACATAAATTCATATTATGATGAACATGAGTTGAAAAATTTGCTAAGCAATTTGCTTTTGTACTGCTATCATTTTTGAGCGTTCGTTTGGATTCTTACTGGATTTTCCAAATAAAACAACTCAGCGATTTAAGTTACAAACTTTATTTCCCAACACCTATAATTTCTTCAGCAATTCTCTAATTTCACTGCTCACTAAATCACTTTTATTGTTCACTTTTCGCACAGTTTATTTTTTACTTCTTAATTTGCACTGTTCACTGGTAAATTACAACTACTCCACTTGGAATGCCATTCTAAAATCCTTCCCAATCAGTATTGGAGTACTTGACCCGATAACATCAATCCGTATTAAGAATAATATTCGCCTTAATAAAATTATCGAGTCTGATTAGGTGCGACACGCGACCTTTAAGTTCATGACGTTTGGTGTATACATATCACGAGCATTGACAGACTTGCTGTATCCAAAACTTCCATCTTTTCGGTTAGTCCATATAATCTATAGTTTTTTCCTGGTTCATAGGACACCATATATGTTCAATAAATGGAAGATTTAAACTTGATATTGCACACAAAAATAATTTTTAAAATTATGTTAAAAAAACGACGAAAAGCACTCCGATATATAGGAAAGAGTACAATATCATGAGCATTCCAGAAAACCTACCCACAAGTCAACCTTTTGGAATTTGTTAAATAAATTTCTTAATTGAATCTTGTTGCAACAACCTCGTCGAATTCAGGGATACCTAGTCCCCCAAGAATTGTTTAATTCGTTCGTTTGTCACGATAAGAGAACATATGTGTATATTTCTGCCAACGGGTTATGGTTTCGATAGACGATCGTGATACAGTTGGCAGAAATGAAGTGTGATCTCGTTGTTGATCTAACTGATCTAAGTGGACTGTATAATTTATTTTGTTTCACTGCACTGCACTTTTACTCACTTATATTTGGTCATTTAATTGTTTCTATACCGTATTGGTAACTTGGATTATTTAAAAATAAAACCACATTATAGGTTTCAAATTTAATTTAATTTTTAACAATTTGACCCTTTGATTATGCCAAGTTTGTTCCTGCCCTGATTAAACGTTCAAATTGTTTAATCAGGGCAGGGACAAACTTGGCATAATCAAAGGGACTGTTCGAATAAAAAAAAAACTAACATTTCTAACATATACACACACAATACTAGTATAAATTTACTTAATATTAAACAGAAACTTAATATCAACCAGAATAATTATTTTTTGTACAATAAGAACTCATTAATTAAACCTGATGTGTGAAATTTATGAATATAAACAAATAATGGATTATACAATGATTACGCTAAAATTAGTTATAATGATATTGATTTGTGTCCGCAACATACCGCCCGCCTTGAATCAATTGATTCAATTCACTTCGTTGCTAGCTTTGTCAGTTTATTAACTGGCCTTTTCACGTTTCTGGATTTCGTTCTTATGGTCACCACCCTTGTAGTATACCGTCGCATCCTGAATGAACTTCTTCAATTCGCCCTAATAACCATTTGGCCGGTGGAAGATTTTATTCTCGAATCAGTACAACATCCCCGATTTTAGTTGATTCACTTGGTGTCTACCATTTATTCCAGTATTTGATTGATTGGCCTTCCAATTAATAAATGTCCGGGTGTTAGTGCATCCATATGATCACCCGATAGCACACATAATGGACGTGAATTTAACACTGCTTCGGTTTGAGTTGCTATGATGCTGAGTTCTTCAAACGTGAACAACGTATTGCCCATTACACGCTTAAGGTGGTATTTAAATAACTTGACTGCTGTTTCCCATGACCCTCCAAATGTAGGTGCCGTACTGGGAATAAAATGCCAATTTATGGATTCTGAAGCGAGAACTGAAAGAATATGATTAGAATGAGTTTTTAAGAATTCGCCAATCTCGCGTATTTCGTTGTTTGTGCCAATGAACCGTTTGAACCGTTATCGGAATAGATATCGCTACACACTCCGCGACGTGACACAAATCTATGTAGCGCTGCTATGAAATTGGCCGTTGCTATATTTGAAACAACTTCAATATGAACGGCCTTGGTTGCCATGCAAACGAACATTGCAAGATACGCCTTCCATCTTTGGTTTGACCTGCCGTAAATCTGCCTCAGTTGCAATGGTCCCGCATAGTCGACACCAATTTTTAAAAAGAGAGTCTCGTAACGGACGCGATTGATCAGGTAGTAATTAATTTCACCATGCCGCCTATTTATCCACTTATTGATGGATGATATAACACGATAGGTCCACCGGCCTTTCTCCGAACTATCCCAGCCCCTTTGCCATTCTATCGTGGTTGCAATGCGTTCTGATGCTCTACTTCCTATGTTTCCTCGACACACATACCATTTCTTCCTTTCCTTTGCAAGTAGATCGATGGGTATCATCCCTGCAATAACGAGAGTTGCGTCATCGGATACTGTGCGAAAGGCACATATAACCCTTAAGGCACCCAGTCGATACACCGATGCCAGCTTGCATCTATATGATTTATTGTCCATCGCATCGCTCCAGATAGGTGATCCATATAGAATGATGGATGTTACCACATTTGCCAGCAGGGTCCTACGACTCTGTCTTGGTCCACCAGTGTTGGGCATAATCCGAGAGAGGGCTGCAGCTACATTAGTAGCTTTCTTGCTCACTATTCTTAGGTGCTCCCTAAAACTTATACGTGCATCAATTTCGACACCAAGATATCGTAACGAAGGTTGTGAGGGGATTAAAACTCCGCCAACGTCAATACTTACAGTTTCTATCACCTTCCTACTGGTAATTAAAACTGCTTCGGTTTTATGGTCAGCCAACTGGAGTCCATATGAGATCTGTTTGATAATTATAATGGTCAATCTACATATCTCCATTATTTCCTCTACGGTTTTCGCAACTACAACAACGGCAACGTCGTCCGCGAATCCAACAATCTATACGCCACCGGGTACGTTGAGCTTCAAGACGCCATCGTACATGATGTTCCATAGTAGAGGCCCCAATACTGATCCTTGAGGAACTCCACCCGTAACTTTGTATTCTATGATCCAATCGTCCGTATTATACATCAGCATTCTATTGCAAAAATAACTCGAGATAATCCTCCTTATGTACATCGGTACTTGCAATTCAAGTAGGGCATTGAGAATACAGTCCCATCGGGCCGAATTGAACGCATTTTTGATATCCAGCGTAACCACGGCACAATACTTTTTAGAACCGTCCTTCCATCTTCTACCTTGTGTTGCTTCTTTTGCGACTTTAACGACGTGTTGAATGGCGTCGATTGTCGATCGCGCCTTCCTAAATCCATACTGGCTTTCGGCGAGGTCTCCGGTCCCTTTCACAGCTTTCTCCAATCAATTATAGATTATGCGCTCTAACACTTTGCTAGCCGTATCCAACATGCACAGTGGTCGGTATGCGGATGGCTCCCCAGAAGGTTTATTTGCCTTCGGCAACAGGACCAGCCGCTGCCTCTTCCATCGTTCCGGGAATACCCCCTCCCTCAGACATGAGTTGTAGACTTCTCTGAAGTCGTCAAGTCTAGCTCGAATGGCGGCCTTTAATGCAATATTTGGAATATTGTCAGGCCCAGGAGCTTTTGAATTCGCAAATCGTTGATATGCATCTATCAGCTCTTCTGTGGATACCAAGGGAACTTCTTCCACGCCAGGTATTACATCAATGACGTTGATCAGATCATTTTGCTGCGGGAATAAGGCGGTAACAATTCTGTTCAATATTATTGGGCAAGTGGGAGGCGAATCATTTGCGTTTCTGTTTCTGAGCCTATTCATGCGATTTTGTAGGGTCTTCCCCATGGGACATGGTCCAATTCTTCGCACAGCTCTTTCCAATATTCACGCTTACTCGCCTTAATTGACTGTTTAAGCTGTTTTCGAGTATCCAAGTACTTCTCGCGCAAGCTAGGGTAGGACTCCATACCCCAGGCACGTTGATGTTTTCTCCTTGCATGGTGACACAACCGGTGCAGTTCTGCAATTTGCTCAGTCCACCGCAGTATGCTGGTTGACGGTGACTATTTAATTGTCTTTCTACCATAGTTTTAGAACGGGGCGTCTGTGATCATATTCATTATCTGCGCTGCTTTTGCATTGGCAGTCCCCAGGAGGTTCGGCTTTGCAAGAACTAGGTTAAATAGATCTTCCTCGAAGGTACTTGCCCTCCAACCCGCTAATGGCTTGGTGGTCGCTATGTGTGTAGAGTTCACTGACTTTCCATGTGGTCACCAAACGCATCAAAGAACTGCTGACGAATGTCAGATCAATTACTGAGGAAGCACCACCTTTACGGAAAGTCGGTGCATCACCATTATTGAGAAGCACAACATCTATGGAGGAGAATGCCTCGAGCAGTGCCACTCCTCTTCCATTCGTATTTTTACTTCCCCAATCCGTTGCCCAGGCATTAAAATCACCAGCAATGACGACAGGATTTCGCAACCGGGCATCAGCAATCAATCGGTCCAAGTAATGCTTAAACTCTTCTATTGTGGCACTAGGTGGTGCATAGCAGCTGTAGATGTGCAAACCATCCACTTTCGCTCTCACAAATCCTGCGTTTGAATTATTATGTGCAATCGGCTAGGTTGTCCTGAGAATCGTCATGATTCCAAGATTCTCTCGATGTTTTAGTTAGTATGTCCGCTGTTCGATTTGCGATAAAAATTTTCCATCTTCTTGGTGATCCAGATAACCATTCTAGAACTATCGTAGAGTCGGTCCATAATGTCGTCTTCAGGTCTGGATGGCGCATTGCTTTTTTAGTGGATTTGATTAGTTTAGCTAATAATGTTGCAGCACATAGTTGAAGCCGTGGGATTGAAATTTGATTTAACGGTGCCACCTTAGTTTTAGATGTCATTAGGGTAACCCTTACTTAGCCATTCTGATCCACGCACCTGCAATAAACGACCTCAGCGTATGCCTTTTCCGATGAGTCGCAAAAACCGTGTAGCTCAAATTGGTTCCTTTTCTTTCCGTACCATCTGGGAATTCTTATTCTCTCTAGTTCTGGTAGTTCTTCTTTGATCATTCGCCACACCCTTGCTTCAACTGTAGGTAATGGATCATCCCAGTTCAAGTTTAATAACCACAAACTTTGGAACAGGATCTTAATGGAGCCAGCCAACCCATTGGATCAAAAATTCGTGCCGATTGAGACAATACTACTCGCTTCGTTCCAACAGATTCGTTTTTAACTGAAACCTTAAACTGAAACTGGTCATCGATGAGGTTCTATTGAATGCCAAGCAATTTGATGTATGCGTCCCCTCTCCCCTTGTTTTATCTTTAGTGGAACGTACTCTTTATCTTCTGGACGAATTTTTTCTAATAAAGGGGTGTGGTTTGATGACCATTTACGCAGATGAAATCCATAGGACTTGAGGTAGGTGGTAATGGCTTCCTGGATTTCGTAAGCCTCCTCAGTGGTGTGACACACTGACATAAAATGGTCTACGTAAAAGTCGTGAAATAATTTCTTTGCGATCAGCGGTTTCTTGATTAGTAAACTGTTTCCGATCTCTTGTAAACACCGTGTCGCAAGATATGGTGCTGATGCTGTTCCATAGATAACCGTCGTAAGTCGGTAATGTTTTGGTGGTTGGTTTGAATCTCTCCGCCATAATATCCTGTGATAATCTCTCTATGCTCCTTACTATGGGTGTAATACTATTTGTCGGAACATTTTCTCGATATCTGCTGTAAAGACGAATTCATAAATGCGGAATCGCTTAAGAATAGTTGTAAGTTGCTCATATTCTGTTGGTTCGACCATCAACCAATAGTTAAGTGAAGCTTCATTTGATGACTTGAATGATGCGTCGAAAACGACTCTTAATTTCGTTGTAGAACTGGATTCTCGAAGTACTCCATGGTGAGGAAGATAATATACTCCATTGGTTTGGTCTAATTCATCTGCTAGTACTTCTTCCATGTGATTGAGTTCTGCGTATTCTTCCAACTGGACGTAGGATGTTCTAAATTGTGCATCTTTTCGGAATTTCCTCTCCATTGCTTCAAGTCTTCTCAATGCTCCGTGATTTGTATTTCCTAAACACAGCGATGTAAATGAAGGTTTGAATGGAAGCTACACTACGAACCTTCCATCCCCTAGTCGTGTAGTCGTTTATTTATAAACCTCCTCGCAGCATTTCTCTTCCTCTCAGTTATTCACTATTCTTTCGAATAATTTTGAGACTGAGCCTAAAATAGAGATTGGGCTATAGTTGGTTGGCTCTAGTGCATCCCCACCCTTAAATACCGACACAACTCTTGCCATTTTTAGTTTTTCCGGAAACTTGCCTTCAAGCAATGAATTTTTAATTATTTCAGGAAATAGTTTAATTTAAAATATTAATTTTAGAGATTAATGATAGAAAATATTTTTTTCCCTGATGTTTTAAAAAGAATATTGTTAAATTACAACTCTCTCTGCTTCTTAAATTGCTCGCACATATGTATTTATCTATCGCTGTTTGAGATTATTCCGTTTATTGCATCTGACGATGTAGGCGTATTTCAACTGTATATTACTTTCATGTAGTCGTATTCGCGATCATTCCACGTCATTAATTCTTTTGTCTTGATGATTAATTCTAGTATTTTCCATTATGACCTCCTCCACTTGGAATGTCATTCTAAAATCCAAATCTTATTCAGTATTGGAGCAATACTTGATTTACTCGACTTTTAAGTCCACGACATTGGGTGGTGCATCTTGTAATGACATCTTGCAATGCGACTGCTATTTAAGAATCTTCGTATGGTGTTCATAATGTCCTGATATACCAATTCGGAGAATGTTTTCGTCATTAAATTTTGCTTCCACAAATTGGAAAACCTACTCCTTTGTGATGACCTCGCCAAAATTTTTAAGAGTACTCGATCTTCTTCCTTTCCTTGACTAGTACTTGATCTTCTTCCTTTAGGGTTTTTAGCTAGGCTTCATTATTTTTGTTCCAGATCCAGAAGGCCATGATTGCTTTTTAAGCTTCTTAAAGTCTTCGCATATACGTGAGATTGTCTTCTAGCGACTTCATTGTCATCTGCTTCAACTTGCAACGAATTTTCTAACCTTTGTTGGATTTGAAGCCTTTGACGTACTTTCAATAGAGACTAGAAGTCTTCTAATCACGTGGTGCACATTCAACTTGGGTTTGCTGAACTCAGAAACATCAACAATTTGCTTTTCCAAATGTGCCATACGTGATAATGCTATATGTAGTGTAGGTTCGGCTCTACATGATCTCAAATCCGTTAATGAATTTAAGAAGAACCGCTGCGGTATTTTAAAGGTGGATTAGTTTGGTGGAATTCTTGTTCAGGATTTCGTTTCTAATGTTGTCCTTAAGCAACGAGGTTTATTGGTGAACACCTTCCAATTCAAGTACCCCCATAGAAAGAAATCGAGAGGGGAAAAATTTCTCACAAAATTGGCATAGTATAGGATAAGCTGTATATGATGGAGCACCCTCTTGTTTGAACCACATGTTCTGTATGCCTTTTAGATCTAGTTCGAGCATAAGAAAGTTGTCCAACATGTCCCGATAGCGGTCACCAGTAACTGTTTCAGCTTTGCCTCTAGCATCTTCATTGAGGCCCAAATGGGCACCATACATCTACTTTTCGAGAGAATAGTGCAGTCTTTGGTGTATCAATTGAGGGTTTTCAGTGTGGTAATTGCGGTTATTTTATTTAGTAACAAAGTCAGCCAAGTCGAAATGTGCTTCGTTGCCTTTCATGATTTTTATCAAAAATGTAAAAACTCAAGCACTCCAATCTCGCCACCATTCATGGCCATTTTCCTACAGCTCTTATATCAATTAAATTGTATACAAGTAAAAATATAAATCTTCTTTGAGAATTTTTAACAAACATGATAGAGACATGTAGTAACACTCTGCATCACGGCATCAACCTGTTCTTGTGAACCATGGCTTAATTGTCGCCCAGCCTATACTTAATCTCCAAGCGTGTGGAAAGTTACAAAATTATTCATTACAAGCTGAATGACTTGCTCGGCACGTTATTAGCACCAAAAAGTCAGGTAATTTTTTTCGCGTGCTCACAATTGAAAAATTATTTAAATAAAATGTTTTAATAATTTCAGACTTGATTAAAAATTTCATAAATATTCTGCTGGTTTCAAAACATATCATCAGAATTTTTATTTTTTTTTAATACTGTATCAAGCGGTGAATAGCCAAAACATTTTTTCTCTGCTAGAAATGTTATGGTATCTTTTTTATTTTTTTTTAAATCTATCTGTTCTGGGTCCGAAACACTCCCGGTCTTTTGCGGTTTATACGGCTATAGGTCTGATTTACGTAGAACCATCTGTACATTACATAGCTCCATGCCAGCCTATAGTACTGGCATGGAAGATAGGTCGGCCCATGAGTTATGCGGCACAGCGACATGCCCCTATCGGGATTCAAACGCCAAAGCTTTAACCACTGTGGCATTTGGTCGGTTTTTTGGTATCTTATCGATCGTATAAACGAAACCACTTAATTTAATGTATTTAAGGTGACAGCTAGTAAAGCAACAAACATTTATATTTGAAATAGCCTAGCTCCTAAATATAGTAAAGTTTTCATTTCAATTAATATTTGAACAAGTTACATTTTTCCGCCATCTTTTTTATTTGATCCACAATAACATAACAATCTAAAAATGCTACGTCATTGAATCAATTTGATTTTATCTTCCATGATATAATAAACCAAATATTGGGTACAGGGAACAGAATTACGTACATAAGTATTTACACCATCGTTCCTTTAAATGCGTATGGATTTTCTGGCAGATGTTTACATAATGATACTAATAACGAATGGTTCGCATATAAACATAACACCCATAATCATTATTATCTATTATTTATTGTTAACATTTTTATCATTATTCAATTTCGAAAAATGAAAAATCGTCGAACACACAAAAACTACAAAAAATATTGAATCATTTTATGCTAAAAAATATCCTCCCTAAAACGTGTATGAGTATAAGGGTTCGAATATATATATATATATTGGATAAATAAAAATGTTCCCCCAATTTGTTATGCTTGAACCCCGACAGCATATTACCGAGCATAACAAAAACAAAAATCAAATATGGAGTATTACTGTAAGCGGTTATGTCGTAATTTAATAAAAATGCAGCAACGATAGCACCGCGCGCAGTGAGAAAAAAAACCCGTGACGAAAAACTAAAATGGCAGATTTTCGGTCGGTCGGTTGATGTTTATATTTTTCATAGATACACGGAATTAAACTAATCATTAAATTAATTTTTGAGTTAATTTAATTTTTAGGGTGATTATGAACTGAAAATGTGATAATATTATCGAAACTCGGGGCGAAGGGAAATGCTAATTTTTTTAATACAAAATGATGAGCTCTGTTGGTAAATAAATAAATAAAGAAGTGTGCGTATTTGAGCGAGGAGTGCCACCCTCGTATATAAATGATTTCGTTCCACATAAATATACATATGAAATGTTATTGATAGAGTAACAACATTTTGTGTATATTAAGTGTTTGAGACCGAGGCAACAAATATTTTAATAGATAATGGATTTTATGATTAAAATTAATTTATGCTGTCTAAAACTAAGTATTATGGGGGGGGGGTGCCCTGTTTATCATAAATAAACAAATAATATTCTTCCATTTGCTATAGGTAAGTTCGGCGCACATAATCCTAGTTTTAAACTCTTAACAATAGTGAAGTTTTTAAAATTTGTTATGGTAACTCTTTAATCTTTGTTCTATGACGATGTAATTATATATTTTCTACCATTTCGTCCTGAAATTAATCCGGCATAAAAAATTTACATTTTATATAAAAATTGTTCCCTTAAAATTAGAAAGAAAAATCCACAAAATGATTGTTAAGTAAATCTTTCGAGTATAATAAAAAATATTATTTACATTTTTAACAACATAAAATGGAGTACAGTGGTGAGCAAATATATAACACTTGGAGTACCTTCAACAATAGCTTCACAGCCGTACTATTTAAATAACTGATATGCAATAGAGTGGAGAAGTGTTGAATGTTTGTACAACATTTCAGCGATTATTGTGGGTTTTAAAAATTATACATTCTCGGGCTACTTGAAAAAGTATTGTGAAAACGTAAACTTCTGGTGGCTTAAATGCGGGGATACGTTCCTCACCCCATAAAACAATTCGATCGTCCTATTTTCATCTTACAGAGGATCAGTTGTTGGTGAGTAAAGACATAAAACGATAAGCCTACTCAATCTGTGTGTGAGATCAGCAACGCCATCTGTTGCCAGGCGTCAAAAGTTATACGTAGACAACACTAAAGTTTAGATGCATCGGTCAATTCTTAGATTTTTTTTTTTTTTTATGTACTAAGAGAGAAGGAGAGTCGAAAAAGAAGAGTGGGTAGAAAGGGCCGAATTTCAAAAGGCCGACTGTCGAAGGGCCGAATGTCGAAAGGCCGAATGGTTCAAAGGGCCGAATTTATTTTTTGTTTTTAAAAATAAAATTTTCTAAATTGGTTGAAATTTTTGTCATGTGCCACCTGAGACATTCGGCCCTATGTCAGCCTTCTGATAATAGCTATATGGTACAAAAAATTAAAAAAAATAATTAAATTAAGTAAAAAATTAAAAAAATATATTTCAAATAACAAAAAAATAAAAAAAAGTTAACCCTTCGACACATTTGGCTTTTCGACATTCGGCCCTTTAGTATCATACCGAAAAATAGATGGTAAAATGGAAAGTTGCACATTTAACACGTGTTTTTGATTTGTGAAAAATAAATTTTTATTGAATGAAGTAGTAGTCAAAAGTTGTATTACCTCGCATTATTGCCAAGTATAATAGCTCAGTTTAGATATTATACATTTTGGTACCTCCAGTGAGGAATGAACACACGAGTCGACAAACCTGAGGAAGATGCCATGGGTCCTCGGTCAGTATCGATATCTATTTTTGATGGCCGACCAGAGAACTGGCTCGTGTTTAATGGCATGCTATAGACGCTCGTAATTGATCAAACAGATTTGGAACTACCCAACCGATGATCACAGGTGTTTATACGGGTGGTTACGATTACGATCAAGTTTTCATTAGCCGTCATGAAGCTGCCAACTGATAAATATGAGCTGATTATCCAGCCTATCCTTTTGAGAAAACTGCAGTTTCGACATGCCAAAGGGCATGGTCATACAATGGGCCGTGAGTCTTTTAACGAAGAGATACCGAAAAATGATGACAAGCAGATTTTCATCGAGAGACGGACGTTGAATATGTCAGTACCTCCCTGAACTGACATTATTAGCCCAAAAGTCAGACATTTTAACGACCAATATGCGTGACTGAGGAAGTGTCAGCATTAATTCAGTTTCATCATTCAGTTGTACAGACGTGCTTTTGCTGTGCAATTAAAATCTTTTTTTTTTAATTTGTCTTTTTAAATACTTTTTATTGGATAGATAGTGACTAATTAAAAGTGTTAAAAAATAGTAAAAGTGTTGAACTTGGTGTTTATGAGTGCATAGTGTGGTGTTACACCATATCTAAGTTTTCCTATATAGTGTGGTTTTTGTGCTCTAAATTATTGAAAATATCGTGCGATATAGAACATCCAGTTATAATAATAAAAAAAAAATAATAAAAATTATAAAACATAAATACAAATAATAATAACGGTACATTTTATAATCACATGATTATAATAAAAACACGTGTATAATTAATAATCAATAATAGTTGTTCCACACAAATAAATAATTACAGTTTAATTCTCATAAAGTCATAAAAAAAACAATAACCGCTTTTAATTTTTTTTAACGTGTTAATTCGTCGAATATATAAATACGATGTCAGATAATAATATTTGTACAATTCCATCGTGTAAAACTGTGTGCTTAGACAAATTTATAAGCTGTAGTGGTATGTGTACTCGCGTCGTTCACGCGGCATGTATAAAAATGAGTAACGCTTTGTTGACTCTGTTCAACGCAAGTGATAATCTAAAGTGGTTCTGTGATGACTGCCGTGACACTTTTGGGAAAATGCAGCGGACAATCGATGAATTTAGAAAGCAAATGCTATCCCTATCTAGCGACATTATAGCTCTTGCCACTGATGGAGCCAATCCCGAAAAGATGAAAACTCGCTCGTCCAAAAAAGTGCCGCCAAACGATACCGATACGCATTCAACCCCGAGCTGAGAGCTCTCTTCAATCTAATATGCAGCACTCAAATCTCGTTGTACCGGAAGTTATTGTTGGCACCTGCAATAATGTATCAGACGCAGTTAAGATCGTTCCTATCAAAAAATATATGTATGCCTCTAAGTTTGCCAACACGACATCAGTTGAGGCAATACGATCTTTTTTATTCTGCCAATTAAACATAGCGGAAACCGAGGTTGATTGTCGTTAGCTGGTTCCCGCCAATCAGGACGTGACGCAACTCAATTTCGTGTCTTTCAAAATCGGGGTAAATCTGGAGATATTTCCAAAACTACTTCAACCAGAAATTTAGCCAGTGGGTGTTCCAGTGAGAGAATTCACAGATCGCCCAAAAAACCCAAAATACTTATATCCAATAGTTCTGTAGTAAACTTACAATTGTTACCATTTAAAATATTAAATAACTGCTGCTCCTCTTCTAACATCGAAAACAACATTAATTATAATTACAATAACAACAATAAATACAGAAAACTTGCCTCTTCGACAATTTACTATCATAACGCTTCCAGTATTCGAGGCAAGTCTAAAGAGTTTCGGTTGGGTGTCCTAGACAATAACTATGCAGTCATAACCATTTGTGAGACTTGGCTTACTAATTCTATGAATAGCGAAGAATTCTTCCCATTGGATTATATCGTCTACCGAAAAGATCGATACAACCATGTCACAACAATGAAAGGTGGAGGTGTTTTGATCGCCGTTAAAAGCTAAATTCCGAATGAGAATGTGGCTTGACATGATGTCATTGCTGTACGGTTTAAACTAGCCGATTCGTCAATTCTCGCCGTGGTCGTTTACGTTACATGTGGGTCAACCTTGCTATAGTCCCTTTTGTTCATCCTGATGAGCAGCTGATGATTTTCGGTGACTTCAATCTGCCTGAAGTGAACTGGTCTGATATCAATGGTATTTTCACACCATCTTCCACAGATATTAGAGTGATCACTACTGTGGACTACTTCGCTAGCATCTCAACAACCCAAATTAACCGAACGAGCAATACTCAGGGTAAATATCTGGATTTAATTTTTTCAACCGATAACATGTACTCAGAGGTCTCACCGTGCGAGGACCTTACAGGCTTTACCAGCGTATGCCACACTCCAGTTATGTTAAATATTTTTCATGAAAAATGCGACACTAGTTTTCCTATTGTAAATTTTTTTTTTTTGATTTTAGAAATGCCGACTACGCTTCCTTAAATGAATTTCTGCTCAATTCGGATTGGGAATTTCTTCAGTTCGGAGGAAATCTAAATACAATAGTTTTGTCTTTTAACAAACTTGTCAAGACTGGTGTAGAAAAACATATCTCGCGGAAAAAACTAAGCCTTGCTTCCGCGAACCGTGGTATAACAAGCAATTAAAGGACATAGAGACACGCCGTAATAAACTACACTCCCTATATAAAATACACGGTTCGAAATATTATCATGAATTCGAGACCGCACGGAAGGAGTTTAAAACATTAAACTGGTTCCTGTATAATAATTATATTCTGCAGATCGAAGAAGATTTAACTTCTACTCCAAAAAAGTTTTGGAATTTTATCAATATGAAAAGAAAGACCGTTGGGTTCCCCTTACCTGTGACGTATCTAGATGCTTCTGCAAGTCATTCCTCGGAAGTCTGCAATTTATTTGCTAACTTTTTTGAATCCGTTTACGAATCGCCATCCATCGATCCAGCAGTTAATTCTTGCAACGGAGGGGAATTTACCCAATTACGGTTCACCGAAGATGACGTTCATGACAGCTTGTCTCAAATTGATGTTAATATAAGGGTGCTGGGCATGATGGATTTCCGCCGATTCTTATTAAGAATTGTGCTGCTAGTCTGGCTGCTCCCATCTCCTTTATCTTTAACGAAAGCATTTGAACTCAAATTTTTCCAGATCCCTGGAAAATTTCGTATATACATCCAATTTTCAAGTGCGGTAAAAGAAGTGATATCTGTAATTATCGTGGGATAGCTATTCTCTCCGCCATTCCTAAACTCTTTGAGCTTATGGTACAAAGGTTTTTATTTTTCCATGTTAAAACGGTTATTTCACCCGCACAACATGGTTTTTTCGCCGGGAGATCCACCGTTACCACTTTGATGACATTTTGCAGACACTTATTCAGCAGTATTGATTGAAAGTGCAACTGGATGTTATTTATACCAACTTTTCTAAAGCGTTCGATAAAATTAATCATTTAATTCTAATCAAAAAGCTACAGCGGCTGAATTATCAAGCCATCCCTACTAAGTGGTTGCTGTCCTACCTCTCAGGTAGGTGGCAGTTTGTTAAAATTGGTGAGTCATCTTCTCGTCTATTTCGGGTTACTTCTGGAGTGCCACAAGGTAGCCACATTGGGCCACTTCTATTTTCAATATTCGTCAACGACGTGGTTAACTGTTTTGTCTCTGCAGATTGCCTGCTTTACGCAGATGATATGAAAATATTTGCACGAATATCAAACGTATCCGACTGTATAAATTTCCAAGCGGATTTAAACAGATTTTGTGATTGGTCGGTTGAAAACAAACTGTTGCTGAACGTGAGTAAATGTAAGGCAATGTCTTTCTGGCGTACCCGCTTTCCGATTATACATCAGTATTCGCTTTATAATGAAGAAGTCGTAAGAGTTAAGTTCATATCCGATTTGGGTGTTATTTTCACTCGAGATCTCACATTTACAAGGCATATTGATTCGATAATAAGCCGAGCATATATGATGCTTGGTTTTATTAAACGGAATTGTAAGGATTTCTGTGATCCGATAACCTTGAAATCTCTGTTTGTCTCATTTGTTCGATCAATTTTGGAGTATGCCTCTCAGATTTGGTCACTTTTTTACCGATGACATTCCGAGAGAATTGAGAGTGTTCAAAAACAGTTTCTTATCTACGCGCTTAAAGGTTTACCTTCAATGCGGGCACTTGAGCACGTACTTCCGCCTTATCGCGATCGTTGTGCTCTCTTAGGATTACAACGGTTAGATCACCGACGTGATATTTCATCCGCAATATTTGTCCGTGACGTATTATGTTCACGTTTAGATTGTGCCGAGATACTCACCAACTTCGGCTTTTATGTTCCAGAACCGTGCTTGCGTCGCCGGGACGAATTCATATTTACGAGAGCGGTGGCCCCAAAATTATTGTTCATCTGAACCAGTCTTGCACTTATCGCGTGTTTTTAATCTTGTTTTTCATAGGTTTGATTTTAACATGTTAAAAAATTCATCGAGGAACGAACAATTTAAATTTTATAATAACCGTTCTTAAATTAAATAACTTTTTCAATTTTGTCATGTCGCTTATTTTTAATAATTGTAATAATTACCGATTGTAACCCTGTAGGTAAATTATATAAACAAATAAATAAATAGTTTCCCTGTGCTATACTCATAACCACATCTATCTTCAAATACCCAATCTTCCGTAAACTTAGCATTATTCAGCGATCCGATGGGTCGTAGTGAAAAACATCAGGTTGCATTTCAATTCTTTAATTTGGGGTCGCAATCGTCAGAAGTGTCAAGCAGATCTGTCGGTATACAATAATCTGAATCTTCGCAGAAGGCATCATCAATTAAGGAACTATAGCTGCTTGCGAAACCAGAACTTGAGAAACCTGGACGAGTGGACCTTCTTATCGGTGCCAATTTCAGGAGCGATATAATTCGGAATTATCATTAGACACCACACTGAACCGTGTGTAATACGTACTCATATGGGTTGGGTTTTGTTTGGGGCGGCCTCAGCACCCGCCATTGTTGATCGATCGCCAATACACGAAATAGTGAAATATGGTTTGGGAAAACCAACCAACCCTGTAGGTTACGTTACATCGTTACACAAATCAACACAGCTGTCATGTAATGAATGTCACGTGTACTTTTGCAAGTGATAAAATTTCCTCGCTGAAAGGCGCTTCAATGGCTTATTCACATGGTGATTTCGCAAAGGAAAGGTTAAACTTCCAAATTCAATTGATTTTAACGGCAATGAAGTTTTATATTCTTTTTTATGCAAGATCTTATGAGTAATTAAATCTTCACTATAGCAAGCACATAGTTTCATTTGTTTCATTTGCTTCAATGGGTGCTGACATTGTGAATGTTCCTAGTCGAGGCCCATACGTTTTAAAAGTTCAAGGTCAGACAAATCACAAGACAAGCCACCTTCATCCTGAGCTAATCGAACCCGCAAAATGCGCATAGCCGTACGTCATTGATAGCACGCAGGCTCTAAATATACGCAATCAGCATACTCTAAACATCAACTGTCAATGGTATGGTGAATCAGGTCGGCAGCATGGCAGTGTAAGTCTTTTCCACGTGTATAAGCCAATGAAGAAGATTCAATCCCATCATTCACGCCGGGACGTTATCTCAACATTGGTTTGTCGACTCCTACCTACAAGTTGAAGCTACCAACTTCAACTGCCTTCGCTTCAACCAATCTAGACTCCGCCGCGAATTATATTGATGTATCACTTGGAAAATGCAGCTGACTAAGAAAATGTTCCGGCCGTGTCAGTGACCATGTGATGTCGATTTTTGCTAAACTTGGATCTCCCTATTTATTCATAACATTCACGGTAAATCCGGGTTGGCCTGAAATCAATCAAAACCTATCACTTCGCAAAATTGCATCAAATATAGACCAGAGTTGATTGATGATTGAGTGTTGATTAAGCTTGTGTCTTTACTTGACCTTGTCATGAAACATGGGCTTTAGCAAATGCAAAGCATATGTATACTCGACTGAGTTCCTGTGCCCTCTCAAGCACATATTTCAAAAGAATTCAACAAAGTAGCAATCCCAAATGTGAGCGGCTTTCCTGTCTATAGACGCCGGCAAAGTGAAAGAGCATTTGTCCGAAGTGTCCATTACAATCCATGAAATATGCACATCTTAATCAGTCCAGACAACTCCCTTTCCTTATCATCATCGTTACAATACTGCCTAAGGAAGGTCCTGGATTCATCGGTCTGTTGCTTTAAGAGATAACAAAAAATGACCGGCATTTGGCGGAAAGTGCTAGATATTTGTATTGATTTCCACCAGACACAGTCTGTTGTTGCACGAGGCAGCCGAGCCATCACTGTATAGAAAGCTGCATCAAGTTGAGTCCATAATGGCATCATTTTCGACACAACACTGTCGCCCAACATACGAAGAGAAGGCATATTGATTGAATTCTACAAGTCGATGAAGGAACTCTCCCTCTCCAGAATTTGAATCACCAATGCTCTAGCTCTTGAAATAAATCGAGAAAATTTCGTCGATTATGCGGTGAGTCTTCAGTTTAAAACAGAACCGATTCAGTTATTTCCGAAGATCACGTCGATTAATAAAAAATTACACGCAAACATTTGTTTCCTATAAAGGGCTTATCCAATGAAACTCGATTGGTGCGGTTGTGCCAGGGCTATCTAGTGATAATACCCCGTATCATTCATGCTCCCTCCGATACAACATTTTCTTTTGTTCTGTGACGACAATTTGCGGTAATCCCGAACTTTTGCATTACTATGAACAAATCACAAGAACAATTTTATGATATGGTGGTAATCGATCCGCAACTTCTAGTATTCGGTCACGGTCAACTTTCCATGTGCTCGCAATGGCTTCAATATCAAGAAAATTTCAAAATCTCTTAATTGGGATCTCTTAATATGGGGGGGGGGGGGTGGCGAGTAGCAAAGACAGATAAGACGACGGGTGTGTGGAGTGGTCAGACCAAAATTCCTAAATCTGGATTGGATGAGTAACAGCGCTGGTCAGGATGATTTCCTAATATTTAGGCGGAGGTGATGAATTTTCTTGTAAACTGTTGTTTTACCATAAAGTTCAATCGCTCTCCGTCCCAGGCGGGTTGACTGGTCAGGATAGAACTTCATACTTGGATGCTTTTGTTTGGTTGGGAAGGTGATAATTTCCATTGGAACTTTTTCGTTTTAGCAGTACTGCGGTGTAGCATTTGTGAGGGAGTCAGTTAGGGATGGGTCGATTCTATGTTGAAGTTGTAGCTGGTCCTGCTCATTTTACACAACTGACTAATTTTGATAGAAACCGTTTTTTGTGGAAGCTTGTTTTGGTTTGCACCTGTTTTGGGTAATGAAGAATTTGCAAAGGGTTTGGTAAACGCGGAAATATTCTGGATTGGATTTGGAAGAGGAATTGTTGCTGTTGATTTACTGTTGGTGCCCGGATGTGTCGGTTTTTGTTGTGAGACTTTTTCGTATGAACTTTCTTCTTTTTTGCTATTGTTTTGTATACTATGGGTTTTACGAAGGGGCTAGGCGGATTCTAAATTAACTTGACATTTAAATTGGTCCAGGACATTTTTCTTGATTTTGGTCGAAAGTGAAGATTTTTTATATTTATTTATTTATACAGTATACAATTTTTCAAAACCGCACACCCCATTTTGAGCATCAAAGCTCATTTATAACAAGGGTGCAGTTCATAGTTTCCTCCAAAAGTTTTATGTGGGATTTGTAAGGTCATTTATAAAATGGATGTAACTCATGTGCTCCATTCACTATCATCTTCAAAAGTTTGTGTTGCTCTGAATTGCACCAGAATCATGCACGATCGACATGCATATAGCCATTGTATGATAACCAGGCAAGCAGCAATAAATACATCGAGTTTATGCCAAAAGCTACGAGGCCAAGCGCAATTTACCTTTCTTCAAATTCACGCAGCAACAACATTTCTCAAGTAAACAGAGATATTGGTGTAGTGTGTTTCAGGAAGCTGCTTCAAAATATATCCTACAATCCATAGTTGTGGTACTTTAACGTTTCACTAGGGGGCAGTGCTTCACTCCAGCAACAAAAACATGCAATTTCCGATTTAAGATTCCAATTTACAGGAACGACTTCGAATAGAGCTGCTGAAAGGCCAGTACAAAATATTTGTTTTTTTCCATTTTGATTATTGAAATAAAAACTATTAAAAAATATATAATGAGGAAAAAAACAAGCGACTCGCTGACGCGAAAGTCAAAGCCACTATATAAAAAACTGTTTATATCAAAATTCGTCTAGCTTTTCGTTTTATTTTTGGAAGGATTTTTTTTTTTCGAAACATAATTTTTGGTTTTTTTGTCATTGACGTTTTCTTCTTAGGTGGAGAGAACAGTGAAAGGGTTTTGGCATGTGAGCTTCTGAGAGTCAGATGCTGGGAATCC
Organism: Nephrotoma appendiculata; assembly: GCA_947310385.1. NCBI lineage: Eukaryota > Metazoa > Arthropoda > Insecta > Diptera > Tipulidae > Nephrotoma > Nephrotoma appendiculata. Next base: position 245,233,903 of record OX371225.1, read on the forward strand.
TAAAATTCTTTAGTTGCCGTAGTATTCAAGTACAATGTTATCGCGATTATAGTGCATATTCGTGGTGGAGGAGTGATGGATGTTGGCCAAAGTTTATTAACTGGAAGAAAGGTTTAACTTATTCGTAACATTACGTAATAAATCTTTGTACTGTGGATAATAAAGTCGCAAATTTCAAAAAATTTATTTAATGTCACAAATTGTGCCAAGAGAACTGGTTCAACATATTTAAATCATTCGTAAACTTAAATGTACAAAAGCAGAAAAATGTAAATATTGATCGTTTTAAGGGTATTTTGCCATACCCCATTTCATAATTTTGAATAAGGGCATTTTGCAAATTGGTTATGAGAAAAGGTGTATAATACCCCAAAAAGGAGTACATCTAGCCACCTTATGTGTAACGAAATCCCAGTTTTCAAGATCCCGGTTTTGTATAAAAAAATCCCGATTTTTAGGAAATCCCGGTTTAAATTTTTAAAATATAACATGTGGGAAAATGGGACTCTCTCACATTTTGTGAATTCGTTACGAGCGATTGAAATGGGATTCTAAAATTATTTTTTGATAAAGTTCTGGCTATTTTTTAACCGATTTAGTTGAAATTCGACAAGTGCACTGAGAAAAAAAAACCAGTAAAAATAAAAAAATATACATATAAAATCAAAAAAATATACATATATTTTTTAGGCGAAAAGTCTCGTTTTTGAAATAAAAAGGATAATCTTTTTATTTTTAAAATAGATTTTTTCGCCAAATTTGTTTATAAAAATAAAAGAATTGTTTTTATTTTCAAAAATACTTTTCTTAAATATGTCAAATATTTTTCTTATATTTTAAGAGATTGTTTTTTAAGAATTAAAAAACTATTGGTTAGTTTTAAAAGATTTATTTTAATTTTTATATAATTATTTTTTAACAAATGTGATAATATTTTTAAACTAAAGTAATCAATGTTTGCGACTGTTCAAGTCAGCAAACCCAAAGGGTCATCTAGTCATAAGAACATAACATATCTACCACGAAAAATAGAAAATCTTCTCCCCCTCCCCAAAAAATATAATGAGAACCTTCTCAAATTCTTTTTTGGCAGTTTGGTTTCGTTTCTTACTGATTAAAAGTTGTTCTACTCAGCCAGTTCTCATTAGGTTGCAACGACCAAGTTGCAAAAATCAAACCTTCATACCTTTAGTATAACACAAGAACATATCGATTTGGCGAATTATATTAATAGCCGAAAAACTTTAAAATAAAAAATAAAATTTAGACGAATTGAAAAATAATACAACGGGATTTCTGGCAAAACAATAAATATAAACATTTTCATAAGTTGCCATTATTATCAAAAAAATTGTATTTAAATGCTAAAACACTTCTTTTGATATAAATTATTATGTTTAAATAAATAAACTTTTTAAATTTAAAAAGTATTTTATAAATCATTTTACAAAATATGTTTTTAAAATAAAAAAGCTTTTTATTAGTTTGCAAAAATTTCATTTAATTTCAAAAAAATACTTTTTAAATTCAAAAAAATTTAGAATTTTTAGAAATTAAAAACTTCGTTTTTTGATTTTACAAATGGCAGTGAAGTATGTCCCAAATAACAAAAATAAGCCTGTATTAGTATATACACTGTTAAAAAATTCTTATTAGAATTTTGAGTGAAAACTAGAAAATAAACTCAAAAAAATTATTTGACATTCTTCATAATACCCCGGAAAATCATTTCCATTTTTCTTCATTTGTAAGTAGTTTGCAGAAGATAATTTATTTCAATATATCTTAATGTCGGGTATAAAAACCGCAGTACTCTCCAATAATCTGGTAAAAAAAAATTGTGTAGAAAGCCACTATGTGGAATTTACACGATCAGAGGATATCCAGACAGAGGAAAATCAAGTGAGTTAAAGGACATTTCCAAAAAACAGGATATTTCTGAATTTTGTTCTGGTAAATGGAATCGTTCGTTAGGTATAAATAGTTTTAGTTTAAATATATTACTAAAATCGTGGAGTTTGTCGGAAAATGACTATAAGATAACACAATGAAATGAACCTAGTTTCCAAATATCCTTTTTAGTTCTGCTAAATTTAGTCGATTTTATTAGCTTGCGTAATTCTTGTTAAAATAAATTATGGTTATCGTAAACTTTGTCGGAAAAATCACCTATGTAAAAATAAGAGCCTTTGTTGACAAAAATAAATTAATTAGGTGCAATTTCCAAACAGTACCGAGAATAAGCTATCATTTTTTGGTTGTAGAAAATGAAGACGGGTTTATTGGATTGAACAAAATTTGTTTAGATAAATTCTGAACATCCTAGAGTTTTTCGGAAAATTTCACTATGTCCAAATGTTAGCTTCAGGTTGATACAATCAAATAAATCCAGAGCCATTTCCATATCTAGGGAATAAGTATCATTTTTCGCTCTCGCATCCTAGAGTTCAATTTTCCGACAAACTCTAGGATATTCAGAATTTAGCTAAATTAAAACTACTCAAACCAATAAAATCGATTAGATTTGCGAGGGCTTAATGTGTTTTAATTTTTCTCGATTATTTCTCACTCTTTCTTTCATCTTTGCAAAATACATAAATCGAATATGAAAAAATGTGGCACCCATTTCCGTCTCTTTCTATTATAATATAGTTATTTCGCGAATATTTTATTTTAACAGTGTAAATACTAATACTGTTCTGCATTACAAATTTCTAATTGGATTTGTATATGTACACGGGATTTTTTTTGGGACAAACTTCACAACCGTTTTTACAAACCAAAATTTTTCTCAGTGTGGGTCCACAAAATCTTGCATAACAAAATGGTACAATTATTTTTCTTTTTAGAAGGTGTCATTAATAGATTCTATATAATCCGCTCCTACGTGCGGCACACAGTGCGACATGTTTGCTGATCTGGGCTCCTACGTCCCCCAAAGTTCAAATCTAGAGCCCCTCAGAGGGCGTGCCCGTGAGAATTATCGAAGCCACCAGCCTCTACAACTATTGCATTTCAAAATGTTGCATTAACAAAATATTGTATATGTGTTAAATATACTCAACTAAACCGACTCCCGCCTTTGACTTCGCAGGCTTGGTTTTTTCTAGTAAATTTTTGAGAAAATATCTTGGGAGATCAAGATATCTATGTTAAAATATTACTAGTCTGGCCGGCCCGAATTAATAAAAAATTTTTTTTTTTTTCAAAATTAAGACTTTAGAACTAGAAGAAAATAAAACCGGGATGTTGAAAACCGGGATTTCGTAGTACACCCTAAGACGACTTGCAACAACTTAGCCTCAAACGTTAAGCAATCATTTCTTGGGTTAGTACAAATTTGGATGATCGCTTGAGAACATCATAGTAGAAAAAGTGAAAAAATGGAATGGAATGAAACAACTCATTCTCGGCATTCCAGTATGCCTTATACTCAGCAACCCTGGTGACTGGCTAGAATTTATTGGGATTTTCATTAATTCGAAATAACACCGATTACAGAAACGAATACTAGAAGAATAACAACACAAACAAATATCGACCCTTGGCTATTGTCAAAACATCAGAACTCTATCAGAAACATCAAGGTTCACAAGTAGAGAAAGAAATGAAACTTTATCACGGAGAGATTCAAGGCCTCAGTGAAGTCAGATGGAAAAACAGCGGCAAAATAGATACAAGCAAGAGGAGAAGATTAGTAGATATCCTCTGGTAGAGGGAGGACACGAGACACACGAACAAAAAAGAGGTGTGGGCATAATAACAAAAAGTAAAGCGAAGAGGATTAATGGAATGGAAATCAGTTAGCAGCAGAATAATAGTGGCAAGATTCCATTCAAAAATAAGAAACACATAATCATCATTCAGTACTCTATATGCCCTAACCGAAGATGCAGATCAAACAACAAATGAATTCTAGGAGCAAATTACAAGACGCAATAGCAAGAAAAACGCACAGGAACGACGTCAAAATCGTACAAGAGTATATCAATGCCATTAACACAGGTAACTTCAATCTGACAACTGTCATGGGTAAAAATGCGTTGGATTCTGTGCGAAACAACAATGGAGAAAGACTAGTAGATTTCTACATCACAAATCAGAGATATTCATAAGCAGTAGTAGGTTTCCACAAAAAAATATACATAAACACACATGGAAATCCCCGGATGGCAGAACTAAAAATCAGATAGACCACGTAATGAATGAATGATTACAAGAAATTCCTCACATCACTACAAAATGTCAGAACAATGAGGAGAAAGGGGGGTGCAGACGTACACCAAGATCACCAACTGGTAATAGCAAAATTTCAAATCAAACCAGCCGCTGTGAAACACTCAATGACAAATACCAAGTAATCTAACATTAAGATTGAAAAGATACTGAAACAAGTAACATCTTCAATGAAATGCTCCAACTCAATACCATAGAAATGAAGCCACCAGTAGGACAAAAATCGAAACAAAGTGAAGAAGTCTCCAACAAGGTTCCTATGGAAAAGTACTCGGCTACTAAGAATACAATCGAGGAAACCTTGGATTAGTGATAATACATAGAAAAAGATTGAGCCACGCCGTCAACTTAAGCTACAAATGTATCACAAAATACGGCAGAGGTGAAACGCAGATACGAAGAAAGCAGCACATCAAATAAAGAAGACCGCTGAAGAGGCAGCAGTAATCCAAAATATGTGAACACTACTACACCGCAGTGTGTAAGGAAAGTCACCGGCAAAATTACAAACATACCTACCACCTATACAAGGGATGATACTGGTCAAGTATTAGCAACGGAATAAGCATAAATAACGACATAGAAATAATATTCCAATCATTACACCAATAACGCGAAATTAGCAACACCCATCCACGAACGGAGCGGAGAGTTAAAAGTGACATTGGAAAGCTGAAAAACAATAAGGCTGCTGGAACAGACAGTATACCAGCAAATATATTCATGGGAGATTCATGTACAGCAGCAAGCACACTAACACCAATAGGAGTAATCCAAGAAGTGTGGAATACTCGCAATGATCATCATCCTTGACAGAATCTCACCTACGATCACTGCAAAATTAAGAAACGAACAAACAAGCTTTAGACCATCAAGAAGTTGCACTGATCACATCAACTCGAACGCGTAATTCGAACGCGCACTTGATAGTATAAATAGGAACGCAATATGGCAGACACTTTGTGAAATGGGCATCCAAAAGAAATTAATTAATAAAAAATGTATCGGGATGCAGGAAACTGAGTTCAATATAAAAAGTGCAAATGGTGAAAAATACTACAAAGTAGAGGAGTAATGCTGTTCCTGATCGTATTGGATCTAATGTAATGCAGAAATTGGATGGCACGTCTCACAATGGGGACTAACAGATAAACTCAATGATTTGAACTATGAATTGAAGATGTAAATGAATTTGTAAACCTTGGTTGCACAATAACTTAAAACAGACGGGGGACAGAGGAAAACATAAACAAACACAACATGAAATTCTTCTGACCTGGCACGCAAGACCAATACGAATGTTCAACTCAAATTGAAGATACTGTTGAACCAATTGAAATAAAAAACCACTGGTTCAGAAATACACACTTAACATTTATTTAAATATATCACTACGGATCAATTAACTGTGGATGGCCATCGAAAATAGTAAACAAGATCAGCTGACATTCCAGTTTTCGTCATTGATATAATAAACTACGGATCAGCTGACATTCCAGATTCATCACAAACCTAAAATAAAGAAAACATTTTTGGATCAACAACATACACTTACCATTCTACCTGGAACTCTAGCTGCTTAACATCATTTATTAACCTAAAATTAGAATTAGAATTATGTAATCTTATAATTATTATTTATTAATTTTTTTTTTTTTTTTGATTTAAAATTATTTGTTTGGCTTGAGCAAATGTCACTCACATCACCAACATACACTGTTTTTTAACTATTTTAATAATGTTCTTTTTTATATATATTGTTTTATTTCGCTTAAAAAGAGATAAATTTCTTTTAATTCACTAATATCATTTTTTTTTAAATATCTACTAATTTTTTATTTTTTATTATATAATATTTTTCTTTTATATTTCTATATTTAATACACTCTTCTATTATATGTCTACAATCTTCTACTTTCTTACATACGTCACATAAATTTACTTCCACTTGTTTTATGAGATATAAATATTTTTTATCTAACGTATGATTTGTTCTAATTCTCGTTATCAACCTCACCATATTCCCTTTAATATTTTTTTATAAAACCATGGTTTTTTTATTATTTTTTCATTTATGTTAATTCTATGTTGCTTCCCTTTTATTAGTGTACGTTCTAAAAAACTTAAATTCCATTCCTCATATAATTTATTAATTATCGCTTCTTTATTTCCTTTTATTGACATGTATACTGCTATTATGTTTTCACTTTTACAACCTTTGTTAGCTGCTTCATCCGCTTTATCATTCCCACTTATATTAATATGACTTGGTATCCATATAATTTGAATTTTAACATTTTCTTTACAAATTAATTCTGCAATTCTATTTCCATAATAATCGTCTTCTTTTATTTTAATCAACGCTTGACACGAACTTAACGAATCTGTTATGATTGTCAAATTTATTTGTTTATTTATTATTGCGTTTTTTATCGCCAAATAAATAGCGATCATTTCTGTATTTTTTATTGAAATTTTTTCTATTATCCTGTATTCTATACTCTCATTTTTGTACTCATTATAAATTCCTATACCTCTACTTTGGTCAATAATTGCACCATCCGTATAAATTCTATTTATTCCCGCATAATCCTTGATGAAATTTTGAGTATTTATTTCCAACAAATCTTTTTTAATTTTCGATTTTTTTTTAAATTTTTCATGCAATTTAATATTTGATATATTTTTCCTATTTCTTCATTTAAATTATTATTCTTAATATATTCTGCCATACTTTTATTTAATTGTAATTTTTTAGCAATATAATTATATTTAAACAACTCTATTTTTTTTCAATTGGTATTTCACCTGCTTCCGTTATTACTGCAGTTGTAGGTGTACTACTTACAAGACCTAAACTTATTCTTAATGCATTATTCACAATTATTTGTAATTTTTCTATATGTATCTTGTTTTTTATCGTCATGAAATTATATCTTATTCTACTTTCAATTAAACTTTTGTAAGCATTTAAAATTGTTTCTGGATGTGCTCCTCCTTTTTTATAAGAAAATATTTTTAGAATATTAACCGCACTCGCACATTGTTGTCTTAATATATTATTGTTTAAATTAAAATTACATTTTTTATCTAACATATATCCTAAAATTTTAATTCTATCTGTTTCTTTTATAATTTTATCTTCCATTTTCAATTTGATTTTATTATTATCCCTTTTATAATTTATTTTCATATATTCTGTTTTATTAGTATTTATTTTTAATTTTAAATAATTTAATTTATCTGATAAATTTTTTAACACTTCATTAGCTTTATTATTTAAATTTTGAATATTATTACTAGTAATAATAAATAAAAAATCATCCGCATATTGAAATATATCCACATTTTCCTCTTTTAGTTGATGAATGATTGAAGTATATATGTTGAAAAGGTTGGACTCAGTGGATCACCCTGTGGAATACTATTGCTTGTTACTTTCACTATTTTTATGTTATTTTCTTCAAATATGATATTCCTATTTATTAAACCCTTGTAAATCCAACTTATATATTTTTCTGGGATTTTAACGTCTTTCATTATTTTTATTAATATATTTATATTAACATTGTCAAACGCTTTTTCTATATCAGTTGATATTATAATGGTCTCTTGTTTATTACTTTTATTTTTTTCTAATATTCCTATTAACTTATTAAAATAATCAACCTCTGATAAACCTTTCCTAAATCCGAAACATAATCTTTCAAAAAAATTATTTTTTTCTAATTGTCCCGTCATTTTTCTTTTAATGGATTTATTCACAATTTTTAGTACCGAAGACATTAAATTTATACCCCTATAATTATTAATATCGTTTATATCCTTATTAATTTTTGGTATCGGGATTATTTTAATTAATTTCCACTTTTCTGGATATATATTATTATTCCACATCTTGTTTAAATGTTCCGTTATCACCTTTATATGATTATCACTTAAACTTTTTAAAATTTTATTTGTTATATTATTTATACTTGGCACCGTATTCCAATTTTTTTTTATTATTTCTTTTATTTCCTCAAATTTAAATTCTTCTTTCCATTCTATATTTTTATTAAATTTCAATTCCTCTTTTTTTTCTATTTTTGATTCCACTAAGTTTATTTCCATAAATTTTTGTACATTGTTTATATTTAAAAATAAATGATTTTTTTTCTCTTGTTTTTTATTGTTGAAAATATTTATCCTTCTCCATATTTCTTTTATACTTAAATCCGGTCTTATTTCTTCAATAAATTTATTCAATTTTTTTCTTTTTTCATTTTTTATTAATATATTTAATTTATTTGTTATTAACTTTAACTCTTCTTCACAATATTTATTTTGTCTATTCCTATTATAACATTTTAATTTTTCTCTCTTAATGTTCCACATATTTTGTATATCGTTATTCCACCAATATTTACTAACATATTTATTATTATCCTCACATATTATAGTATTTTTATTAATTATATTAGTTATGATTTCTTCATATTCTTCAAAATTGTCTGTATGTTCTGGATTGATTATATTTATTTCCCTTATTATATTTTTTAGTTTTATTATTTTCTTTTTATTATTTTCTATATTAACATCTTTTAATTTTATTATACATGGTAAATGATCTGTACCACCAATTTTTATTAATTCCACATTCCATGTTATTTTATTAATTATATCAGAACTGACTAAACTTATGTCTACAGCCGACATGCTTCCATCCACTCCAATTCTTGTGCTTTTCCCATCATTAATTATTATTAGATTTGATTTATTAATAATATTTGAAATATATCTTCCTCTTCTATCTTCTTTGCTATTTTCCTCCCATAACGAATGGTGTCCATTGATGTCACCCATTATAATTAAGTTATTATTAAAATTATTATCTTCAATTAACTTATTAAAACAATTTCTTATTATTTCATTATTAATATTAGGCGCCGCATAGAAATTTATTAATGTAATTACTTTATTATTTTTGTCTATTATATTCATTTTTATTACCTCCATTGGTTCATATTTTTGATTTTTGATTTCCTTAAAGTGTATGTTTTTATTAATAAAAAATCCCACACCCCCATAACCATCATCTCTAGCTGATAAAATATTATTATAATTTTTTATTTTGATTTTTTCATTTTTTTTTAACCATATTTCATTTAAACTTATTATATCAATATTATTTTCACAAATATATTTTTCTAATTCATTTTTGTTTTTATTAATACTTCTTATATTTAATTGTAAGATATTAATTATACTATTCATTATTTACATTATTTATATTCTTTTTATCTTTTTTTATAACATTCTCTTCTATATATTTGTCCATCTCTATCACGCTTTCCAAAATTTCTGTAAGAACCAGATCCGTATCTGGTGTTTTATTTTGAATGTTTATAAAACCCTGCGTCAATCTTTTTATTTTTTTATTTATTTCATTAATGTTTCCTATATATATTTTTATATCATTCATTTTCATTTTTATTATTTCATTTTCCTTTAATAAATTTTTTTTGAATTCTTCCACATCTTTTTTTATATTTTCTATTTCATTTTGTTCATTGTTTTTATTTAAATATGGAAAATTTTGCTCCCTGTATTCGTATTGTTTATTATTTAGTAATTTATTTACTTCATAATATGTCATTTTTTTAGTGATCATTAAGTATTTTATTTTTTTTTGTTTTTTAAATTCATCACATATTATACTATTTGTTATATGATTTTCACCACAATAATAACAAATTATTGTATTTTTACAATTCAATTTTGTATGACTTTCTTCCGTACATAGATTGCATTTTTGTTTTCCGTTGCAATTTTTTATTGTATGCCCATAAATCAGACATTTTTTACACATTAAAGGTTTGGGAATATAATAATATACTCTTCTTCTTACATCATAGATACTCACAGAATCAGGTAAGGTCGTAGTTCTAAAAAAGATTTTTATCGCCATCGAATCTTCCTCTTTGTTTTCATTAGCATTCCATCTTTTAATCCTTTCTATTTTTGTAATTTTACAGTTTACTTTTATATTTTCTATTATTTCTTCTTCTTTCATATTAATTGGGATTTTATTGATAAATCCTATCGATTCAATTAAGAAATTAGGTATATAGCAGTTAATTTTATGTAATCTGCTTAAATCCACACTGTTTAAAATTTTATTAGCCGTTTCTAATTCTTGCGTTCTTATTTTTAACCTATTTTTACCATATTGCTTAATTTCTATTATTTTCCCAAAATTTAAAGAATTTATTATCATCGCCGTATTTAAATCATAAAATAACATAAAATGGCCCTCTATCACCCGGCATATATTTGTTTGATTTATATTTAATATATTCCCTTATGTCCAAATCTTGTATAGAATCCTTTTCTTTATTTTCATTTACTTTATTTGTTGTTATATGATTATTTTGATTATTTTTAGTATATGTGAATTTTTCTATTGTTGAGTAATTCGTATTTATTCTTTTATTTTGATCCATAATGATGTCATTACTTTCCATATCTTCGTCCAAATTTTTCCCCATTGATGTATCATTAATATTTTGATTATATTGTTCGATTCTGTCCATATCTATTTTTATTTTTTTATATATACTTTCATTATTATTTTTACTATTACCACTCATTTTATTATTATTTTTTTTATCTATCGTAACTCTACTCCTATACAATTGTTCTGTTTGTCTTTTTTTGTTTATATTATTATTTTTCTTACTTCCTTTTTCTTTTCCCATATTTTATTTAACTAAGTATAAAAAAAATTTTTTTTCTTTTTCTCAAAGCATATTTTTTTTAATTAATTGAGTTTATTATTATTTAATTATTTCTATTAATTAAGTCTATTTATTATTATTATTAAAAAAAAAAAAAAAATCCCTTTTTTTTATCAATTTACTATTTAATTAAATTTATTAAAATATTTATTTCTATTAAATTTATTTTTTTATATTCCTTATAAATTTTTTTTTTTTTCAACTTAAACAAATATTTTTGCAAAAAAAAATATTGTAAGCTTACTTAATTATTCACTATATGTATATATTTTGTTCTAATTAAACTTTCAGCTAATCTTGTTTTTTTCTATTACGAAAAAAAAAGATAACTTATTTCACTTTTATTTATAAATTATAATGTTGCAAACACCAACCAAAGTTTCACTATTGTCTAGCGTCGGGAATTATTACTATTTTAATTCAGTTTATTATTAAATAACTATTTCTATTAATTAAGTCTATCTATTATTATTATAAAAAACAAAATTCCCTCTTTTTTTATAAATTTACTTTTTAATTAAATTTATTAAATTTTTTATTTCTATTAAATTTATTTTTTTATTTTCCTTATAAATTTTTTTTTTTCAACTTAAACAAATATTTTTCCAAAAAAAAATATTGTAAGTTTACTTAATTATTCATTATATGTATATGTTTTGTTATAATTAAACTTTCAGCTAATCTTGTTTTTTTCTATTACGAAAAAAAAAAGATAACTTACTTCACTCTTATTTATAAAATATAATGTTGCAAAGTTCTACCAAAGTTTCGCTATTGTCTAGCGTCAGGAATTATTATTATTTTAATTCAGTTTATTGTAATTTAACTATTTCAATTAATTAAATCTATTTTTATTAATTATTAAACAAAATTCCCCTTTTTTTTATTAATTTACTTTTAATTAACTTTATTAAATTTTTATTTCTATTAAATTTATTTTTTATTTTCCTTATAAAATTTTTTGAATAAAGTTTCGCTATTATCTAGCGCCGGGAATTATTACTATGATCTTATCCATCAAAATTTTCTATAATAAAATTTGATTATGTATTTATTTAAATTAATACTATATTGATTTCAGCAACCAACAAAAACTATATAACTTTCATAATGGTTGACATATATATTTATTTAATATCTTTTCCCAATTTCACTTTATTTATTTCCAAATTTGTAATAGAAAATGGACCAAGAAAAAGACAAAATGTCTATCTTAATCCGTGTGTTTACACGAAGACTTTTTTTGTTGGATTTTTTTATGTTTTCCATACAAAACCGGTTTTGAGACAAAATGTTTGTGGATTTTTTTTCAGCCTAAATTTTGGTGGTTTATTGGATTTTTTTCACTAATACAAACGAAAAAAATAAAAATAAATAAAAACTCGTCAATGTTTTCATATTTTTATTTTTAGTTTTGTTTTTGGTGCTACAAGCGAAAATAAGAATAATTTTTTTTTAAATATTTTCTTATTTTTTGATCAAAAGTTAGTTTTTTAATACATTTTAAATTATTTGATTTGAAGTTTAAAACATATACATATAAAGGTTTTGACAAAAAAAATCCAGTTGAATGACGCCTTATCTAAACGACATGGTATTTTAACGCCGAAAAATTGGTTGAAAAAGTCCACGTCTAAATACGCCCAATAGACCTTATAGTATCTTGATCAAACCACCATGTTAATTTTATAAAATCACTGTATTTCTTACTTCTAAAAAATTTTTCAAACACTAAAAGTTATGATCACTTTTTATTAATGTTTAATATATTTTATGATTTAATTACACTTCATCTACACAAAAATTTTACCAAAATTAAATGTTTGTATCATATATTTGTTAATCTTCTAACACGTGTTTCTTTCAACCACCATGTTTAATTTTATAAAACCACTAAATTATATATATTTCCCTTTTTTCAAAAATCAAATAAATTGTTCTGAATCCTCTTTTCTATTATTAATATACTTAAAATCCAACAGATTAATCTTCTAAAAGAACCAAACTTATATATATTTTTTTTTTTTTAATTTACACTCTTTTAATTATATATCATCTTTTAATTTTTTAATTTTGATTTTTATTTAATTACATCTTCTTCTCTTGAATATTACTACTGGAATGTATTTATTAATTAGTTTTAATACTTATCTTTGTTTTATATCCATTTATTATGTAAACTTTCTGACATTTAAGATGAATGTCAATCAAACCAAAAATGTCGATCAATTTGTACTAGAATACTAATTGAGAACGAGTGCGATTTATGTAAATTAGTACTAAATCAATAATTGTGCAACATTTTGAATTCGCTGCATTTTAGTACCTTTGCTCAATACTTCTTGTTTTGACAAAACTAATTAATTTACATCAATTTTACGGTCTCTTACATTTTGGCGATCAACGAGGAAACATCGAAGGAACATAACCAGTAGTCGCAGCAATCAATATTAATAAAATAAATTTATAACGATGTCTTAAGTCTTTGTTGATATTTTCAATCGCGCTCGATAATAGGAAGACAATTGCCGGATAAATTTCTACGTTTGCGGATACAGCTGTGCAACCTCCTACCACGCTATATCTGCATTTACACACACAAAAAAAAAGATTATTATCAAACAAAAATGATTATGAACAAACCAAACTCGATTTCGAATATGCTCCAAAACCGTATTAGTCTTCTTTTAAAATTGTTCAATTTTAGTATAAAATTAAACAATTTTGTTTAATTTCAAATTTTCAAGCTTCTGATAAACAGAATGGTGTTTATATCAAACACGTATCAGGCTAACATTGAAACTGATATAGTTTTGTTTTGAAATTAATGAATTTTGAATGTAACCTTTTGAATGTTTGTGGAGATACACTCAGGTTTAAAGAACAAGACTTACCAGAAAATAGTATTGTATAGTTGGAAACTTCATTGATTTGTGACCAAGCAAAGCGCAGTAAAATATAAAACTCAAATATTTTCAGACGAGAATAAAAAATTAAAATATGTATTTATTGTATGTTTATAAACAAAATTGTTTAATTTTAATCCATTTTTATTTAAAACCAAAATTCAAAAATTAAAATTCATACACATATATATATATATATATATATATATATATATATATATATATATATATATATATAGTATACATTACATATGATTTTCATTATTTATAATAACAATTCTTTTAAATTTTTTATATCAAAAGATATATCATCATTGGTCGATAAATCGAATATCATGTTTTCTAAAAATTTATATATTTTGAAACACTCAAACAGATATTTTAATTGCATCACGAAAAATAATTTAAAGTTAATATCAATTGCTTGCATTATATCGTCAAATATATAAAATATTTCGTCATAGTATAAAAACAATTTGCTTATTTTACATTCGTTAGCATCACGTAAGCAAATAGTGATGGTTGAAGTGTTAAACCAAATTCAATATACTTTAATTTTCTAAATTCTAATATTTTTTTTATATCTGTTGCGTCCGAAATATAATTCAAAAAAGAGTCGAATGACTCAATAATGGACGGCTTCCAAATTTTGTTGCTTTTGACGCATTTTTTCCGCGATGTGGGTACCAAATATCCATTTAGCTGCTTAAATAATTCAGTTATGATATAGTCTGAAATTAAAGCAAAATTATAAGTAATTATTAATTACAGTTTGAAAACATTTAAATTTACTTTTCTGTTCTAAACTAAGGTCTTCTTTTTGAAAATCATCTCGTAAAATTAGTTCGCCAATTTTCAAACCAGCATCCTGCACGAATTTATCTTTTATGCCATTTGACATTAAAAGAAATAATTTCTTTGAGAAATTATTTGTCCAGATTTTGAACAAATTGAATGTCTTTTCTGGATATAAATGTTCGAAATCCATGTCAATTTGTAAAAAAGTTTAGAAATTGTTAATAATTAATTTTGTGAGAATATTTTGCATCCAAATTTCTTACTAAACGGAAGCCTCTTGAACTTTTGAGAAGTGGCCATTCGCTCAAAAACTCCGTAATATTTTTTTGTGTTGATTCGCGGAAATACTGCAATCGGACTGGCGCTGTTATTCTCCAATGGTTTTCGACCGTATCCCAAGGCTCATTGTGATACCTTAACCATTCTTTTGAAAGGCTTAAATTCTCATCGTCAATTTGATCTGAAATTGTTTATTTAATTTTTAGATTAATCGCGGTTAAAATTGATTACAATATTTTTTATGATCACATATTAATTATGGTTACCTTCAATGTGTTCGATACCAGCCTCTGATGACCTCATTCTTTTAAGGGGCAGCCGACTTCCCAGAATCCCGATTTGTCGTAAAGTTGTTTTATTGTTGCGATATTTATAAAACAGCTTGCCCTTTTTGATTTTGCCATCCTGGTAATAGTAGTCAGGTTTTTCAGACGGGCATTGTTTAATAATATGCTCTATTATGTATCGCCAATCTGTAGAGCAGACGCGTGTCATTTTTTTTCAAGAATATGGGAAACTATTTTATTGCACAAAAGATCCCGAGTCGTATTTTTGGATCATTGTTAATAGTTTTTAATATAACTATAATGTGTGGCAGAGAAAACATGTCATCAAT
Organism: Nephrotoma appendiculata; assembly: GCA_947310385.1. NCBI lineage: Eukaryota > Metazoa > Arthropoda > Insecta > Diptera > Tipulidae > Nephrotoma > Nephrotoma appendiculata. The sequence continues at coordinate 245,249,517 of OX371225.1, forward strand.
TTCCTGAAAAATATCGATTTTATTTATATATATCGGGAAAAATTAAAACTAAAACTACTCACATTTTTGTAACTGAAGCTTTCATCATTATTTGCTGAAGACGACGATGTTGATGGTATTGGTGAACTTGGTATTCGAATACCAGACGTAACCCACTCAGAAATTGTATTTGTTTTAATTTCCGCATTGAGAGTTTCTGCGCCTCCACTCATCCCCTGTGTAACAAACGTATCTCATTTACAACATATTATTTTATATATTTAACTTAACTTACATTTTCCTTTCTCCAATCAATAATTTTCTTTCGAAATTTTATTTTACATCCGATTTCCTTAAATTCAGGAAATAATTGATCGAGGTCCCTCTCCGTAATCCAACTTAAAGCTATTATGTCGATCCCCGCTTCTAAATTTTAATTTTGTTTAGCATTTTATATCGCTTTGCCGGGATGCGTATGTATACATCCGTATGTATACATGCGTATGTATAAATAAATAAATAAATGCATCCCTTTTCCGGCCTGCGATCACAATTTAGTACGTTACGAAACAGAAACATGAAAAAAAAACAAAAACCATATTACAAACTATGGTTATTTACATATACATTTGTGTACTGTGGACTTAAATTTAAGAAAAAAAAAATCTGTCTTGGCGGAAAAGGGATATACATATTTATATACAATATATACTTATTTATAATATGTATATATAATATACTTAATTATGTACTTGAATTGCAATTTACCACTTAGTTTTGGAAATAAATCTAACATGTTCCATTCTTGTAGAAGGTTTGCTAATGGAGCGTCATCACAATCAATTGTAATTAAAATATCATTATCACTGGTTGATTCTTCATTCATTTTTAATTATTCGCTTTAATTTAATGATCACTATTAAGCACCACACTTATTTTATTATTTTTGTAAATCACTTTTTTCTAAATCACAATTTTAAATAAGACACAAATTTTAATTTGTAGTTGATCGTTGCGTGTGCACCTGTAGCATACGAAGGAAGAAACTAATGTACGATAGGAAAAAAAACGTGGTTTGCTTCCACGAATGTATACGACATTACGACTACGCGTACGCGATTGCGCAAATCGATTAAATCAAAATCTGAAATTTTGTTGCAAACCATTTTATTTTGTTTGAAGCCGCAATTGATTCTAAATTTAAATTTTAGAAAGATCTAATTCAAAATATGTATGCTTGTTTCAAAACAGAATTAATTTTTGTTGAAAACATTTGGTTTAAATTTAAGTAATCATTTTTTATTAAATTTTTTAAAATTAATTCATAACATACGAGTCTATGTATATATAGTCATAAATTGATAAAATGAAAATTTTTACATTTAATGATAAATTAATAAAAAGTTGCGACGCAAATTTCCCCATTCGCATCCGAACCGTTCTAAAGTATTGGAATTTTAAAACATTTTTCTCCAGTTATTGGAATTTTAATCAACGTAAATGGATATTTATGTTCAGTCGAATTCAATTATATCCAGCAGTATTCTTCTAACGAATTGCTTATAATATAGCATTTATACATTCTGTCAAATTTATCAACTTTAACTTTTTCCAAAAACAGAATTACTTGCATTCCATGTAAAATAATTTGATGAATTTTTAAAACGAACGAAAGAGGTTGAAGTGATTTTAGGAAATAGTTCTTTTTATATATAGTCCCTTTATATTCGATATGATCCGCTAGATTTATATCATTTGGGCAGAGATTATTTTCTTTGATTAGTTCATCATATAACGAAGTGTTGGCATTAATTATTGAAAATTTACTATGTTTTATAACGGATACATCACTTTTTATGTCCGTAGTATATTGAAAGCAAAACGCACAGCACATTTTTTGGCAATAGATAGAGGTAGATTTCTTCTCGATGTAATAGCATTCGTATAATACTTTAATTCTCTATGTTTTGACTCAAAACGCATACACCACATTAATTTTAAAGGTCCAGCTTTAGAAATTATCGTATAGGGTAGTGTAACAGTAAGTGGTGCTTAGGTTTGAGATTTTCTTTAAAGAACTTTATATAAAGTTGGTGGTGATGCTTTATTTTTTCTTTAAGACAATGAATATCATAATTGGAGAAGCTGTCTCTAAAAACCAATTCCACCAGTTCTTCTAATGCATGTATATATTTCAATAATGGATCTGATAAAATTATATCGCCAATATAAAATAAAAAATATTCTGATAAACAAAGCGCTTCTCGGGCTGTTAAATGAAGCTTTTTGTTTTTAATATGTTCCAACTTGATTGGTTTGGATGAGTTAGATATTTGTATTGATCCATATTCAAAATTTTTGATTCGTTGATTTAATGTTTCTATTGTAAACAATTTTTTCTCTATTATAAATGAATACAAACAATTTGAAATTCCGAATTTTATCACGCCCTCCATCATGTCATGCATGATGTCAACTGAAAAATTCTCGGTCACGTGGAATGTTTTTAGATGATTCAAAATGGAATTTCCTTTAATGCCAGTTTGCGTAAATGTTTCCGAATTAAAGTTTGTAATTTGGTCATTGTAAGCTTCTTTTTTACGTATAATGCTTATATTTTCCTCGACACTGACGTAACTTTCCTCTTTTTTCATAAGACATAACCTACAGAAATAATTATGTACAAACGATTGGGAAAATCCAAGAATTGAATTCAATCCAAGATTATCGCCAATCACTAGACCCAGCGCGAAGTAAACTTTTGTGTTGCCTTCTTCCGTTTGAATATCAATACCTTTACTTTCCAGGATTTTTAATTCATCTACTAAAGGAGCAAGTGCTTTATTATATTTAAAAGTTTTAATTATTTTGGATTTAACAAGCATTGCCACAAAAATGTTACATAATTTGGAATACCTCACTGGAATTGTAGGAAAACTGTAATAAAATGCTGCTATGGCTTGATTTCCCGAGCGACTTGCAATGGGATTGTTTGTCTCGAAATCGTCGTAGAACAAAAATATTGGAATTACGTTTTCCTTATTAATTTGCTGCAGTTTTTGTTGCCATAGCTCACCCTGAACAAAATTACTCAGAACAGTTCTATTTTCATTTAATTTTTTCCCATTTTCCAGTGTGTCTTTCAATAATTGACTATTTTCAAAAATTTTTTTAATTTGGTAAGAAATAGGCATTAATATTCCTGCTTTTTTAACCTCTTTGATAACCAATTTGCCCTTTTCTATTTTTCGCCAACTTGGTTATTAATTATGAATTTTTTAGGCCTAGAATAAACGTCTTTTTCTGATAGTTTCTTAAGGAGTAAATGTTCTGAACGGATTTTACTAAACGGATTTTCACACAAATCCAAGAATGAGTCCATAGCAGATGTTTCAACGCACACACAACTTTTCTTGCAGGTCCTGATGTCGGTAACTAATACACTAAGAAGTTCCTGTATCTCGTTCATAATAGTTAAGCAGATTGAAGTTGCTAGTCCTTGCAAGCTATACAGTTTTGTTACAAATTTTAATACGGTTGTATCTACGAATTTTTCTAAATTTCTCAATTCCTCCTCAGTAAGTTTCGAATTTGTTTTTAAAACAGTATTGTTATGTGATGCGATGTACAGATTATTAGCAATTTCACTTCCTTCTATATGAAAAACATATAACATTAAAACACAATTAACATAAATTCGAAAATACGTAATTACCATTTATAAGATTACCATTGTTTTACATGTAATGTTAATGTTGCTGTTGTATTTGTTTGACAAAGTTTATTATTGATAGTAATTGATTTCAAATAAGAATTATGCGCTAGTATTGTACATAGCGTATATATTGTACATAGCGTATATATTGTACATGCGAGTTTTACATGCTGTAAAATGTATATATATATATTATGTATGAGAATAGTATCGTAGAGAGTTAATATTGTGGAATAGTTTATAAAAATGTTATAAATATTTGTATGTAGTTGAAAATGGTTTGAATTATATTTGTTTAGTAAATGATAATTTTAATTAGTAACTGGATTAAATATATTGTGAAATAATATAAATAATATAATTTGATGTAATATAAAAATGTAGTGGAAATTAAATTGTAGTGTCAAGTTCTTACCTGATTATACTTGTATTGGAAGAGTTGATGAATGTTATACGTTAAATAATAATGAATGCACTGTATTTCACTATTTTAAATCAAAACACAATTAATTTATTAGATTGTTTACTTTGTGATTTATACTTTTATTGACAATTAAATTTCGACACAATAATTTACATATATTAACAATTTTGCTTATGGATTTTACGTGTAATATTTTGGTAACTTTTATAGGTTTGTCTATTTAGACTTTTAACTTGAACTTATTAAATTTTGATTTTGGTATATAAAGTTTTCATTGACAGAGTGTTCAATATAAATTTCACATATGGATTTTAAAATATTTGGTTCACACTATTTAGACTTTTATTTGAACTACTTAAATTTGATTTTGTATATGAAATGTATGAAAGTATATAAAAGTTTTATTGATAGACTTTTCAATTCGATTACACACTGAGTAGATATAAATTTCACATATAGATTTTAAAATATTTGGTTCACACTATTTAGACTTTTATTTGAACTACTTAAATTTGATTTTTGTATATGAAATGTATGAAAGTAAATAAAAGCTTTATTGATAGACTTTTCAATTCGATTACACACTGAGTAGATATAAATTTCACATATAGATTTTAAAATATTTGGTTCACACTATTTAGACTTTTATTTGAACTATTTAAATTTGTTTGTTGATGAGATACTATTTTGTGATTGACCACTTTTTCTGATTAACTAAAAAAACATTTTACAATTTTTTGGCTTATATACTATAGCCCTTATTAATTTTTGTTTTTGTTTCAAAATGGTGCTGAGTGGTAGTTTTCCACTCGTAAATTTTTTGTGTCACACATTTAGATTGTTTTTAAAAATTTTAATTGGGTTTTGGGTCAGAAAATTAATAACTTGTTCGAATTTTAATTTGCATGAAATTACATTTTTTCTCATGTGCAAGGTTTCTTTCTGGGTTTGTTTTTATAGTTTGTAATTTTCTTAAATTCTTTACGCACACGTGTTTTTGTGTGTTGCGCGTGGGAATAGGAAAATTAGAACATTGTTTGCTTATGATTGAAATGTTAATTGAATTTATGTGTTGTTTGGGATGGTTATTTCGCAACACTTCCCCCGTTTGAAAAAGCTAAAATTTTGAGGTTGTTGAAAAAATTTTTGCTAATATGATATATATGTATATGTGTCTTGGTTTGTTTCGTTGACGTGTTGGTTTGAAGTTCGTTGTGCTGCTTGTGTGTTTTCTGAGATGAATTTTGTCTGGTTTTTTAATGTTGCCGTTGTTCCGTTTCTCTGGTCTTGTATTTTGTACTGTATGTTCTGATGCTGTTCATTTAGGTTACCACGTGTTATTAGTTTTTTATTCAATATTATATGTGTATTTATTTTGTATAGAGTAATGAGTTATTTGTTGTTATATAGTTTTTGTTGTATTATTGTCTATTATTATTGCTTCATTTTTTGTCTATGTATCTTCCTGTGGTGTAGGTTATTGTCCTTAGTTTCTTGCTGTGTCTTAAAGACCTTGACTTACATGTGGTTGTCTCTTATTTCTCGTTTTTATTTTTCCTGCTTCGGTGTTGTCTTTTTGTCGCGTGCCGTTATTGTGTATTTTGCTGTTCCTTGACCTACAGTCGTTTGTTTGTTTACATATATCATATTACCATTTTGCTTATTTTCAACCTTGAAAATTTATGTTTATTATTTGTATTACTTGACCGAGAAATTTTACTGTGTAATTTTATGCAACGTAGTATTGTTTTTTATGATGCCCATTTTGTACAGTTATGTGTTTTTATGTATGTATATATTTTGATGACAATATTTTGTTGTTTTATATGTATAATTAGAAATATGAAAATTATGTATTTTAATAAGTAAGGTTTTCATTGTGTGTGCAATATTTTTGAGTGAAGCCATTTTTGTTTTTCTTATATACTTTAGTTTTTATTTAAATGTGTGTTTCATTTTGTTTTTATCATGATATTTAGTTTTTATATGACAATGATTTTAGTGTGAAAGTAAAAATTTTTTTTTTTGTATGTGTAATTTGGGATATGAATTTTTATTTGTGCATGATTTATTTTTGTTTTCTTATGTACTAATTGAATTTTTATTGATAGTTCTCTTATATACTAAATGCTTTAATCTTTGAAAGTTTTCTTATATGCTAAATGTTTTATTTTATTCTTTGTTTTGATTGATCGAGATATAGTGTAAAATAATATTATTGATTTAAATGATATTGCTTTTGTTGCTTAGGTATATAATATTTAAAAAAGGAAATTTTATCTTAATTGGTAGGTGTTAGTTTTTTTTTTTTGAAATAATAATTGTTAAAGTATAGCCTGTTCTTCCTCGAGTGTTAGTTTTTATTGTTTTGCTCGTTGAAGAAAAAGCTATTTTAATATTTTACCGTTTAATGCATTTAAATTTTCGCATTTTCAAGTTCGGTCATTTTTTTTTCGTTCCATGTTGGTTTACTAATGTGTGTTTTTGTCTTGCATACCCATGGCCATTTTGTTGTGTTGTGTGTCTGCACGGTAATGGTAATTGTATTTATTGTATTGAGTAGTTTCTTAGTCCTGGTCCTGTAAAATTTATTTAAGAATTTAAGTTAATTTTAGTTTTGTTTAAGTAATCTGTTGTTATGGACTTTTATGAACTTTCTGTTGATTTCTATGGTAGTATTTACAGGTGAATTTATTTCTATAACTTTGTATGGGCCTAACCATAAGGCATCTTGTTTTGTTCGTCTGTTCTCGTTTTTTAGCCAGACTAAGTCGTTCGGTTCGAGAGTCAATGGTTTTGTTGATTTGTCATATTGTGTCTTGACTTGTATTTTTTTGCTAATGATTTTTTCTCGGGCTATTGCGTGTGCGACCCTTAGTCTTGCTTTCAGTTCGTTAACATAGTCATCGTAATTGTATGTCGGTTCTGGGTCTTTCTGTACTGCGCTGGGGATTAATGCTGGTCGTCCGTAAACTAATTCGTAGGGGGTAAAGTTTGTTGAACAGTGTGGTGTAGTGTTATACACAAATATTGCGTAGTGGCACATTTCGTCCCAGTTGTTTCGGTCGAGGTTGGTGAAGGATCTTAAATATTCTTTCAATGTGTTGTGCGACTTTTCAAGTGCACCGTTTGTTTCGGGGTGATATGCAGTGGTTGTTAAATGTTTTAATTTTAGAAGTTTGCAGAGTTCTTTAAATGTGTTACTCATGAAATTACTGCCTTGATCTGTTAATATTTTTTCGGGGATTCCGTATTTTGTGATATATTGCTCACATAGTGCTCTTGCTACTGTGTTAGCATTCTGGTTTGGTATAGGAATGGCACCTGAGAATTTGGATAAGTCGTCTTGAAAAGTGAGTAGATAATTATTTGAATTTTCCGTGGTTGGAAGGGGGCCAACAATGTCGAAAGCTACGCGTTGGAAGGGGTGTTCTGATGTGTCAGTCAATTGTAGTGGTACTTTTGTCTTTCTGTGGGTTTTATTTCTTTTGCATGTGTGACAGTTTCTAATTAATTTGTTGATATCTAGTAACATTTTCGGCCAGTAGTATAGCATTCTGATACGTTTGTATGTGCGCCATGTGCCTGCATGACCGCCTAGAGGTAGATTGTGATATTCATTTAAAATTTGTTGTCTTTTTCTTATGTCTGTCACGACTTCTATTTTATTATTTCTTAAGTTATTTGAATCTAGATTTTGAGTGAATTCTTCTTGTGCTAGTGTGGTTGTTTTGTTCATTAAATTTTGTTTTCGGTTCTGTGGTCTTGCGCAATTTGGAGGTGTGTTTGTGTTATTAGAGTTTGTAGAATCTGTCTGGGGATGGTGGACTGGATTGGGATTTGTATTGGGTGTTGTGTCTAGTTGGGTTTTAGCTTGTGCCCTTGTGATTGCTGAGATTTGATTTTGTTGTTTAATTCTACTGAGTGCGTCTGCGTTTGTGTTGGCTTTACCAGATTTGTGTATAATTTCGAAATTATATTCAGATAACTTTAGGTTCCATTTTAAGATTCTGTTAGGTATTTTTGTTAGATTTCCTGTAAGTGGTTTATGGTCAGTGATTATTGTGAATTTCTTGCCATAGAGATATGGTCTAAAGTTATTTACCGCCCAATAAATGGCTAACATTTCTTTCTCTATTGTGCTGTAATTTCTTTCTGATTTGCCTAATGCTCTGCTGGCATAGGCTACTGGGAACTCTGTTTGGTTTTGGATTTGTGAAAGGACTGCTCCTAAACTGTAGTCACTTGCGTCCGTAGTAAGAGTAAAGGGTTTATTCATGTCAGGGTACTTAAGGATGGGGGGTTTTATCAATAGGTTTTTTAGGGTGGATAGCGCTGTTTTACAATTTTCTGAAAAAATGAATGGAGTGCCTTTTCTGGTCAGTTTTGTTAGTGGTTCGGCGATTTCGGAGAATTTCGGTATAAAGCGGCGGTAGTAATTTGCGAGACCTAGAAAAGATTGTGTTTCTCTTATATTTTTAGGTTCTGGAAAATTTTGGACTGCTTCTACAGTCGATGGATTGGGTTTAATTCCTTCTGGGGTTATGAGATGACCTAAGAATGTTATTTCTTTCCTTAGAAATTGGCATTTTGTGCATTGTAGTTTTAAGTTGTTTACTCTGCAGATTTGGAAAATTTCTAGAAGTTTGTTATTGTGATCTTTTAAATTTTTACCGTAGATAATTACATCATCTAGGTATATAAAGCCTTTTAAACCTTGAAATCCTCTTAGGACGTGGTTTATTGTTCTTTGGAAAGTGGCCTGCGAATTTTTGAGACCGAAGGGCATTCTATTGAATTCAAAATGACCGTAATCTGTACTGAAGGCTGTTTTGTGTGCATCGTTGGGATTCATTTCTATCTGATGGTAACCGCTAGCCATATCTAGCGTTGAAAAATATTGTGCATGACCGAGTTGGTCTAAGATGTCATTAATGTTGGGTAAAGGGAAGGAATCGCCAATTGTGATCTCGTTTAGTTTGCGGAAGTCTACGACTACGCGCCATTTGGGCTTGCCGTCGCTTCCTGGTTTTTTGGGGACTGCTAGGAGTGGACTATTGAAGGGACTGGTACTGGGTTGTATTTTTCCGTCATCTAACATTTCTTGTACTTGCCTGTTGATTTCTTCTTTGTGTGTCTGAGGTAGTCTGTATCTTTGTACGTGTACCGGTTTTGAATCTGTATATAGGTTTATGTTGTGGTATATACCTTGAATGCTTGTCAGTTTGTCACCTTCCAAAAAGAATATGTCTTCATATTGGAGGCATAAGTCGAGTATTGTCATATTCTCCTCTACATTATTATTTGTATCTAGATTGTTTGTTATTGTTTTAATAATCTGGTCCTGCCGTGAAGAATAGTCTATTTTTTGTCCTGTGTGGTAATACTGTATGTCTTCCGGTAGGGTTTCTAAGATTGGTTTAAAGTCGGATATTTCGCTGTCTTGTGGTAGCGTATTTGCTATCATGATTTTTGCTTTGTAATTGATTGGTTGTATTAATGTGTGTGGAGTAAATATCCCTGGTTTTATTTCAGTTGCTGTGCAAATTGTCGGTTCGTTTGTGGATGTTTGTATTTCGGTAACTGTTTCACTTCTAGCTGGTAGAATTATATTATAATTAGTTCTGTTTGAAAATTTGATTAAATGTTCGTTGATTTTAATATTATTCGTACTGTAGAGTATGTCTACTTTAAATTTGTCAAAGAAGTCTCTTCCTACTATTCCGTCTTCGAGAATTTGGAAATCGTTCGGTACTGTGTGGAATTTGTGTTGTATTTTTAGTTCATCGTTTAATTGTAGTGTTAGTGTTAGTGATCCGTTTGTTTTTACTGTGCCTGTTCCGATGCCTGATAGTGTTAGTGTATCTAATTTGTTGACTTCGTCCGTATTGATGTGTTTCTGTTTGATGACTGATACGTCTGCACCTGAATCTATTAATAAATTCGGTCTTGTTTTTTGGTTTATAAGAGGGGATATAGTGTCTCTGTTCGTCTTATATTTGGATAATAAATTTATTAACGTGGATTTCTCTGGATAGAGTAGGTTTTTTAAGCTGTTGTGGTCAGTTTCGTCTAGTTCTTGTTCTAGGAAGTTTGTTTTAATTTGATTTGGTTGTTTTCGTTTCGTGGTAGGGGATTTGTGACTTTGTTCAATTATAAAAGTTTGTTTGATGTGGTTTGATTTACGTGTGGACGTGTGTTTGATATTTTTGTTGTTCGAAAGTTTGTAGAGTATGTTTTTATTATGTGATAAATTTCGTTTTATGTTTGATAGTATGTTCTGTTTGATAGTCGTTATTTGTTGCTTGATCTTAGATAATTGTGTTTTCGCTACGTTATGGTATTTTGAGAATTTAGTAGAAAGGTATAGGATTATGATGTGTATTACTAAAAATATGTTGTCAATTTGTAAGTTTGCTGTTTCTTGGATAATGTCGTCGTCGTCTGTTTGTATTTCGTGTAATTCTAATGTTGGAGCGTCTTGACCTGGATGATTGTTTTTTGTTTGTTGGTTTGTGTTATGAGCGTCTGGGCTCTTTTCCTTATTTACTAAAATTTCTATGGGAGCGTCTGGGCTCGATTTCTTATATACTACTTGTTTAATGGGAGCGTCTGGGCTCGTCTGTTTGTTTGTTAATGATTTAAGAGGAGCGTCTGGGCTCTTTTGTTTATTTATTAGAATAGAGTGAGCGTCTTGGCTCGTATGATTGAAATGATTTAGGTACATTTCTGGAATGATACCCATTTGGAGAGAGTAGTTTTGATTTTCGTTTTGTTCGTTATATGTTTGGTTTGTTTGATTTTGATCCGGTGGCAGTGGCTCTCCTACAGCTGGTCGGATCCGCTGGAGTTTCCCTGCTGAGGTTGTTGTGGTATGTTATAATCGGTTTGTGCTTGTTGCGGGTATAATGTGTTGATTCTCATTCCTGTGAATTTTTCTGTTAAGCCGTTTGTGTCGGGAGGTGCGCCTGGGTTTGCGTTGTTATTATGTTGAGTTAGGTTTCTCGTGTAGAATTTACTTCGGCATTCATCGAATGTGTGTCCTGTAGTAATTTTACAATGAGAGCAAAATTTCGGAGTGAATCTGTTCGTTTGCTGGTTTGGTTTGTTATACATCTGCTGTGAAGTCGTTGGATATTGGCTGTTGTGTTGCTGTGTGCTGTTATTTTGCCTGTAGTTGCTTTGATTATTTTGTGGTTGTTGTCTGCGGAATTGTTCTTGGTTAAATGAGTTGTGGTATGGGTTCAGTGTTTGGTGGAATCTATTGAAATATCTCTGTTGTTGTTGGTTGTACGGCTGAGTTTGTGTCATTCTGCTCATTCTTTCTTGGTTCATTCGTGTACGGCATTGATCCCATGTATGATTTTGTCGTTGACAGTAGTTGCATGTGACTGGGACTCTTGTGTAAATGTTGCTCTGTGGTAAGAAGGTTTGGGATGGCATTTGCGGAATTAGTTTGTTTATATTTTGTGTTGTTGGGTTTTGTATTGATCCGGTTAGCATTTTGTCTATTGTTTCTGTTTCATTCACTATTTCGTCGACATTTTTGGCTTTTATTGTTGCGATTTTTTCGCGTAGAATTGTGTTGTTTAGTCCATATTTGAATGCTTGTACAGATGTGGTGTTGAGGTGTTGTGTATATGCTTCGTCTATTTCGTCCAGGTTGTACTTGGTTTTGTAGCCTGTTTTATATTGTTCTAATGCTTCTAGAAGTCTGTAGCCGTAGTTTCTTATCGATTCTCCATATGATTGTTGTGTGTTTGTGAATCTTCTTTCGAGCTCATTTAATGAATATGAATCTGCGTACATGTTGTTTAGTGTTTCCCGAAGTTCTGTGTAGCTGTTGATGTTCCTGTGTGAAATTCTTATGTATGCATCACCTGTTAGTCTTAGTTTGATTAGTTTGTTGAATATGGTTTTTTCTTCTTCTGTCTTTAATGTTTCGTAGACGCTATCTGCCGTTCCAAGGAATCTGGTTAAGTTGTTGGTTCTGTTGTTGTTTTCTTCGCCGTTAAACTCAGGCACGAAGCTCGCTATGTTCTGTTGGATTGCTGCTTGGTTCATTTTTGTGTTTGTTGAGCGTTTGCCTGTGTCTTCGAAATCTGTGATCTGGGGCTTCTGTGTTGCCTGGGTGTCCTTTTCGATTTGTTTTTCTGCTGGGATTTTAACTTGTTCACTTATGGTTTGTGGTGTTTGGATTTTTTCCTTGTTGACTGGAATACTTGAGTGATTTTTGATCCTCGAGTGTAGCTCGTTGGGTTCTGATTTTATTCTGAGCCTTTCGCTTGCTCGAGTTGGTGATCTTGTAGTTTTATTTGATTTACTGCTGAATGGTGCGGTTCCACTCATTTAATTCATTTAATTTGTAGTTTTTGTTGATCATTTGAGATCTTGATTTTGCTTTACGATTTTGGGGAAACAAGAGAATTTTTTACAACTGCAAATTTGGGTGAAAGGGTTTTACAACCTCGGGGGGACTTTTACTTTATTTTGGTAAAGGGGTGTTCGACCAAAAGGTAGTGCGAAAGGGTGTGTAAGTTGGGAGATTGGTTTTTTAGTGGATGAGTGTTCGACCTAAGAGATTTGTTTTTGTACGCGTGAATTTATTTTTACTTAAGATTATGTTGACACGGGTTCGTAAACTACAGCGCCAATGTTTTACATGTAATGTTAATGTTGCTGTTGTATTTGTTTGACAAAGTTTATTATTGATAGTAATTGATTTCAAATAAGAATTATGCGCTAGTATTGTACATAGCGTATATATTGTACATAGCGTATATATTGTACATGCGAGTTTTACATGCTGTAAAATGTATATATATATATTATGTATGAGAATAGTATCGTAGAGAGTTAATATTGTGGAATAGTTTATAAAAATGTTATAAATATTTGTATGTAGTTGAAAATGGTTTGAATTATATTTGTTTAGTAAATGATAATTTTAATTAGTAACTGGATTAAATATATTGTGAAATAATATAAATAATATAATTTGATGTAATATAAAAATGTAGTGGAAATTAAATTGTAGTGTCAAGTTCTTACCTGATTATACTTGTATTGGAAGAGTTGATGAATGTTATACGTTAAATAATAATGAATGCACTGTATTTCACTATTTTAAATCAAAACACAATTAATTTATTAGATTGTTTACTTTGTGATTTATACTTTTATTGACAATTAAATTTCGACACAATAATTTACATATATTAACAATTTTGCTTATGGATTTTACGTGTAATATTTTGGTAACTTTTATAGGTTTGTCTATTTAGACTTTTAACTTGAACTTATTAAATTTTGATTTTGGTATATAAAGTTTTCATTGACAGAGTGTTCAATATAAATTTCACATATGGATTTTAAAATATTTGGTTCACACTATTTAGACTTTTATTTGAACTACTTAAATTTGATTTTGTATATGAAATGTATGAAAGTATATAAAAGTTTTATTGATAGACTTTTCAATTCGATTACACACTGAGTAGATATAAATTTCACATATAGATTTTAAAATATTTGGTTCACACTATTTAGACTTTTATTTGAACTACTTAAATTTGATTTTTGTATATGAAATGTATGAAAGTAAATAAAAGCTTTATTGATAGACTTTTCAATTCGATTACACACTGAGTAGATATAAATTTCACATATAGATTTTAAAATATTTGGTTCACACTATTTAGACTTTTATTTGAACTATTTAAATTTGTTTGTTGATGAGATACTATTTTGTGATTGACCACTTTTTCTGATTAACTAAAAAAACATTTTACAATTTTTTGGCTTATATACTATAGCCCTTATTAATTTTTGTTTTTGTTTCAAAATGGTGCTGAGTGGTAGTTTTCCACTCGTAAATTTTTTGTGTCACACATTTAGATTGTTTTTAAAAATTTTAATTGGGTTTTGGGTCAGAAAATTAATAACTTGTTCGAATTTTAATTTGCATGAAATTACATTTTTTCTCATGTGCAAGGTTTCTTTCTGGGTTTGTTTTTATAGTTTGTAATTTTCTTAAATTCTTTACGCACACGTGTTTTTGTGTGTTGCGCGTGGGAATAGGAAAATTAGAACATTGTTTGCTTATGATTGAAATGTTAATTGAATTTATGTGTTGTTTGGGATGGTTATTTCGCAACACCATTATCAGAAATATTGAGAATATTTGGTTGAATAAAAAATTGTGAAACATCTTGGACTGATTCATCCTTGCATCCATGCGAATTTAATAGATGTTTTTTATACCTATTTAATTGCATAAATTTCAGTAAACATTGATTTTGACCACAAATCAAGACTTCACCAGGAAACCAGCCGTGTAAATATTTTATGTGTTTGCAGAGAAGTTCAACAGTTTGATACGATTCTGAGCACTTAAAGCAATTAAACATGGTTTTAATTAAATTAAACTAATTGTTGAAAATTACAAAGCAATAGCATTTATATGGATAAATTAAATGTTTGACAGCTTGTAAAATTAATGTTGTGTTTGTGAATGTTTATGAATTTCAAAATAAAAATTGTTAGAATCGAACGAATAGTTCTTGTAAGGAAATCAATTTTAATAAATTAATTTAAAACCTTAAAAAGTTTTTATATTAATCATTGAAATAATTTTGTAATAAAAAAAAGTAATGTTTATTATAAACCAAAAAAATTTACTTTGCATTAATATAATTTATTTTGGTATAAATCAGAGAATCTAGATTCAAACAAATATTGTTTAGAACAAACCCCTCAAACTGTTATACATATCAAAATTCACAAGTTTTGAAATTAGGCATAATGGATGTTTGTATTAAAGAATTTATTGTTTAAAATAAAGGAAAAAGGGTTAGAAACAAAAACTTGTATGATATTTTGAATCAAAATTTGGGCAATTTTAATAACAAATAATTATTTTTTTGTGTGCAGATACAGGGGAAAAAAACTCCTAACATGAGAGCAATAGTTATTAGTTCTACTCTAGCACTGTTCAAAAAGTTATAAACTTTTTTGGAAATAATTTTACAGCCATTCAAACGTAAAGAAATAAAATTCTATTTGGAAATTTTACAAATTAATCGATCAGTTTCAGAATTTCCATTATTATTAAAAATTAACCAAATATGTATACGTATGCACGTATGTAATCCGACAGATGTTCCAACAAACCCATATATAATACAAAATGAGTATCCTTATTTTTTCCAGATTTCAAACTCTCATGATTCCATTTAGCAGTAACAGACGAGATCCTTAAATTAATTTTGTTGTTATTACAACAAAGAGCACATATTTTGAAAGGAGATGGAAGACACGACGAACACAAAATCAAACATTAATAATTTTATCCCTCCCATATTTATCCTGAAATTTATGTTGCCAATGCATAGAGGGATTCCGTGTTTAGGGGTTGGTTATATAAATATAAAAAAAATTGGGGTGTTATCACATCGTTTTGGAAATACAGACATACAGAAAGTGCACATCTACGTATACAACAAAGTATACATACGAGAATGAGATGAGCCATGCTGCGCGACTTGTATATTTGTTAATAACATAAAACATAATGAAAAATCATATATCATGCGAGGATGATATGTAATGTTCCTTTTATTAGCCGTGCACGAATATTATTGTTGTTGTTGTTGTCAGAATGATAAAATAAATGGTTTCCATGCCTTGTGATATTTTTATGTTGGTACAAATTAACCGAATTGTTGTTTAATATATTTGTGTGGATGGATGCGGCCCCTGATTTATTAAATTATCATTTATGATGATGTAATTGTTTTGTCAATTGTTAAAATAATTGGTTTTCTAGATTGCGAGGGGTTAATAAAATGTATTGGCAATGAAAGGGTTGGGAACTGGTATATTTTGTGCCCACTTATCTGCGTTCTCATTTATTTATTAATTTTTCATGCATTAACGCAAACGACTCTTTGTATTCAAGATACTGGTGTGCATCAAAAGGGTGAGAACATACAATAGCAAACAAATAGATGTTATAATTAAGCATTTTTTATAGATATGGGTGTTCAAACTCGAAAGTTTAAGTCAGCTTCGAGAAACAAGGAGTACGGGTTGGCTAACGCTAAAATTATTCTAAAATGCTAATTTTCAGTTTGGAGAACATCGTGAAAATCAGATAAGTAACATTGATTGCTCTGGCTTTTGGATCTTTTGCCGGTGGATTCGAATACCAATGATTCAACTCAGATGTCTGTTAACCTGGTTCAATGTTGATGTTTATTGAACGTTATGCTAAATTTCAACCTAACGTGGGGTCGGAGCTTATAGGTGTGATAGGTTAGTTAGGATAACTAATAATTTCTAATTATCAATGCTTAATTAAGGAGTAGTGCGTTTACGTCGGGTGAGAGAAATTACACAATTGATTACACTAACAAATTTCTATATTATAAAACCAGCTTGCGTTCAGCACTAAAAATGATCTATACAAAATTGTAGTTATTTTATGATTTGACGCTGTTTTGCTGCCCATTAAATACGTTGACATGCATGCTTATGACGTTTAAACGTAGCCTTGATAGATTGGCGAACTGATCAAAGGCAACGGCGGTCAATTTAACGCTGTTTGTTCAACTTATTTCGGTAATTTATTCTGGCGATGAAATTTCAATGTAGACAAAACAAGTAAATTACATAACCCGGACAACCAACCACGAGAACCAATGTGGTAAACAGGAACATTCACATATTAACGAACCGCGCAAACAACAGAGGGTTGACCATATTGAAACACACTTCGAAACAA
This sequence comes from Nephrotoma appendiculata, assembly GCA_947310385.1. Classification (NCBI taxonomy): domain Eukaryota; kingdom Metazoa; phylum Arthropoda; class Insecta; order Diptera; family Tipulidae; genus Nephrotoma; species Nephrotoma appendiculata. The sequence goes on from OX371225.1 coordinate 245,266,419, forward strand.
AACACGAATATTACAACTAACTAATCAACGCTAACACGGAAGATGAATCGCTTATCGACGACCAATACACAGAAGATGAGTCCAAAGTAAATTCAATGGTACAAGCCTGCCAAGCGTGCCATAGTGCCATACATAGAATACAAGCTAAAAATGGGAGTTCTGACTGCGTTGGATTCATTGAATCATCGGAGTTCAACGCTGTACCCTCAAATTCCTAATAGATACGGGAGCGAACAAAAATTGTGTTAAAACTAATTTAGCTGGTAATACCATTCCCGTACCAAGTTGCAATTCAAAATAAGATCGGCAGAAGGCTGACATTGCCATAAACAGAAAAATTAGCGGACAACTCTTTCAAAATATCGAAATCAATAAAATTTTTAAATTATTCGTATTACAGGGGATAAAATCATTCGACGAAATAATGGGAGACGAAGTCTTAAAAGAACTCAGAAGAATGACTGATAGAAAACGCAATATTTTATTAATAACTCCGAATATAAAAATCCCATTCCAAAAGGGCAACTCCCATTCCAAAAGGGCTTAAAAAACGCGCCCGCCATCTTTCAAAGGATGATCGACAATGCAATAAAACAATTCATCCGAAAACAATTGATACGAAACATCGAGAAACCCGTCTCAAATGATGATATAACAGAATTCCTGAAACAAATAAAAAAAAGGAATTTTTGGGTTATCTGATCACAAGAATCAAGATCGATCCGAGAAAGAGGTAGCACCATCAAAAACATCAAAAAAGCGAAGAACCTAAAGAATATGAAAGAACTACGATCTTCTATAGTGATGTTAATCTTTCAGAATTTTGACAAACCCTTCCTTCTGTTTCTCAAACGGAAGAAAATATTTTATTAATTTAGTTTCGAAAATTTCGAATTTTCCAGTAATTTACACCTCGTAGGATCCACATGTACTCGTATATGAAGCTCGCCCACTGCTCCGTCGGAAAAATCGCGCTGGCAACACTAAATTATCACTATATAGTGGAAGTTTACTATGCTAGCCTGAAAAATGTAACTATCGCGACAGTAAACAGAGTCATGATACCACATCATAACATTTATAAATGCTTTAATTTTGTCTACAAACAGAATAATCTTCAGAAAAATTCTACGTATAATTGTGGGGATAGTAATTAGAATCTCGTTTCACTGGCGATTCACAAGCATTTGCCATACATCAGCGGATTCGGTGAAGTTTAAATTTTGACTATAACTTTAGAGAATTTCAGAAACATTCTATCTAAATTATCTGGATATAGTAGTTTCGACCGGATTCATTGAAGTAAATAAATAAAAATTCGACATGAAACTATTATTATTTTATCATTTGAATCTCGCTTCATATGTAGCTGATTCACGAGCACTTGACATATATCTCCGTTTTTGGCTAAATTTTGGGTACAAACTGAGATATTTTCAGAATAATTCTATGTAGGATTATCTGGATATAGTCGTTTGAATCCAGTCTCAAACGCGCTTCACGAGCACTTGACATTTATCACAAGATTCTTTGAAGCTTTGACTACAAACTTAGAGATTTTCAGAAAAATTATATTTGGGATTATAATTTCCGGAGAACACTGCGGGTATAATATTCATAAGTCCAAGAAATTCATTCTTTTTATACAAAAGGAAATTTGTGTTTGTGTTTATGTGTTTGTGTATTATTGTTAATATCTGTTTTGGCATTTTTGACGTTTCTTTGATATATCAGTTTTATAACATTGTTTGTGATTTAAACCTTCGATTGAGTTTTTATTTTCTGTGCGTTCTAAAATATATTACGATATAATTGACTTTCAGAAAATGAACGAAGATCATGCTAGAAATGTGGCTACGACTGCTATTGCTAAATTACATGTAGTCTAGCAGCCAAAATATTGAATAAGAATAAACGGAAAATTACAAGATGGTGGGTTCGTCCAATTTTATTGAAACAGCCAAGAAATGATCATGGAGATCATAATTTATTGGCTGAAATGCGATTAAACAATATATTCAGGTTCCTTTGACAACCTGTTAAAAATAGTTGGTCCAACAATTTCCCGGCAAGATACCAACTATCGTAATGCAATTAATCCTTCCACCGGATTGGCACTTACCTTAAGATTCGAATTTAATTAGTTAGTATTTAAATGTATCAGTTAATAAATAATTTGAACCTTCACAGGTGTTTAGCAGGTGACAGTAGTCAACTATCTTTGTCATACGAGTTTAGAGTGGGTAAAGCCACCGTTTGCTACATAAGGACACTCTAAATGCCATTTACGAATATTTGAGGAACGAAGTATTACTATTGCTAATGGACAGCGACTGGTTATCAATCGCGGAATGGTTTAAAATTAGATGGAATTTTCCCAACTTCATTGGCGCTATGGGAAGCATGTTGAAATAAAGGTATATTCTTTTCCTTATTAAAGTTAGCCGAAAGTTGCTAGCGAAAAGATAATGCAGATAGTGTCTTGACTATTTCAGCCGAAACTTAAACTCTCTTTATACTCTCGCTCTTATCGATTTTTAAATTCCTTTAAACTGAAATAATTTCCCCTTCACCTGAATGATATAACCCGATCCTAAATTCGAGTTCATGGCTGATTTTTGGTGTATTCAAGACACTATCTGTATTATCTTTCGGCTGGAATTTTTCGGCTAACTTTAACAGTATATATTCTTTTCGTTTTATTTTATATACCAAAGATATATTTATTTACCAAAGATTCTCAAATTGGTAAACGATTCGCATTAAATAGCATAAATGCGACTAAATATGGTGAGACATGTAAGAGTGGTCCAGTTTTGCCGTATTATTTCTTGGATGATGAGGCTTTTGGTTTAAAGCCTTATATGATAAACCCATATTCTGGTAAATCTAGTATCGAAATTGTACTATGAAAATATACGTTAATCAAGGGCTAGACAAGTATCTGAAAATGTTTTCGGAATTTTAAGTGCTCGCTGGAGAATTCTGCGTACGTGTCTCCAAACTTACACGGACGTGGAAGACATAATAGTTCAGACATCCGTATGCCTGCATAATTTTTGTCTCCAAGAAAAAAAACTCTTCACCATCAAAAGACGCATTGCCCTTCTACTTTCATGGACCAGAAAATTTTCGAACAAAATGAGATCCGACATGGGGAATGGAGGAGATTTGGAGAATTTTCCTCAATTTTGAAACAAGGGAGTTATAATGTAGCATCAACAGCCATAGACATAAGGGACACACTTGCGCAACACTTTATGACTGATGGCTTGGTCCCTTGGCAGTGGGACTTTGTATAGATGTGCACAATTTTTAATATAATAAACACAAAATTTAAATATATATAAATGGTATGTATTATTTATTTATGTGAGTCATAATATAAAGTTGTGGGGCAAATATCGCAAAGAAGCGCACTTTCGAACTATACTGCCTTCCATGTAATACACTTGTTAATTGGCTATGTTATTTTTTTTTTGTATTGTTTTATTTTTTTTTTGTATTGTCAATCGTTGTACTTTTTACGCTATTGGCCGTAGGCACTTGGCGAAACACACTAATACTTAATAAAGACATTTTTATTAATCACTTGTTTTTTGTTTCGCAGTTATTTTGAATAATTTTCAAAAAGTTTAAAAAATCACTCGATCGATTTCGACTTGTTAGGTCAGGAGTATCTACTGATTTGTGTTAGTAAAAAATTTTGTTATATAGTAGAAAAAAGCAAAATATAAATAAAAGAAGGAGGGCAAAAAATAAAAATAAGCAATAAAAGCAAAATATAAATAAAAGAAGGAGGGCAAAAAAAAAAAAAAAAAAAAAAAATAAAAAATAAGCAATAAAAATTAATCTACGGATCGCGCAGGTGTGCGATGAGTCATAGGCTGAGTAACAAAATTCAAGGTATATTATTGCGTACGTGAGTATAGAAAAGGGCGGGATCTGTAATTGGTGAGAACCGGATTTCTCTCTGTTCGGTAAGGATATTTTGGTTAAGAAATATTGATTTTCTAATTTCGTAAGATTCTAAGGTATCTAAACGTCTGCCTTTGGGTTGTATATGTAATATATCTAAATTGTTCAAGCTAGCTGTATGATTTTCTGACGTTAAATGATTATGGAAAGTTGATTGGTTGCAACCAGATAAATGTTCCTTAGCTCTAACACCAAAATTGCGCCCAGTCTGACCAATATAGGAGAAACTACAATCATTGCAATTGATCCTATAGACACCAGATTTGGAAAGGCGATCAACTCTAGGTTTATTGTTAAAAATCATTTTCTTTATTGTGTTATTATTATAAAAAGCAAAACTAATATTGGTATAATTGGACACGATGTTGCTAATCCGTTGGCTCGTTTTTCCTATATACTCTAAGCGACGCCAATTTTCCCGCGGTGGACTATCCGGTGGATAGATACCCGTTAGAGTTTTACGCTTTAGCTTTTTATTCAATAACTTTAATATAGTCCTAGTTGCATATCCGTTATTCGTTGCTATTTGAAGAATTATGTTAAGCTCAGTATTATAATTTGAATTTGACAGAGGGATGTTTATTAGTCTATCTATGAGTGAGTGGAAAGCTGACATTTTAATATTATGGGGATGGTTTGAAGAACTAGGGATAACAGCGTCTGTATACGTGGGTTTCCGAAAAATTTTGAAGTCTAAAGTAGAATTAATCCTGGTTATTGTTATATCTAGAAAATTAATACATTTATTTTCTTCTTTTTCTAACGTAAAATCAATGGTGGGATATTGAGAATTTAACCAAGTTAGGAAAGAGTCTAACAGTCTATCAGTTCCATTCCATAGACATAATATGTCATCAACATATCTATACCAAAAGATTATATGACGAAAATAAGGATTGTTGTTTGATATGATCATTTGTTCGAAGAAATTGTAATCGTTGTATTTTCGAAATTATGAATTTTGGTGATGTCGACTGGTTGCTTCAATACCTCGTCTTCGATATCGAAGTATTCGATTTCAAAATTAATATCTGACACAAACATGCTAAAATGAAGATTTATTTGCAAACATTTTTAAGAAATAAATAATTACTTTTATGGATATCAGGCAGCTTCAACAAACAAACAAATCGTTTTATCACAATGAAAAAAACTCAAAATCTAATATTTTATTAATATTTTAAATCAATTATTCAAATTTATGTACCTGAAAAATAATGAACGCTGAATATGCCAATTCACATTTTAAAAATGGCTAGGTAATTTTATATTTTAGTACAGATGTGAAAAAAACAACATTAAAAGTTCTCGCATTAGTACAACTTGGTTGTGTTTTCCATAGTTTTGTATGTGTGGATTAAAAGTTTTGTGCCGATACACAAGTTTTTTGTCTATGTTTACCGTCCGTGTGAAATGCTTTGTAAAAAAGCAACCGATTTTTCGGTCGAAACCTACCCTAAGTAGTTCGCAAAACCGCATTGTTTTTAGATGTTTATAAGAGGTTGCTTCGGTTGAAACAAGTGATTTCACTTTGTGCTTAATCAAATTGAAAAAATTGGTTTTCTGGAAAATCTATAGGGGTACCCGGGGTGTTATATTTAAAAGATGTATACCTTAAATTGCATCAAAAGTGATTTGTTCTAAGGATTTCTAACAAATTATTACAACTAAAATGGATGTTTTCACTTTGTACGATAGACCCAATCCAATTAAAAAATAAGAATTTTCTGGAAAGTCTAAGGGAACAGTGGGTGTAGTAGTAATCAATATATAGTAATCAAAAGTTGTTTAGCTCAAAATCCCATAAAAATGATTTTAGTTCGTCGTTCGTCGAGAATATATATAAAGTTACTACGGTTTAAGGGAAATACAGTCAAACCTGTTAAGTTGGACACCTTTTTAAGTTGGTCAACTGGCTAAGTTGGACGATTTTGTCTTGCACCAACTGCCTAAGTTGGACGATTTTGTCTTGCATTTTTAATTATTCTTCATTAAAAAATTTATTGCTTAAGCTGTTGATTTTGATTTTTGTTTAAAACCTTTTCAAGTTGGGCACCTTTATAAGTTGGCCATTTTTTACGGAACCGTGAGTGTCCAACTTATACAGTTTCCACTGTATAGCAACTCAATTATTCGCACAATAATTGATTCTACAAGCATCGACAAATACGACATATTAATGTGCGACATTCAACCGTGTGACATTCAATTAATTCGACATTTATTTTTCAAAATAGTTTTGTTTGTGGAAAACAGTTTGCAACTAAAACTGCAACAAATTTTTTTTTGGGGATGAAATCAAAAATAAAACAGTCTATATAAAGACATTTTTTTTAGCGGGACGTTTATAGGTCTCAATAAAATAAATTTTTCACACATATAAATAAAAAAAAAAAATGGTAATTTGGAAATGAATTTAATAAAATTAATAATAATTAATTTTAGCAATATCCTTATATGGTGAGTATTTTTATAATGTAAAGCGGTTAGTCATATGTTTTTCTAGCAGACTGTTAGAAATTATGTCGATTTTTTTTATAGATAAATTTTGTGCTTGGTTCCTATCAAGAATTTTAATTTTTAGGAAATTTGTTTGCTTTTTTCTCTTTTAGAAAGGGAATTAGTTTTTTGATTATTCGGGGATTCACAGAAATTATACTTCCCTTTACTTTTTTTCTGTCTTATGCATTATTCTATTTGAATTCGAATGTGTAGTCTTATTACATAGTTAGGTTAGTGAAAATATTGAATATATACATGAATATTAGTATTTAATTTGACGATATGTAGTTCAATACCTTATAATAAATGAACACTAATTTTAATAAATAAAGAAAAAAAATAGCTTTAATAAATCCATAAATAAATATTAATATGGCTTCGACCAGCAAATAGTAACTACCAAAGAGGAAAAGAAATGTGTTATCAATCAGCGATAAAATTGAAATTATTAACAGATTGAAGAGAGGTGAATCTAATCTTATGAAAAAAGAGAAGATTACCAAACAGCTAGATATAAGATCGTGGCTTTTAAAAAACACATGAAGTTTAAGGTCCAATAATGACGAAGTCTGAAATTTTCTTTTATTATCAAATTTTATAATTGAATTAACTTATGAATTATTCAAAAATGTTTGGGAACGTGTAGGGTGTACTCGTATATACATAATATGTATGTATTGACTATTGGTAATAAATTCTGTTATGCCATGGGCTCTCTAATTTTTGGTTATGATGTTAACCAACATTCAGATTTTATTTGTGTGGTTTAATATGCTGATTCAACAGAATTTTTAACTCTGAATCAATTGTGGACTGTACACTTTTTTACGTAAAAACACAAATTCAATTTCCTTTTTTTTAATAAATTTATTTTATTGCCTTTTACTTTAATTTACAAAAATCGCCATGTGCAATCACAATGCCCTTTTTTTACACACCTTCTTCTTGCACGTATTGACGTAATAATAATAAAAAAAAACAAACAAAAAGAAACAACTCTATTTCCGTTCCACTGAACTTAATCAAAACAATATAAATGCATGCCATCTACATTTGAACACGTAATTACATTCAAATAATTAATTTTTTTTTTTATATTGTTTGAAATCCAAACGTTATATTTACTTTATAACTTAACATTCCGCCGCCTTTGAGGCGTCTGCACTCAATTGAGAGGCTACTTACATTCTAAACAAAATTTATATAATGCAACGAAACATAATTCAGTATATAATGTACATAATCTTCTTCAATATTTCTATATTTTAATTTATTTTTTTTTTTAATTTCTAATAAATGACAACAACTGAATCAACAGCTGGTGCAAACGACAATATATTGAGTAATAAAACTAACTTGACAACTATTATTCTAGTTCGATTTATCTGTGTCGGTTACTAGTGGTAATTTACAAATTTTTGAAATTGCTCTGCGAAAAACTCCATTTTTAGTTTTAACGTTAACAACTCTCACATGTCCGTCCGAACCAGTAAAAATTTCTACAATTTTTCCCAGTAACCAATTCATTGGATGAATGTGTTCATCCATTACCAAGACTATATCATTAATCTTCAAGTTTATTCTACAATCTTGCCATTTCACGCGATTCTGCAACGTATGCAAATACTCTTGTGAATATCTGCGCCAAAAGTGTTCGACTACTTGCGTTAAACGTTTCCACTTTGTTAAATGATTAGAAGGAACGTCAATTACAGATGGTTCTTTAATCGAGCAAATCGAACCGCCTGTTAAAAAATGTGACGGTGTTAAAGGTTGAGGATCATTTGGATCCTCAGAGACTGGATAAAGAGGTCTTGAGTTGAGAATTCCTTCAATTTGACTTAAAACCGTTAAAAATTCTTCATATGAAAAATTAATGTGTGACGCGACTTTCTTGAAATGTACTTTAACGGATTTAATCGAAGATTCCCATAGTCCTCCGAAATTGGGTGAACGTGGGGGTATGAATCGCCAATGTATTTGATAATCTGTACAAAATCTATTGATCTTAGCATAATTTGGGGATGATGTAAATATATGATACAACCTTTGTAGTTCATTTCGTGCACCTACAAAATTTTTTGCATTATCGCTCCACAAAACCTCACATTTACCTCGACGACTAACAAATCTCTTCAAACAAGCAATAAAAGCTTCAGAAGTCTGATCTGAAACTACTTCTAAATGTATACCCTTTGTGGCAAAACATACAAATAAAGCTACGTAGACCTTATAATTCTTTCCAATTCTATGATGTTTACATTTGATTGTAAATGGACCACAAAAATCCACTCCAGTAACAGCGAAAGGACGACTTTGTGAAATACGTTCCTTAGGTAAATTACCCATTAATTGTTGTTGGATAATAGGCTTGAATCGAAAACACCTTATACATTTGCCGATAATATCCTTTGCCGCTGATTTTGCATTTATTGGCCAAAATTTTTTCCTTATTATTGCTACGAGTAGTTGTACTCCTGCATGATGATTTAATTGATGTTCATATTTAAACAAAAGTTTTACAAAAGGATGGGCCGGAGGCAGTAAGATTTGATGTTTAGAATCAAACGTTAACTCACTCAATGACAGTCTACCTCCCACTCTAATGATTCCATTGTGATCCAAAAATGGATTTAATGATTTTAACCTTGAATTATTTGGAATTCCCCTTTTCTTTTTTAAACATTCTAACTCTACCCTAAAGGCTTCGGATTGTATGACCTTTACAAGCCCATTTAGTGAATTTGTCATGTCATTAGAGTTTAAATGAATTGAATTTTGGATATTAGGATCAATCGTTGATTTTGATTTGCAATTGTCTATAAACCGCAATAAGTAAGATGTGACTCGCAACAGTTTATTAAAACAACTAAATCTGGTAAATAAACCGAAATCATCATTTATATGATTTGTCAAAATTATTTTGCTCGTTTTTTGTTCTGGAACTTCAACTGAATAATGATTATTAATTTCATTAAACTCTTTATTTACTTCATCAATAATATCTTGCGGACCATACCACCATAAATCATTTGGGTATATATTCGTGGGCATCATGCCTCTAGAAATTAAATCCGCGGGATTGCGTTCTGTTAGAATGTACTTCCAATTATAATTAATAGTAAGTTGTTGTATTTGATCCACTCTATTGGCTACAAATGTTTTTAGCTTTGACGGTTCGGTCTTAATCCACGCTAACACTACTTGGGAATCACTCCACAAGTTAATGGATTCAAAGTCAATATTAAGTGCACTAATGACAATTGTTGTTAAATTGGACAACAGTAACGCAGCGCACAGCTCAAGACGAGCAATAGTCATGAATTTTACTGGAGCTACTCTTGACTTGCTACATAAAAGCATCGTACGAGTTTGTTCGTCTTTGTTGCTGGACTTAATATAAATACACGCGCCATATGCACGTTCGGATGCGTCCGCGAATCCGTGCAACTGCAATTTTGTAGCCTTTGGTAATATGACATGGCGCGGCAAGGTAATTTCTTTAAGATATTTTAATTGCTTGCAATAATCTAACCACAATGCCTTATCTTCAGGTTCAAGAGTGGTATCCCAGTCGAAACCACTTTTCCACAATCGTTGTATTAATAATTTTGCGACTATAATTACTGGCGACAAAAAACCAATGGGATCAAATAATTTGCAAACATTTGATAACACCATACGCGTGGTAACGATATCGTTTGGTAGTTCTACATTGACACGAAAACAAAAAATATCTTTAGAAGGTTGCCAAAATAAACCTAACGCCTTGATTGAGTCAATATTGCTGAACATATCAACCTTTTCCTGATATTCCTTCGGGATATTTTGTAACAACATTGGGGAATTTGAACTCCATTTATGCAGTGTAAAACCACCTTTGTTTAATAATTTAATTAATTGCGTTTGAATCGTAACTGCCGTCTCAATATCATCAGCACCTGCAAGCATATCGTCCACATAACAACTTTGCAAAGCAAAGTCGGCAGCTTCTTTAAATTCCTCATTCTCATCCATTAGGAGTTGTTTTAATGAACGCGTTGCTAAAAATGGCGCACTTGCGGTTCCATAAGTTACCGTGCACAATTCATACGTCAAAATAGGCTGCGATCTGTCACTTCGCCACAATATTTTTTGATATTTGTAATCCTTTGGATCTAGTTGTATCTGACGATACATTTTGGAAATATCTGTGGAAAACACGAAAGCGTATTTTCTAAATCGTAACACAATAGCGAATATGTTGTCTTGCGTATTTTTGCCTACACTAAGTATATCATTTAACGACACATTTGTGGTCGTTTTGGCCGACGCATCAAAAACTACGCGGAGCTTCGTAGTAGAGCTGCTGGGTTTTAACACTGCGTGATGAGGTAGAAAATATCCAGTATCATCGTTTGGATGTGGACATAAACGCATGTGCTTTAATGAAAGGTACTCCTCAATGAATGAAACATATTGTGTTTTTAACTCGGGATTATTCTCCAATTTTTTCTCAACATAATGGAATCTTGTAAGTGCCTGATGCTTTGAAGCTCCCAGTTTGGTAGGTGATTCTTTAAATGGAAGAGAGACCACGAACCGGCCATCTTCATCTCTACGATGAGTTGACATGAAATGAGTTTCACAGAACTGTTCATCCTTTGTCAATAATGTAGCTGATGGTACCGCGTCGATTTCCCAGAATCTTGTAAGTGCTTTATTAATGATATCGTCTGCAATCGAAGTTGCTACATGAAAACTATAATTTGGTTCATGATAAGTGCCATTTAAAATCCAACCAAAAACAGAATTCTGTAGTCCTGGCATCAAATTGGTTGAATTTAATTTACCTGGTCTAAGAATATCAAGAAATATTCCGGCACCTAGTAGTACATCAACTTGCCCCGGGGTTTGAAAATGCGGATCTGCAAGTTGAATTCGGCTAGGTATGGCCCATTGTGATATATTAATAGCAGTGGCTGGAATATGACCTGTTATGACTTTGGTAACCAAAAAGTTTAATTTTTGACGATATCCTTTTGACAATCTAGAAGTAATATCAGTCGAGATACTACGGTTTATGACAGACTTTGAATCTTGAATGCCTGTTATTGGAATGTTCACTCGTTGCTGATCAACTCCCAATTTTGTAGCAAAGTCAGGCGTAATAAAATTAGACTGACTCGCAGAATCTAATAGGGCTCGGCAAATATGGTATTTATCAACTTTATCCTTTATTAAAATCAAAGCGGTTGATAACAACACCCCTTGTTTAACATTCGGTTTTTCCATATTGCATGTCATTGTTTGTTTCGAATTTTGAGGCACTTGCGTGTTTGGATTTGAATTAGACCCGGATTTCTCATCTTCACCATCGGTACCAGTTCTAGTTGATAAATCTCGATGTTTCGATTTATCAAACTCATTATGTAAGAGTGTGTTATGTTTGAGTCCACACTTTTTGCAACAACTTTCTTTCTCACAAGAAGCTGTTGTGTGACCAAATGAAAAACAATTAGTACAAGCTTTCGCTCGACGTATTAAATTGTACCTATCATCAATTGACATACTACAGAATTTTGGACAATAAAAAATGGAATGACCAGTTACTTTACAAACATGACAAGTGTATGTTCTTGTGTGCCTTGTCGTTGCTGCGACAAAAGATCTATTGCCGCTTGAGCGAGCCGTCGATTTCTCAAAAGTATTTACTTTGGAATTCAACCCTTTAGATGCCTTCAAACTTTCTAAAAGATGGCATTTTTTGTTCAAAAATGCTAGCAATTTGTCCCAACTTCTCAATTGATTCATTTCTGTCTTCTTTATCCCATTCCTTTCTAGTAATTACATCTAGCTTATCTTTAACTATTTTAATAATAAGTTGCTCTGACAATCCAGAAACTTTCAACTTATGAGCTTCTAGTGCTGTAATACTAGCCGTACATATATTCAATAATTTCCTTAGTTCGATTGGACATTCTCTTGAACAACTTGGAATTGTCAAAAGTTGGTCGATGTACGATTCAACTATTAATGATTCGTTGTTAAATCTTTTATTTAAATATGCCCATGTGGAATGATAAGCTTCTGAATTGAATGAAATGTAGCCTATTGACTCCCGCACCTGGCCTTTCAAATAATTAAGTAAATATGTTAATTTTACTACATCAGTCAACATTGGATTCTCATGAATGATGGCCGTGAATGATTCACGAAAAGTTGTCCATGTTTTGTAATCTCCATCGAAATTAGGTAAATGTAATGTTGGCACCTTTATGCCGAGCTGAATTGGATTAATAGGATCACAATTAGACCTAATTTGAAAATCAGAGCATGGAAATTTATTTTGAAAATAATCATTTCTAGACACCTTTTGCGGATTGGAAGTTGGAGCCATGGACTCAACACTTTTATATACATCATGATCAACGGTATTCTGTTGAACGTCATTATCCTCAATTTCCCCTGCATTCCCATGAAACCTAACTAAATCATTAATTTCCGAATTGCCATCTTCCTCGTGACAGTCTTCAATTCTTATACATTGTTCCAATGCTAGTTTTGTTTCGTTACCTATCGGTTCGTTATTTTTATTTTGCATAACACTGCGAAGTTTTGATTTAATGATATGATATCGAGTTTCTACATCTCTGACCTCAATCATTACTTGTTCAAAATCATTGTCTTCTACACCTTCACATAATTTTTCTAGCAATGAATTGTAGTTCAAGTAAAAATTGTCTAAATGTTGTATCTGGTCAGTCACCGAACTAGCGTCAGTCGTCAAATCAATTTTGCTTGACAATTCCTCAATAAAATCTAATTTAATTAATTCAAGTTTCACTTGTTTTGTTAATCTTGCAAAAACTTTTGCTTCTTTTGTCGTCATTTTTACAACAAATTGTAATTTAATTCTACCGTAAACATAAACAATAATAACTCTTAAAATTATTTAATTTACACTAACCTAACACTCTTACTGTGATCGAACTGTGGCGATCTCCTTTCCTTCCGAAACTGATCGTTTATTGCTTTATGCAAGTTCCATGAATTATTTGAACATTTCCTCATGAAGCGACTTGAACTGGTTGCTACGAAAATTGAATCACGTACACTGATTACGATGATACTCCTAATGACATTTGTATGTGCGACTTTTGAATTACATACGAATTTTGATCTCGTTTAAAACGAACAAATGAAATTAAAAATCACAATGGATTATTCTCTGTTTTTAATCCAATGATTGTAAATTATTTAAATATACAATGTTGTATATAATCAATATCTCGATGATGACGATAATTACAGATTACAAATCCGGTTCCTCGATGGACCAAAAAATGTTATGCCATGGGCTCTCTAATTTTTGGTTATGATGTTAACCAATATTCAGATTTTATTTGTGTGGTTTAATATGCTGATTCAACAGGATTTTTAACTCTGAATCAATTGTGGACTGTACACTTTTTTACGTAAAAACACAAATTCAATTTCCTTTTTTTTAATAAATTTATTTTATTGCCTTTTACTTTATTTTACAAAAATCGCCATGTGCAATCACAATGCCCTTTTTTTACACACCTTCTTCTTGCACGTATTGACGTAATAATAATAAAAAAAAAACAAACAAAAAGAAACAACTCCATTTCCGTTCCACTGAACTTAATCAAAACAATATAAATGCATGCCATCTACATTTGAACACGTAATTACATTCAAATAATTAATTCTTTTTTTTTAAATTGTTTGAAATCCAAACGTTATATTTACTTTATAACTTAACAAATTCAATGAACTGATGTACAAAAAAAATGTTCTGGTACATAATTTGAAAATAAATAAACGAGAATTCTAAAAAATAATGGAATCAAGCGAAATTCCCGTATAATTTCTAGTTTTAATGAAACATTTAATAATCCGGAATTTTCGATTATCCGGAATCCTCATCACCAAGCATTCGGCATAACAGAGCGATATTTATAACATAATAATAAACACGTATACCACGTATACGTGACGTATACCACTGGACTCGTTCAACTTTTATTAAAATAATCTAAACATAGTCGCTTGACTCTCGTCTCGCAGGCGATTTACGAGCATTTGACTTAAGTCACCAGAGAAGTTGTAGTTTTGATTTCAAATTCTAATTATAAATTTTGTGGAAATATGTATGTTTTCTAGTCAAAACTTCGTCCAATCCGGAAAACCTATGCTGCACATTTTACTCGTGAATTGCGTGTGTGGCGAAATTCAAGCGACTCGTTTTAGACAGTTTGTGATTAGAATATATGTATATTGGAAATAGTTTAAGTCAAAACTTCAACAAATCCGGTGGTATAAATCAAGTGCTCGTAAATAGCATGAGAAGAGGCGAGATTCGAGCGACTACATCCAGATAAACTAAAAAGATTTTTTTCTGGAAATGTCTCAGTTTGATAGTTAAAACTTCAACGTATCCTAGACCACACGTCCACTGCTCGTGAATTAACTGTGAGATGAGATTCAAAAGCCCTTTTTTAAATAGTTCCAGACAGATCTTTTCCTTCAAAATTCGATCTTACATTTATTTTTAGTCATTTTGTTAATATAATTTTGTTTGTAACACCAATTTGCGTGTATTTTGTTCCATGGTGGATTGCCACAAGCAAACAATGTAAATCTCGGATACTGTTAAAGTTAACCGAAAGTTGTCAGCCGAAAGTGATAAAATCGATCATGCAGATAGTATCTCGACTACACCAGCCGAAAATTAATAAAAATATGTATTATAATGAAATGTCCCAGCCGAAAGTAATAAACTAAAAAATCAGCCGAAAACAAATGTGTCATAAGACAATAATTTATGTGAATATACTATTAAGTATATGAAACGTATATAAGAAAATTTCAAAATTTTATAAAAACTTGACGTTTAAAGTGTTATGTCTGGAAAAGGTCTCGTTTGAATCGGTTTGTCAATGTTCAACACAGCTAAACGGAAATGCCGTATGTTTTCGTCAAAGATCGGCATTAATAAATCGTTGCTGTATTGGTTAAAATTTCTTGCAATATTTTTTAAGTTGGCCGCAGAATTATTCGATAAAATATTATAAAAAAAATTTAGCATTGAAAACTTTAAATACCTCGGATCAGTTATAATATCGTTGAATGAAATGAAGGAAGAAATAAAATCCGAATCGCTGCCGAACAACCATCGACGAGCCGATCCAAAAGAGACCTTTTCCAGACATAACACTAAACGTCAAGTTTTATAAATTTTTGAAATTTTCCTATATACGTTTCATATACTTAACCCTGCATTACTAACGCTAAGTTTTATAACACGATTACTTACATGGGTCCAATGGACCCATATCCTTAAAACTCAATTTAGAGAAAAACCTTACCGCTCAAAATTAAAATTTATCCATTTTTTTAAAATTCAATTAAATTACAATATAAAATTAAGAACGAAAAATTAATTTTTTATTCATTGCCATTTTTACACAAATATAAGTAAAACACTTCATTTTTCATATACAAAACAAAACAAAAGATAAGCCGTTTCAAAAAAATTCTTACAGTGCTTAATTTTATCAGTCACACTCATCATATCGATGATTTTGAAAACCTAATAGATGACAAAAACATTATTTAGTAAATAATTTATTCATTAGACTATACTTTTTGACATATTACCTGTTGAATTGGCTGTAAAGTTTACATATCAACATCAGAAGTTAAGATTTCTGGATGCGTTAAACATTTTGGCTCGTTACAGTTTTTACAAATTATGACTAAATGGCTCCCACAGATATATTTGCTACATTTAGAACAAGTAGTTCTAGTTTTACGATCGGTCTTGTAGCTACATATTTGACATCGACTTTTGATTCCTGATCTTTTCCGTTTCTCTAGAGGCTGTA
This sequence comes from Nephrotoma appendiculata, assembly GCA_947310385.1. NCBI lineage: Eukaryota > Metazoa > Arthropoda > Insecta > Diptera > Tipulidae > Nephrotoma > Nephrotoma appendiculata. The sequence continues at coordinate 245,282,792 of OX371225.1, forward strand.
ATTCTTCCGAGAGGTTTTGTGAAGAGACACATTCCTGATTATCACTAAGTCTCTTTGTGGCAAATTTTTGTAAACTTAATTTAAGTTCTGAGCTCATATTTGAAGAAACTCTTCTATCAATGTGTGGTTGTATAAGTGCAAATGCAAGATGTTTTATAAAAAGTGACCGTTTTTTATACATTAATGGTGCATTCTCGGTAAGCAGCAGAATAATTCGTGCATTTATACTCGCCAAATTTAGTAACGAAAAAAATATAACTAATGGCCACCGTCGTGCATTTCGAGTCACATTGTACGTAGCACATAATTGATCGGTAGTATCAACACCGCCTTTCGTTTTATTATAAAATTGTATAATCTCAGGCAAAGATTTCGGAGAAGGAATAATTTTCCCATTACTGTGCATTGTAGAAAGTAATAATACACACTTATTTTTTCTGGGTACATATGATAGAATTGTTTTTTTTTATATCCAAAAATTGTTGATTTTACAACTCTTTTTAGCAATACAAAATGATTCAGGCAATACTCTCTTGTTTTTTTCGTATCGTACCTACCAATGTAGTTTTTTCTTCTAACAAATCAGTAGCAAGTGAATGAGTTGTAAACCAATTATCGCATGTTATATTGCGCCCAGCATTTTGTAGATGACTTGTTATACGTTTAACAATAGCTTCAGGTTTATTACATAAATTGTATGGTCCAGGTGGTTGTTGGCCACAATAAACTTCTAAACGTGACGTATAGTAGGTTATTGAATCAACGGCCGAAAATATTTTTATACCATATTTAGCCGGTTTGTTGGGTATATATTGTCTGAAGCTGCATCGATCCCGAAAACTTTCTAATTTTTCGTCGACTGTTATGTAACATCCAACATTATAGTTATCTTTGCAGTTTTTATTAAAAATGACAAAAATTTCGCGGATGGGTGCTAGTTTATCAAACAAACGACGCTCCGGACGTGTGTTGATGTTGTCGAATCGTAATGAGCTCATTAAAAATTGGAATCGGGTATAGCTCATAATGACCGGAAATATTTCTAGACCAATTCCATCAGTCGCCCATAAATCTCTGACATTAACATGAGAAGATTTATGCAATCCGCCTAGGTACAATAAGCCCAGCAAACTATTGATTTCAATAGTATCAGTAGTTCGAGCATGTTTAACATTTTTATAGTTTCCCTGGTGCTTCAATATATTTATACAGTGAAACCTGTAAAGTTGGACACCTCCACAAACTGGACAACTCATTAACATGGTCATATAACACAAGAACCAAGAAAAAAAAACGATTTTCTAAGTGTTCAAACCTTTCTAAAATGAACACCTTTATATCTTGGAAGCTGGACAGAAAATTTTGCACCAGAAAACTGTTTTTCTTGGATCGAACACTGCTAAAGTTGGACATTACAAAAACTCAACGCACACTTTTACACATACATACATTCTTTTAATTTTTATTTGTTCCTATTGCATATTCGAATATACATCGTTTGTACGGAAATGCACATGTATGTATACGCATTTTATACAATATTATCTTTTACTTTAGTATGAAAAATATGTTTGTATGCGTTATACATAGTATGATTTTTTAACACATGTTGTTCACAAATTTATATAGTCCCGTTAGTTTTTTATTTTTTATTTTCATGCGATTGTGAAACGAAACGATGTATGTTGTGTAGTGAAAATTTAATCGTTAAAAGGAAAAGACGGGTAAAGTGTTTGACGATTTGCCAGTGAATAAATGCATTTAAAATCGGTATGTATACATAAAACTACAAATCCGTTTTTAAGGTTTTGTTGGGAATGCACATAAGACATTATTTACGTAAATCTGTGTTCTGTTGCAGTAAAATGAACAGTAGCAGTAAACGACTTGGAAGTTTTTACTAAAACATTACTAACAATAAAAAAATGTGAATGTATTAGTATGTATAAATATTTGTGAAGTAAACATTTAGGCGACTCACGTATTTTCTACTTAAATTCTAATTTAATTTCGAAATTCAAATAGAAAATCAAAATTCAGCTTTTTCAAAAGTCACAAATAAATTTAAAAAGTTCAGAATAAAACAAAACCACTCTGGGCTAATTGCTCATCCATGCCTCTATGTTTTTCAGTTAGGCCTGTGTCATTTACAATTTCTAAAGTCATTTCACCCCAATTTTTCAGATTACGTGGTATCGATATATGCAAAGATTTAATGCTTGCAACTTATATGGAAAATTCGGAAGTTCTCGTTAATACTAAACCACTCTGGGCTAATTGCTCATCCATGCCACTATGTTTTCCAGTTAGACGTGTGTCATTTACAATTTCTAAAGTCATTTCACTCCAATTTTTCAGATTACGTGGTATCGATATATGCAAAGATGTAATGCTTGCACCTTATATGGAAAATTCGGAAGTTCTCGTTAATACTAAACCACTCTGGGCTAATTGCTCATCCATGCCACTATGTTTTCCTGTTAGACGTGTGTCATTTACAGTTTGTCAAGGTACAATTTAGACGTGTGTCATTTACAATTTGTCAAGGACAATTTCCATATAAGGTCCAGAGTGGTTTAGTATTAACGAGAACTTCCGAATTTTCCATATAAGGTGCAAGCATTAAATCTTTGCATATATCGATACCACGTAATCTGAAAAATTGGGGTGAAATGACTTTTGAAATTGTAAATGACACACGTCTAACTGGAAAACATAGTGGCATGAATGAGCAATTAGCCCAGAATGGTTTGGTATTAACCGGATCATATACGAATTTTCGCGTGCTTTCTCAATAGAAATTTGGACACAGATTTATTGAGAAGAATGTTATTTTGACTTATATACTTAATATTAATATAATAATTTATTTAATTTAAGTTTACAAATGTTGTAGAAAACGTTTATTATTTTTAATCTGGTTTTGTTTCAAATAGCTTTTAAACATTAGAAATTAAATTTATAAAAGGTTTTGTAAAATTATCAGATAAATCGCCTAAATGTACATATATACGATTTATACATTTTACTAATACATTGACAATGAATATTATAATAAGTAATGGTTTAGTAAAAACTTCACATATCTATATAGGCATGTGAAGTTTTTACTAAAACATTACTAAATATAAATGACGTCATTTAGTATAATTTAGGATAAACTTCATTAGCAGTAAAAAGAACAAAAAACTAACGGAATTATCAATTAAATCAAAAAAAAGAAGTGATTGACGAGCTGAAAAATGGGCATAGCCACAGACAAATTGCCGCAAAATTTAATATGGGAAAATCAACGGTATCCAATATTTGGAAAAATAAGGAATTTATTTTAAATGCTTGGGAAAATAATGTAAGCAACAACAGAAAAAGAAAACTTAAACATACATCAAATGAAAAAATAAACGAAAATATGTGGGAATTTGTAAAAAAGTGCAGATCTAAAAATATTCCCATTTTTCAAAACATCCCCAAGCTAAGCTAATGGCTACCCAATTAAATCTAAACGAGTTTCGGGCTAGTAATGGGTGGCTTGTGGCATTTAAAAAGAGGCACAACATAATATTCCGAACTTTGTCAGGTGAATCGGCCGATGTAAATTATGAAGTCGCAAATGAATGGTTTCAGAGGTTGCCCGATATTTTAAAGAATTATTTACCCGAAAATCAATTTAATGCTGATGAAAGAGGTATTTTTTATAGGCAATTACCTACAAAATCTTTGGTTGTTAGAGGGGATCAGTGCAAAGGTGGGAAACTGGCTAAGGAGCGTATTAGTGTTTTATTCTGTTGCAGCGCAACTGGCGAAAAATTGAAGCCGCTAGTTATTGGTCACTCAAAATGCCCAAGAGCATTTAAAAAACAAAACATTAAAGTCGAGAATTTGCCAGTTCATTATTACTACAACTCGAAGGCGTGGATGACCACAACGATATTCCAAGATTGGCTGATGCTAATTAACCGTCAAATGAAACTATCAAAAAGAAAAATAATTCTTTTGGTAGACAATGCTACAAGTCATCAGAATATGACGCTCTCAAATGTACTCGTCAAGTTTTTACCGCCCAATTTATCGTCGGTTGTGCAGCCTCTTGATCAGGGAATAATAAAATCTGTAAAAGCAAACTACAGAAAAAAATTTCTTCAATTTATTATCATAAATTTAGACAACTGCGAGACGGGAAAAGATTTTTCCAAATTGGTAAATGTCGTTGACGCCATCAGATGGATTAGCAGGGCTTGGGATAATGTTTCATCATCTACGATCACAAAATGTTTCAACCGTTGTGGATTTTCAAATTCTACCCGAGATGATATTGAAAACGACATCGACGTAATAGAAGAGTTAGATGCGTTTTGTCAAACCTTGCCACATAGTATACGAGATAATATCATGGGTGCAGACAATCTGGTTGATTATGACAACCAATTAGTTCACCATGAAGAAATAAGTGATTCGCCTGATGAAATAATCAGCGACATTATTAACATTTCGACTGAAAGGAGTGAATTGTGTGAACTTTCAAGTGATGAGGAAGAAGTTAATGAAGAACTCACGCCAGTCCCAACATTTAAAGAAGCCTTAACTTACTCGCAACTGTTAATCAAATTCGCAGCTACGCACAGCTTAGACTGTGTAAATAACCTTTTAAATGTAGTTACGGATATAGAGACAAAATGGGCTGGCGTAACTCAGAAACAAACCACAATCACCGATTTTTTTCAGGCACCAACATAGTCAGGCGCCATATGATTGTGCAGAATATTTTTTATTTTTAGACATTCATTAATGTGGGATTTTTTAAATGTGTGTTAATTTTATGTATTCGAATTATTATTTTGAATTGAAATAAATTGTTATTTTTATTTATTATTATTATTCAGTTGTTTGTAAATTATAGTTGTCACCGATTTTTTCTAGGGCTGAAGCCCGCCACACTGTTTGCCGATTGCAGTTCTACTTTTAAATAAATTTTAATTTCTATCTATTTTAAAACCACAATTATAAAATTTCTTAGAAATATTGGTATTCAGAATGATCAAAATAATTCATTTTCATGTGAAACATTCATAACTTGGCCACCTCTATAAGTTGGTGAATTTTTAGGGTACCGCGAGTGTCCAACTTAGACAGATTTCACTGTATATATATATATTGGTATTTTGTACAATATTGTCAACAAACGAAACAAAAATATTTCAACTTTCAATAGGTGTTTGTACGTTTTTTGAATTAGCTGTCAGGTTTGGCGAATTTATAAATATATTTTCAGCACGTGTTCTTTTTTGTGAAAATGGAGTTGTTCGCCAAATGGATCCATCTCTACCAATAAAATTATTTTCTACTACATGATCCACCTCCTGATCACTTATTTCACCCCCAATATCTTCTTCTTCACTATCGAGCTCAGCTAGAATAGCTTGAAGTCTCTCTTGCTCTCGTTCATAATTGCACATACTAAAAGCACATTGATTTACTAACAAACAACAGTACATAATTAAATAAAAATAATTACATGAATATAATAACGTGGGTCCAAATAACCCACAAATAATATACACCCACTACTAACGTGGGTCCAATTAACCCTTTACTAATACACACTCAATAATAACGTGGGTCCAACAGACCCAGACACCTTTTGTAAGAAGTATTGTTTATTCTTCGACCGACAAAGCACTACTGATAATTGTTTTAGTGTGGGGAAATGCCTAAATTATAATTACATTCTGATGTGAAGTTGGTTACAATTATGGAACATGCGATTTTTTTAATGTCATTCTAAATTGGGTCCATTGGACCCTAACGTTAGTAATGCAGGGTAGTATATTCACATAAATTATTGTCTTATGACACATTTGTTTTCGGCTGATTTTTTAGTTTATCACTTTTGGCTGGGACAATACATATTTTTATTAATTTTCGGCTGGTGTAGTCGAGATACTATCTGCATGATCGATTTTTTCACTTTCGGCTGACAATTTTCGGCTAACTTTAACAAGGTAAATCTCGGACCATATATTCGGGCTAGTTCATGGAGGTAGTGCACGCGCTTAAAAACAAATTAACTACGTTTATGATACGGCGAATATACTTCAGGTCACCGACCAAACGGCACAGTAGTTAAAGCTTTGGCGTTTGGATTGTGAGGTACTGGGTTGGAACCCCGCGAATCGCGAAAGAGTTGGGAGAGCCTTGGCGTTAGGAAAAATTGCAGGAATAATAAAATAAAAAATACCTCACTAAGTATTTATAAATTTTGGTTTTCAACAAATCATTAATTTTTAATGATTTTAACCACAAAGAATCTAATAAATTTGAAATTTATGAACCAAGACACTTTATAAATGTATTTGGATAAATCCTCAATAGAAATATCCATTTCACATCTGCCTGATGTCTGAAATTAATATATGTATCTAGCACTCTTAATACAATGGCGGATCTTTATTTAAAGATCAATTCAACCTGATAACCGTTATTTATTATCGTTTAATATCCCGTCCTTTCTAAATGAGTATGGTATTTTTGGCCCGATCGATCGTTACACGTTAATATGCTTGTACATTTTTGGGATTAAATTTATGAATTTATTATCCTCGTTGTTACATGTGATCGAAAATATCTCGATTACCTGAGTAGTAAATTTCATCGATTTAAATGGTTTGATATTGGTGTCATTTAGCTGCCATACGTTGTCTACACGCGCACAAAAGAATTTTCAGATGGGCGGTTGCATATTTGACTATAATACGAGTATATAAAGGTATTAAATGGTATTATTTATCAAATCACATACACGTAATAAAATAAATAATCGAAAGGTAAATATAGCAAAAAAAATGTGTAATGTCATTTAAACATACAACACCTGGGTTTTATAATATAATTGAATCGGGAGGTGAATACACAAACCAGCTAACCGAATATCTTTTGTGTGTTTATACGTTCCATGTAAGAAGAATATGACTTCTTATTATCTCGAATACTGTACGAGGAGACAGATGGGTGTGTAATTTACCTGCGATCTAAGGTTCTAACAATGTTTGTGTGGTTGATTGATGGTTATAATAACAGATAACATTATATTACGCTATCAAATGCCAATCATATGAACCGCAACCCAACAACTGTACACATATTCCACCTAACTATACCATTTCTTATAAGATATTACCTTTCAGATATAATTTACTTATCTAGCTACAAAACTTCCATTTTAAAATAAACGTAAAATGTTTTATGAGTCAAAAGCGATAAAAAAAAACTCCAAGATACAATTTTTTTATAAAGTTCTTATCTTTGTCTGAATATAAAATACTAAAAACGATTAACAATAAAATATTTAGTTATTAACAAATAAATAAATTGTCTGTGTCACACGGTTGGCCATACCGTGGAGGTAAGACATATTATATAGTTTTAAAAGTTTAAACAATTTTACTATGTCTTTTAAGGGTTATAAGAATAAGAAATATGGGATTTCTCGGATTTGAAATTTTTTGTTAACATTTTTGTGGTTTGCAAATTATTATGGAGAATGTGGTGGGTCATTTATTTTAGCTTGTGCTTGGATAATTTTTTGTCAGCCCTCTTAAATATTCGATAAAATGGTGAGACGCAGTGTGTGGTAAAACATTAATTCGCCAAAAAAATACAATTTGGAATAAATCACCCGAGTGATATTCTTATTGATAATTGCACATGGTTGGTTTATGCGTCATTATCAGCGTTTAAAAATGATCGATTTCCGTATACGATGAAGTGTTAATCAATAGCATCAGTCTAAATTATTTCGATGAGGAACATATTATGGCTGGTATGAATTTCCTTTAAACCCAAATTAATAGATTTAGAGATTAATAGATTAATAGATTTAGACCAAATGGCACAGTGGTTAAAGCTTTGGCATTTGGATCGGGAGGTACCGAGTTCGAATCCCGATAGAGGCCAGATGCAAAGGAAATTTTCATCAAAAGTTTACGATCTGTGGTGAACTAGAACACATTTATGACCTCCTGACGGAGTGCAAAACTCATGGGCCGACCCATCTTCCACAGGCTGGTATGGAGCTATGCAATGTGCAGATGGTGATAAAATCGGACCTATAACCGTACGTCCTCGATTTGGCAAGCAATGCCAAATGCCAAGTCAATTTATGATGTGTCAATTTATGTGAATTTATGTTATGTCAATTTATGATTATTAAAATTTAAAAAAAAAATGCGTAAAGTAGGACGTGAATGGCGAATCGCGAAAGAGTTAGTAGTGCTTCGGTCTCAGAACAGATTGCATAGATTATAAGATAGTCCTCGAGTTTAAGCAGTTTTCAATCTCTGCTGACTGTGTAGTCATCTCTTCGAGTTTTAGGATGGTTTTACATAATACTTGTTTTAAATTAAACTTGGCTGACTTGGCCACAGCTTCAAAAAATGTTCCCAAAACGTGGAGCACTATGTCGTATGAAATGTCAGGAAATCGAGTTGCTTGAAAGAAAATACGACAGGTTAGTAGTTTTTTAAGATTTTCACTTCTTTCTGTACGAAGAAGCTGGTATCCACAAAAATTTGTACCATTGTCGGACTGCTTGTGATGTCTTCTACTAGTTCAAGATGAACCGCTTTTGCTCTCAGGCAAAGCAAACAAAAACACAAATATTCAAACATTCTCAACTCCCGTTTTAGCGCTCGCTCTTGCGAGCAAGCTTATACAAAGACTTAGGCCGTCTGTCTGTTGGCACTATCACAGCAAAAACTATACACAGCAGAGAGCTCAAAATTTGCACACAGATAGATACTACTCTAAAAAGGTCACATTTAAAATTTGGGAACTCTAGGTCAAGTAGTTTTCGAGATATTTTCTAAAAGTAGAGGTCACACAGATGCGGCTGTCTACTTTTATTTTTTAAATTTTCAATTATTATTCTAAGCATACTTTTATCTATAATAAAAAGAGTGTTATTTCAAAACTAGTTCCTGTAATGTTTTTTTGATTTGCATTCTATTCATTTTTTGTCTATTGGGCTAATTTGTTGTATTAGCACCTTAGTTTTTTCAGAGGTTTTACACCTCTGTCCGTCCGTCTGTTGCATTTTTCCTATTTTATCGAGCGCTTGTTGGACAATTTCAATTGTCCGCTTCTACTAGTTAGAGACTTGATATACAAGTTCCACTCAGGAAGCTGGTAAATGCCTCATTAGTTAGTGTTGAAAAAACGCTTGGAATCTTCTGTATGCGACACAGCATGATTGAAGAAAAACGGAGAGTAATAACGATGGTATTGCGTGAAATTATGAAGATCTTCCAAAATCAATCACACTTTGGAGACAGTATCAGGGGCTGTTTTGTATTATGAAGTGCTTTACTGTTTTCAATTCTTCCACCAACTCAAAGTAGATTCTCTCTGTCCATGAATGGGTTTAATGAAATTAAATTGCTCGATTTGTTATTTTGTTGTTCGAGAGCAGTTCATAATATGCCCTTTCTGTTTGTATTCGCAGATAACTCTAAATGGCTTGGAGAATTCTTTCTTTCTTTAGTTTCACTTTAGTATTTTCCATGAACTGGATCACGAATGCAAAAATCCTGTGGAGTTTGTAAACCGATGACAAATTTTCATTGACAGCATGGAGTCAATTAATTCGTCGCACAGAAATTCCCCAAAGTAAATTTAATTTGATTGGTCGCTCTTCTTGTTTGCGTCTATATAATTATTTTGTTGCGTAGGCCAGTGTCTTTAAGGTTGGGTTTGCCAGTCGGGCCCTTTCTACAATATATTATGTTACCGAAAATTTGAAGCAAGCATACCTCGGTTAGCAGAATCTGCGATATTCATAATCATTGACGTTCGACTAGCCACGACTATTACCCAACAGACCCTAAGAACCCCCAAGGTTCATTAACTACATAACTCCAATCTATAGAAACGGCAAAGGCCTCCTTTTTTGGGGTGGTTATCTTGAAGTAAATTGCCGCGCTGTGAATGCACTCTCGCTAGCGTCGCAAAACCCACGAATGACCATGTTAGCCAACCGAATGGGTCAAATAATCTACTGGCTTCAGAAAGATCGACTATTTTTGTAAAATTTGCATGATTTTGAAGCGATATTTTAAATATAAATTTGCCATCTTGTGGATGCCAACGGACATCTAACACAACATTTATGGAGAAGACAAAAATGCTTTTGTCAATGACGTCTTAAAAAAGCTCCAAAACACGACTACTGACATCTATAAGTATAGTTTAGCTACACAGTAAAAAAAAATTGAATTTTCAACATAAATTTTACCAACTTTGTCTCACAAATTTAAATTTTAACTGTAACAATGCACAATACTATGATTGTTACGTGTATTATTTTCTCTCTGTTTTGAAAATTTCTGTATTTTCCAATTGGAATTTGAAATGAAATGTATCGTATAATTACAAACTAGTTCAACCAATTTTAGTTTCCTCTTTAAATTTGAGAGAAGTAATATCTAACGCGCACCAAAAATATAAGTTATTACATAGCTTTACTCGCAAATTTACGGTATAAATCATTTAATTTTCAATAAAAACTTATTTTTCAATTTCCATGTAATTTTACGTGAAAAGGTTCGGCAACTTTTGCCCACATGAAAATTCAATGCATATTTTTTACTGTGTACATGAGAAAAATAATAATTTGTCTAGTGTAATACTTGCCATCTATTATTAAATTGTAGCATTTTACTTCATAAATGTCAAGCAATCGAGTAAACGTCATCAACATGAAAACATGAAACTACTAACAAAAAGACCATACCGTAAGCCGTTTAATATATCGTCGAATGAGTTTTGTTATATGCCGAAACCACCATGAGACTCAAAGTAGGAGGAGGAAATTTAATTCAACATTCAACTCCGGTAGTTGAAAAGCGAGTTCCGTTTATTCCAACACCCATGAAATTGAAAGCATTAAATCGCCCACCAATGAAGAAATATTCGCATGGTCTATTAACATTCCCTCAATTCAACCTCATCTTGTATTGCCGCTATTAAAACACATTCAAAAGATGAAAAGCCATGAAAGTTGGAAAGAATTGCGCCTGATGGTGGAGATGTGTGACTGGTTGAGATGGTGAAATAATTTTGGTTCAGTTTTGCCATCCCCAAGAACTTCCTCATTTAATGCACCAGGTAGGAATGTGTTTGAAAATTAAAAATTATTATAAACGAAAACCGGGAAAAGATTCGCGTCCTCCAGAGTTTCACACAAGCTCCTTATAGGGAATATTTTATTCTGGACAATATACAGGCTGGTGAAAATAACATGTATCGAGCACCTATTTATCAGCATCAAAGTTTTCAGTCAGATTTTCGACTACTATGTTCGGGAGATTGATGTGTTGTTTACGGATAGGCAGGAATGCCCTCTATAAGAAGTTCCAGGACCAAATTCAAGACGAGCCAAGCCAATAATTTTTTGCAAGTTTTACAGGAAATTAAAGTTGCCCTTGTACAAAGTGAAAGATTAGTAAATAAACCACCGGTCGTTCAACAACAACCATTTAATCCGACTGCACCTGTTGGTAAATATGTTTAGGCCGATTTTCTTAGCTAACGTGCTAACCAACATTATTTTTAGTTCCCATTGAACACGGCGATGATAATAGCCAGAAACAGACCGAAGCTATGGTGCAAATAAGTGGACTTGCAATTTATAATCAACCACAAGACGAGTCGGTTGATGTAGATAAAAATTATGCATATTGCACACACAAACTGCTCAATTATATTTTATACAACGATCATCATTTTGTCGCAATTTCGAGATATAAATAAAGTCAAAAAATAATTTACAAAAAAAAAGTTCATAGCTTTTCTTTTGAAAGGATTTTTTGGGTTTAATTTTTTTTTTTTTGGCCTGTTTCCTACAGATGAACGAAATTGACGTTACGTAATATTAATATACAAACAGCCTACTAAATGGCCATATTTAACCTATTAGCTTGTGTAAAGCTTACCCCCCGATTCTAACGTACAGTCACAGACGTATTTTCGGTCTTAGCAAAAACTTTTGTCTTAGCGAAGACTATACACTTTCAATTCTTATTCTGCACTTCTTATTTGTCAGTAGTCTTAAAAAATTGTCTTCGTTAATATCAGCGAAATAGGTGGTCTTTGGAGTTATAATTTTGACATTTAAACAGAAACAATAATTATATGTATTTCGAATTGAACTGTCGCTTTTCGTTCATAAATTTGAAACAATAGCTGCGTTCCAATGGAGAAATTCAAACTACTCACAAGTACTTGTATCTACTCGCAGCTACTCATACTAGCTGTGTTCCAATGGAAACAATTTGCTACTCACAAGTACTTGTGAGTAGATAACCAAAGGAACGGGCAAAATTATGACAGCAACATATTTTGTTGTACAAAATCAAATTTGTTTGAATATTTTCAGACAATTTGGTAATACATATGTCAAAAATTGGTCATACCATGAAGGCAAAGCCTTAATCTGTGCGTACGCTGGCAGGAAAGAGGAGTATTGTGGTTCTAATAGTGAAAATGTAAATAAAATTAATTTATATATATTTATTATAAAAATCCACCGCTTTAATAGTCGAATCAATTCCATCAGTTTAATAATTTTATATATAGTATATGTATATGTATAATTGAATCAATTTAATAATTGTAATTAGTAGCTAATTGTAATTTTACAAATTTTATTGCAATTTGATAAGCAATTTTCCACAAAAATCCCTTATTACCAATCAATCGAATATAAACAAACAAAAAATTGTAATAAATATGACATTTCAACATAATCAAACCATCACAAAGCCATCTGTTAGATTTTTTGAAACTAATATACCTACCGTCAAATTTATGCGTAAAGCCACTCAGTTCGATTTCACGTGAAATTTTCATACGATTTTACCAAAGTGAAATTAGAAATCAAGAATTCCACTTCTGTTTTCATTTTGGAGTACTCAGTTTACCAGCGAAAAATCAAAGTGTGTTCAATACATCAAAGATGGTGCGCATAAACTCTCCAAATTATTTACATGTGAAAATAATGTCTCGGCACATTATTTTCACGCGAAATTTTGACATTTGTTTGTGTTTGGCGGTTAACAAATTGTTTAAAACCACAAATCTATAAATTCTAATTAAAGTCAATTTAATTTATTTTATTTATGTAAAATAAACAAATTCATTTATGTATGTCTACAAATTTATACGTTAAAATTAAAAGTTCTCCAAAGAAAATTTCATTTCTATTTCACGCGAAAATAAATAGATTTTTGGAGACCGCGGTAAAATTTCATTTCATTTTGAACTGAGTACTAAGCTTAACAGCTTTCAACATCTACACCATCGTTTGAGTATGAGTAGCTGCGAGTAGATACAAATACTTATGAGTAGTTTGCTTTCTCCATTGGAACACAGCTACTCAAACGATGGTGTAGATGTTGAAAGCTGTTACGCATAAATTTGACGGTAGGTATATTAGTTTCAAAAAATCTAACAGATGGCTTTGTGATGGTTTGATTATGTTGAAATGTCAGATTTATTACAATTTTTTGTTTGTTTATATTCGATTGATTGGCAATAAGGGATTTTTGTGGAAAATTGCTTATCAAATTGCAATAAAATTTGTAAAATTACAATTAGCTACTAATTACAATTATTAAATTGATTCAATTATACATATACATATACTATATATAAAATTATTAAACTGATGGAATTGATTCGACTATTAAAGCGGTGGATTTTTATAATAAATATATATCTCTCTTCGTTAGTAGAATTGAAAACTCTGTGACGAAAGAAAAATTCGAAGACTTTCTAAAAACTAAAATGAACCTGGATAACGCCGTGTGTATCAAAATTTCCCGCAACCAGGAAAACGGTCATATGTATGACTATACATCATTCCGTGTTAGTTTACCAGCAAATCAATTTTTAACTGCATTACATTCCACGTTGTGGCCTTCTGGACTACTGGTTAAAGAATTTGAATGGAAACGACGTCTCCAAAATTTTCGACTTATGGCACCAATCACCAACCTTTCTGAACATGAACTTAAGTTTCCAAAAAAGCAATCGGATTTTCGGAATTCAATAAACCACAACCAAATAACTTAAAAACTTCCAAAACGAGCAACTCTGCCTGCAACTTCAATGGTGGTTTTAATATACGTACTATGGATGAGGTTGATGAAGTCAATGCTGACTTGATGAATTTTTCACGCTATGAAAACCTCGTCAAGACAGCGAGAGTTAAAACCATCAAAATGAGAGATGCTGTGTGCGATTCAAATGGAGGCTTATTTCATTTTTCATCTTCAGAAAACTACTCAAAGACTCCAAGACTGGGTAATAAGTGCACATCTAAACACTGCGAAACTCAAACTGATATTGACATCAAATCAACATACAACAAATCAATCATCTCCTCATTTAAATTTAAACTTATGTTAACAAGAAGCATAAGTAACAGCCACCAAGAAGATTATATAAACGGATATGAGTTTGTTAAAAATATCCCATCTGAAAAATTCATGCATGCCGAACCACAGATTTCAACCTGGCTAAATGGCAAACACTTAATAAAATCCTCTATTTTTATTTGTGTTGCTTTTGAAGAAAAATTGGATAATTGCAATCTTAAAAAATATCTATCCCGAAATGGACTTATACTACATAACTTCTACATTAAATCAGTTAATGAAGTTACAAAAGTTTATAAAATCGGAGGTAACTACGTTATTGTAGTTACTCATCAATCTAAAACTGATTGCAGTGATCTAATCTACGCTTTAGAAACTTTAACATCCTACTTGCAGCATCGAAAAAATGAGCCTTTCATAATTACCTTGGATGTTACCCATCATGTCTACAAGGTTTTGCCAGTGTTGGATTATGTTACAAACTCTCCATTTAACAACATCAAATGGGTTTTAAATATTCCTTTCAATATGTCACTGCAGTATGAGAGAATGTTATCTTCCCGTTGGATTACAGGTGATCCCTCGAAGTTCTCATATGGAAACTGTACGGATTTTCCATCCACATCTCCGACTTTTCACAAGGTGTTGTCTGCAGAGTCCAGCTATAAGAATTTGATCATAGAAATAATGTTTTACATGAAACACTCAAACAGCCTAATAAAAAGCCACTTAAAGGATCATTACATTAAGAACATAAATCTATTACCTTTCTCCGCTGCTTCCTTACGACAATTAAACATATTTATATTTGACAACGCTACCAAACAATATCTCGAAGAACCGAACACAAAACATCAGTTTGGCTTCGATGGGAATAATCTGGTGCAACTGTGTGAAGACACAAACACATTTATTACCCCAAACAGATACATTTTTTGTTCATCGGGTACGGTAATTATGTTAGATCATCAGACTTACAACTCGTTAAACAATATCTATCTTAAAACAAACATAAAGATGCCGGATATTACAAATATTCAAGGTGTACCTGGGTGTGGTAAATCAACATGGATTATAAACAACCATAATCTGGGCACTGATCTTGTTCTATGTGCTGCAAAAGAAGGACTTGCAGATATAAAATTAAAGGTAACATCACGTTGCGAGCACAAAAACACTAACTTTAATAACATCAAATTAAACTACAAAACGATTGCCTCATACCTAATAAATGGTAACCGGACCTACGATACAGTTTTTATTGATGAGTACATGATGGTGCATGCTGGATATATAGGACTTGTGGTTATCAAAAGTAAATGTTCTAAAATATATCTTCTAGGTGACAAAAATCAAATACCATATATTGACAGATTACATCATGTCAATATGAAATTTTCCGATGCAAGTGCTTTTGTAACAAAGACTGAATACTTGAATGTAACGTATCGATGCCCAGCTGATGTTACTTCTGCTCTCAAAGAATACTACCCTAACATCACTAGTATGAACACAGTGGAATCTTCCGCCGAATTTATAAACCTGCCACCAAATCTATCATCATTACCTGTGTTAGAGAACGCTTTCTATCTAACTTTTACCAGAGCTGATAAACAATTAATCTCTCAGCTTAAGATACCAGAAACCAGTAAAGTCTTGACGATCCATGAAGCACAAGGTTTAACCTCACCAAATGTAATATGTATAAGAACCAATTCTCAACCTCTTGAGCTGTTCGATAGTGTACCGCATGCCATAGTTGCAATCTCTAGACACACAAAATCATTTAAATATTTTTCTCCGGTGGCCAATGATAGACTACACTCACTTTTAATGAAAGCTCGAACTTATACTATTACTCAAAAGGTAAATCAGCCCATAAAGTCCAAAAAAAGATCGGTATATGACAAATGTGCAATTTACTATCAAAACGTAAACAAAATGGCATCAAAAGCATCTAAATTCTACAAATTCGTTTTAAAATCAAACTACTCGTACCTTATTTATGTAATTTGTGAAACTTCATTAAAACCAGACATACGGAGCAGCGAATTTTTTGGCCATGACTACGTTGTTTATAGATGCGATCGGTCTCCTGAAACTAGTTCAAAGAAATCGGGTGGGGGCGTACTGATAGCAGTACATTCTAAACTCTGGAATGCTCCAGTAACTTTAGCCCCATCGAGAGTCGAACAGATCGGTGTAAAAATCAAAATCAACCAAACCAATCTAATCATCTACGCAGCATATATACCACCTCAATCAAATAGTGATCATTATGCAACTTGCATCGATGCGATTGATGAAGTTATTAATACAACAAACTCGTCAGATTTAGTTCTTGTGCTTGGTGATTTTAATCTTCCAAATATAACTTGGAACTTGGACCCAGAACTAAACTGTATTTTACCTTGCAATATAACAACAGATGCGGAATCTTTATTTGTGGACGCCATGCTTGGTTATAATTTATACCAAATAAACACAATTGCTAATAATCGTGATAGATTATTGGATCTTGTCTTCAACCACGACATTGACACCTTTAAAATTTCTGAATCCCTATTACCTTTTGTCATAAATGATGTTAATCACAAATCTTTGGATATTGTATTTGACTTAACTAAAATGGCGAGATCAGAACACCTACGACCAATGAAATACAACTTTAAAAAACTAACCGTGTGGGGCTACAAAGTTACCTGGAATCCATCAACTGGCAAATAACTCTCAATTCCAATGATATAAACGAAAATATGGACAAATTTAATGACATCATGCTTCAAGGCTTCGAAATGTATGTACCTATGTGCTGTAAACCACAAAATGCTCATTGGTTTGATGATAGACTAGTTAACTTAAAAAATCGGAAGTCGAAAGCGTATGCCAAAATGTTGAAAAGCGGGTTAGAAGCGGACAAAACTACGTTTCTACAATATAGTAATGAATTTGAAATTTATTTCAAATCTAAATACAGGTCGTATCTTAATCAAATTCAAGACAAAATTAAAGTAAATCCAAAACAATTTTGGAAATACTTTAGGAATAAACGCGAAATTGAAGGATACCCTGCTAATATGACGTACAACAATACCTGCTCTTCAAACGCCAAAGATATAGCTAACATGTTCGCGTCGTTTTTTCAATCAGTCTATAGACCAAGCGTTACTAGTGGATTGTACGAACAACCCAGCAACAACAACACATCAATAACTCCTCCTATTATTTTTGAGTACAACATTTTATCGGCTTTAAGGGGGTTTGGAG
The DNA here is from genome assembly GCA_947310385.1 of Nephrotoma appendiculata. Taxonomy (NCBI): domain Eukaryota; kingdom Metazoa; phylum Arthropoda; class Insecta; order Diptera; family Tipulidae; genus Nephrotoma; species Nephrotoma appendiculata. The sequence goes on from OX371225.1 coordinate 245,300,488, forward strand.
ATGGTTGCGGTCTTGACGATATACCCTCTTCTATTCTGAAGGAGTACGCTGAAATTTTAACAATTCCATTATGTTATCTATTCAATCATTCCTTAAACACCGGCGTGTTTCCTGAAAAATGGAAAATTTCAAAAATTACTCCAATTTTTAAATCGGGTAAACGTGAGGATATCTCATGCTACAGAGGAATATCAACTACATCATCAATTCCAAAATTATTTGAGTAAGTATTATGCAACAGCTTTAAATCCACAATTGCACGTCATATATCAATAAACCAGCATGGATTTATGCCTGGCCGATCCACATCGACTAATCTGGTTGAATTCACCAGTAAACTAATTAACGAGATAGAAAAACACCGTCAAGTTGATGTAGCGTACACGGATTTTAGTAAAGCATTTGATTCTATCTGTCATCATAAAGCACTCCAGAGTTTATTCAATTTTGGGTTTTCTCTCGATTACATAAATTGGTTTAAATCATATTTATCAAACCGGTGCCAATTTGTGATAATGGGAAATGCAAAATCAAACTGTATTAAAGTTACATCTGGTGTTCCCCAAGGATCACACCTCGGGCCTTGGATTTTTATTGTTTTCATAGACCGAATAACCGAGATAATCAAAAACTCAGACGTGCTCATATTTGCAGATGATGTGAAAATTTTTCGTACTATTAATGGATTGTTAGATACGGAGAAACTACAAGAAGACTTAGATAGATTAAGTGAGTGGTGTGATCGGAACTCACTATACTTAAATATTAAGAAATGCAAAATCATGTCTTTCCATCGTAAACGAAATCCGATAATTACTTCATACAAAGTCAACAACGAAGTACTGCAAAGAGTCAATGAGGTTATAGACTTAGGTGTTACATTTGTCGAAAACGCCAGTTTCAATAGGCATATTGAAAATTGTATTGCGAAAGCGAATGCCATGTTCGGATTTGTTAAAAGATGGACAGGTGAATTTAAGGATATCCAAACCTTATGTTCACTCTATTTCGCTTATGTTCGATCTCAACTGGAATACGCTGTAACGGTCTGGAATCCATACTATGCTGTACACATAAAAAGAATTGAAAGCATTCAAAAGAAGTTCCTGATTTTTTTGTTAAAGAAAAGTGACTGGGATTACGACCACAACTTACCATTCCATGAAAATGTGGCTCGCTTACCTCCATACACAACAAGATGCAGAGATTACAAAATATGCACGCTTGAAAATAGACGACTTCTCTTGGGAGCAGCTTTTATTGGTAACGTTTTGCTTGGTCACGTAGATTCAGCTTACATCTTGGAAAACATATCAATTCACGTGCCATGCAGAACATTTAGAAACCATAAATTTTTAGCACTTGAACACCATTCCACCAACTATGGAGAAAACAACCCAATTAATAGGATGTCTAAATCTTTCAACTTAATTGACGATGTATTTGACTTCAACTTATCAAAGGACAACTTTAAAAATATCCTTAAAGACTTTTTTCTAAATTTTTAATTCTTTAAACCAAAATTTGGTTTATATTTTTTTTTTTTTTATTCTGTTTTAAAGTTTTTTGTTGTTTTAATATAATTTTAACTATAACTGTAAATAATCTGAAATCATACATGTATATTACAAAATAGATTTCTTTAAATAAATAAATAAATAAAATTAATTTTATTTACATTTTCACTATTAGAACCACAATACTCCTCTTTCCTGCCAGCGTACGCACAGATTAAGGCTTTGCCTTCATGGTATGACCAATTTTTGACATATGTATTACCAAATTGTCTGAAAATATTCAAACAAATTTGATTTTGTACAACAAAATATGTTGCTGTCATAATTTTGCCCGTTCCTTTGGTTATCTACTCACAAGAACTTGTGAGTAGCAAATTGTTTCCATTGGAACACAGCTAATATGGTGTAAATTTGGTTTGGCAGTTCTACAAAAGTTATTGGATAGTTTATAATATATTATTTAAGACTACTGCCATCAGAATTTCAATGAAGACTTTAGTCGTAAAAAAAAAGTCTTTACAATAAAGTTTTAGCTAAGATGGTCTTAGTAGTCTTACCGTCAGAATCGGGGGGTTAATCTACTATCCAGTACGTATAAATAAGGTCCTGTCACCACTTTTTCACTGAGCATGTGTCTTGTCTGATCCCATATTAGTTTTAAGTACGTTATTTGGTGCTTTTGGTAACGTTTTTTGCTTTAGCAGATTGCTAATTTATTTTTATAATTAATTATGGTCTCTTTTCTCATGAGTTCATATTTTGAGGCAAACGCATTTTGCAATATCGGCATCGAAAATTTAATTGGGAAATTCTTGAATTAATTAAATTTTTATATTAAAAAATATTTTACATATTAATACCTAAGTTAAAATCACGCGCCATCGCACAAGCAATTTTAATCCTCGAAGATACCTTCGGTAGACGCCGAATCACCGTGCTTATGTTTCGAGCCATTTCCTGCTTTGGCCCGCGATAATAGGATCGTCCCCACTTTTGACACTATAATTAAGGATCCGATAAAATCACATCGATCATCAGCATGCACAATTTCGAAAATTTCAGCGATCAAAATAAGTTCTACCGAACGTGGTGTATACGAACCAAGGTACCAATTTTCGAGGTGTTTAATTCACGTACCTACTCGATACCGTGTTAATTGATATACTTCGGTGAATGAAACATAATATTCTTGAATGCTGTACGATCATTTTATCTCTAGATTCGGCCGGCCAGGTTTAATTAAATCTTCAATTGATAACCTTAAATATTTTACTTCATCGTTCTCGTTGAAACTGAAATCGAGAACATGTTATTTCTAATCGATACAATCACTATGTGACTCAATTAACATACTCACTCTCAAGAAAATCTTGGAATAATTTTTGACATCAGTGTATAAAGTTACGAAATCGACAGCAAGAAAGAGAATGGTCAAAATTTATAAATGGGACTGGAAAATTGTTCAAAATCATTTAATCGTTCATGAGAGACGATGCATCAATACTAAATTTTTCACATAAAGCGTTGAAATGAACACTTGAACACCATCGTCTAAAGTATCACGGCAATGAAACATTAGTTATCTTCAAATCTTGCAACCATCCTGAATGAGACTAAATGTATCAAGATAAGGGACGTTAAGAAATAAAACGCTTTTTTGTCGACAAAATATCTTTTATTTAAATTTAAACGAAGCTTTGAAATTTATCCATGACGGTCAATTTTTCAGCGATAAAAGAACTAAATAGCTGTAAACTAACTAACTTATTTGATGGAAAAAACACATGATTAATTTCTTTCAACTAAGCTTCATGGGGAGTTTGATATATCCATGTTATCAGATTTCGCCATACTTCGCGAATCTCACTCCAAACCGATTTTTCCTCAGCATCATACTGTTAATTTTTTTCTTCAAAAACACGTTTTGTTTTGATTCAGGTGTACAACTATGTCCTTTTGATGATTTGTATTCTTTAGTACGACCCTGAGATTCCCTGAGTACGAGAACGGCGCTTGCTTGGTGATCTGGAGCGAGAACGTCTTTGTTTTTCTTCCTTACGATGAGAACAAGAACTTTTTCGGTCACGTTCACATCTCTTTTTGGCGGGGTAATTTTTGATTCTTTTTTCAGCAGCTTTTTACTACACAGATAAATATTTCAAGGACACCTTGTTTATTTGTCATTTTTGGGTTAATTTTAGTTTAATGTTTGCTTCGAGTACAAAAAATATATTTTTTCAACCAAGGAAGTAGTTTTCGCAACAAATAATAAATATTTTTTACTATTGACAACTGTTAAAGTTGGGAATGTGACATCTAGCGCATTAAAAATAAGCTCATTGCGGGTTTTTTTCTTTGAAATTTTAGCACGGCATACTTTATGAAAATAAAAATTAACATACAAAAATATCCGGAACAAGCTTATTTTTTGCCGTCAGATCCACTAATAATTGTCTATTGAGAACTATAAATGTCCGGGGTAGTGACATCTACCGCATTAAAAATAAGCTGATTGGGTCTTTTTTATATGAAATTTTAGCACGGCATACTTTATCAAAATAAAAATTAACATACAAAAATAGACCCAATAAGGTTAATTTTTTGCCGTCAGATCTACAAACAGTTCTCTATAGATACGAATAAATCAAAAAAAAAAATTTTACGCACATACATAAAAAAAATGCGCAAAGAAATCAAATGTGGACGTTGATTGATTTTTGAAATCATAGAATCACGACGAAAGAAGTAAAGTGTGGCGAGGCTCAATGAGAAGATCAAATCGTTCAAGGCAGAAAACCGTGTTATTCCATCAACGCATTAAAATATTGATCGACTAGTATTTTTAAGGAATTTTAATTTTCATTAAATTTTTTGTTTTAATTTTCTGTAATCAAATTTTTTTTGTTGTTGTATTGATCTGTCAAAAATTAACGAGGGAAGAATTGTTATAACTTCACGCATATCAATTTCTAGCAGTCAATTTTACGTTACTTTTCTGATGTATAAAAAACTGCTGAGTCAATTAAAAAATGTCATTCTTGCCCTTAGAGGAAAATACTGAAGAGCAGCAACTATTTTTTTCCCATATAAAACTCAATATAATATTTGCTATCTCTTTTGAGTCATGTGGGAACAGGATGGTTATATAAAAATGCATATGGCTTACTCATATTTCGAAATAAGAAACCCCAAATCAGATGTTTATTTTTGTGCGCAGTGATAAATTATCGTGACGATTTAATTTTGTGCTTCTAAAATTATTAATTAAAACTTATTAAAAAAATAAAAACGTTATAAAACATTTACTGGTTTGTGTAGTAGTGCGTGGTAGTGTATTATTTTATAAAAAAAAATTACAAACTTTTAATTAAAATGAAGTGTATAATTAAAAATTGTAAAAATAAGCCTAAAAAATTTCAAAAAGGAGTATCTTACCATCAGTAAGTTTACTAAGTGTTTTTATAAAACAAAATGTAAATTATGTTAAGAAGAAAGTGATTTGTGGTAAATTTATCGTTAATTTAAGTCATAAATCAGAAAAAATTACGTATACAATTTTGATTGCCGGCATGGGTTTCTTAATTTGTGTTTACACTTTTTCTACCAATGTCGTATTTTTTATTGTTGTTTAATAAAACGGCGGATATTTCATGTGGTACGTGCTTTGATTTTTATAATTTATTTTTGTTTTAAATACTGTACAACTTTTTACAATAATTTCAATGTAAATATTTGATTTTAGCTTACCAAAATATGGAGAATTAAGAAAAGAATGGTTAAAATCAATTGGCTTGGGTGAGCAAGATGTAATAAGTAGAAATGCAATTGTTTGCTCAGTACATTTTGAAAAGCATTGTTTCATGCCACAGAGAAAAGAGAATCAGAGGAGATCTTTAAAAAAATCGGCCATTCCAACCTTGTTCATGGATGGTTCAACGTGCAGATTTAACGTCGATGAAAATAATCAAGAAAATACATGCCCAAATATTAATCAAACCGAAATCCGTTATCATACTGAAGAAAACATAGTTGGATGCTCCGAACGCAATTCTAAATGTATATCCCAAGACGTTTATCCAATTTCTATAGAAGATACTGACGATATTATTGGAGCTAATTTTGAAGTTTCTTTTGATGTTCAGGAAGATCCATTCTATTCGTTGAAGTTATTGCGTGATGTAGCAACTGATGCGGACCATATTATGGAGGATAATTTTGAAGTTTCTTCTGATGTTGAGGAAGATCCTTTCTATGCATTAAAAAACCAGGATTATTTACCAACAATTGACGTAGAACCTGAACTTGTGGTATCCGGAACTAATAAAACTTTGTATAATCGTGAAGATATTAAACCAACCAATCAACAATTTAATAGAATAACATTAAACCAAGCAATGGCCTCATCAAGTGTTGATCGTTCTCCGTGTTCAAAAAACCAGATACAAACACAAAAATTGCGATTTTTAAGGACTAAATACAATAATCTTAAAAAAAACAGGAATCTACGACAAAAAATTACGAGACAAAAAGAAAAAATTATTAATTTGGGCCAATTAATTGACGAACTTGAAGAGAAAAATTTGATTAGCTCTTGTGAGAAGGATAAATTTTTAAACCATTCTGACCCAAATTCAGTTTTTTTAAATATATAGATAAAATTAAAAATCGAAAGTTAGGCAGGAAATATCCAGAAGAAATACGGAAATTTGCTTTAAATTTAAACTTTTATTCTCCGAAGGCCTATGAATATGTTAGAAACCAATTTAAAAACTGCTTACCTCACTCTCGAACACTTGCTAACTGGTATAAAGTAGTAAATGGGAATCCAGGTTTTACTTCAGAATCTTTTCGTACTCTAGAGTTGCTGGTTCGAACAAAAAAAGAAACAGATGAGTTCGTTATTGGAAATGTATGCTTGGATGAGATGTACATTCATCCAAAATGCGAGTACGATTTTCACACCAAAAAAATATCTGGATACGTTGAGTTCGAAGGTAGCGACCCAAATGATAATACTTTAGCTACCCAAGTAATTGTGTTTATGTTTGTCAGTTGTACTGCTCATTGGAAAATTCCTCTTGAATATTTCCCTATTAGAAGCTTAACAGATGTACAAAAAAAAAATATGATTGAGTTTTGTTTACGTTTATTACACGATATTGGGGTTGTAACAATTGGAGTGACTTTTGATGGACTATCAACAAATTTTACTGTAACTCGACAACTAGGTTGTAACGTTAATTTTCCTAATATAAATCTCGCTTTCAATTTGCCTGGTATAGAACAAAAATTTCAAATTTTTTTTGATCCATGTCATATGTTAAAACTTGTCAGGAACGTTTTAGCTATTAAAGGCCCTTTAATCGATGGTGACGGCCTTACAATTTCATGGCACTACATAGAAGAACTATATAAGATTCAATCGGAAGAAGGTTTCCATCTCGCGAATAAATTACGAAAGGCCCATATATATTTTAAGTACCAAAAAATGAAAGTTAATTTAGCAGTTCAGACATTAAGTAATTCCGTAGCAAATGCATTAGAATTTTGTGATAGTGTTTTAAAATTGCCATAATTTAAAGGGTGTAGTGGAACAATAAATTTTATTAGAGTCTTCAATAATTGCTTTGATATTTTAAACAGCAAAAAATTTCAAGAGTATGGTTTAAAAAAACCAATATCCCAAAGTAATTTTAATTTTGTTCTAAATTACGTTAAATCATCAATTGAATATATATCTAAATTAAGGTTTCTATCCAACGGTATTAAAGTTATTAAATCTGAAAGCAAAGCGGGATTTATTGGAATGATTAGTTGTCTTTCTAACATCCAGGTTCTTCATGACACTTATATAAACACACACCTGTTGAGATATATTTCGTTCTATAAATTAAGTCAAGACCACATTGAACTATTTTTTTCAGTTGTTCGCTCAAGATTAGGAAGAAATACGAATCCAACTCTAAAACAATTCATCACTTCATACAAGCGTATTTTAACACACGTTCAATTAAGTAACGCCTCGTTAGGCAATTGTATTCCTCAAGCAGAAGTTTCTATTTTGAATGTTTCCAATTTTAATTCCGATAGTCTTATTAATTATTCTATTAACCGACGTGTAATGGTTGAAGAAGCTTCATCAGATGATATTTAAATTGGTGAAGAAATTTCTGAAGAAGATGAACCTAATATGTACGACGAAGATTTTTTTGGATACCCAATTATATTAAGTGAATTTTCAATTAATGTTATTGAATACATAGGGGGATTTATAGTCAGATATTTATTTAGAAAATTGAATTGTGAGGACTGTTACAAATTATTAATACAATGTAATTCTTATAAATCGCTAATCAATTTAAAAAATAAGGGTGGTCTTAGTATTAAAAATTTGTAAATACTCCGAAGCAGTATAACGGGAATTGGCGATTGCGAACTACAAAAACATAACGCAATTACAATCTAATTCAAAATTGTTTAAAAAAGTAAGTTATAACGTTCTTCACAACCTAATTAATGCAAATATTTTCAATGATGAAGATCAATATAGTCATTCACAAGAACACGTTAATTTGTTAGCTCATTCCATCATAGAAAAATATTATGACATCCGGTTGAACTATTTTTGTAAACAAAGGTCATATAAATTAACAAAAAGAAACAAGTTTATTTCTTTATTACATTTTAAGGGAATGTAAAATAAATAAACGTAGTTCTTTTATAATTTCTATTTTTTTATATATACATAATATTATATTTAAATAAAAATATTTAATGTACTTATATTAAGTAATAAAAATGTAAATAAATTTAAATACATTTTTTAATTTAACTTCCTAACTTCATTGTATTCGGTCGTAAAAATACTAACTACGGCCCTCTTGATTTATTCGCTTTCTCTTTTACCCTCCGAATTTGACTCAGTTTGACAGCTGCAAACATTCACTCTTCAGTATTTACCTTTATGTTCTTGCCATTCTCACGAGTTGTGTTGTGTAATTAAAATTTTTAATAATATAACATCTAACAATGTATCGATTTTAATTTTATTTGGTTACCAATTATAAAAGACAAGCGACCCGTGCGACCCATGCAAGCATGGGTCGGAATTTATGATTTGATTAGAAATAAAAAGATGAATTAAGAAATCAATTTTAAGAAAAGTTACTGATACCGCATTGTCTGGCAAATTGCACACACAGGTGGTATATACAAACTTTGTATTTAAATGGAAAGATGTAGAGCGGCAGTTAAATAAAAATTTAAAAAAAATACGAGAAATAATGAAAAGAAGACCAAGAGGCTGATGAATCAATTAGACCTGTATGGAAATGGCTGGTAGAAGGTAGACAACCGCATTGGCACGAAATTGCATTTGCAAGCGCCGCTGTTAAAAGTTATTGGACGCAGTGGCACTCGCTGAGAATAGATAACGGAATACTAGTAAGAGTCTGAGAAACAGTCAACGGTGACAATAATAAACATAAAATTGTGCTACCTGCTAATCGGATACAGGGAGCAACAATACAACGTTGGAGCGCCATCCAAACGAATAGCAATAGACATTGCCAGCTCTTTTGCAGAAACAAAAGATGATAATCGTTACATACTGCAGCCGATACATTTGTGAACAATTAAATTTTCAAGGTAGAAATTTCGAGTCGTCCGTGTTTCAAGAACTGTGCAAAATACTTGCCATAAACAAATCTCGTACCACACAATTACACCCACAATCAGAGGGAATGGTATGGGGTTTAATCGAACACTGGAATAGCATCTGCGGAAAGAGTTCAATGCCAACCAGGATAGGTGGGATCGATGTATACCCCGATTCATGTTGGGGTATCGCAGAGCAGTGCATGATACAACAGGAAATTCATCTGCAATGAGTACGTACCGATCTAAGACGGAGAATGAACTGGGTTCATAATGAAGTAAAAAGCAAAATCGCAAAGGTCAGTGACAAAATGAAAGCTAGGTACGAGGGCAAATCAAAAAGTCTTGCATTTTTTACTTCATGGCTTTTGGCTGGACAAAAAAGTTCGTGCAGAGGTAGCTGAAATTTCACATATTCAATATGTGAAACAAAAAGCTAAACTGGATGTGTTGCGAGATAAGGCTTATCCATTTAACCGTAGAGGTAATAGTGGTTCGTCTGATTTCCAATTTCATCCACGTTTTAAGAACTTGTCCTCAGTCGTTTTCCGTGATACAGAGGTGCAAATGCTTAGCAACGGAATGAATTTTGCCCCTACGCCAAACAAAATCGACCTTCGATCATTCGAGAATCTGGCTGTAGATGCCGAAACAGCTTTATCTGGCCAGATAACCCAAATAAAATCAGCGTGTGCGTTACAAATAAAGAAAGGTATTGATAACTCTTCTTCTCCGATAAACTCTTCTTCTTCTGCTGCTTCTAATACTAACCTCAAAGTGATTGGTGCGATAAAGAAAAAACTACGTGACCATGACCTTATAGCGTGTAAAGCGGTTAAAGGCAATATAATTACCGTGCTCACAAAAGTGGCTTTTTAAAATTTCTGATTTTATTGCAGAAAGCAAAGCAATAGAGCTTGGCAGAGATCCAACTAAGTCTTTTAAGACTTCGGTTAGTAAGTGTATCAACCAATGCCAGAAGTTATTTGATGGAACTGGTTGGAAGTACTCTGTCATGAATCCATCTGCCCCGATCCTTTATGGTTTACCAAAAATCCATAAGGAAGGCATTCCGATTAGACCAATAGTAGCGTATTGCAATGCTCCTGCCTACAAGCTATGTAAGGGTTTCATAAATTTTTTGGTATAGATATGTTGATGACATATTATGTCTATGGAATGGAACTGATAGACTGTTAGACTCTTTCCTTACTTGATTAAATTCTCAATATCCCACCATTGATTTTACGTTAGAAAAAGAAGAAAATAAATGTATTAATTTTCTAGATATAACAATAACCAGGATTAATTCTACTTTAGACTTCAAAATTTATCGGAAACCCACGTATACAGACGCTGTTATCCCTAGTTCTTCAAACCATCCTCATAATATTAAAATGTCAGCTTTCCACTCACTCATAGACAGACTAATAAACATCCCTTTGACAAATTCAAATTACAACACTGAGCTTAACATAATTCTTCAAATAGCAACAAATAACGGATATGCAACTAGGACTATATTAAAGTTATTGAATAAAAAGCTAAAGCGTAAAACTCTAACGGGTATTTATCCACCGGATAGTCCAACGCGGGAAAATTGGTTGCGCTTAGAGTATATAGGAAAAACGAGCCAACGGATTAGCAACATCGTGTCCAATTATATCAATATTAGTTTTGCTTTTTATAATAATAACACAATAAAGAAAATGATTTTTAACAATAAACCTAGAGTTGATCGCCTTTCCAAATCTGGTGTCTATAAGATCAATTGCAATGATTGTAGTTTCTCCTATATTGGTCAGACTGGGCGCAATTTTGGGGTTAGAGCTAAAGAACATTTATCTGGTTGCAATCAATCAACTTTCCATAACCATTTAACTTCAGAAAATCATACAGCTAGCTTGAACAATTTAGACATATTACATATACAACCCAAAGGCGGACGTTTAGATACCTTAGAATCTTACGAAATTAGGAAATCAATATTTCTTAAAAGTGTCTATTCCATGAGAAAATTTTACTGACTGCAAAAATAAAAGCGAGAAAAAAATATGGATTTACTGGTTGTGTACGAAACAAAAATTTTACTGAGAAAATAATTATCATTGTGGTAGTGTGCTGCCATAACGTGCTATAAAAAAATGTAAACTTTAGCACTTTTTATGGCAGCATTGTCAACACATCTACAAAAAATGTATGTAAAGATAAGAAATTATTTTCACATTCACACAAAATAAATCGTTCGCCATTTTTATAGTCAAATGTCAGTTTGTTTTTTTATTTCGATACCTAAAATTCGAGTTTTGTTTACATTAGTGAATATTAGTGTTTTTAACGTTTTTTTAGGTGTTCAAATATACAAAAAAATCTAAAAACTTGTTATAAAATACAAATAATTTTATATTAAACTACATAATAATAAATTAGTATGGAAAATTACGGTAAGTTTGATTGAGCATTATTTTATTTGGTGGATGTAGCATCAAAATATTTTATTGTGTGTCGACGAAATTATTAGACACGTGAGAATTTTGTATTAATCTATTTATATAATTACAGCACCGAGTAAAAAAATTGTCGTATTGGAAAATATCCGGGTTGAGCAAGTATCGCAACTGGACGACAGCGGCAATTCCCCGATACAAAATTTTTTTGCCAGCTATGGTGAAGAGTACGATGAATACTCAGCGTCCGCAGAAATTACAAACATTACCGGGTATGTGGATGAGTGCGACGGTTACTCGGAATCAAGATCACTGCTATCACCCATACCGGTATCCACGTTCACGAAACCCACAGCCACTCCAGAAATCATGGATCTTGAGCCCTATACAGGTAAATATAACAAATTATTGCACTGTAGACTCGCCGTGGTTTCCATTTATACAGTGTTGTTGAACACTGCAGTCGCATACTCCATATTGAAACCACGAAACTAATTCAAATTACAGTTTAAGTTATTTTGATTAGTGTTATATTTTATTATATTCATTGTTTTCGATGACTGAGTGATCATCTTCGAATTGAAGTGTTGTGATTTTCGGTTTTTTATTTGTTTCGTGATGTCCTATTGTCGTTTTAGTGAATTGTGTGTGATAAGACATGGAACATTTTTACGAAACTCGAATATTGGATCATTTATGGGAAAAGAAGGACGAATGTGTTCACCTCGGTTTTTGTTCTATTTCGAGCAATGCCTTCATAGTGTCGACAAAACATCAGATACCACAAATAAAGTTGAATTCAAACTCGAGGACGATATTTACAAAATGTTGCGAAACGAATTCATCATCACAAATAACAGTTCAGCTTCGTTGTTTTCAATTCCATGAAATAAGAGATTCGTTTATATAAATATGGACGAAGATATTCGGGTCGATCCACTACTGGATGCGATGAATAATTTTACTAAACTAGTTGAGAAACCGATAGTCAGCAAAGAGGACTTTATCGAATCATTTAATCCGTGTCCTGGATTCGCTCGCCCATGGAATACAACCACGGCCAATGAGGATGATTTGGTTGGCGGTAGTAAGTCTGAACGATCGATATTAAGCTTCATTAAGAATCATATCAATGAAGTAATTCAAGTTGGATTTGACGACAGCATGTCGCAATTTCGGGGGAAAAGTCATTTTGTGAAACCGAATGTAAAAGAAAATTCAAACAATCCAAGCTTTGAAGCAAGTGATTCCGATTATACAGCTTATCTTGAAAATTTTGATAAGATGATTGATACTGATGAAAAATTCTTCCTCGAGTGCAGTGAATATGGGTTAGAACGGGCTCAGTCCACCTATAATGAACTTGTACCACATCATTACAATTTACAACAGTAATGTGCATAATCAAAATCTGCAAGAGGCGTTCTATGTACTAAACAAATTTGCTCAGGGGCCTATGTGCTAATCGAGTGTGACAAACAATTACGATTTGCATACGACAATTTATGGAAAACGAGGAAACAGCTATGCGAATTTCTCAGCTTACGGGGAAATCCTTGCATACTTAATAAACATGATGTCAACGATCGTTTTTGTTTCCAGCTGGAATTGTGGAGAAAGCAATGGACATCGTGATGACCCATATACCGTCAAAGACGCAAACTACAATTTTTATCAGATTATGAATAAGAATTGTGTTACCTGTGCTGAACTCGAGAAAATAACCTTCCCAATATTTCAACCATCAGTAAATGACTTTCGTGCGGCCTCAGTATCTAGTGACAAACTAGCAGCAATGATGAACTGGGAACATTCAAATTCCGATTATGTGATTTCACAAACCTCGCCGCAGGGTGGTAATTCCAATCGAAATACTTTATCCTATTCGTATCTGGATTATTTAGATAATTTGGATAAAGGTCTCAATCCAGCGGATAAGATACCCAAACGAAGAACAACAATGAGGATGATGGCGATTCGATCAATGAAGTCGTTATAAAGGTGGGCGATATAGATCTGAATAAAGAAAAGAGCGTGATACGACAAGCGTCGACAACTGAATAATTAGCAGGCATGATTCATTCCTTAACACCAGTTGGATTGCTACTATTATTCCCGAGCTGGTCACTAGTTTGTAATGGTCCAAGCTTAGTATACAGCCATAACACTGGCCTGCCGGAACATGTACAAAACGGATTTATAACTGGAGCTAATTACCTGCTACCATGACCGGACAAGTGGTGCAGTGGTTAAAGCTTCGGCACTTGGACCGGGAGGTACTGGGTTCGAATCCCATCAGAGGCTAGATGCAAATCGAATTTTCATCAACGATTACGATCGGTGATGTTAATAAACACAACTAAGACCCTCTGATGGAGTACAGAATTCAGCGCCGACCCACCGTCCATGTCAATGTACAGGTTGACATGGAGCTTGCAATGTGCAGGTGGTAATACTGTAGTTGTGTGAGTAGGTGAATAGGTGAATGGGTTAATGATGTGGCGTGAATGCGTGGTATCACAATGGGCCAAAAATGGCCTAAGTGTCAACCACTGAAACCTAAACCCTACCTGCTACCATGGGACCTACTAGTTAGATTGGAACATGCCGCAGAATGGGCGGCTTCGTACAAGAAAACCAGAAACCGTAAAAAACTATCAAGTAAAACCCCAAAATAATGTGTTAGCAAATACCAATGCAGTATGTAGTCTAAAAATATTTGTAGGAAACGAATACGAATGTCCGTGAGGGCATCGGTTTATTATGAGCGCCCCAGATAAAGTACTTTGAGTTGGTGGTTCATGAGGTTTGGTGCGGGAAAGTGGAAGCAAGGTCGTATTTAATGATATGCCACTGTATTTCCCATGCCCAGGCAAAGTTAACTTAAATCTTAATTTTAAAAATATTTTTGCAGTTGATATATGATTTAATTTAATAATTTTCAGAATCGATCGTCGATGCTGTACGATCCAGACCACCACTGTGGAACATCCAGGATAATAATTTCAGAAATCGGGTATTGAAAAGAAAGCTATGGACAGAGGTTACAAGTGACTCAAGTAAGCATATTTTCTAAATCTAAATTGATTAAATTTAATTAAAAATTTCGATAGAAATTTTAAAAATCTAAACAGATCTGCAGAATACCGAAACTAATGTTTTACGGGTAAAAAATATTGGGAGAACATAAAGGCCTCATATGTTCGATCGAGGAAAAGACTACCTAGTGGTGCCGCTGGAGGTAGCAAAGAATATAAATTTGCCAAAATTTTGTCATTTTTGGATGATGTGGGTGAACCGAGAAGGTAGGTATCTTTAATTCTTTTATATTTTTAAGAATACCCAAATTAAACAACTGCACTTTAAAAATATTGGGTTTTTCTTGTAACTGTGGTTCTTAATTTGGATAATCGGTTGTATTACCAACTTTTATCTTTGTAACTAATTTTTATTTCATCCTTTGCCTAGAGATACAGATGTATGTGGCGATAAATGCTTCTTTTCAATAAGTGCTTTTCCTTATAATAAATAAAATATGAAATCAAAACCAAACTGTTGCATCAATTTATTTATTTGCCTCGCTCGGGCTTCGAACTGACTTTTGCATGTGTATATTATATATTTTTATTTTTTGTGTCTCTGTGTTAATTCAAGTTGAATTGAAGCGTGCAATGTATAGATAGTGTTCTGTATCGTTTATGGCTGAATAATGGATAGATTGTGACATGGGTCCTCGGACACCCAAAATGAAGTGTATTTAAATGGGCTTGAGATTTAGGCTTGATGGATTTTCCGGCATTTTTAATCCAGTACAATAAAACTACCTAATTGAAATATTTAATTTTATGATTTATTTATTTATGCTAATTATAAGGAAAAGCACATACGGAGACTCATAACAAAATTCAAATTAAAAATGAACTCTCCGTTAGGCATAAAAACCTTATAACATGTAAAATATTTTCGAAAAAATTTGTAATATATAATAAAAATTCAATATACGAGTAAAAACAATAAAAATTCAATATAAAACCGTTTAAATTAGTGTAGCTCTTGTGAACATCCCCTAGAAAAACAACAAAAAATACATACTTAAAATCTGGAAAATATCATTAAAAATATGAAACGATACTTATCTTTTAGTTTAAGCTGTGACACGTGATTGTCTTCTTATATCCGTGAGTCCTGCCATTCTACCCGTCTGTCTCCAGAAAAATAATCGGCAAATTGGTCGCGAGTTATTTTGGCTGCGTTTGTTGAATTTCTATTCAACTTTTTAAGAGGCAAACAGTTGCTATCGATGCTATTCCACGAACCTTTATTATAAAATAATTAAAATGTTACGATTGTAAATTGCAATATTTTTGTCTTTACGAATTGAAAGATTTACCTGGTACTAATACCCCACCAATTTCTCGATCTAGCAGATCTGGAGTAATATAGTTGGTGCTATTTGTCGTAGCCAGTTATGTAGGCAAACACAAGACTGGATGATGCTCTCGGCCAATGCTAAATCCGCAATGATTGGGGCTCTAAATATACGCCATTTAGAGCAAAGAATCCCAAAGCAATTTTCAATGATGCGGCGGGCCCGGCTTAGCCGATAATTGAAAACTTTTTGCTTTTTTAATGGCGTAGTTGTATACGGTTTCAGCATGTTTTGCTCCAATGCAAAAGCATCATCTGCTACAAAAACATATGGCGCTGTAAAATTATCTGTGACGTTTCTCGGTTCAGGAATACTAGAAATATTTAAAAAATTAAAGTGAAGTCTACTATTTTCAAAATCAACGCTATACTTACGGAAGCGTTTTATTATAAAAGTGCTTTCCAAACAGCGTTTCTCGAAAAATTCCTCCATCAATCTGGCGACCAGCAGCACCAACATTACACATTATAAAATTGTAATCATGGTCGCTGATTGCCATAAGGACAATGGAAAAAGATTTCTTGTAGTTAAAAAATTCGGAGCCCGAATTACTTGGTGCCTAAAGTAAAATATAAATTAACATAATAATTTTGGAAATCAAAAATTGGCTCACCTGAAGTAAAACATGCTTTCCATCAATGGCTCCGATGCAGTTTGAAAAGTTCCATCGGTCTTCAAATCCGGATGCAACAGTTTTGAAACAATCCTTATTTATTTTAGGGAACACTCGACTTTTCAAAACTGTTGTGATGGCCTTTGTCGTTTTCGTCACAATTCGGTGGACACTGGTTTGAGAACACTTATATGTGATCGCCAAACTGGTTTGTGATTCACCCGTAGCAAGATATCTGTAACGTATTAAAGGTTCATACAGAATTAATTATACATTTTAACAAAATATTCGATCCTTATTTTCTGTTAGGTATACTATATGTGTACATACCTCAATGTCACTGCCAATCTTAAACGAGGGTTCAAGGGTATTCTAACCACAGTTTCTTTCGAAATCAGGGGCCCAACCATCGCCAGTAACTCGTCAAATTCGTTGACGCTCATGCGGGTATAATTAAAAAATAATTTTGGATCTTGCCGCAACTCGTTAAAAATACAATTGTATCCCCCGGTTCGATCCCGCTCTAAATAATAAGGGCGTACCCAACATTTACGTTTCTTTTTGGTCTTATTTTCCACATTTCTTAAATTCATTATGTTTAGTGGATCTAAATAATCCAAATCTTCCAAATCCATGGTGATATTAATAAAAATTATAAATTAATTATAAAATTAATGGCGATTACAATTTTTTTTGTTTGAAACGAACGAAACGAAATTACAACTTTTATGAAAATTTTAGGTTATGTCAAAATGTAACTGTCAAAATTAAACCATACATTTTGCTATAAAAATGAAACAAAAGATATTTGTTTTCTTTGTCACTCTTATGGAATTTTAAGTATTTTTTGAGACAGCAATATTTTTATTTTTCGACATAATCTCCTTTAAGGTTTTTACATTTATCACATCGATCAATTAACTTGCCTAAACCCTCTAAAAATAAGATTTCGTTTGATCCATAAAATATTCATTTACAACAGACTGTACTTCATAGTCACTGGAAAATTTCCGGCCCCTTAGTGTTTTTTCAAATTGGGAAACAGAAAGTAGTCACTGGGTGCCAAGTCTGGACTGTACGGTGGATGCGGAATTTCCACGAAGCCGCAGTCCTTTAATGCAGCTTCAGCAATATTAGCCTTGTGCACTGGTGCATTGTCGTGAAGAAGCAAGATTTTTTTCCTAACTTTTCTTGGCCGTTTTTCCCGGATCGCTTTTTTCAATTTTCGCAAAACCTCTGCGTAATATATGCCTGTGATTGTGGTTTTCGGTGGCATATAAACGATTTTCAAAATTCCTTCAGCATCCCAAAAAGTTGTTGCCAAAACCTTACCAGCAGACGGTTGAGTTTTGAATTTCTTTGGTGCTGGTTCACTACGTTTAATCCATTGCATCGATTCTTGTTTGGATTCCGGATCCCAGTGATGAAGCCATATTTTATCGCCTGTTATTATGTTATCCAAGAAATTTTCTGGATCTTCTTTGTACATATCTAAAATCGCCTTTGAAGTTTGAACACGCATTTTTTTTGTTCTACATTTAACAAACGGGGAACCCGGGTGGTCATGTAATATAATATATGTGGTACCGTATGAAAGAGAAAGTCTCCACGCTAACCGCGGAACAGAAATAAGCCGGTCCTCCAATACAATAGATTCGGCCAAAATTACGTTTTCATGGCTAATAGCATCTGCTGGCCGACCCAAGCGGTTGTCGTCTTCTAATGACTCCCGACCACTTTTGAATAATTTTACCCACCTTGTTACTGTGGCATATGATGGTGCAGATTTGCAGTAAACTTTTGATATATAGTTGAATATATAAATTGCATTTCGTCCATCTTTACAGAAAAATTTAATAACGGCGCGATATTCAATTTCATTCATTTTAAGAAAAATTCAAAACACGTGTTACTAAATTGACAAAAACAAACGAACTGTAAAATTTACATCGAAATGTTCTTCTAGATATTGCAAGACTTTTTGATATACCCTCGTATGATCTAAAAGCAAATGGCGAAGGATTTGCAGAGGGGATCTGGTTTAGCTTTACAATTCCAGGAGAAGAAATGGGGAATCACCGAAACTACAACAAAGTTGGGAAGGTCTTCATAAAGTCATCAAATTACCGGATTCAACTAGGCCCCAGAACTAGGACTACTCTTTTATTTACAAAATCGTGTACAAATCTTCCGAAATTCGTAACAATATTTTCTGTGGTAAAACAAACTACTCGTAAAAGTATATATGTTTTTTGTCTGTATAATAAACTGTACAATTCTCGCTCTGACAATTGAATTATCATAAAAAGAGGATAAATAAAATATTTAATTTTATATAAAGTTTAAATAAAATCAATTTATACAAATCGTCTTAAAAGACGAACACTAAAATCTATAACCCTATATAATCCGGGTTTCATGTGGTGACAAGAAAACGATATACCGATGTCATCCCTCGCTGTCAATTTCATTTACCACAAAATTTATGTTGAAATTGTTCGTAACAAACCACATTGAAATCATTTCGAAAATCCATTTAGGTAAAACACAAAATCTTGTTGTCAGCTACGGGAGATTGTTTCTTTCCGTTGTATTATTTATGCGGCATCCTTTTATCTATATACTATATTTCTAAATAGCTGGAAGTAGATTAGGTATGGGGTCCCCCGCATACAAAACAATTCTTATTATATTAATTTTCAAGTTTGTCGCACAATATTATCATAACACTGAACCATGTTATTATGTTTATTACATACTTATGCAACCACTCCTTAATTTTAATCCTTATTACCTAAATATGAAGGGTGGGTGTTTGTATATATACGCGAGTTAAACAACAAAATCTTCTTAAACTCACAACATTTTTGGAAAATCACAGATGTACGGCAAATCGTGTTTATTGAATTAAAACAATTATTGTATATCTACTACACGAGATATTATCGCGCACCCTCTCCATGTCTTAAACGTATTTACGAGCAATCTGCACCCCATATAAAAGATTCTGCCACGACATAAAAAAAAAGTTTTTTTTTCAATTTTTCCCGCGGATGTGGGAAATTACAATTGTGCGGTTGAATTGTGTATACTTCCCGCACATAATTTTTATTGTGGCCACATAAAAATTATTACACAGTGGTGACAAATAATTCCGATGACGTGTTTTCGAGTCCGACCACAGATTGTGCTTTATTTGTACCAAACCGCACAAGGAAAATCTAATAAACTTTTTTTTTGTGTGTTATCATTGGCTGGGTGTTGGATATGAAAAAATCACTTTTTTAAGATTTAACGGGCGCACAGATGTTCATTATATTTATATATATATATGAAATCAAAGTTTATTTTCCAACAATCACACCACTCGATTTGAGGAAGATGGGAAAAATAAAAGATAGCGGAAATGGTATGGAAAAGTTTTTCCTTTAAGATTTATGAGAGTGCACACGTGGTTATGATATATAGATTAATGAAATGTGGATAACGGTTGTAGATGATTTTTGATTGGTATTATGCAATCCGCAATCGAATGTTACCGAACTGGGAAGAAATATAATAAACGAGTTTAATTACCCAATTAGATTGGATACTGTTAAAGTTGGTCGATGGAAATGTTCGGCCAAAAAATGGTAATGCAAATAGTGTCTGCCATCCCAGCCGGAAAAGTATTTTATAATCTGTCAGGAACTGTACAATTTTGCCAGATTGGTACAAATCCTATGACATGTAAATTACAATAAGTTTATAAATTTTCGAAACTAAATTATTAAAATATTTGTCACTTTTTAGTTAAACTTCCCCATCGATCCCACTATGTCCATTAGATAGAGCATATTCTTAGGTAAAGCCAGGCGGAATTTGGAGCAAGTTCCGCTAAAATGGATTTTTGAGATTGAGAAACCTGCTTTGGTTCGTATTATCGGGATTACATATCATTTAAAAATGGTGTTCCTGAAAATAAATTTAATCAGTTACTAGATCCGTCACTTTGGCCTCCAGTCGCACTATTCTGGTAATTCCCCGGGAATCGGTAATTGGGGCAAGAATTTATATGTAATTTCTGTTCAAATGTTTTTTTTCCGGCCTACTGAGGAGGAAAGTTTTGTGTAACTATTTATAATCTTTCAATATTTTTTCCATACCTAAATTGGCAGGGAAAATTATTCCCAATTTAACTTTGTTTTCAAAAAAATTAACACTGGCTTTGTACCCTTGGTATGCCAGAAAAAAAATTAAATAGAAATAACATACAAAATCCTTCCCCAATTCCTTATTGCCAGGAAATTACCAGAATAGTGCTACAGGTGTATTGGTTAAAGAATTTTAAATTATCGTCGACAATCTTCGAAGCATATTTAGTGCCTCGCTCATCTGTAATAATATAAATTTGTACATCTGTGGCGCAGCTGTGTTAACCAGGCATTTTAAATTGTATTTCGAAATTAAAGTCTATCATTTTAAATACTAACCAATAAAAATTTTCTAATAATTCTAACACGTTGACTCCCTAATTCTAATCCCTGTATATCTAATTCTAGCAATAACATCATTGGTGGCAACAATCTCATCAATAACTTATCAATTTTTTATTTTAACTGCAGTGGCATGTGATCTAAACCTAAAACTTTTACCTTGGAATTTTAGAATCCAATTACGTTATAATAATTATAACGGAAACATGGCTTATAGCTGATTTTATTAATGCGGAGTTTTCCCTTCGGACTTTTGCGTTTTTCGTCGTGACCGGTATAGCCTTAGTACAAATCGTAAAGGTGGCGGTGTGCTTATTGCAGTGCGTAAATCTTAGCGCTGTGAACTTTTATATTACGACCCAAGCGTAGAATTTATTGCGGTTAATTAACGGTTATGCGGTTTATTAATAATTAGCAGAATTTATTTTCCACTTAATCCGATTATGGCTTTTAGTCAAGAAACAGTGTTTCTAATAATTTAATACCATTTTTGGCGATTTCAACTTTCCCGAGTTGGTCTAGATGATGAACGACAATGTCTTCATTCCAGCTAATACTAACGATCATTCCGCCCAAATCTGTGGTTTTATGGTAAACATATAGGTGCTTCTCAGATTAACAATATACCAAACAGTTGCGGAACTTATCTGCATTTAATTTTTTACACCAACAATAATCGATTTTATAAATTTGAGCCATGCGATGACCTTGCCGAATCTTCGAGTATTTATCACAATCCAGTTTCAACCCGGAAGGTTTCTAGCGAATTTTCAAATAACATGAATTTCATTAAGAATTGCTCAGTATTTGAGTATGCGAATGCCGACCACGGTTCTATATAAACAAATTTCCTACCTAAAGTTGATTAGACACCTTCAATGAGTTGTTAAATATTGATACACGAAAATTTGACCCTAAATTTTCTTCAAATTCAGTCCGATTCCGAAATTTGTGGTTTAAAAATCAAAAGTTTTTGATAAGTAATAAAAAAAAATTTAATTGAATCAATAAGTGATTGAAGATTTATTTCAATTTATTTCAAGTTCAATTTGTTTAAAATGCATTAATTTTAAGGATTATAGACAGTTGCGAGCCACTAAATTGGTAAATATATATTATTTTTGTGATTCATTTCTCTTAACTAACTTGTCCTATCTTGCTGTAGCCAATTTAATAAATCATGAAGATTGAAATTTTGTGGAAAAAACAGTTAAAACCCACTTTTACTGGTGCTGCTGCCAAAAAAAATCACATGGTTGTAAAGGACGCGCTATTACCAAAAAACTAAATGGTGAAATTGTGTTAACCAAAGAACCATCACAACATAGTCACAGTCCGAATTCACGGAAAACAGAAGTATGCCGTGCTAATAACTATACAAAATTGATTGATAGAACTTCCGATGCCACTCCGTTGCAAATTATCAGGGACTCGATAGTCCAGACGGCGTTTGGGCCCGCAGATGAAATTCATTCATTCATTCATGCATTTTTGTTGCCTATAAAGAACTGTAGACATACAAGAACTATAAACATTATTACCACCCAGACCCAAACCCCAATTCAAACCCCCAAAACCCATTTCACTCGCACCACCCTATACTGCACCATCTCATTAACACCACCATACTCATTCCCACACACACACCACCCACACAAACCCTCATCCACCAAATCCCAAATTCCCACACCAAACCCAAAACACCTCATCCCACCCCCTCCACCTCCCATACCACCACTCATAACACCCCCATAACCACACCACCCGCACAAACTTACATTCACATGCTCTATGAAACCAAAATAGAATAGAAAATAAAAAAAACGATCAATTTTGAGGAGGGGGGTTAACAAAACCCAACACATCTCCTCTGAACCATGTGGCATTTTTTAACAAAATGCTTAAAAATCAAAAGAATTGTGAAAAAGAGAGGAAAAATGAAAAATGTAGATTTCTTAAAAAGAATTACACAAAATAGATGCGTATAATTTTTTCTATTAATAAATAATAATAATTTTAATGTAATTTAACAAATTTTATTTACTGAAAATAAAGTTTTTTTTTTATCAAATGATTGAAATTAAACAAAATGCGTACATTTATAAACTTAAATTTGAATCTTCATCTTTAACAACGCTTTAAGTTTTCGATATTTTCGCTTTCGATATTTTCGAAGGCAATATTTTAAAATTTGGTATTTTAAATTCGAGATTTCATGACGATTCCATGGTTCACTCAAGAGCTCAAGCAACTGGAAGCCCTGCGTAATAAAGCTCACAGGAGATATAGACGTAATGGTCTACCTTTCGATTTTACTCAGTTTCAGTTTCAGCGCAAGCAGTTCTCCTGCCTTAACCGATTCCTATACAATAATTACATGATTGATGTAAAGCACCATTTATGCTGTAACCCGAAGAAATTTTGGAGATTTGTGAAACTGAAGAACCAAAATACCGCCTTACCGTCATTTATGGAATTTGGTGGTCAAAAATCGGGTAATCCATTAACAATCTGCAATTTATTTGCCGATTACTTCAGTAGCATTTTGTTAAGGATATCTCACAAACTCCAATCATACCCATCTCTAATAAACAGAAAATTGTTTTTTCTGAGCTTAATGTGTTGCAGGCATTGATGAATATGGACTCGTCAAAGGGTCTGGGGCCTGATGGCCCAAAGAACAGCGTCTTTGTTGAAGCTAATTGCGCAGTTGGTTTTGCCGCTCCTTTATGCCATTTGTTTAACATGAGTCTCACACAAGGCGTTTTCTCTGATGTTTGGCAAATATCAAATGTAATTTCAATCTATAAAAAAGGAATTCCAAAACAGGCCTGGATCAAACTATTTCGGCGCCCTGTACAATGTTCAATACTGGCGCCCCTAAATTTGCCATTTCCACGTAGCCCATGAGGTATGATGACTTTAACGCGTTTTATTTTAGCGAGGTATCCCCAGTAGGCCTAATCCTCAAATTGTATTTACAAAAAAAAAAAAATATTAATTCAATTTAAGCAACACCTAATATATAAAATAATAGGTAAAAAAATAAATAATTAATTCACTAGTAAATAAAATAATTATAATTATTATTTTTCAGAGTTAGATAAATTGCACTTTTCGGGCCTTTAGTCTAGCAAATTCTTCTATTAGATCGTCATATTCTAATGTTTACTAATCTTTTTTCTATTGCTAATATAGACAACCCTACCAATCTATCTTGAGTCATTGTACTTCGAAGGTAATTCTTTATAACCAAAGGGTTACAAAACCAACCACACCAACTTACTTCAGCAATCAATCAAACAAGAATATATCATAGTAGGCATGAATGTAATCCTATAACAATGGGCGCTTTCAGCGCACCCAACAGTTGGCAACATGTTAAGTAAAATCGCGGCCAACGCTATGAACATGTTTAGCACTATGAAATTTTTAAATCAAATTGGCGATGATTTTACTAATCATGATAGGGGACCTGAAAGCGCCCAATGCCAATGCCAAAACAAAATAATGTGTTTATTTTAGTATACTTTATTTATGAATGCGAAAACAGGCAAATGTTTTTAATATTTCTTCTTTCTGCTATTTCGCACTGGATACAAATGCAACACATAAAAAATATCGTCTGCTATTATACAATGCGATTCATTAATATTTGTGATCCCATTTCTGTTTGTTTTCTTTTTAATTTAACATTAATTTTCATTATTATTAAAATTATTCTTAAAACTGATTTAAATAAAAGCAACGAAAATAGTAAAAATATTTGTTTAAAATTATTCCAATTTATATGGAAAACAGAAATGGGAACTAAATTTTCCCCCTATCTCAAATAGTAACGAATCGCATTGTAGCTGTGCAAAGTTATCATGCACAAATTCAAATAAGAAAATCGAAATCTGACACAAATACACACAGAAAATATATACCTTTCCATATATGTAATTAATACGAGCCAACACAAACAAAAAGAGCATATTAAAAACCTGCACGTGCACTGGCATTACCTTCCCAAAATTGCGAATCAGAACAGCTTATACTAAAGTCTTCGGAAACGTAACGTTTTTGTATAACAGAAATGTAAATGTTACGTAACCTTTGTCACTAGAGAAATGAAACAAAAAATGTATACACTTTCTCTTCATATTGGCGTAACGTAATTGAACGGTTTATGTGGAACGTTTTTGAATCACTTACACGTCACAACTTGGAACAGTTTTGATGTTACATTTACGTACTGCTAATGAGTATCGTAAATGAACTACTGCATTCCGATTTATTATTCTTTATTTGATTTAAATTAAAACCCAATTTTAGTTCAATAGTAATTCATTTATTTAAGTTTATAAAGATAATCTAAAAAAAAATTTATATAGTATTATTTTTTAAAAATTGCATATAAATATATTTTACTAAAGTAAGTAACATTTAGCTTTTGAAATATTTTATTATTTCAATTCATATAATATTAGTCAAAAAATAATAAGATACAGCCTCTTTGAACACATTTTATATTATATTTTATTTAAATTTATAGAGGCTAGAATTTTTAATTTGGTGAATTTGCTAAATTATGGTTAATAATGTAAAAAATAATTTCATTTCATATAAAAACTATAATAAATAAGTAAATATAAGTTGAATTCATTTTCAAGGAAAGTGAAAATATCAATATCGTGTAAATACATACATTATAAAATTAATAATAATTTAATTACTACAAGTTGATAATTTCATTATAGATTTAATATAATACTTAAAAGTTAAAACTATTTATACACAGATCATGTTTTGTTAGTTCGTCTGTTGCGGTCTTTAGCATATTGGAACCATTTTTTGATAATGGTTTCAATATCACCTACTCTGCAATTAAATTTTTTTACTGTTTCATCTGAAAATAAAAAAGCGGTTCTGTTAATAAATTATGCAATTTGATTTGTAATAATAAGTTTCGGTACCTTTCAATAATACCATAATTTTGAAAAATTTCACAACAATATTATGGAGAATGAACTGGTCAATTGAACTGATTGACAGCAAGCGACTCAATCTCACGGCGAATTATTCTTTACAGTTTTTGTTTTGACATTTTAAAATTAATTAAATTAAAATTACACTCACTTGCAATAGTTTCTTCAAAATAACGATTTACACGAAAAGTAGTTTATATGTACATACTTAACTACACTTAAAATCTATATATACGTACACACTTAAATACACTTAAAATCTATACACCATATACTACACTTAAATTTTTTTCCTAAATTAACTAATTTAGAACTGATTTAATAATATGTAATTTTAATTTAAACAAAAATCACAATGTAAATAACTTTCACTGCTCTACAACGTATTTCACATAAGAATACACATAAACAAACCAAAATGGCTGATGTTTTGACAGTAAATTAGAAACTCAACACTAGAGGCTCTGCTTTGTCTTAAAATAGTGTTCAAAAGTATAACATTTTTGTTACGTATTTGATGTATACATTTTTTAGTTGGGAGGGTAGAACAGAAAAAACACAAGAAATAATTTTTGTCTGTATGTACATATCCACACTAGGGTAACGTTGAATCCCGTAACTTATTCGTTTGTTTCCCCTTTACCAATAAAACTGCTTTTTTGCGTCGCAAAAACATTTGTAGTGTTGCTTTCGCAAATCCGCTTAGCTTAGCTAAGAAATGTGAAAGCAACAACTTTTGGATTTAATTTTTTAATGCGTTTTAATTTGTCTGTGTTGGTTCATTTTTTCAATATTTATTTTATTTGCTAAATTATTATTCAATATAAATTTTTCTAGAAAAATAGAAAAAATAACGCCTTGCGGTAAACACCATAACCATAAAATGATTTTATTTCCCCTAATCCTAAAATTTTTTTCTTAACATTCTAAGACAATCGGCTTGAATATAATGCAATTGTTGTTGTAATCCTTTGAAAGCAACACAGCTATTGGTTTTATAGGTAAAGGGGAAACGAACGAAGAAGTTACCGGATTCAAGTTACCCTAATGTGGATATGCACTATGGTATGTATGGATGGCTTCTTAATACGGGGAAAGTAATTTCGACGACTCGTATTGTTTTTAAATAGAATTTTGTTGTTGTATTCGAGTAAATGAGCTCTACAGAACGATATTAAATAATATGTAATTAAAATTTATTGGTTTTCTTGGTCCGTATGATTTACGCCCTTGCGCCCTTTGTGATTGGCGCCCTGTGCAAATGCGCATTGTGCTCATATGACAGGACCGGCCCTGTTCCAAAACTCTTCGAGTCAATGGTCAACAACGTGGTCCTCTTCTTTTCTAAGCAATGTACTAGCCGAAGTCACCATTGATTCTTTCCGGGCCGCTCAACTTTCACTAATTTGGCATTTTTTCAGAATAATTTAATCAATTTCACTGCTTCAAAAATTCAGGTCGATATGGTTTATACCGACTTCACTAATGCTTTCGATAAACTCAAACACTGGCTATTGTTGAATAAACTTGGCGATCTTAATTGCTACATTATTCCTTTAGATTGGTTAATTTCCTACTTAAAGTGTATGTCAAGATTGAAATTACGTACTCAGCGTATTTCATTCCTTCGTCTGGTGTGCCTCAAGGCTCAAGGTAGCGACTTGGACCCACTATTATTTTTATTATTTATTAACGACTTTGTGGACTGTTTCACATTCGCTGATTGTATTTTATTTGCAGACGACATAAAAATTCATGCATTTCATGCGAATTAGACCGCGTTCTGTTTCAGCGGGAGTAGAGCTTGTTTTGAGATTGGTGTGCTACAAATTATATGTTTTTGAATGTGGATAGCGGAAATTTGACAGCGGAAAACAAGATATTACGCTACTCGCCGCAAGTGGCAACACCATCACGAAAGAGAATTGTTTTTTATTAAAAATTTTTATTTATTTTGCGTATCTGTTTTTTCACTAAATAAAATATCCTTCCACTGGGATACGGAAAATACTAAAAGTGTACGTTAAAATGACAAATTGATTGATCTACGAAGTAACGGTTCTCCGGTCATATACATTATTTTCAGTTTTTGGCTAATATCTCGAAAACTTCCACTAGTAACCAATACTTTTAGCGTAAGTTATACTGAGACTACATGGCAAATTTGGGGAAAATTATGCATTAGAACATTCCATGTAGTCTCATGACGTTAGCTATTAGAAAAAAAACCGAAACTATTGGTGGAAGTTTTTGAGATATTGGTCAAAAACTGAAAATAACTTATATAACCGCAGAAAATCAAAAAATAATAGTGAAAATTATAATCCATAAATTTCCCCCAAATTTTCCATGTAGTTTCAATACGACCTAAGCTATTAGAAAAACGACCGAAAGTATTGGTTACTAGTGGAAGTTTTCGAGATATTATAGCCAAATTCTGTAAATAATGAATATGGCCGAAGATAATCATAAAATTACATTGAAAATTCTAATCAATAATTTTGACCGAATTATCCCAGTATATCCAGGTTTTCTCCAGTTTAAAGTCCATTTAAATCGTGCAGAATGTGGCCAGATTTAGTCCAGCATGAACAGATCCTAGAATTATGTATAAAACTTACTTTGAAACCCATGATCAATACTACTACCCAAATTTCATCGTAATTCGTTATGAAATGGCGGAAATATGGAATATTGTTGAATTTCAAGATTTCATTTATTTAATTCCTTTACTTTGGGGATCAATCAATTTGACATTTTAAGGATCACTTTTAATATTTTATTCCGCTAAGATGTTTTATTTAGTGAATAAAATAAAATAAATCTCTTTTGTGATAGTGCTGCCACTTGTGGCGAGAACGTAATATCTGATTCTCCGCTGGCAAATTTTCGCTATCTTATACAGTATTATTCATTGTTAGGATTTATTAAACGAAATTCTACAGATTTTCACGACTCACTAACTTTTAAATCACTATACACTTCTTCCTTCTTATGCCAACTGAAAACTTACGTACTCCAACTGCTGACAGTAACTACAGCTACCATATTCCTGCAACGCGCATCCAACGAGATCTCAACATCGTTGCTGAGTATTTCGATTTACACATTTCTCGCAATGCTTTTAAGAGGGCAATGCTACTCTGGAGTTTTGACTTGGTAACACCATTGTTGTTCCTGCTCATCTTAAAAAATAAATGAATGTACCTAGAAATTGTAATTTATAATTATTAATTGTTGTTAATGGTTTGATTTTAGTGCCAGATTTTGTTTTCATTTTTGTTAGAACTTTAATTTTTAATTTGTATGGCCTATTTTATTTATTGTAATTTTAATTATTATTTTTATATATTTTTGTACATAACCAATTGCATAGACATGCTGAATGGTGGAATAAATAAATAAAATAAATAAATAAATAATATACCTTTCGTCTATATAAAATATTTTTTAGATAGCAAACAATTTCAAAACAATGGCTCTTTGTATTTATCGATTACAAAAAACTCTTTCAATGCTAACGAAGGTCTGTCTGGTATCGCAATAGTTGTTTTAGATACGAATAGGCAAAGTGCTGACTGAATTGGCCATACACCCAAGATCGATTATGACTTGAAAGCGTTCTAACTGTAGTACTTTTCGAGAAAATCTCGACAGTTAGGATGAAAAAAAATGTTTTAAATCGATTTATAAATTTTATTGGACAGATTGGTGCGAGGTTACGCTCAAGAACGCGAAGGTTTAGAACATACGGCCACACTTGATACACCAAGAAATACCAGATGCTAGTCAATACGATAGAGCTAGTCAACACGTCTTCATGCGACATGAAACGAGTGATTTCATGATCGACCCAGGAAATAGCCCGGTGTGTATTCTATACCCAATAAGTATAGAATAACCGTCCTCTGTATGCTTCATAATTAATAACTCGTTTTCCGCTATGGAATCTCGAGGGTAACTCACTCAGATGCGTATAGGATGCACTAGGGTAAATTGGTATTACAACCCCGTTCCAAACAACAAACTTTAAATTCTTCAATTTTAAAACGACAAGTTAGTTAAATAATAATACCGTTTCTTTATCAACAGCTAAACACTATAACTTAAGATGTTTTTATTTTTTCTTGCTTATCATCTTAAAACATGTTATTGGTTGCAATGTACATATACATATTTTAAAGTTTTAAATGAAACAAAAACAACTTCTTTGGTACATATAGTAAGTTGAAATCTGAATTTAATTTGGCTTCTTCTTATTGTTTTCCGCGCTCGCAGGAAAAGAGACATCATTTACAAACTGTATATTATGACATAAAGATACATGCCCACTCACAACACAACATAATATACCATATATACAGTTATCTTATGGATTGCCTTATATTGAGACGCCATCATATTACCATCAACATGTTTTTATTTGTGTGTACCTCCTGCCTAAGATATCGGTTACCAAATGATCACCAAAAAAATCGAAATTATCAAGTCACCGGTTCTTAAGAGATCGTGCGCACATAAAATAGAAACTAAAGAATTGGGTGGAGTCGATTTTGTTATTGTTGTTTTTTGTTTGAAGATCCCTAATTTTTAATTGGATATATTCTTAGCTCAAAATAAAATTTCGTTTGGTGTTTCGGGTGAGAAAAAATTTAATTTTCTTTTATGTGGACGGACGATATATCGCGATCACATTTTATTATAAAAGAACTTGAATTAAAAATTTTTTTAAATCAATTTGTTTTAATCAGATTTTTCTTTTTAATTTGACATTAAATTATCTAAATTTGTTGTTCGAGAAACAGGAAGGTATATATATGAAAGGTAACATAACATTTACAAAATGATCAAATTTCATCAGAATCTTGTGGGAATTTTTTTTTTGTTTGATTTTATTTTGTGGGTTTCACTTTATTTATTATTATAAATTAGGAAATTTAAATTAAAATGATAATAAATTAAATAAAGTCATTTGTTTTGTGTTTGACGTTGTTGAATTGTCTTAATTCGAGTACATATTTCAGTTTCCTTTTGCTCGTTTTTATGAAGCTCTTTGTATTCCTGTGACCACGGTACGGGGGACACAATTTTGCCAAAAACATAATATTCAATCGATCGCACCCATTCTTTATTACATCATATAACCATCAATCAGCTATTTAACGCATGCTGCTGGTCTTGACAGTGAAATATAAGGTTTCAAGTAATTTTATTTTCAAACACGATAATTGATTATCAAATTTGTGGTTTTGTTGTTATACGCATAGTGATTATACACAATACCATTAAAAATAATTTTAATAATAAGTAATAATAATAATAATAAAAAGGTTATTAATAAATAAAATTAAAATTCGTTAATGGTCAGGCAGCCGTTTTGGCCAGAATTCACATACAAAAAAATTAATAACCAAAGAATGATCGGTGGTCAGATCAAAACATTTATTTTATCTGTCAAACCAAAATTTATTTATGTCGGTACCTGCATTAGCAGCCAGATGGTGAATGTGTTGGTAATAATTATACCTGTCTATGGTTTACGTGTAAGAAACGTGTTCTTAATAAAAATATTAACTGTAATATAGATTGAATTTGTATATTTGTGGCATATATGTGAAGTTAGCCCAGAATTTCATCCCTGATTTAATATGGTAATTTCGTTCGGTCTCGAAATTTTATTCTAGACCTGAAATTGAATTTAAATTTTAAATATTAGAATCAAAATGAAAAATTATGCAAAAAGTTTAAAAAGTTTAAATTAAAACAACTGAATTGATTTAGTACTTTCTAGCAAAGTGGGTCAGCTCGTAATTCTTGGAAATAACAAAAAATTTTGTACTTAACATAACAGTGACTGGATGTCTCAATGCTCAAAACAATTTCCGGTTTAGAACGGTTGATTTTAGTCAATGCAGTATCGATTTTGAAAAACTAACGAAGAGGTATTCGTCCTGCTCTAAAAATGTACTCAGGGTCGTACAGATAAGGTCTGATTGTGTAGGTTAGGTTAGGTTAGGTTAGAGTGGCAGTTATCGCACACTTAGGGCAGTAATGGCCCATTGTGATACCACAGGATTCTATCTCCCCTTTACTCCAGCTGAAACTATCAAGAGCTACTTATGTAGCGTAAAATATCTCGAATTCCACAGCCCGCGAGTTCCGAAAGGCTGTCCATACCGTACACACCTAAATACTTATGCCTTCTGTATGATAGTGCCAGACACGAGCATAGGAAGTGATCTAACGTCTCTTCCTCCTCTTCGTCTAAACAACTTCTACAAAAGTCATTCGTCTGTAGACCCAGCCTTCTCGCATGTTCCCCAAAAAGGCAGTGTCCTGTCAGTATCCCTACGACCAATCCTACCTCTCGTTTTCCCAGGGATACTACACTGAGAGAAATCGTAATCTAATATTATGAACAGTGTATTCTTAAATGCACAAATTTAAAATTTTTAAAATTTCAAGAACATATGGTAAGGATTGATGAATTAAATGCATGAATTTAACCCAAACTGTATATTTTCTTCACAATTCAGGCTTTATAAATTGAAAATAATATTCTTAATTTGAAATACTCGTAAAATGCTCAAATTCAACCGATTTGTTCTAGATTCGGATTTACTACTCTTGAATTAAGAATTGTATGCACCAAATAATATTTTCACGTGTTTTATGAAATTGTGCCTAATTTATGATCAAGTCAAACAGAAATTTGATGATTTAAGAATTACACAAACACTTATCACGTTTTATAACTAGGAGGCAATTCAGAAAACTGATAACAAAATCAGGGGATGCAGATTAATGTAGCAGCTATACCTATCATCTACATCCGAAAAATTTCGCCATATTGACTCCGTATTATCTTAAGCGATTAGGTTATTGGTACAGATACTCACTTTTTTAATTCCCTTTTCTGTTTCCAATAGTTTTACTTAATTCGAGAATCCCTTATTTGAATTTCATTTTTTGTTTGCAATAAATTTACTTAAATCGGCGAATCCATTTTGTTCAGGGTTTAAAAATTCACTGGTTAAATTGGATTATTCACTCTTTACTGATCGACCAGCGTTATTTGTAATACTAACTAGTAAGAATAATGAAAAGTAACAGAAAATAAAGTGGGTGTCTGTACCACGGGTACGGACATATGACGTGAATACGTACAATTTTTCTGGAAGGAAATAGCCTATTCGATATATCGAGCTTTGTGGCGAAAGTTAATCGATTCAGAAAATACAGAGTACCGCTCCAGGTGGCCATATTCCAGAACTTACTCTAAAAATCATTTAAGAATCCCATTTCCGTCAAACACACACAATCCCATCATAATCGGTTAAGAAAATACCGCCTTAATTGGTCATATTTCAGAGCGTCTTTCAAAAATCGTTTAAAAATCCCCTTTCCATCTAACATACCCAATCCCATCATAATTACTTAAGATAATACAGAGTCAATACAAACGGCGAAATTTTTCGGATGTAGATGATAGGTATCTCTGCAGCATCAAACTGTATCCTCCGATTTTGTTATCAGTTTTCTCAATTGCCTCCCTATATGAAAGCAAATTTAAAGACTTATTCACATCAAAAAATGGATCCCCCGATTTAAGTAAAATTATTGCAGGGACAAAAATAAACAGTTATGTGAGTTAGCGGCTCTGCAATTTTAATTATACGTACGTACATTGAATTAAACCCAATCCTCATTCTATCTCGATTTTTTTTCGATCTCTTGAAACTTTGAGGCAGACAGAGTTGACTGTAAATATATTACATAAAATTACATTTCATAGTATAACCGAGGACGAAATAAAGGGTTATCCAATTCGAGGTTGATAAAGTAGAAATCTGTATACCGACATCTGTCAAAGATAAACGTCAAGTACGCTGTCATTTATTTAGTTGACATTCTGCCATTTAAGAATATGGAGCATTTAACAATCGACCAACGCGTTAAAATTATTAAATCTTATTATAAAAATAGTGATTCTGTCGTATCCACATTTCGCGCTTTACGAGCAGATTATGGTCATCATAATCGTCCTACAAAGCAAACCATATTGAATACAGTGAATAAATTTGAACAAACTGGATCTGTTACTGATATTGTAAGGTCTGTGCATTATCAAAACATTCGCAATGCTGAAAATATCGCTTCTGTAGCTGAAAGTGTGGAAGAAGATCCAAATTTGTCAATTCCTCGTCGAGCTCAACATTTAGGCCTATCTTATGGCTCATTATGGCGCATTTTGCATCTGGATTTGCATCTTCATCCGTATAAAGTCCATTTGACACAAGAGCTAAAGCCTGCTGACCATGGACAACGAAGAACATACGCAAATTGGGTGTTGGAAAAACAGGCCGTCGATGCTGATTTTTCGAACAAAATATTCTTCAGTGATGAAGCCCATTTTTCGCTTGGTGGATACGTTAATAAGCAAAACTGTAGAATTTGGGGTTCAGAAAATCCACAATTGATTGTAGAGAAGCCATTACACCCGGAAAAAGTCACTGTTTGGTGCGCATTGTGGTCTGGTGGTGTGATTGGGCCGTATTTTTTTGAGAACAACCATGGACGAACCGTTACCTTCAATTCTAAGCGCTATGGCCGCATGTTAACCGATTATTTTTTTACGAAAATCGAAGATTATGATCTTGACGATATGTGGTTCCAGCAGGATGGAGCAACCAGTCACGTAACACGAGCAAATCGAGATCTTTTGCAAGAGAAATTTCCTTGACGTTTGATTTCGCGATTGGCTGATATCAATTGGCCTCCAAGATCCTGTGATTTAATGCCTTTGGATTTCTTTTTGTGGGGCTACGCGAAAGATCGTGTTTACGCAAACAATCCTCAAACTCTTGACGAATTGAAAACTAATATTCGTAAGGTAATGGCCGAGATACCGCCCGAAATGTGCCGAAAAGTCGTTGAAAATTACCTCAAAAGAATCAAGGCCTGTAAGAAGTCCCGTGGAGGACATTTGAATGATATCTTGTTTAACTAAAAATGGCAAGGATCAATCTGTAAAATGAAATAAAAATTACAATACATTCCGAATATTTTGTGTGTTTTTTTTAAGTTTACTTTATCAACCTCGAATTGGATAACCCTTTATATTCAGAACTTTTAGTAACATGCATTTATATTTATGTCTTACAACCTTTGTTTATGTACAATGCACATAATTGTCTTGGGATGTGTTCTAAATCTTGTTGGACCGTTGAGTTTAGTAGGGATATATGTGCAATTATAATTATTAGAATTCTGTTTAAATTATAAATTAAATTTAATTTTTAATTTTTTATTATAAATAAAATACAATCATTATATTTTCACATAATATTTATTCATATTTACACTAAAATAAAGAATTTAATTCATAATCCATACTTAATAGGCTTAACAACACAACCAACGGTAAATTTTACCATTTGTATTGATTCTCAATCCTAGTATAGATTGTCACAAATTAGATCTATAAATTAAATGTATAATGCTTTATTTTAGATAATAAATCTCAATATCAGAATAAATTCAAGATTTGTTTATATTTTTATTTCTACTTCTCCATTTTAGATTACAATGCTTGATTTCATGTTTTATAATATTACAATTTGAAGAATACTTTTCTAGGTAGTCATACAATAATACTTAAAAAGGAAGATATCCCAAATTGTATTTTATTTCAATCGTTTTCCTCAGTCCCTGTTGAAACTTTATACGTTAACGTTGTGTGTTATAAAATATTTATAAAAGTGAAACTTTATACGTTCGTTGGCTGTTATAAAATACAGGAATACCTCGCATAGTACTGCTTCGATCAGTACGGTTTCTCTATAGTACGGTTTTGAAATTTTCAAAAAAAAATTGTTCTTGGAAAAAGTTGTTCTAAAAATGGGTGCAAATGGCTCACTTTAAAACAAAAGCTTAATGTTATTAAACTTAATGAAGAATAATGTAGAAAGAAAAGTAATGTTATTAAACTTAATGAAGAAGACTTTTTTCAATGTCAAGGTAAATTTATCATCACGAATAACGTCAAATATTTATTTTATATTTTGTAAACACAAAACAGCTGACGACCCGTTTAGTACTTCGAAATAAAATCAAAACAATTATGCAGAGTACAGGATAACAAAATGTAATAGATTCGTATTCAGCATAATAGCATAATGAATTGATTTTATACCATTTTTTGATTTGAGCGGGATTTAATGCGCGGAATAAATAAGAGTGGGAGTTTTCGAAGATAATCGAGTCATGGAGAAGTTAAATTTTAGAGGGGAAATATAAATAAATTGATATTTTCGAAAGCTCAACTCCGTCTATTCTTTTGGCGACTGCATACGAGAAAACATCAGAGGTTTAAAAGCGGATCAATATTAAATATAAAATAAATATTCATCTCTTGCGATTATTGGCGGATTTTCCCGGTAAATAAAGGTACATTAAAGATCTTATTATATATTTGTGAAAAAGGATAATAAAATATTGTAATATATATTGTGAAACGAAAATACATATTTTTTTTGGCGATTTTATTTTCTGCGAGTTTCCCATTACCCATTTATAATACTTTTGTGCAACTTAACATATTTTCTACAAAAGTGATCTGAATATATTGTATGAAATTATCATTGGTCCTTCGAGCCGGATCTACTAGCATTATCAATCCAGCGAATAAGCTAGAATCCGATATAAAATATATATTTTTACGCATATCGAAATTACGCTATCAAAACAGAACATTTCGACTAGTGCGCAAAAAACCGTGAAATCAATTTAAAAAGCATAAACTGCGATTTTAGAAAAATATATAAAGTGATTAATTACACAAAAACATTTAGTGAATTAAATTAACGAAATTATAAACATTTTTATTGAATTGTGTGTACAAACTATTAAAGTTACATAAATTAAGTGGATCTAGTGCTATATGAAAATACATATTTAAATTTTCCAAATTAATAAATCCGCCTAGAGATTATCATTTTGCTTGCTTCTAGTGGTCGAAAATTTTGCTAAAATCATAAATAAAATAATAAATTAGTGTGTAATAAAACATTATTATCAGTTATATCGGTTTTTGAATTAAAATACTAAAATGGCGGACATTAGATCTTTACAACGCAAAATTAACCGCATTGCTCAAATCGAAACCTATGCTAAAGGCAATCTTACTAACGAGCCTGTCCAGTTAATCAAAGTACAAATCAAGCTTCTCACGGAGGAATGGAATAATTATCAAGCGACTGAGAAAAATTATAGAGACGTTCAAGAAGTCATTGATTTACAAGAAACGTTGGAGAACAAATACTACGAGGTAAACTTATGGAAGTGGAACTTGCACATGATAAATCGGAAGAGCGCCACAATCTTGATACCAGTTTGCAACAACTTATGGCCAACCAGCAATCGTTTTTAACTGGAATGGCTAATTTAAATAATAAAGGTGATGATGATATTCGTTTGCCACGAGTTAATGTTCTGTGTTTTTCCGGAGTTTACTCTGAATTTGCGTCTTTCCGCGATTTATTCAACGCATCGGTAAATTATAATGCGAAAATACCGAAGGTATATAAACTGCAGTACCTTAAAGGGTTTTTAAAAGGCGAGGCTGCTGCTTTATTGCGACACATCGATATAACAGAAGCAAACTACGATGAGGCTTAGGAAATCATAAACAAGCGATATGATAAAAAGAAGCATGTTACAACGATGTTATTGAAACAATTCATCCATCAACCGTCAATAACACAGGCTTGCGCAAAATCGCTCCACCGTATGCGAGATGTTTCTGATGAAGTGATACGAGGGCTTAAAGTGTTAGGTGAGAAGGCTGAGATCCGCGACCCATGGTTAATCCATATATTATTGAACAAGTTGGATCCTACTACCAAGCTTGATTGGGCTCAACATATAATTATGGAATGGATTTTCCATCTATCAAAGAATTTCTCGACTTCCTAAATAAACAAAGCGATACGTTGGAAAGCTGCGAAACCACGAAACGCATTGCGCCTCGCGTTGCATTTATAGAAACCCCTCATCCGGCTTCTAATTCACCTGTTAAAATAATGCACGCTAGTACGCCGATTATAACCTGCTTAAAATGTAGCCAAAATCATTATCTGCGAAACTGTGAAGAATTTCTACAAATGTCCGTTAATGATAGGAGAAATTTCGTTGCCGAAAACAAACCGTGTTTTATTTGTATGATGAAAAATCATCAATCACAAAACTGCCGCTCCAGACATCGATGTGGTTTATGTAGAGCAAAACACAATACTACTCTGCACCAGGACGTTCAAAAGACTCAAACTAATGGTAAAACATTGAGCGCTGAAGTTTTATCGAATCCCCTTGAAGAGTCACATTCGGGATCCTTAAACTTTGCACATGCCATGACGGTCAAGCAGTTTACAGCTTTATTACCAACCGCGGTCATTAGGGTTCTTGATTAATGAAATAACTACCAGCGATGCCGAGTGTTGTTAGATTCCGGAGCACAAGCATCCTTTATCTCGGAGGCCTGTGCATAAAGGCTGGCATTACCACGTAAAAACGCGAAGATGTTGATTAAAGGACTCACCTCGGGTACCGAATCGACGAGAGGTGTGATGTCAATTAATGCGGTATCATTATATTCCGAAAGCGAAGCTATAATCGATATGCTGATTCTCTCCAAACTGACCAATTTCCTACCATCTTGTGAAATTAATATTATCAATTTTCAGAAAATTAAAGAGTTGCAGTTGGCCGATCCCTATTTTAATAAGCCTGGAGTAGTGGATATGATTATTGGGGCAGATAGATTTTTCAACATATTACGAGAAGGACGTCTAAATAACCTAGAAGACAATTTAAAAGCTCAAAATACGATGTTCGGCTGGATCGTGTCAGGGGAAGCGCAAAAAATTGATAATCAATTAACGAGCATTAGTGTAAATGTTGGTCTAAACGTCGATGAAACACTTAAGCGATTTTGGGAAATGGAGGAAATCCCAAAATGTAATCCATTTTCTAAGGAAGAGAACGAGTGCAAGGAGCATTTTAAGTTGAATTTTTTACGGCACCATAGTGGCAAATTTATTGTGAAGCTACCTTTTAAAAAACAATTTGTACCTTTGGGAAATTCGTTAAATATCGCCAAAAAACGATTTTTTAATTTAGAGCAGAAATTAAATCGCGATCCTAAGCTCAAATTAGAATATATTAAAATTATACGAGAATATATAACATTGGGGCATTTAAACGAGATTCCAAACATTGCGCCAATCAACATAGATGCCCGGAGTTACTATTTACCACATCATGCAGTAATGAAGGATGAAAGTACAACCACAAAGGTGCGAGTAGTGTTTGATGGTTCCAGCAAGGCTACCAATGCTAATTCAATTAATGATATCCTTATGGTCGGGCCGACTATTCAACCAACCCTATGGATGAGGTTGTTAAATTTTCGATACAACAAAATTGCAATTACAGGTGATATCGAAAAAATGTATCGACAGGTTTTGGTAGACGACGAAGATCAAGAATATCAGCGAATCCTGTGGCGAGAAAATGTAAGTGATCCTCTAATCCAGTACAAATTAACTACCGTTACATTTGGCATGGCTAGCTCAGCATTTTTAGCGATTAGATCTCTTCAGCAAGCAGCTCTTGATTTCAAACAGCAGTATCCTTTAATAACGGACGAAATCATTAGCAAATTCTATATAGATGATTATCTATCTGGCGCGAATACCGTAAATGAAGCAAAGGGTTTGAAAGATCAATTAACTTATTTGTTACGACTCCGAGGATTTAATTTGCGAAAATGGAGATCGAACGCTACCGAATTGCGAGACCAACCTACACACGAGAAGGGAGAGTCAGTGGTTTCTATTGAAGAAGCGAATTCAACTACCAAAATATTAGGTCTTCAATGGAATTCCTTAGATGATCGATTATCCTTCAAGGTAAGCCTACCTGAAGAAAGAATCTCAACGAAGCGAACGTTAATTTCAAACTCGTCTAAAGTTTTTGACCCGCTTGGATTTTTATCTCCTTCGATTGTAATGGCTAAGATACTTTATCAGAAATTATGGTTGAGAAATTTAGACTGGGACGATGAGTTACCAAGTGATATTGCGCTAGTATGGAATCAGTTGAAGGCAGAGCTTCCACAATTCGAACGACTTCAAATACGTCGACACATAAACCGAAACGATATGCAGCTCCATGGGTTTTGTGATGCGAGCGAACGAGCCTATGCAGCAGTACTCTATAGCAGATTCAGAGATGAAAATGGTGAAATACGGATTGAACTCATCACGGCCAAATCTAAGGTAGCTCCAATCAAGCAAGTATCACTTCCAAGATTAGAATTATGTGTGGCTCATCTTCTAGCTAAATTAATTTGTGAAGTAAGGAAAACACTCCCTGAAAAAGTACCTGTGTATAGTTGGACCGATTCACAGATTGTTTTAGCGTGGTTATCCGACCACCCTACTAAATGGAAAACGTTTGTAGCCGACCGAGTTGCTGCTATACAAGAATTGCTGCCACGAAACCATTGGAATTATATAAAGTCTGAAACCAATCCTGCTGATTACGCTTCAAGAGGGGTTCTTCCATCCAAACTTGTCTTACTTCATCAATGGTGGCATGGGCCACCATGGTTAGTTGATTCAGAGCAATGTTGGCCAATTTCGAAGCCACAAGTTTATTACGATGATACCATATGCGAGATAAAAAGTAAATCTTCGTCAATTTCCTTCTATCATATACAAGGTTCAAATGATGATAGCCCGTATACAATTGTGTTAAGCAAAACATTTTCCTTCAGCAAAACCATCCGCATATTAAGTTTCATATACAGATTCATTGAAAACATGAAATTAACGAAGGAAGCGAGGAAATGCACAGCGATAAGCATAGAAGAGATAACAAAAGCTACTGAAGGCCTGATAAAATGGGTACAGATGAACGAGTACTCAGCCGAAATAAAAATATTAGCCAAAAGGCAAACATTAGCCAACAATAATAAATTGGCATCACTTACACCATTTTTGGATAAAAATGGTGTATTACGTGTTGGTGGCAGACTAAAGAATTCGTTGAATTCTTATGATTTTAAACACCCTATCATTCTACCGAACTCCCATATCCTCAGTAGAATGATTATTTCCTTTTTCCATAAAAAGTATCTCTATCCAGGCCCATCCCATACATTCCATCTTATCCGCGAAACATATTGGATCGTGAAAGGCAGAGCACTTGTGGGAAGCGAAGTGAGAAGGTGTATACGATGCATCAAAGCTCGAGGTAAAACAGCGCAGCAGCTTATGGGGGATTTACCATCCGTTCGAGTAATACCAGCCAGACCGTTTTCTAAATGCGGTGTAGATTATGCCGGGCCTATTGTTTTAGCTAGCAAGAAGGGTCGTGGAGCCAAGATGATCAAAGGGTACATCGCGATTTTTGTGTGCATGGTGACCAAAGCGATACATATAGAAGCAGTCACGGAACTTACCACAGACGCATTTATAGCAGCTTTAAAAAGATTTTCCTCCAGAAGAAATGTTCCAAGCGATATTTACTCAGACAATGGCACGAACTTCATTGGAGCGAATCGGAAGCTGAAAGAGGTATTTCTATTTAATAATTCAAAAAATAATGATTTGGCTATTACAGAATTTTGCACGTACCATCAAATAAATTGGCATCATATACCTCCTTCTGCTCCTCATTTTGGAGGATTATGGGAATCCGCCGTCAAATCAGTGAAAACGCATCTCAACCGAGTCACTGGTAACTGTCATCTGACATTTGAGGAAATTGCCACCTTGTTATGTCAAATCGAGGCAATATTGAACTCCAGGCCACTATGTCCAATTTCCGAAGAAGACGATTCTTTCGAAGCATTAACACTAGCTCATTTTTTGACGGGATCTTCTATATCATCTGTACCAGCCCACAACTTAAGCGATATCGCCACATCAAGATTATCTAGATGGCAGCAAGTGGAACAAAGAGCTCAAAGTTTTTGGAAACGTTTCCATAAGGATTATTTAAACAATCTTCAGCAGAAAAACAAATGGAAGGCACCTGGTGAAAATATTAAGGTTGGAGATTTAGTCTTAATCAAAGAGGACAACTTACCTTCTTGCAAATGGGCTATGGGCAGAATTATTGAGACACATTCAGATCAAAATGGATTAACTAGAGTGGTTACCATCAAAACTGCATCAAACACACTGAAAAGACCGATAACCAAATTATGTAAGCTTCCAATTGATCAATATTAGTTGACGAAATAACACTGTTCGTCAACGGCCGGGACTATGTTAAGAATAATAACCTAAAATAAACAACATAAATGAATTAATGAATATTGATAGAATTTGAATTATATAGAATCATAAACTTATCTTAATTTTCCCAAATTTGTGCGAACATCCGCCATCGGTTATAATTAATA
Source organism: Nephrotoma appendiculata (assembly GCA_947310385.1). Taxonomy (NCBI): domain Eukaryota; kingdom Metazoa; phylum Arthropoda; class Insecta; order Diptera; family Tipulidae; genus Nephrotoma; species Nephrotoma appendiculata. The sequence continues at coordinate 245,343,069 of OX371225.1, forward strand.
ATTGTAAATAATTTATATCGCACTCATACACTCTTATATTTAAACTTATTTTTTATATACATCTTTTTTCAATGTCAAGGAAAATTTAACATCACGAATAACGCCAAATATTTATTTTATATTTTGTGATAATCGAGTCATGGAGAAGTTAAATTTTAGAGGGGAAATATAAATAAATTGATATTTTCGAAAGCTCAACTCCGTCTATTCTTTTGGCGACTGCATACGAGAAAACATCAGAGGTTTAAAAGCGGATAAATATTAAATATAAAATAAATATTCATCTCTTGCGATTATTGGCGGATTTTCCCGGTAAATAAAGGTACATTAAAGATCTTATTATATATTTGTGAAAAAGGATAATAAAATATTGTAATATATATTGTGAAACGAAAATACATATTTTTTTTGGCGATTTTATTTTCTGCGAGTTTCCCATTATCCCATTTATAATACTTTTGTGCAACTTAACATATTTTCTACAAAAGTGATCTGAATATATTGTATGGAAATTATCACCTTCTTTTATTGTAAAGCAGAAAAACAAATTATATTTAACAAATTATCGTTTTTTGACTCGATTATCATCATCATGTCCTTTAACCTCCTTCATAGTAGTATAGGGCATGTAAATAGGCGCACAGAGCCCGAGTGCCTCGATTTGTCCGGTTTCAAATAGTACGGCAAAATGGTGGAACCGATTAACCGTACAATGCGAGGTATTCTATATAAAAGTGAAATTGTATTTATATAAAGGTATATATATGTATATACCGGGTGTTTCTTTTAAACTGAGACGATCAAATATCTCGAAAAATAGCCACTCTACGGAAAAAATAAAATATCGCGGGGGAAATACATTAGTGCAAAAAAATAGTCCCCCACCCCCGCTTTGTAGGTGGGGCGGGGGTAACTTTTAAACTAAGATAGGAAGCCATATTTTTTATTGCAGATACGGATTCTAAGACTTAAAGTACGTATGATTTGAATGAAATATTTTGTTCGGTTCAGGATAGATGGCGTTGTAATCGACGAAATTCAATTTTTTCAATTTCTTCTTCTTAGAGCACACGCATTCGATTCTGCAATACGTTTGAAATAAAAAACATCACGTTTTCATTGGAAATACTCGAAATTCGACATCAAAACAATTTATTCAGTTTTGTAAATCACATTTAACGTTTGTGTTATTTCTTAATACTTTAGAATGGAGCGTTTAACTGTGCCAGAGAAAATTGAAATGGTTCTGGTTTATGGAGAAGCTGGCAGAAATCTTGAAAATGCTGTTGCTATTTACGCTCAACGTTTTCCGAATAGGATTCGTTCACGTGCTTCATTTGGCCGTACTATCAAACAATTTATTACTGATGGACATGTTCAACCAAAAAAGAGGACCCGTAGAGCAATAGTCACTGGAGAAAATAATGAAAATGCTGTATTGGCAGCAGTGGCTCATAATCCTCATGTTAGTACACGAGAAATAGTTCGCGATTCCGGATTGTCCCTCACCAGTGTTTGGAGAATGTTAAAACGGCACAAGTATCATCCATATCATGTGTCTTTACACCAAATCTTCATGGCGCTGATTTCCAAAATCGGGTAACCTTTTGTCAATGGGCACGTGAACAAATACAACAAAACCAGAATTTTTTTCGTTGCGTAATGTTTTCTGACGAATCGTCTTTTACAAACCATGGAACAGTTAATCGACACAACATGCATTATAGGAGTGTTACAAATCCGCACTGGCTTTGTCAAGTTGAACATCAGCGTCCTTGGACTGTCAACGTGTGGTGTGGAATAATTGGCAACAAACTCATAGGCCCCCACATTATTGAAGGCAACTTGAATGGTCAAATGTACCGAAACTTTTTGGAAAATGAACTGCCAATGTTACTTGAAAATTTGAGCTTAGAAGTGAGACGGAACTGTGGTTTCAACATGATGGTTGTCCTGCACACTATTTGGTGGTGGGACGTGAAATACTTGATCGTGATTTCAATGGTCGGTGGATCGGTAGAGCTGGGGCGGTATCATAAAATCCGCACGGTAAATTCTGACGATTATCGTTTGTTGCCGGTTAAAGATCCGTTCGGTAAAGAAACCGTATCACAAAAGCCGTACGGTAATTTTATTGAGCAAATTTTGAGCAAAATTCAGTTCAGTGGCAAAAAACCTAAAAATTTAAAAAAGTGACATTTATCTGTCAATTATTTTGTGTTTACTGTTTATGCTTCTCGTTATAATTTTGTTTTATTTTCATACAAATTACATTAATTAATTGTGATTTAAATATATATTAATATATATTAAATAATTTTACTATTGAAGATGTAAGTTATTTTATTCGTTAACAAATTTAATTGTGTATAATATGTACATGACTATATACGTATTTTATAGAAATTTCGTTGAGCTGTTTGTAGCCGCAGATTCTTCGTCTGAAGATGACGCTCCTAACATTAGAAGTACTCGTCTTGTAAGAAGACATTTAAGAGATCGGAGTGATCCGCTTCAACTCGAAGATTTTATGTGAGTACATATATATGTTCATTTAATCAATGTTTTATTTTAAATTAATCGTCACATTTTAGATTTAAACAACGATTTCGTTTAACGAAACCAGCGTATAAATTTTTGGAGGAGAAACTGTCCCTACAATGTGGTAAAACTATGGCGGCAATACCACCGCGGTTAAAGTTATGTGCTACGTTGCAAGTTTTAAGTAGCGGTGGTTATCAAGCCGGTATTGGAAACGATTATAATATCGAAATGGCACAAAGTACCATATCTACAGTAATAACTGATACTTTGGATATAATGGAAAACATTCTTTGTGCTGAATTCATCCGCTTCCAGCCATCACAATCAACCAAATCATATTTCTATGATAAATATAACTTTCCGGGGGTTGTTGGTTGTATCGATGGCACTCATGTTTATTTATTGAAGCCAAAGGAAAACGAGCATTCATTTTTAAACAGAAAATCTCGTCACAGTTTAAATGTTATGATTGTAAGTTAAATAATGTAAATTTGGTAATTTTTTGTAAATAATTTTTATTTGCTAATAGGCATGTGATGAGAATATGACCATAATGTTAATGGATGCAACATACGGCGGGTGCAATCACGACGCGTTTGTTTGGTCAAATAGTGCCGAGAAAATATATATGGAGCAGTTTGTGCAAGATAATCCAAATTCCTGGCTTCTAGGTAATACACATTTCATTATGATTACATCCAAAAATTTACAAATTATTTTATTTGTAGGGGACTCCGGTTATCCACTTGAGCCGTGGTTAATGACGCCTTATAGGACGGCGGAAGAAAATTCGCCAGAAGCTGCATATAATACAGCACATAGTAAAGCCCGCAGCATTATAGAAAGATGCATAGGTGTTTGGAAAGGCAGATGGCGAATTTTATTATCAGAACGTCAGTGTCGTTCTACGCCAGAAAAATTAATAAAAATATGTAATGTATGTGCCGCATTACATAATATCTGTGTGCAGTTTAAAATTTCTTTACCAGATATGCGAGTTCATGTGGAAAATGATGATTTATCAATACCACATATTGGTGTTCTAACATCAACGAATAGACAACTGCGAGTTGTAGCCGAACAAAAAAGAAATGATATAAGAGATGTATTGTTTAATTAAAAGAATTGTTTTATTTAATTAAATAAAAAACTTTATTAAAATTCAATTTTTTGACTTAAATTCTTTTTTTTTTATAACCACAGACAATTCACAGCTAATTCATTTTTATTTATCACGATCTTACTAAATAATATTAATAATAAAACAATATAAAATAAATGAAAACAAATAAATATTTAAATATAGGAAATTTGGTTATCGATACTTCGTTCTAATAGTTTTCGTTTTTTTAATAGATTGCTTTCTTTAAGCAATGCTAGTTTTTGTTTTTTTAATTCAATTATTGTTGTGTTTTGTTCTTGAAGATTTTGAAGAAATTTCTCGACATTTTGAAAAGATTCTAACAACTTTTCATTAACAGAAATCGATTTTTTTAATAAATCAAATTTATTTGTGGTCTCTTCTAGAACACCATTTTGATTTTCATAAGAAGTATCGAAAGCCGAGTCAACGGTTTGAATTTGAGTCAATGGATCAACTTCAATTATTTCAAATTCCTGAGGCATAATTGATTCACTTTCAATTTCAAGAATTTCTAAATTGGGCTGGATTATACTCGCCCCAAATCGTTTTCCATTTACACCATTTATAGTAGCTTCTAATCCAGCTGTTCGCGAGACAACTTCGTCCAAAGGAGTAATCTCCTTAAGTTGGCAAGGCCCACCGCCTGTTTTTCTTATTTCAACCTTGTTATGGTTTAACTTCCGCTTTACGGACCATTTGTGATCTTGCCAAACCTACCAAAAATAAAAATTTTAAATTTAGACCTATGTATTATATATATATATATATATATATATATATATATATATATATATATATATATATATATATATATATATATAAATTTATGTAAATTTATTAAAATACCTTTTTCCAATCTACCGCAGACTTGTTTGGTGGCCCATTCGAGTTCAACATTTTAGTCACTTGATTCCATAGCAATTTTTTTTTACTCCTTCCTTGCGCATTATTTAACAAACCCTTTGCGAATTCGGGGTGCTTTTCCATAAAATCGATTAGCATTTTTTTTTGTATCGGATTCGTTAGTTGTTTAGATTTTCTAAAAAATAAAAAATATGTAAAAATTATAACATTATTAATGTGCGCTAACACTATATACATACGTATAAAGATAAAATATATATTTTATAGAAGTTTATATAAAAATTAATATAGAAGAATGTATAAAAAAATTAAAAAAATATTTATTATACTTACACGATATTTTCCGACATTTTTAGAATGGCTGCCAAAAAATTATTTTGTACTAAGACAAAACACACACGATCTTGTCAAAAGCCTACCGTGTTTTCTTACCGTCAACTAAATCACAAACGTTAAATTTTGACGGTAAATTACCGGTTAAACAGCGTTCATGATACCGGTTTGACGGTAAATTATTGATTTCCGTCAAAGTTTGACCGGTCACGGATTTCATGATACCGCCCCTGGTCCGATAAATTGGCCCGCCAGATAACCAGATCTTACTTCGCCAGATTTCTTGGCTATCTCAAAGACAAAGTTTACAAACAAGAACCAACAACATGTGAGAACATGATTGAGCGAATCAGAAATGCATGTGCTGAAATTCAACCAAACACACTTCTCAGTTGTGTACAATCATTTGAAATGCGTATTAATAAGTGCATTGAAGTCGCAGGCCATCATTTTGAACACTTATTTTAAGCTAAAATTATTTTATTCACCTGCCATTTACATTAATAAATTGTTTTGATGACGAATTTCGAGTATTTCCAATGAAAACGTGATGTTTTTTATTTCAAACGTACAGCAGAATCGAATGCGTGTTTTCTAAGAAGAAGAAATTGAAAAAATTGAATTTCGTCGATTACAACGCCATCTATCCTGAACCGAACAAAATATTTCATTCAAATCATACGTACTTTAAGTCTTAGAATCCGTATCTGCAATAAAAAATATGGCTTCCTATCTTAGTTTAAAAGTTACCCCCGCCCCACCCGGGGGAGGGGGACTATTTTTTTTGCACTAATGTATTTCCCCCGCGGTATGATTAAATTTTGATTATGGACATTTTTTCCGTAGAGAGGCTATTTTTCGAGATATTTGATCATCTCAGTTTAAAAGAAACACCCGGTATATAACATATATATAACATACATGTTGTATATGTTATATATGTTATATACTTTATATATTTTATATATTTTATATATTTTATATATTTTATATATTTTATATATTTTATATATTTTATATATTTTATATATTTTATATATGTTATATATGTTATATATGTTATATATGTTATATATGTTATATATGTTATATATGTTATATATGTTATATATGTTATATATGTTATATATGTTATATATGTTATATATGTTATATATAAAAATCTCAGAAGGTGCATTCCGAATAAAACAACATCACAAAATGGATTCTTCCAATTATGATTATGTGTTTGATTTGGGTAATTCGGGTACAAATGATCCAACACAAACTGAGAATACTATTTTGGATGCTACCTAGTATAGAAACTTCCCTTCCTGATGAATTGTATACCATTTTACAAAGTTGGGGGTTGTTTAATTTGCATGAAAAATTAATAAGTATTGTTTTGGCTATTATTTAATTCATTAAATTGCTTATATTGATTGAAACATTATGTTCTTAAAGGATTAATTATTTCGGCCGAAGCATTGCCTTACATGAACGTAGATGATATAAATACAATATCCAGCAGTATAGGGGAACTTGGTTTCAAAATTTCATTTCGCGGCAAGCTGGACGAATAGCGTAAACAAAATGTAAGAAAATATTTCTAACTAAAATCAACCCATATTTTACTTATGTATAGGCAAATCAATTCTACGCGCCCACACGGGATGTCATGAAGTTCATTTCAATCATCGTTTCTTCCCATTTAATGTAAAGGAGAAAAGAAACGAAGATGGAAACCAGTTCTTGACATCCCGTGTTGACGCCTAGATTAACATAATAATTACCACAGCACAAAATCATCACATTAACGTATCCATCATATTCAAATCGAATTTTCAACAAAATTTTAAAATATACTCTTAAAAATACATATGTTGTAATTGTAATTTAAATCTTATATTTCAAGAAAGAAAAGTTAGTGTATTATTGAAGAAAATTAAATTCGACACCCAGACTTTAGTTTACAAAGCAACTTTACAATTAAATTTCATAGATGAATTTTTATCAATTTAAAAAAAAATCTTTCAGTCTGAATACTTAAATACTATTTCAGTTAATAAATTTTCAAAATCGTTTGACCCATGTAATTACATATATAGATATTAATTATTAAATATAATATTTGATTGAATACTATATTACGTTGCATCGTAAATATAATACAAAGTTAAATATGATCTATAATGTTAATTTATATTTTACAGAATTACTTATCATTACACGAAGCTTCATACAAACTGATAGCTTCAAGCTCATCCTACGATAATTCACCAAATACTAGCACTTATGCAACCGATGAGTCAAACAGCAGAGAACCATTTGTGAGGTCCTTTAAGATTATTTTGGTTTAGATGTTGAGAGTTTTGACTTAAAAAATCAGCATGGAAAACCCTATGCGAAATATCCTTTGTTGTAATATAATTGATTTTGTTACATTCTTTAGTATTTAACCCTAAAGCTCTTAACAAGAGCCTGTGAGTCTCTAATTTTTTTTAAAACTATTATTTTTTTTAGTTTAAGTTATGTTTTTTAATAAATGAGTTAATTTTTTAAAATAATTAAACGTTTATTTTCAATAAAAATATACCAACAGTTCCATGTAAGAGACTGCGAGAGGCTCTTGCTAAGAAGATATGTTATAAAATTATGTTAAGAGCTTTAGGGTTAATTTATTTTTAATGTATAAATAAACATGAAGAAAATGTGTGTAGGCAAAATTTTAAAATTAATATTAAAATTTAATGTAAAAATTCAATACATAGCTTTTAATGGAGATATATTATTAAATTAAGCTTTAAAAATATTGAAAAATAAACAGAATTGACTGAAAATACATATTTTATATAAAAATCGTAAATAATATTGTAAACTATATTTTTCATTAAATAATAAATAAACATTTATTTTATAAAATTAATAACGAATTTTATTTACTTAATCGGATAATTGAATACTCAGAAAATATTAGTTTATTTTTAACATAAAACAAGAACTAATTCAATGCCTTATAAACTGAAATTGTGAATTTTAGTCTCATTTTAATATAATTTTACTTCTAAAATGGAACTTTATCCGCTCAAAGTTTATGAATTTAAATGTTTAAATCTGAATTACAATCTCAAAAATCGGAATTGTAATCTAAAATTAATATAGTAATTCTTATATTGCTGCTTGATTAAGCTTAATTCCAACGCTATTAGTTTTGTGACGTCCGAGCGACCAGGTACTCAGATAATCTGGATGCTGAAATACTCGCTCATCTCATTAAGAGATGACTTCAGAGAAACCGCCTGTAGTGACCTGAGTGCCGCTTGACTGTACACATAAATCGCGATATCCCTAACGGATACCACGTTATGTTTCAACCATATCCCGACTTCGCCTATCGCCTCCACTTCAACCTGGTACACGCTTCAGTAGTCAGGGAGACGAACAGTAATATTAACATTAAGCTTCTCACAGAAGACTCCGGCTCGTACCTTGCCGTCTAGCTTAGAACCGTCCGTGAAGAATTGCAGTGCCTCGTTTTCCAGTATTGATCCGTTCCTCCGGGATTCTCTCGAAGGACAGATGGTCCGGAAAACTTTATCAAAGCACATCGTTGGTTTAATATAATCTAGATTCGCCAGTTCTTCCCTTAGCGATCTAACTATCGTCAAGTGTCCCGTTTGAAGACACTTCCACTGAGAGACAGCCGAGAGTCTCGTAGCCACATTAGCTGACATCTGCTTACCAAAAAATTCCATTGGAATAAGGTAGAAGATAACCTCTAAAGCGCGTGTAGGTGTTGACCTAAGCGCCCCGCTTATAATCATGCAGGCCGTTCTTTGCACCTTCTCCATCATCTTCCTATATGTTACCTTCTCCAGAGCTGGCCACCACACGTCCACTCCGTACATCAGCACAGGTCTTACCACTGCCGTATAGAGCCAGTGTACCAGCTCTAGACCCCATCCCTTCCCTGTGGCGTTCTTACATGAGTAAATGGCTACATTAGCCTTATCATCCTTTCAACAATGTTAGGCTTCCAGTTACTGTCTAAGATTATGCCCAGAAATCTCGCTCTGTCAGCAAAAGCCAGTCTAATGCCGTTCACCGTAGGAGGACTAACCACCGGAATTTTATATTTCTTAGTAAATATTACCAGCTCTGTCTTGGAAGGTTAATCCCTAATTTGCCTGAGACAGCTATCGCTACATTATCCACATACGCTACAACCCCCATCCCCTCTCTCTCCAGTTCCAAGAGCAATCCATTCATCACAACACTCCAAAGAAAGGGGAACATTACACCTCCTTGCGGGGTTCCTCAAACCACCCGCCTTCTAATGGTGGCTTCCTCCAGTTTCGAGCTAGTAATCCTGCTTACCAGCATTTGATTTATCAACCTACTTATGGGGTAGACCACGTTCAAAAATAACAATCCTTTCATGATCGCCTCCATTTTTACATTAATAAAGGCACCCTTAATGTTGAGAAATGCTATACCATACAGAACTCTTGCGAGTAAATTGACTTCTCAACTATGCGTACCAGTTCGTGCAGAGCTGTATCTACCGACTTCCACTTACAGTACGCATGCTGCGACCTTTCCAAGGTTTTCAACAGAAAGGATGATAGAGTTATAGGTTTCAAATCCTTTGGATAGGCATGTGAGCTTTTTCCTGATTTCGGGATAAAGACCCCTCTGACCTCCGTCCATTTTCTAGGAATATAGACCAGTTTCAGGCATCCCATGAAGATACCTTCCAGTCAGGGGAGGATGACTGCTGAGTTCCTCTGGATCTCTGCAGGTATAATTCGATCCGGGCCCGCCGATTTATAAGAATTAAACCCATTCAGCGCCCACCGGATTTGCTCCTTATCCACGATGCCCTCCATCTCTATTGAAAGTGTTACTCGATGAGTTCCAGGCTCTGTCGAGTCTGCAATGCTTCCCGGAAAATAGGTCCCGATGAGGAGCTCTAATGATTCCGCACTTGAAGCTGTCCATGACCCGTCTGGTCTAATTAAATAACTAGTACTGGTTGGGTTAGTAGCTAGAATTTTCCTAATGCGAGAAGTCTCAGAGACCTCCTCCATTCTACAACAGAAGAGACTCCAAGACCCCCTTTGTGCCTTTCTCAACTCTTTTTTGTACTTTCTTAGGTCCTCCTTATAGGAGTCCCAATCCCGAACCTCCCTTGTATTCTTAGCTTTATTAAAAGCTGTCCTACACACTCCCGATAGCTTCTCAACTCCTCGGTCCACCATATCGGTTTCTGCTTGCCCATAGGCTTTATTAGGGGACACGCAGCATTAAATGAAAGATTGCATGCTTTTGTGATAATATCAACCATGCCGTCCAATTCTTCTACCATCGCCGGAGGTCCAGAAACCTCCAGCGGCAATAATTCCTCCAACATCTCACCATATTTGTTCCAGTTTGTCCTTCTCGGATTCCTGAAGGTTTTCCGGGAAACAGGTTTAATGTCGAGGTTATATGTTACATATCGATGATCAGAGAATGAGTGCTCCTTCGCCACTCTCCACCCTCTGATCATGAAAGATTGTTTCTGACACAAAGGTGACATCTAAAACCTCCTGTCGATTTTTAACAATAAATGTCGGTTCTCGTCCACTATTGCAAACTAAAAGGTTGGTATTTAATAAATAATCAAAAAATAACTCACCCCTCTCGTTGATGTCTGTGCTTCTCCAGATTGTGTGATGCGCATTTACATCACATCCGAGTACAACACCTACCCTTCTTTGATCTGCTTCCCGGATCAGTTCCCCAGGTTATCCGGTGGAACCTCCTTCCCGCGATTCATATAGGCTGACGCTAGCCATAGTTTTTCACAGCCAACCTCAGCACTCACCACTGTAACCTCTCCGCTACTAAATTGTGGAAGAAGAAAAATATTCAAATTATTTTTCGCTAAAATACACGATCTGATCTTCTCAGAGTTGCTTGAGTATACTAATTTATACCCTTTCATTCTGAGGCCACAGATCCTGTTATTGTTAATCCAAGGTTCACGAGAGCTACCGAGGCAGCCTTCGTGTGATGTAGGTTTATTTGTACAATGCTAACCATTGTAGTCGACCTTACTCACCACTTCCTGCACTCCCTGCATTAGGATAGTGCCATCTACCTCTTTGTTCCGGACGCTGTCTTCCTCTCGTCGAGAGCCTGACAGGATGTCCCCATCAGACTCCAGAGAGAGGAGGCTACCTCCCCTAACTATGCTCCCCAGAGCCGAAGCATTACTTTCCTGGCCGTCCTCAGCCCGCTTGACCGTCTCCTGCTGGGTCCGTTCGCCGTCACCCCCAGGCTGGTCTTTCGCAGTTTCGTCGGTCTCGTCCTTTTTATATACTTTGAGAGTGATTGACCCGAACCCGAAGTTGATCACTCCCTTTAATTTTGCAAGGGAAGCCAGGGATTCTTTATTGATCAGCATGATTGCCAATCTAAAGCCTCCCTTAGCTTCCTCTCGCTTTATAATCCTCCAGTCTTCCGTTGGAAGATCGGGATTACTGGCCTGAATGATCTCGAGGATCTCTTCTATTTTATCCGGCTCGGTTGGCAGCCAAACACGTGCCCTCGGCCTGCTCGGGATTTCCTCCCTGCAGACTGCCTCAAGCCTCGCGCCCAGCCACACCTCGCCTACTTCGGCAATTGCCCTTTTGTAAAGGTCGACCGATCTCTGATCTGAGCACACAGTCAACTTCACGCGCCCCTGGTACCATCCCGCATCTCTGCAGGGCGGGGGGGGGGATCCCGGATTTTCTCTCAGGATCCGCAGAAAAATGGAGTTTAGTGCATTAAACACTACTCTCCATTTCTCTGACGTGATGCTCCCATCTTCCTGACTTCTGTCAATGACGGCTAGCACCAGCACGTGCTCCTTTAGGATCTCACTGAATAGCTTCAGTTTTTGATCCCTAGGAGCACCCGACGTCTTTTCTACCTGAACCTTGGCTCGCTTACTCTCGCCCGTTTCCAGCTCTTCCTGGGACCTCTGTCTTTTAGACACAAGGGCCCTTTCCGAGCTGTCACGGCTAACAGTTTTTTTAGCCCATGCCACAGATCCTCGTTGTTCTACTGTAAGCTGCCCCTCAGGGGTCGCAGCCAGTTCTTCTAAAATTCTATACGCCGACCGTCTCTCCTTGTATCGACGCTTTGACTGAGGGATCTCTCTCAATTCCCCCTTACTTCCTTTAGCGGTTCCGCTTCCACCTGGCTTCGATGCCAAAGTGTCGCTTAACCCTGATGATGAAGCCCCACCTTTACGGCTAGAGTTGCTAACTTCTTCCGGTTTTTGAAGGGTGCCGGTCCCTTTAATTTTAGTTTGTTTTGTTTCTTCCATGTTTCTCCCACGAGTATCGGAGAAATATAGGTCAACCTGCGCAGAGATCCGTGTACGCATTCAAGGCTAAATACAACTGGAGATCGCCAGGTATCCAGAGGGCTACGTTCACGACCGGGCTTTGTCAAATGGACCCCCAGCCTAGCCGATCATCAGCGCGGGTCGCGTAACACTTTAATCCAGCCCATTGGCTCACCGAGCACCCCACCTCCCGCACAATTGCCCTCCTCCCACATTCACTCACTCATTCACCCATTCATATGGATATCCCAAACAATTGGGACCCACTTCATTTACGGGATTACAGTTTATAGGGTTCCCCACTCACTACATCGAGGCCCGGGAGCACAAGGAGACATGATGCTCAGTTCACCGTGGTTATGGTCGATGGTTTTATGGCGCCATCAGTTCGCCTTTCCCTACTGGGTATCCTAGGCACTCAGAATTTGGTGAACAGAGGTTAACCACTCCCCCGTTCTCTGAGACTCTTCTCCCAGCAGAGCTGCGGTTGGGAACGGCTTATTTAATTCACCGCTTACCTACCTATCGATAGGCCGTTCACTATCCACCACCTGTGACCCCCCCCCCCCCCCCGATAGCTGCAGTTCGCCACGGGTTCGCCTTCATTAAGATGTAACTTATTTTACCAGATCACTGGGAAGCTGATCAGCCTTCTCTTAGAGTTCTCGAATCGTCTTTCCAGGGCGTCCCGCACTTCTTTCACCGTTGTACCTTCATCAAGATTCTGGATTTCGATAAGAGCTCCATATGCGTTAAAGATTTTATATTAGCTTTCTGACCAATACAAGTCTCAAGTTGGTTTGGTAGTCTCGGGATATTTTTTGCTGGTATTTCGCGGTTTTAGTAAAGAGTCTTTTTTTCGGTTTGCGGATGAGTTTTATTTTCTTCCCAAGACAAATATGATCAGGCTCCAATTTAACTTTGCACAATATATCCACATATGACGTTAGTATTCCTTTTCTTCTTTTGCCTACTTTCAATGCTCTTGGGGGTGTAAACATTTTTTTTTTGTTGGATTTCTCTAGTGATGAATTTTCGTCACTAGCTTTCTCCGGTTCTTATTTCTTGCTCACAATTTATAGACGAACTAAATTTTCCTTCTATTAATTGTTGATAGGTGAAGATTGTCACTCCTATTCCGATACGTTGATCTTACTTAATTTGATAGCATGCTTGAGCCCTGCTCAAGCTTTACAATATCGTTGTCGAAGGGGAGAATCGCTGCGAACTTCCATTCTATTAACTTCCTGTGTCTAACTATAATCCTTTGAGGTCCAATATCCCCCAGTTCATACACAATAGCTTGATGATCACTGTGCGTATATAGATTGCTCACCCGCCATGCTATTCTGCTATCGGCAAGACAATGGCTTATAAACGTTAGGTCAACTATCGACGTTGCATTTCCTCTACCGAAAGTAGGTGTATTTCATGTATTCATTAATACGACCGGTAATGATGCGAAGGCTTCTAACAGTGCAGTACATCTGCTACTGTTTCTCTACGTCCCCATTCTCCGGCCCATGCATTAAAATCCCCGGCTATATAAGCAACGGGTTGTGGCTTCGTGCATCATTCATTAATTGATCGAGAAATGTTTGAATTGATGCACTAGGAGGTGCGTAGCAGCTATAAATAAGAACACCGTTCACTTTGGCTCTGACAAACCCGGGTACAACACTCCCACCAATTTCCTGTACGGGGTAGGTACCACTTGAGTGTTTGTGTTTATGTGTCGTATGTGTAACTCTCTCCTTCCCTATCCTATTCTCTCTCGCTTTGTCTCTCTCTATCTCTCTTCTCCCTCTTCTCTCTCACTCTCTCTTTATCTTTCGCGCTCTCGCTCTCTCAATCTTGCACTTATCATGAATTACCGCCTGGGCTATGGTAGAATTATGCGTAGTTGTATGTCGTCATGCCAGCGCAGTCAGGGTCAGCTTAAATCAGGTGAATTCAATTGGATTTGAAAATCCGACGAAATTGCTTTATCTCGTGATTCGTACGAATCCGGTATTCGTTGTTCGCAACTTTAATTGGATCAAAGATGGAACTAATGATCTTCCTTTCGCAGGTAGATAATAATCTATAATCGTTAGAGGTAATGATCCATCTCTCGCTTCCGAAAGCCAGTGCAGGTCTTATGAGCAAGTGCTTTAAAGTGCGAGCTTGCACGACTGCGATATATGTTTAGATCGCAATAATTTTGATTGGGCATCGAAAACTCGTTGTCCGGCAGCGATTCGGGCTTTTATTTCTCCCTGGAAATCATTCAACGATGTTATAACTGACCCGAGGTTTTTAAAGTTTTCAATTCTGAGTTTTGTCGTGGAGATTTTCCTGGGTGTTACTAAACATTTGGTTTTTTTTTGTTGATGAAACTGTCCTTGATCATGCTGGGTCTTCAGCCAAAAAGCATGATATCAACTGTACATCCAAGAATTTGATTTAGTAAATATAGTATACAGGGCAAACTTTCAATGTTGCTTTTCCTCATGAGGTACTCAAGCGCGAAATTGAACAGCACGGGCGCGACTGACGACTCATATGACGCAGACTAAAAGTTCGTGGCCTCTCTACGGGGAACCTCGATTGAGGTGAAACTTCATACTTAAGGTTTTACCATAAATTGGAAGATCCCAGTCAAAAACTAAAATATTCTAAATTAAATTTGCAACAGTAGCGGTTCAGATCAGTTTTCTGAAACTTGAAGCGGAAAAGACGCGGGTGAAACTTCATACTTAAGACTTTTTCATAAATTCAATGATCCTAGTAATATGTGTAGGGAACCTGTCAATTAAAACAGGCAGCTTTTAAGGAAAGCATTCTCGTTTTTTATAGTGTTTCCAAAATATTTTAAAAATCAATTTCAAACACAAATATTCTATTTATTGTGAAATTGATCCAAAATTTAAACGGAAATTTTTTCCGACGAATCGCCTGATCGCGATATTAAATTATTTTTACATTAGTATTTTTCCATATTTTGGAAGGTCCTAGTGAAATTTGGTGTACAGAAAATTTCAGCTTCGTCGGACCTTTTTAAATGTTTACCATGTTGTTGAATATTATTAACTATTATATTAATACTCTTAATTTTTTCATACTAAACCCTAAAATGACCCAAAACATGATCCACTTTCTCTCTCTCTCTGGCACTATATCCCATCAAGAGATTTGGCCGCCTCACATGAGGTTTCATAATCATGTTTTCATTTCGGATAATGAGTGATTAATTCATTGATCCTAAGCCAGCCGTGAAATTTTTTCATTGTCACCGCCGGGAATCGAACCCGGGACCTCCGGTCGCTGGAGCAAGTATACTAACAACAATGCCACCGGGGCAAACATGACCCGATTCGCTAAATTTTTGAATTTCTTATCGTCGATTTTTATCGAATGTCCGGCGATTTTCATCGAGCGTTGGTTTCTACGTCTACAAGGGGGACGAGAATTGCCCAATTCATTGTTATGACAGTTTTAATCAAAAATGCATGATCGATCTTATTCCGTGATGCGTCTTTCTCTCCACCTACCGAATCAACAAATAATTACATTCGAAGCAGGTAATGAAGATGAAGCGTTGCTTGCAGCACAAACTGGCCGAACGAAGCTTGAGTCATGGTTTCAGCTCAACTTCAATGATCGATAGGAAATGACGTGCTTTCCTATATATTAACATTTCCCACCATTATGTTTACGTACGTTGTAAATGGCAACTTCGTCAAAGAGGTGGAGAAAAGGTTGTTGCACGAATGTATACAGTAAGCTTGAGAGATGAGGAGCATTTCTTCCTGCGGCTGATTTTGCTACATATTCGAGGTTCCACCAGCTTTGAATTTGTACGAACATTCAATGGTTTTATTTACAAAACCTTCAAAGAAGCTACAGCTGCACGGGGTCTGGAAAACGATGATGAATGGAATCACTGCTTAACAGAAACAGCAGTATTTCAAATGCCAAGACAGCTTCGAGAGACTTTTGCTTATATTTGTTGCTTTTGTCAACCTTCAAAACCTTTTGATCTCTGGATGAAGTATGCAGATGACTTGACTCTTGATTACAGCCGAACCCATATTGAAAATATAATAATTAGTAGAAGTGCAAGTCGTCGATACAGCTCGAGAAGCCGAAGAAGCTGAATTACGAATTCAAATGCTAAACGAAAAGCAGTTGGATGCATTTCGTAAAACAACTGCTGCAGTGGATAATGAAAATGTCTCCAGCGTTCCAGAAATGTTCGATGGGATAGAGGTCTGGGCTTTTGGAAGGAAGTTTTCACCAATAAACCCGGCAAAATGCACGACATAGTCCTCGAGTACTTCCTCAATGTACCATTGAGAAGTCAATCCTATTGTTCAACAGCCAGTATTAATTTTCTTGCTCCGAATGAAAACATAATTGATAGAAGACCGTTCAGACTAAGCGTTGATATGCGAATGATGACAATTCCCTTAAAACGTACTCTTTTATACCTGCCGCAATTTCCGCAACCGGTGTTTCTTGCAACGAGCGTTTTCGGATTGTTCTGTTCTATTACTGGTATTGTGCTGGGTGATTAACAGAAAATACACACACGTGGTATCATTGGATAGGTGATGAAATGATCTTTAGCTACATACTTTGATTCATAAAAATGGGCGAAATCATAATACCGGTCCTATCCAGCACACTGCGATTTTCACTGTTTTTAGTGAGAACCCATTGTGTTGAAAATGAGTCACACATCGTGCACATTGAAAAGTATGTTGGTTTTCGTATCACATAAGTAAAATTTTTCATTTGATTATCTTTCAAAAAAAGATAGTGCAGAAATTTTTGGACGCTCCTATACCAAAAGATAAAATCTCATTTAAATTGTCCTCTTTTCTTTGATAATTGAATTTCCTTTCCTATATTCCACCGTCACTGCAAAATATGTAATTATAATTTTCGATCGTATAATCCACCGACATACCGTAAGATGAGCACACCGAAGGCAATCAATCACTTTCAATCTTATTTAAATGATTTCCATTTTCATATGATCGCCTGTAATAATTCTAAAGTAATGGATTATCGTGGTCTATCATCATCATCATCATCATAATACAGCAAGATATTGATTAAATCACAGACGCATATAATCAAGTTTTACAAGAAACAAGAAATAATTACTTCTTATAATTTATTAATAACACTTTAATGAACTGATAATGATGTGAAGATCAGGTATATACGATTTAGTTCCTAGGTAGCATTATATTATATTTGTTTATTCGTCTTCAATATTCTCTTATGGAACGATCGTGATCGATCGAACTAATAAAAATTAATTGATCGTTATTTTAATCGATGGTCGTCTTAAATTACGCACGGCAACTATTATTATTCGCGCTTCTTGATTGATTAGTTTATGCAAATACGGGTTTTATATGACGGGCGACTGGTGTAGTGTGACAAGAAAAATGTGGATACGGTGTCGTGCTATGTACCAATTCAATTAATTTAACACTTAGCTTGATATACATCCTGGGCGGTATAACCGGTAGTAATAATTGTTTTTTTTTATAGAACGTCTAACGCACAATAAACAAACAAGCACTTAACAATAAAATCTCCTGAGAAGCAGATGCTTCGCATTCTGATCATGTATCCAACGTGTACCTGGAACATAACGATATAAACATGTAATTACAATTTTTATCCATTGTGTGTAATGATATTGTTATACACCCGGATGAACAATCGTGATATTTACGGATGCTGCCTCTATTATTAAATTGCATAAAGGCGACCAAAACAAACAAGCAACGATGACAATAAGAGACAATCGCACCAAAGTCAAAAATCAATTTTTTGTCATAATCTTTATCCTACATTGTCTTCTGCAGAATCCTTCGACAAACTTCTAAAGGCAAATATTATAAAAGGTACACAAAAAATGACACGTGTGTTTAGTGGTTAGAATAGAAATGGAGGCTGCTGCCTACCTTTTATATAATTTGGTAATTTGCTTTACCGAAACAATAAGCCAGATGCATTGTGTCTGTACATTTTATGCTGTAAAACCATTACAAGCCGGCCAAGCAACATGCGTAAGAATTAACGTAGTTAATGAAATTGTAAAATGACAACGGAGTCAGTCTTTCAGATAATAGGGAGAGCCCTAAGAACTGCAACCTTCATTTATCTTGTTCATCACATATAAACAACGACGTACAGTGAGGATTTAGTTTCTTCATAAATAATAATAATACCCTGTGAGAGGTTAATAGTCCTCTATCCGACGTCTCAGGTGGCGGATTGAGGAAACCTCTTCAAATATGAAAAATATGGGGTCTAATTTAAAAATATACTAACTTTCGTTAGCAAGTTTCGAAGCTTTGCAAAATATATAGGGTGCCACAATAATCGGTTCAGATTTGACATATCGGGTATTTTGGCTCTGGGAACACTAATTTCATTTTTTCTTTGACAGAAACTCTCTATGTTATTTCTAGTTGACGCCACGTCACTATCCGCTTCGATGTCAATTCGCTGTGTGGGGCTGCAACAAACTCGTTTTCCTTCTCGGTGGATTCGTAAAAAAACAAAATTGTCGCATTTAGGGATCGGAAAATCCACAAGGATATGTGGAGAAGACAATGCATCCATTGAATGTTACTGTTTGGTGCGGCTTGTGGCGTGGCTGCATTATTGGGCCGTATTTCTTCGAAGATGAAGCCGGCGTGACCGTTACGGTCAACGGATTCAAAATCTTTTTTTTGGCCATATCTTGTTGATATTGGTTTGGACGACCCTTGGCTCCAGCAATATGGTACGCCATGCCTCACATCGGGCGTTACAATAGCGAAACTGCGTATGGCCGCATTATCAGTCGAAATGGTGACGTGGATTGGCCGGCAAAGAACTGAGATGTGTTGCCTTTGGATTATTATTTGTAGGGTGCCGTGAAGGACAAGTGTTATACGGGCAATCCACAAACAATTAAACATTTGAGAGCCAATATTAAAGCAACCATTGCCGAAATAGATCCACACACAATCCAAAATTTGCTCAGAAATTGTACCGACCGAATGGAGTACGAAAAGACCAGTCGCGGCTCCCATTTGAATGAAATCATTTTCCATAAATAACCAGGAGGATTGTACTTTCAAAAAAAAAAATTAATTGGGACACCCTTTATATGTTACGACAGATTGTCGGAACGAATGCAACCGTGAAAGCACCTTTAATTGCAATTAATACAAAAAATATTTATTAAGAAGAAAGTTTTTCACATAGGTGTGCCGATTTTGACAGCTGCAAGAAGATGTTGTCCGATGTTGCTGTTTTATTTAAAACCGTGTTGCCTGACGTGCGATTGTAGGGTGCCCACCGATAGATGTCATCTCCGACTTTCATATCGACGTTTGGTGTCGTTTCCAACATTGCTGGCCGCCCTTAAGTATATTTATTCTTTAGTGTTGGTTGTGATTGTCTGCAATAGACAGCAGCAAGGCGCCACAGCTTTGTCCATATACAGGCTTTGCATGTTTCCGCTTCGCGAGGTGAACACACAGTCCACGCCACTGTGGAGAAAGAGTTTATTTAACATTAGCTGTATTTTGTTGAGAAATAAAACATTTTTGCTTTAGCTGAATCAGCGCTATTCAGCTATTTCAACTAATGCAAATCTGCATTATCATTCAGCCAAAGCAAAATTCTAAAATGCTTTAATTTTTGCTTTAGCCATGGTGGTGTTGTTGTAATTGTCCCAACAAAATACAGCTATTATGTATATATTGATGACCACCTCTAAATACAGAGAAAATTTTCTCTAAACTTAACAAGGCGGAAGTTTAATCATCACAAACCAACACATAAGGTTCGACCCAATGATGGTGGCTGCTATTCAAAAGCCAGAAAACCCAGAGGATTTGAATGAATTAAAATAATTCCTAGCATTAGCATTATCTACACGCGTTTCATTGAGGATTTTGCGTAGTGCGAACAAACATAATATAGAAACGCTTCAGAATTGATCCGGGATACTTACATGAATTGTGCCTGGAGCACAAAGAAGCTTCCCTAATCAATTTTAGTATTCTCTATCGTTACGACTAAGACATCGTCATTAAACCCGTCAAAAATTAGGAGCAATGCGCCAAAGAGGAAAGCTGTTTGTAGACAAACAAATCCACCGAGAAGAAATTACCAATAACATACCTGAAATTCAACCCAGTCAATTAAATTGCTGGCCCACGAGATATGAATCATCGAAGGTGGAAAATATTTCTATATAATTTTTAGTATAAGAACAGCTTGTATGCTTAAGATTGAATTAGTTTTAATTTTGTAAGAAAAACGGCTGTAAGAAAATAATAATAAATTCATTTCTTTCCAAAATCTTCAAATCGTTAACTCTGATGATAAAAACGAAGCGAATTTTTCTAGAAGACTTCGAGAAGACAGAATTTCCGAACGGAACCAAATTGAGAACATTATGTATATCTTCTCCTCCCCGTCATGCAGGTAGTGCACTGAGGGGCCAAAAACTACTATGAGGTATAGAGTTGGAGTAATCAGACCTAAGGCTCACACTCTGGATACTGTTATGAAAATCGCCAACCGTATTTTAAGATAGTTTAGTATTTTACCGATAGTATCTATATACTATATACTCTGGCCGCGCCGCTACGGAAATAGACGGAACGTAAGAGGTTATTCTTCTATTTAGTTATTGACCTTTCCAAGTAAATCGTTTTTCTTTTATTAAAATGCTTTTCATATTTTAAGAACACCAAAAGTCGACCGCTTCGTTTCACCACTTGTATTTTTATTTGTATTTTTAATTTTTATTTATTTACACATATTGCCATCTATATAAAATAATAATAACAAATACCATCTGACGTTTAGTCGGGGTTCTAAAGGTTTCAATCTATGAATAATTTTGAGCAAATTTTAACATTTACCGACATCTATTGGACAGACTAAAAACATTAGATTTTCGTTATACAGAGTAATTTTAAAATTGTGATATACAGAAGACATTTTCGTAGACGGAACTTTATGTATATGTACAAAATCTACTTACATCTATCTACTTGTCGTGCTATGTGCTATTTACTACTACACGTAAAATGTACACGTAAATACAAATTTTTAACGATTTCACAGAAATAAGGAATTTAAAGAAATAGAAATATAATCATATGACCAGATTATTATGTTCCTTTTCCGATTTTTTTTCTTCATTATAAAGTGGGAACTATAGATAGAATAAAAAAGAATAACGTAACAGAACGAGAGATAGGATGTATTATATGTATACGACCATACTCAGAATAAGAAAAAAATAAAAACTGTAACAGAAATTGCGTTTTATTTTCGTTCAAGTTTGCTGTCATGGCTATTCTTTTTAGCCAAGCGAAAATTTTCATCCAGGAATAAAATTCTTAACAGTTACAACAACAAAATGTAATATGCATATTTATTGTTTTGTATATGGGAATTTGAAATTATTCATGTATTTTATCTTTTCTATTTATAAAATATTAACGTACACATATACTAATGAATATAAAATCAAAAATAATTATCACTACAATGTAGAATTGTATTTTTCTAAACCTAACCTAAAAAAATGGTGTTTGGTAGATCGTTTGCCAAATTGAATTGGTTAAAAGAATAGGTCATTTTTTATTTCTTAAACCCCAATAACTCATTTTTGGCCCAACGGATTTTTTTATTCTAAATTTTTAATGTTTATTTTGAAAAATCGCAATATTTAGCATTCAAGTTGTATTATTCTTTTAAATAATTAGTATAGGTTCCAAATTTAGTATTAACTCTTACGTTTACTGTTGTATGGTTCTATCAAATTCAAAATTCGTCCCAAATAACATCTACTTTCCTTTTTATTTACTCTTAAAATGTTTGAAAATGGTAAAAGAAAACTTAAAACTCAACTTTACATTGCAATAAAGATACTAAAAGTGATCGTGATCTTAGAACTCTTTTATTAAATTCTCTAGTCTATCCCCTTTCCAACGATATGCAATATGCCATAAAAACCCTTTCTATGCTGTTCTTTATTTTTAATGGCATTGGCTGAACCAGCGAATCAGTAATACAACTTGTCAAACCTTGACGGAAAACGACGAAAGTTTTTTTGTAAGGAAAATTTGACTAGTTCGCTAGTGTGGCTGTAACACAACTTGTCAAATGTTTCACGCACACAAATGGTTGGCAAATTTTTGTTTGTTTAATTTTCAATACGTGAATGAATTTTTACTGGATAGATATAATAATATACATCATTAAATTACCTTGTGATTTTAAAATCGTGATCGTTTAAAAATGGAGGACGTTTTGTTTGGTATTTGACGTTTCCTTCAGTTTGCACGCAATGTTTGGGTCTGTTAAGTGACAGGCATATTTTAACGAAACTGAACGAAAAGATGTTAACGTTTCACTGGCCAGTAACCAACAAAACCTAGTTCTCGCATTTTTACATTGAGTTGTTACTGATTCGCTTGTTCAGTCATATGCCGTAAGTATTGTTGACAGTAAGTATTTGTTATAATGACTGCTATTTATAGTTTTTTTTAGATAGCACGATACATACATATTTTAATTTTTTTAAGTTTGGACGAAAAATTTCACCCAATAATTTTTATTAAGTGATCGAATTGTTACGAAGCTTCGTTACATTTTTTACTTTGAATTAATTTGTCCATGGGCGAAAGCACAGAAATGGCATTGATTTTCAAAACACCGGAATTTAGCATTTATCGTAGACTTTAAAATGACGTCATATTTTTTTTAAATGAAAAACTGGATTGTTATTAGGTCTTTAAAGCGTTGCCACATACACATTTCTACGGACGACATCTAAAAACAGATTTCGCATTTACGAATTAATTAGAGCATATTTTTGACTCAAATCAATGAGATAATATGTAAAATATCTCAAGTAAGTAGCTAAAATAATAAATTTGGAATTATTTAATAATTTTAATTGAAAAATTATCAATTTTCTATTTACCCGTTCCTAGAAACGATTTTTTCTCTGAATGGTATAATTTTACACGTGAACGAATGCACAAAAATCTAAAACGATTTCCGAACTCATCAAAAAATTTTAAACGATTTTTTTCTCTGTTGTCTGTGAACTTCAACAAATGTCAAAAAATTCCAAAACAAAATATATATTTTTCATTAATTTAATATTTGTATAAGGCTCATCATGAATATGGTATGGTAAACTTATTTAATTATAAAATGAATTAGCGTAGTATAAACATTCAGCTCAAAGTGGTTAAAACATTCAGCTCAAAACAAAATATAAAGAATTGTTGTTGTAAAAATCGTCTGTATTTTTTTTTTGGTATGTGGCGAGGCAAAATAAATTTACGCACGGATCGTCTGTTATTAGACGTGTATGTGGCAACGCTTTAAGACCTCGACTTGCGACTTTATTTTATCCTTTAATTGGACATAGTAGATTGGTTTCAAAATCGTAAAAATTATTTTTTTATTAAATTTGAAAAAACTTTCTCATACAATTCAATACATTTGGTACAAGATCGATTCTATTGTCGGTTAAAATTTAAGCTAAACGAATCAATTTGTTTTTGGGAGTCGTAGTTTATTTTAACTTGTCATCTGGCACTTGATCTGCTCTTGTGATTTTCCCTTTCCCTTCCAGAACGTGTCATTGTACAATTAAACCTTTCTTTAAAATCTCTTCTGATTGATCCATTGCATTCTGTTAAGTCTTAGAGTATGTTTGAATTGGTGTAAATGCCGCATAAAAGTTTAAGAGGTTAAAAATTTATTCGTGGTAGATTTTTTTAACTTTTTAAACTTGGCCAGTTTATAATTAAAAATTACGACATTTATCAAATTCAAACTTCTATTTACAAACAACTATTTTGTGTTAGCCAAATGTTTCGAATATAAAAATTTTATCAGCTTTTGAAGTAGATAAAATGTTTAACATTTTTATTCAGATCAATTTTAACTTCACATCAATTTTTAACGGCTAATCGTTAGTTTCGAAATAATCGTCCATAATGCGTTGGACGATTATTTCGAAACTAACGATTACAACATTAACGATTTAATTCCATGGGTAAAATTTACTGAGAGCAATTTTTTGCTGATAATACGCAAAATTTTTTTTTTTTTAAATTTCATTAGAGTGACAAAGAACAGAAATATTTTTTATTTCATTTTATAGTAAAATTTTATGGTTTTACATTTTGGCATAACATAAAATATTTAATTTGTATATTCACAATTCGAATTTTAATATATATACCACAAAAAACCACTAAAATGGCGAACCATAAAAATGGCGAACAACTTATTTTATATGAGTGTGAGAAAATATTTTTATCTTTACACACATTTTTTGTTGATGTGTGAAAAATGCTGCCATAAAAAATACTTCAATTTACATTTTTTATGGCAGCATTATGGCAGTAAACTTCCCCTATCACACTTCCCCTCTCAGTAAAATTTTACTGACAACATGTTTTGTTTCGTACACAACCAGTAATATCTATATTTTTTTCTCGCTTTTATTTTTGCTGACAGCAGATTATTTCCATGGAATAGGCCCATTACAGAATATCACCCTGTTTTGATCATAAATGTATTAGCAGCTTCGTTGTTTCGGACGCAAATAAAAAAAACGCTGTAAATCGAAACAACTCAAAGGCCCATGCCACACGTAAAAAAAAAATGCCGCATTTTTCTTCGTTTCTTTCCCCGTTTACCTATGATACAAGTTTTAATTGCGACTTAAACTAATTTTCTGTTCAACCACACAACTCAAACATAAATGAAATAAAAAATATTTCAAGGACATTTTTGACTCATTTTAGTTAAAATTTTATTTAAAAGAGAGCAGAACAAAACATTGGTAGAAAAAAAAATGCCAAAATACATAAAATGCTCGTCTGGCATGGGACAAACAGAATTTTTGGTATTTTTTCAAATTTTATTGTAATATAATGTAAAAATTCTCTTATTATTAACCAAAATAATAAAATTATAATTATTCAATAATTGTATTTAAAAAAATATTATTTGTCCATTTTGTAGTTTTTAAAAAAACAAACTCTGATTTACGAAGGGTTCACATTTTATGGTCGTGTCACGTGTGACACTATACATACTTCCTAATTGTGTAATATTTCGTCTAACACAGGTTCCGTATTGTTTTCCGTTTTAAAGATTTTGACAGCAACAAAAAATGCATCCGACCATATTGCTACCTAGGAACAAGAATCGAACTAGAGTTT
Organism: Nephrotoma appendiculata; assembly: GCA_947310385.1. Classification (NCBI taxonomy): domain Eukaryota; kingdom Metazoa; phylum Arthropoda; class Insecta; order Diptera; family Tipulidae; genus Nephrotoma; species Nephrotoma appendiculata. The sequence goes on from OX371225.1 coordinate 245,368,591, forward strand.
GATTTGGCAATCCATATTTGAAATTGTTTCGCACTTCATTGTCATGTCATTCATTCAATTGAAAATCTTGGCGTCGCTCACTAGAGTTTAGTTATAGAAGAAGTTTTTCTAAATTAATAAAATATAACAAAATAGTTTTAAGAATTTAAAAACTGTTTTATTTTTATTTAAGGTATTTATAAAATTGTTAGCGAGTTAATATAAATTCGTTTAAATAGTGCATTTTCCATTTATGGTAAAAATCTTATTTTATCATTTCGTAGTGACGACATTTTTTTCAAGATGGAGTATATTCAAGTTGCTGAAGACGAAGGCGAGGAATCAATTGAATTACCTTGTGAAAATGATAGTACGTTACTATTATCGACTTTACAAGCTCAATTTCCAGGAGCGTGCGGTTTAAAGTATCGTAATTCAGAAACTCGTGCGATACGCGGTGTTCGGTTGATTGAGGGCCGTCTATACTCGCCGAGTGAAGGGTGGAACGATCAATTGTTTTTCTGTGTATTCCCGAAAGGTAAGTTATTTAAATTAAATAAAGGACTGTCTGGATAAATATATATATAAAAAAAATCTATATTAAGTGCAATTTGTAGAGAATAAACGTAAAAGTGACGATTCACTTGAGAATAGTAATGCAAAAACGAAACGTATGGAAAGTCGGCAACGTTGCATTGATTTGATAGTGCTGGGACTTCCGTGGAAAACTACTGATGATTCATTGCGCGATTATTTCCAAACATTTGGGGAGGTACTAATGGCTCAGGTGAAAAAAGATTTAAAAACTGGACAATCGAAAGGTTTTGGTTTTATACGATTTTCATCGTACGATGCTCAGATACGTGTTTTATCTATGAGGCACATGATCGATGATCGTTGGTGTGAGGTGAAGGTGCCCAATTCAAAAGAAGGCATGTTGCAACAAGTTCCTTGTAAAGTTTTTGTGGGACGTTGCACCGAAGATTTGACTTCAGACGATTTACGCGAATATTTTACCAAGTTTGGCGAGGTAACCGATGTGTTTATTCCAAAACCATTCCGTGCATTTAGTTTTGTAACATTTTTGGACCCCGAAATTGCACAATCTCTATGTGGTGAGGATCATATAATTAAAGGTGTGTCTGTGCATGTATCTAATGCGGCACCAAAATCCGAATTGAATCGAAGCAATAATTTTAACTCATCAAATATGTCGCAAAATCATCGCGGGGGTGGAGGTGGCGGCGGAAGCGGTGGCAATAGTGGTGGTGGTGGTGGTAATCAAATGGGATCGAACAATATGGGGCGATCTGATAATATGGGTTATGGACAAAATCGTGGTGGTGGCGGGGGTTACATGCCTAATCCACCAATGCAACACAACAACGGCTGGAATAATCAAAATCGTAACTTAGATATGCCGAATTTGCAGGCGCTGGGTTTAAATCCACAGGGACAGACACCAGCAAATCAAGGACAAAATCTGAACAATCCACTAGGATTAAATCTGAATGCATTACCTATTAATCCAGCACTTGTGGCCGCCCTTAATCAATGGAGTTTGATGGGTAATTTACAAAATCAAGATCAGGTAATTAGCAATTCTATATTTGAAGCATTTCACGGTGCTGGTTGATTCAGAGCAGTTCCAATTTCATAAAGAAAACTCCAAACTGGTTTTGGTAACTAATTTGAAATCTAGTATTGGATTTGCTTTGATTCACGAAACATAAACTGGCCGATATCGATTTTACGATTATATTAAAATGAATATATCGTTACAGAATTTCCCGTCAACCGGTGGGCCAAATAATCCACCAAATTCATCCGGACAAAATAGCGGCTATCTATCTTGGATGGGCCAAGGTGGTCAAGAGAGTGGTCAACCGAACGGAGGTCATCAACCATGGCCTCGCACCCAAGGGGGCACTGGACCACAAGGGGGTCCCACTGATGTAAGTACCTTCATAAACTTCGTTTTGGGAAATTAAATTAAAACACTGTTCTTGTGTAATAGAGTGGCGCTTACAATCACAATATGTCAAACTTCAAGCGTAGCAACAGTGTTGGTAATTCAGGCCGAACATAAGTTGATCAGGTGTAGGTGGTATACCTCTGATGTAAGATTGCAAAGTAGTTTTTTTTTGTTTTCCTTAGACTTAAGTATACATATTTCTTTATTTTGGATTTTAATGTTTGTGAAACGAAAAAGTGTTAAAATTTTTTTTGTTTAAGATACTATTTACTATTCTGAATGGGTGTATGAATTTAAATAATGGTGGAATGAATAAACGGAGGAGAATCGATAGAATTCTCGATTTCGCTTATTCACTCACAAATTAATGTAATAAATTAAAATAAAATGATACGTTTGTATTGTAATTATTTTTAAATGTATTTATGGTTGAAGTTCGACTGATGATACGAAAAATCGCGTCTGTCTGATTGGGGGAGTGAATATTTTTTGTTGATAAATATGATTGTGATTTTGTCTGCGCGAACATACGAGGTAAAAACGGAAAATTGAATCGGCTGAGTCACATGAGATTTAAAAAAAATACTCGGAAGTAGTTGTTTTGTAGTGGAAAATGTGTAGTATACACGGATGTGTTGTTGGTTGTGTACGATCGGTAAAGCATAGATGAATTTTAATTCCCTTCACTGGTCATAAATTTTATTTTAATTACTGAATTTTGAAGATAGTATTACAAATTCTAGTAAATGTGTTTTTCAAAACGCTCTGCTTTTGCCGATTTTCTGTAACAAACCTGTTGGTTATGACTTACAAGTCTCAAACTTGCTTCAATTTTGTCTGATTAGTCAAGCGTTGTGCATTAATGTGGCAATTGCATAAATGTCGGGATTTCCGTAAGGTAGGTGTAAACGATAACGACTTGTATCATTTACTCGTCTGTAAAATGTGATTAAAATATTGACTTGCAAATGGTTTGAATTCCAAATGTACATTTTTTATGATTGATGAAAATAGATATACATATCCGTATAATTAAATTTGTCTACATAATATATTTTATGGCGTATATTGCATATTACCTGGATGAAAATATTTATTAAAAGTCTGTGAGAATATTTGTGTAAATATTTGTTCCAAATCAGAGTATCGTAGTTTTATAAGTCCACGGTCTTCTTCAAATATTACAGGTAAAGAAATTTTCTTCAAGTTCGCACATGCACCATCATGATGTGTTGGTCAAAACCGAAAAATATTAAGGAACAATCAATCAAATTTCTCCCCAGACTGTTTGAAAACTTTATGTAAATGTGATAACACTTTGTCGAGGACGCGCATCGCAAGGATGTCTATGTATTTTTTGAATTTCAGAATGCCAGCACCGAACTACAAATGGTAAGATATAGTTATTTTGTTTAGAAATAAATACTTGTTTTTTAGGGAGGAACACGGAAATTAGTGTTTTCTTCGAAATGTAATTTTCCATACCGTCTACTAAATTATTTTTGTACAATATGTATATAAAAATAATTTGTGAGATGTTATTAAGAAATAAAAACATTTGCCACAAAAAAATGTACAATATTTTTTATTTGTTGATTTTAAATTTTCAGAGTTGCTTAACCATCAAGAAAAGAAAATACATATATACGCGCCGTTTTAAACTTTATAATATAGTTGGCTTTTTAATTTACCAATATAAGTAATTGATATCAGATAGAGTATCAATTAATTCTTCTATAGCTCAAAACTTGAAAAACACTACGTTTCTTAGAATCATAGTAAAACATCATCTATCATAAACATCATCAACACCATATTGAAGATATTAGAATAAATGTTAGAATATTTATGTTTGCAATTTGAGAAGTCGGTAAGTGCTTTCGTAATTTTATTTTGCTTTATTGATTTTTCAAAAATGTGTTTATATTGATATTGGAAGTTCAGTTTGAGATTATGACATTAAAATATTTACAATTAGATTACACTCGATTAAAGACCATTATCGATTTCATCAATTGATGAAAAAAGAAAAAATTAAAAGTATAAATTACAATGGCGAACAAAAATGGATACATAATAAAAATATTTTAAGTTCTATAGTTATAATATTATTATTTAGACAATAAAAATAACTTGAGATTACAAGTTTGTAATACTATTTACTTAAGGAAACAACAATAATTCAATTAATTAAAACAAAAATATTAAAATTTATTGTTTAGGTCATATCAAAGAGTACCTATGTATTTTTATAAAGAGTAACGAAACGAAGGAAAAATGTTCATCAACAAATGCATGGGTTATGCAATTTAAATGGGTTATTAAACGCACTTGTACAACTTTATTTAGCGCAATTTTAATGCTTTCTATCAATAGCTACGAGTATGATAATATTCTTTACAAATAAAATAAAAAACTTGTGTAAGTGTAAGGTTGTATAACCCATTTAAATTGCATAACCCACGCATTTTTTGGTGAAAATTTTTCCTCTGTTTCGTTACACTTTATAACATTCATATGTATCGAAATATACCCGTATTAGGTTAGGGTAGGTTTATGGCAGGTTTATTAAAAAAAAATCGTCATTTTTGAGCAATATTCAACAAATTGTCAGAACGAACACCAAACCATAAATCCGGCCCTAGTGTACCCTTTAAATACAGATGTTTTTTTATATTTACTCAACCAGCCATGCTACACACGATTTCAGCTTCTAGTGTTTAATTCGCAATAGATTTTTATTGTTAATTTAAACCCGTATTTTATATTAAAACACCAAATTTTTTTAAATCGTTTTATTCTGTTCTCTCAAAAATAACATTAAACAAAAATCTACATCTCAAAAATGGCCTTAAATTTTTTTATTTTCATTTCGGATTCACTTCATTTTATTCAGTTAAAACGGATTTTGTAGGTAAAAGGGGAAAGAAACGTAGGTGAAGCCGGTCTTATGAGTTATGAGTGTATAGCATGGTCGAACTATTCATAAAGTGAAATTGCGTTTCAACGTTAACCTGGGAGTCTATTATGAAATTGTCGACGCGCATATTTTTTTCGACAACGTCGAAAATCGCTATTATGAATTTTTTTTTCGACGATGTCGACGTTTACAAAATTTAAATCATACTCACATTTTGATATAAAAAAATATAATTTATTAAAAAATTTATAAATTCAATGTTTATTGTTGGAAATTATCAAAAATATTAAATTTAAATTAATTAAAATTTTATAAGTTTAAATTATTAATTTATTTTTACTCACACACTTTTTTTTATTTCTCAACATTTTTAACACTTTTCTTTTATGCACTCGACATCTCAAGAGCTGTCGTAAAATAGTCGACGTTATCTAAAAAAAAACGCGTCGAGTATTTCTTAATAAAAAAATTCAACAACGTCGAAAAAAAACGCGGTTGAAAATTTTATAATAGACTCCCAGTTCTTTTTTCAAGTTTTATTCAAAATTAAAAAAAATATCAGCTGAGTTGGAGCAAAATATCATTTTGCTTTGCGAAACAGAATATTCTCTGAGCAAAATTGCCACACAATTACATGTCGTGTCATAGAATAGCACGCAATGTATGTTAGGTTAGGTTTCAGTGGCTGCTATCGCACACTTGGGCCAGTTATGGCCTATTGTCACAGAATCCGACATCATAAACTCTTAAACCCATTTAGTACTAAATATTAATATAGCGTAAAAGATCTTACAGCTTTCAAGATCACAGAGGCTGTCCATGTTGTATTTGCCCAAGTGATCATGTCTTCTGCCAGCTAGCGCGGAGCAGAAGCACAGGAAGTGAACATGATCTCCTACTCCTCGTCCCTGCAGCTGCTGCAGAAGTCATTTGCATCCAGACCCAGCCTTCTCGCATGATCTCCGAAAAGGCAGTGCCCGGTAATTATCCTTACAATTCTACCTAAATCACGCATACTCAGTGTGATAAGGATCTTGGATCGATTCAAGTTCAGCCCATACTTGTTTTGCTACCCTGCCAGTTGTACTGGCGCTCCACCTGGTATTTGCCAAGGCAACTGCTTCCCTATGGATTGCTGGGGGTCTATTATGAAATTTATCCATCTCGGATTTTTCCGTTAACGGATATATCCGTGCTATTATGAAACTAAAAAGTAAAATCGAATCGAATTTTTCCGTTCATACTACAAAAAATCCGACTGCTCTTTAGTTGACGTATTTGTATCCGATTGATGTCATTTTGTTTTTGTAATCTCAAATTATTAAAAAAAAAAATAATGTTTCTTTCTTCAATTTGTTTATTACCAATCCGATAATACAAGTTTCATAATAGGGTAAATCCGTGTCGAATCGGATATATACGTTAACGGAAAAATCCGAGACGGATAAATTTCATAATAGACCCCCTGCTTCCAGCACCGTCATAGGTCTTAATACGCATTCCCTCCCTGATTTCAGTTGCAGAATCGTACCACACCTTGCTAACTCGTCTGTCCTGCAATTTCCCTCTACGTCAGAATGGCTCGGACCTAGACCAACTGGATATTAAAATGATCACTCATCTCGATAAGAGATGTGTGACAATCCAACGCCACTCTTGACGCCAGGGAAACTGAATCCAGCGAAAGAATGGCCGCCCGACTGTCCAGATAGATAGTGATATCAGTTAATGATATTACATTATGCGTCAACCAGTTCATGACCTCTTGTATCGCTATAACTTCAGCCTGGTACACACTGCAGTACTCGGGCAGATGAAAGGATAAAGTTACATTTAATTCCCCACAGAATACACCAGCTCCCACTCTACCATCGAGCTTGGAGCCGTCGGTGAAGAATTTAACGTCCCGGTCTCCATAACGAGATCACTATTCCAATCCTTCCTAGAGGCTCCCCTCACCTTGAAAAACTTGTTGAAGCACAAACGAGGTGTTTTGTAGTCAAGATTCACCAGTTCATGCCTCACTGAATTAATTATAGTTGAGTGCCCTTTTTGCAGGCACTTCCAACCCGAAGTCGCTGAGAGCCGGGCGGCCGTGTTAACCGCCATTTGCTTGCTGATAATATCCAACGGGATAAGATACAGCAAAACCTCTAGGGCACTAATGGGGGTCGTTTTCAGCCCCCACTAATGAGCAAACAGCCTGCCCTCTGTACCTTCGCCATCATTTTTCTATATGATACTTTCTCCAGAGCAGGCCACCATACAGCAGTATGGGCCTTACAACTCCCGTGTAAAGCCAGTTCACCAGCTCCGGCTTCAAGCCCCGTTTCCTTCCAATGGCATTTTTACAAGAGTAGAGCACCACAGTGGCCTTTTTTACTCTTTCAATCGTGTTTGGTTTCCAGCTGAGCTTACTGTCCAGAAGAATCCCTAGGAATCTCGCCTTATCAATAAGGACCATTATAGTACCATTCAGGCTTGGTAAAACCATTGCCGGAATTTTATACCTCCTAGTGAAGAGGACCAGTTCTGTTTTAGATGGGTTAATCCCCAATCCACATCTATTGGCCTACTCCGCAGTTTTTGATAACACATTTTGCATCATATCCCTGATTGTATCCAGGTGCTTAACCGAGACAGTTATCGCCACGTCATCGACATAAGCAACCACACCTATTCCTTCCCCCTCCAGTTCCAATAGTAGTCTATTGATTACTACTAGATTATTACATTCCAGAGGAGGGGAGAGAATTTCTGAAAATCCAGTGACTTCTCATTTCCACGAACCAGAGTATGTAATGCCGTATCCACGGACTTGCCCTTATATGGTACGCATGTTGTGACTGAGCCCAAATACTGGGTTCATTTCTTGAGCGAATATAGACATCGCAAGCTTCTTCCCGCATTCGGGATGAAGATCACCCTAGCCTCCTCCCTCCATCTCTCGGGGATGTATCCGACCTTTTGAAGATAACTTCCAGCCAGGGAAGCAAGACCTCCAGGTTCTTCTGATTTTCCGCTGGTCACATCCGAACCAGCTGACTTAAAAGGTTTGAACCCTTTAATATCACATTTTATTCTCTGTGTGCTCAGAATATCCTCTGTACACAACAGTTGGACCCCGCAGTCATCCCTAGACCCACAACCATACAAAGGCTCCGCAGTCGACACTTCCTCACCACCCGGAAAGTGAGTCTCTTCACTAGAAACCGTCCATTCGCCATCCGTTTTTAACAGATAGCCTGGAACAGCTGGATTGGTAGAGAGAATTTTCCTTAAGCGCGAGGTTTTCGAGACCCTTCCATTCTATCACAGAAGCGCCTCCCATAATTCCTCTGCGCCTTCCTTAACTCTCATTCCTTATAGAAGTCCCAGTCCTGACTATCTCTAGATCTTTTCGCCCTATTGAAAGCAGACCCACAGACTTTCCGGCGCTCCACAAGTGCCGGGTTCCACCAAGCAGGTTTTCGCTTCCCCTTCAACTTTGTTAAAGGACTACTCTCATAGAGGTATTGCAAGCCCTTGTCAGAGTGTCCACCATTGAATCCAGTTTACCACCCGTGTCGGGTAGTCCTGGAACTCTAGATGGAATAATGCCCTCCCATACATGCCATACTGTCCTCCTGGGATTTCTGAACACGTACTGTTTTGTAATATTAAGATTAAGTTTAAACGTTATGTAACGATGTTCGGAGAAGGAATGCTTCTTCGCCACTCTTCATTCCCTGATCATCGATGAGATAAATTCGGAGACCAGAGTGATATCCAAAACCTCCTGTATATTACTAATAATAAAGGTGGGTTCCTGGCCTATATTACTAATAGTGAGGTTAGTTCTTAAGAGATAATCAAAAAGTAACTCACCCCTGTCATTTATATCCGAGCTACCCCAGATGGTGTGATGTTCGTTGGCGTCGCACCCCAGGATAACTCCCCTTCTTTCTGCATCAGAAACCAGTGTCCCCAGTATATCTGGCGGCACTGGCATCTCTCGGTCCATATATGCGGCTGCTAGCCAGAATCTTCTCCGCTCCGTCTCTAGACAGACCGCTGTAATGTCCCCATTGCTATACTGTGAAAGTAGAAAAACATTTGTCATTTCCTACTAATATACAAGATCTGCTCTTTTCACTCCCACAAGCGTAAAAAAGGGTGTAACCCTTCGCTCACAGACCGCAGATCTTGTTATTCTTGTTCCAAGGTTCTTGGATCAGAACTATTTCCCCGCCTGACTTAGCCAGTCTGAGAAGTAGCGCCGCCGAAGCAGCCTTGGTGTGATGTATGTTTATCTGCACATACCTAATCATTGATAACAGTCTTCACTTACCGTAATTGCGACTGCAGTGCTACGTCGTTTAATTGGACTCGACGGAGTCGACGGTATCCTTTGTCCCACTCCCACCGTAGTCCCTGAAGTTAAGGAGGTTCGGCTCTCCCCCCTCGGAATCCGATATATCCCTTCTGTCAAGAGATAGTCGGTCCCTAAGGTCGCTAGTCAACCCCTCACCCGGGTTCGCCACTAGCTGCAGTGTCTCCCCTGGAGAGATACCACTCCTCGTGTTTCCCACAGCAGGCTGGACTTCTACTTCCCTCTTCTCTGGTTTTTGACAGGGGAGCCAGGGATTCCTTATTGATCACCATAATTGATGATCTGAAATTGCCCTTAGGCTCCTCCTGCTTGACAATTTTTCAGTTCCCTGTCGGGAGATCCGGATTGCAAACCTGCAAAATCCTCAGGGATTCATCCGGGTTAACCGGCTCCATGGGGAGCCAGACCATTGCCCTCGGTCTGCTGGGTATTTCCTCTTTGGGAATTGCCTTGAACTTAGCTCCCGGCCATACCTCGCCGCCTACCTCGTCTATCGCCTTCCTATACAAGAAGACCGATCGTTGATCAGCGCACGCGGTCAGCTTCAGCACGCAATGTTAGAAACAAACAATTTATTCAAATCAAATGGTTGTAAAGGATGTCTACAACTTTTAAATAGTAGAGATTCTCGTGCAATTGAGCGGCTTTTAAAAGAAAAAATGAGAAACCACAACAACTAACTTATAAATACACCTCACAAACGTGCTAAGGAGTTAGGCAAGAACTTAAGTGAGTGGACCGCTAGGCGGGCATTGCAAAAAATAGGTTTGCACGCATACGTAAAGAAGAAGAAACCAGCCTTATCCAGCAAAAATATCAAAGCGCGCCTCGAATCCGCAAAATTTCATAAAAATTGGGCTATTGAGGATTGGAAACAGGTGATTTGGTCCGACGAAACGAAAATAAATCGATATCAGTCAGATGAGAAGTGCCACTACTGAAAAAGACCACATGATAAAATAAAGAAGCATTATGTTACGGAAAGGATGATGACGTATCGTGAATGGCCTGGGGATGTTTCACCATGGCGGAACTTTGACCCACTAGTGACTAGTGAAATAAAAGTTAGTTTTTTGTTTTTTCCTAGAATTTTCTAATAAAATATATTCAAATAAATAATAAAAGCCAAAAAAGTGTTGTTAAAGTTTTAAGTTATAATTACTAATTGTTACATATATTTTTAAAATAAAACTAAGTTTTGTTATAACAGATATTTTCACAATTTTTATTATATAAAAGAAGTGTATTGTCGTTCGTGTATCCGATTGATACCGATAAAGCTTGGTGGAGCACTATAACCACCAGTTTGGTGCCACCAAACAGATTTGGCATTTATGAATTGATTACAGCATATTTTTGACTTAAATTCCTAAATAAGTAAAATATCTCAAATTAGTATCTAAAATAATAAATTTAATAATTTTAATTGAAAAATTTTATCATTTTTCTTTTTAGCCGTTCCTAGAGACGATTTTTGCTCTGAATGGTATAATGTATGTGGCATGGCATTTTCTGTTTACGCCGCCACCTTTTGGGCGGAATCGCCAAAATAAAATTTTTAATAGTCGAAATAAAATTATACCATTCTGTTGACAGATTTCATCTGCAAAATTTTCAAATTACGTTTTTCGGTAAAATCCAGTAGAAGATTCCTTTATCTGTTAGTGGTTTTATTTCTTCGTAAAGGAAGCAAAAGTTAATAAATATACTAAATAAATTGCATAGTATTAATCAGGTAGTTATAGTTGTGCACATTTTACAAAAAGTTATAGAACAGTACCATATAATATAAAGTGTGTATTCTGTGACAGTACGGTAAACAAAAACTTGTTTTCGTGGTTGTCTCGTACTCGTTTATTTCGAGTGCGAAACCAAAGTGTGAACTACATAACTGTAGGACAAGACGGTGCTTCCATTATTTATAATAGTCGCCATGGCTCCAATTTTTACAGTTGTAATGAACCACAAGTCCGTAAATCACCTAAAGGCGCCATCATCCATTTTTCCAAATGGCTGTACTATTAAAATCGATTCGAGGTAACAAATATATTTTTAAAAAACATGTTTGTAACGTTTTAATAAATGTTTTGTTTGTTTTATATAATATAAGGTGGAAGCTAAAGCACAATACAAGATTAAATGCATTCGAAACGTGTGCGACTAGCGGACCTTACTGTAGTTTAGACAGCGAAGCCAAATGAAACATTCGTCGTGGTGCAATCCGATGAAACTGCAGTGTTAATTCGGAACATGTACATATCTGGATTTGCATTTCATAAAGGTAATTTAATTTGTCCCGCCATGGTTCGTGCTTTGAGAGAACTGAATCCAGATTGGTTCATATGTTGATTGGGGTACCGGCTCCAATTCAAATTAAAATAATGTAAGCATGTTGTAATGTGCTATATACTGTAGTGGATCTATGCAACGAATAATGCAATTTTTAAATGCAACTGAATTTCTAATTCTATGTATTTTGCATACATAAAGAGACTTTAAGTAGAAAATTAAAAATTCTAGTACAGGTACGGTCTTAAAAATGATCGAAAATATTGTGCAAAACAAATTAATCTTTTGGTGTTTTTTACAGTGGTTAACATAGGATGGCGCCCAACATAACATCTTTGATGCGTCTCATTTGGATACGAATGTAAAGAAATTTTATTAATAATGTTACGTAGGTAATTTGATTTGATTTTAGAAATTGGCCACTAACAGAAAAGTAGATACATATTTAGCAAATAAAATCCAAACCTGCCTCATCGCATGTAAACAAAAATTCATCAGTGCCGAGAAAAATTATTAATTAAATATTCCATGCACCTGTCTCATGAGTTTACGTGCATCGAAACACAGATTAAGGTTAAATCTTCGCTAAATCTGTTTTAATTCAACGAAACTAGTACGGTTGGGTAGGCTTAGGTTCTATCTGTCAACGTTTTTTAAGTGTATTTTAACCCTTTGCACTCGTATGTCACACTGGAGGTAACAATATAAAATTACATACATACTTCGTAATTCGTATGTCACGCTGGAGGTGAGAATACTAATTTAACGTAAAACTTGCATATCATAGTCTTGCTGTAGACCAAAAGACCAAAAAAAAGTACCACAATTAAGTGGTATGCACAAATGTATACGTTGGGCAAAATACATACAAAAATAATTTTTTGATTTCACAGTAATTTTGCTCTTTTTTACGCGGGTGGAAAAGTGGTATTTTCTGCAGTTTCTGCAAAACCACTTTTCCACCCGTGTATGCAGAATGCACTTCAAGAATGTACGTCAAATCGAATATATTTCAATGGATTCTATATACTGAAGGAATCAGCCTTGTGGTATATAATATATACCACCTTCTAAGACAATTGTTCATTACATTTATTAGAATTGTAAAAATAAAAAAAAAAGTTTGGCTGGCTTGCGTCCTGGTAAGGGTTAATTTGGTAAAAAAATCATGTCTTAACTTTTAAATGGTCTGCCAACGAGTTGTACTCATATATCATAATTTTGTAACATAACTTTAATTTTTTCAAAAAGAATTTTATGCTTAATCCTTCCATCGATTTTTTACCTTTAAAATGTAATGTTCGAGAATTGCACATGTCGAAGTAACACGGTGTTTCATCCATGTTGAAAATTTCATTTGCTTCTAATCCAATTGAATTTAATTTTAAGTCTTGGAATGATTTTTCAACTTTTTCTCGACCGGCGAACTCTTGTCTTCTTGACCTTGGTGCGTAATTTTTCGGGAAGGTATTCCACTTTGTTTGCATACTACACTAATCTATTTATTACTGTCACAAAAATCTAATACGGCTGATCTATTGATTCGGCTATCAATTTCGCTTGGTTTCTGAACACTCGCGTTGGATTTTAAATCAGTAACCAATTTAGCGTTCAATTTCAGGACAATACCCTTTTCGTCCTGCTCCTTTAACCCGACAAGCAGTACGTTTAAGTTCGTCAAATAAGGAGCTGCATAAAGATGCAGCTTCTTATTTGACCCCTTGATATCCAGTGTCTTTTTCAAGAGAGTGTAAAGATCCATTTCTTTTTGCCCGTCTGATTATATCTAGTTTTTCATTGACTGATTTATTTCTTTGGTTTTCATTTTTTCCAGTTTAATGACTGCGTCTTCAAGTTCTTAATTAAAATTGTGATTTGCATGTTCAAAATTTAGGAAAATTTTGATATTTTTCTTAAATCTTCCGAAAATTATATTTGGTTTAATTTACACAATTCAATAATTATCCAAACTCTGCTTTAAAGCTTATTGAATATTTCGGCAAGCTTTAATAAAATTTATTTTTTATATAGCTTTTATAATAAACATTATTATTTTTAATTTTTTTTCTTAAATTAATTTTCTAAAAATATTCATTTTCAGATTGGATAAGTTGCGGTAAATGCACATTGGTGGAAATTAAAGAATGCGTGGCGATTCATCTTTCTACAATTCGCTATTGATAAAAGGTAAGTTGATAATGCAATCTTTAAATAGGTATGCAATTTATAATTTTAAATTATTTCATTTCTTAGGACGCAGGCGCAAGTCTTTTGTTGGTGTTTTTCTTCATAAAAAATTTCTTCATCGTCGCAGAATAGTGATAGATAGAATTTAATGTAAATGTTATTTTACAAATTAAGTAGTAAGTCATTTTATAATTTAAATTTTATTTAAAATTTTTAAAGTTATTAAGCAATTGTGTTTATATTATTATTGTTCAAAGATAAGTTTGCATTCGTATTTACCTCGGATTTTTTAAATTTATAAAAAATATATAACAATTTTTACTCCATTACTAATAAGATGGAAAGTTTAAAAAAAATATTTTCATTCCGATTAAAACAACAAATTTCCAGTTTAGTTTGGATAATATTGGAGAATTTTTGTATCAGATTTTAACTATTTGTAATCCAATAATAGTATCATGGTATTATCATCCTGTTTTCGACAAATGAATAATTTACAATTACAGTTTGAACAAATCTTCGGTTTATTTGTTGCAGATTAATATTTGTTATGTTTACAGCGGTGTAATGAGTGCTATTGTGGGCCTATTTTTTATATCAACGTGAGCAAGCAGTGCGCTGTCAAAAAATACTCTGCGTTTTTTTATTCAAACTGAGTAATTTTACTCTGCACACTGTGTTTTTATTTGTGAACTGTGCTTATACCGAGCATACCCGGTTCTTTAAATTTTACTCTGAACAGAATGCCATTGTACGAAGAGTATGCAAAGGAAAAAACAAATTATTACTCTATGCACACTGGATTATTTGGCACTGCACAACCTGTGCTCGGTGTACAAAACCCAGGACAAGCTGCTTGCTCTGGTTTAATTAAAAAATAGACCCTGTATTACAATATGCTTCCCCTATAATAGTATAATAGTGTTGTATTTCCAGAAACCTTGATTTCAGAATTGTGCTATGGTTCATGTGCAACGATTTTTGTGATAAATTTCAGAATTAAGAAGTTATTGATTATAATTATATATGCACATTCAAAGCAGCAGCATAGGAAACATATAATAATAATATACAGAATAATAAATTATAGTATAAAAGTAAAGTAGTAAAACTTAAATACAGCATATATACTTGGTGTTTGGCGCGTGAACCGACAACATTTTTTGGAAGATTGAGGGGTCATTTTGAATTTTTCATCCCATAGAACTGATATCCACAACTTCCATGCTTATAGTAGGATCTTCGTCAAAATCTTGTATTATTATTTTATCGACTGCATCATTATGTTGCCTCACATTCTCCTGAGGCTCGTGAAAATGTAAACTGCCGGTTTCCCTCAAACATGGTTTAGTTGTTGAGAAGGTTTCGTGATGCGGTAAACGTCGATCAGGATATCGCTCCTGATAAATTCTCGCTTCACGTCCATTGCAATTAGCACTGCCATACGCCAACAACATTTCAGCATACTCTTCATTACTAAAGTTAGGCATCGTAACAACAGCGAAGACAAACACAACCAAAAATTTTGAACAATTTAAGAAAACCAACGTGAAACACACGGGCACTTCCGCTCAAAGCAATTAACACCAAGTTTATTTATTTTAAAAAATATATCATTAACTTAAAGGGCATAAACTAAAGAGTTTTTAAATTAATTTAGACGGTGACATTCTTCATACATTTATACATTTTTAGGATTTGGAAGCCCATAAGTCATTTTTCTTAAACCAATTGTATTAAATAATGATTTATTGAGAATAAAATCACATTGCAGAATACAATAAAAGTTATCTCTTGACTTTAGACTACAAAAAAGTTATGACCATTTAAAGATGAGATTTTGGGTAATTTTAAAAAAACTTAAAAATATCATATGTCAGTTACCGTGATACTTAGGATATCAGTTCTATGAGATGAACGCTTCCAAATAACCCCCAAATCTTCCAAAAAACTTTACCGGTCTACGCGATAACACTCTGTATATACAATAAAATAAAATAAAAGATAAAATAACAGGAATAGATTATATAAAATGATTCAAGAAATCTTAATTATATGCTAATTGTATCTTTATGATGCGTAAATCTCCATACATAGTTTATGAAATTGCTTAACAGACTTATCTACTAAGGTAAAGACTTAAGGTAAAATTAGAACTACAGTTCTATCAAAAATAGAAAATTTAAAATTAGTTTTGATATACCTAAGAGAGTCAGGACAACATAATATTTTGTAAATGAACAAAACAGCTCTAGTCCAAGTAGTAATTCTGAAGGAATATCCCAAAAATACTATCACTCAAATGAGAAATATAATCACATCACCCCAATCCATATATGTATATATCTGGCTATTAAAAGATCTAACAACTCGTCATTTGTATGTATTTAGAGATAATAAGTTAGCACAAGCTCATTGATTAATCATCCTTAGATCATCGTTTATTTTACCAGCTCCGAGTTCAGAATGAGCTAATTTTTGAAATACATATTTGGATGTCTTCTGCTTGCGTTAATTAATCATAACCGGTTGTGTCCATCCGGTGACGACCGGATCTCCCTGAATGACGAGTACGCAGTCTGCTGAAAAGACACCCCCCCCCCCCCCCCCCTCCCTCATCCCGAATGACCCATCGACTCCAAAATACCGATGCCCAGCCACAACGAAGTAGCATTAGAGGGTAGGGACATCTCTTCAACAGATCAGGCCTTTCATCATCCGGAGAGACTCCCAAACCTCACAATTCACACTTTTAAGGAGTTTGGTCGTCCCTGAATGAACGACAACACATACGCTGGGCTCGCCATTCCGCCCCTGTGATGGATGTCCTGCCAAGGGGATGACGGGGAGTGACAAGCCCAGCCTGTAAATATGGGATCGGCACAGAATGAGAATCCTCCCATCAAACCAAACCGGAAAATTTAGTAATTCATTTTTTTTCAAAACAAAAAAAAAATCAAAACAAAATCAAAATAGTCGCTGAAAGTGAGTGAAAGCAAGACTAATGCACACCAAGGACGCGCCAAGCAACCGTTCTTTGGCACTTGATTATACAGTGTATATATTTAATAAATCAGAAAATTGAAAATTAAGAAAAACTAAAAGAAAAAATATTAAAAAATTCAAATGGACAATTATGAATTTCAAATTTACTTTATTTACTTACTTTACTCAAAGAAATGACTCAAAAAAAAAAATAAAAAATTGTATCTCTTTTTTTGTTTGACCTTCCGGAAACGTTCCGCCGAAAGAGGTTGTGGCGTCTCCTCATCGTTATTCCAATAAAAAAAAAACGGCTACGTGGTTGGCCACCAGTACCCGACCCCATCGGCCCTACCGCCGGTAATCTCCGGCTGGGAGATAATAATACGGCTGGGCTCAACTGGCCGCTGAGTCCGTCGACTGTGAAGCGGCCTCAATCGGCCACCCGCACACTAAATTCAACGTAGCGGCACGTCGGCTGATATACCAACCACAAATTTCCGTTTGGCGTCCTTCCACCTTTGAAAATAAAAAGGTTTTTTTCGTCAGGCGCCCTTCCGCCTTAAACCGTAAATATTTTATTTTGCTGGGCGTCTTCCCGCCTTTAAGCAACCGTGGAATATGATTGCGTGCCCGGTATTAACAAGCAGCATCTATATATTTACATCGGTACCCGCTGATATAATTGTTTTTACGCCACATGAGGCAGCTCATTAGAAGTTGATCACTGCTGCAACCGTGATTGAATTTGTTTGTTTTAAGCCAAGTGAGGCAGCCCGTTATACAAATCTAAATCTAGTGTTAGAACCACCCGGTGTCTAATTATGAACTCTCGAGTTATATTATTATTATTTTTTATGATTTTACATACGAATCTTTATGATTCGTATGTTTTCTTTATTATTTTTGATTAATTGTTTTACAAAGATATATATTAATAAAATATGTTGTATTATTCATTTTCTGATATACAATAACTGACTTGGTTAGTATTACAGTGGTTTATATATTGTGTTAGATAAAATATGGAGACGCGGTAAAATTGTCTGTAATTATTACTTGTAATTTAAATCGATTTACTATAGTTTCTAATATTGAAATGTTATCGTTCTGTTGTTCTGTTTGTGAGTGTATAGTCGGTTGTAATGATATGTTATCGTCTAATTCTTCATTATTAGGGAACATTTCTCATTTCGTTGAATTGAAATATATCACTAAATTCACTAAGTTCATGCACTTCATTAATTTCGTGGTTATCGGCATTTAGTCTGTTCAGAAAATCTGTGATTTTATTTTCTTTTCCTTTTAAATATTAAATTTTTATGTTATACTCCCCGAGTGATAATATCCATCTCTGGAGTCTGGGATTTAGATCCTTACCTAGATATTTGGTGTGAAGCCATTTTAATGCTTGATGATCAGTTTTTAATACAAAAGCTTTCTCATATATGTAGGGTCTAAAGTATTTAATAGCCCACACTACGGCTAGTAGTTGTTTTTCTGTAGTACTGTATCTCAATTCGCGTGTATTTAAGGTTCTGCTTGCATAAGCAACAGGATGGTTATCCTGTAATAAAACAGCTCCAATCGCGAATTGACTCGCATTGGTGTTTAACACAAATGATTTATTGAAATCCGGATATTTCAAAATGTGATGTGTTGTTAATAGGGTTTTTAGATTTTCGAATGAATTTATATAAGTGGGATCTAATTTATTAATTTTCGTATCCTTTTTTAAATACTTGGTCATGGGTTGTGCTATTCTAGCATAATCCTTTATAAACTTCCTATAATAGCCGGTTACTCCTAGGAATGACTATTTGTTTCTGTGTTTCTGGAAGCTTGATAGTAGTTATGTCCGATACTTTTTTCGCATTGGGTTTAACCCCTTCTGTGGCCCTATTCTGTCTTTCCCTGGGAATAGGGAATTAGGAAAAATATTTTCATAGCATTTTTGTCTAAATTGTATTTTTCTGGCCTACTGAGGGAATATGTTTGGTGTTAATATTTTTAAAACAAAGTGAAATGGGAAAATATTTTTCCCAATAAAAATTTTGTGGAACAAAAGTTTCCCAATTCACTTTGTTTTGAAAATTTTTGCACTAAACTTTTTCTTTCAGTAGGTCAGAAAAATACAATTTAGACAAAAATGCTATGAAAATATTTTTCCCAATTCCCTATTCCCAGGGAAAGATAGAATAGGGCCACTGGTGTCAATGTATGTCCCAGATATTCTGTTTCTTTACAGAAAAAATTGCATTTGTCAATTTTTATTTTTAATTTAGTTTCTCTTAGTCTATTGAATATTTTATTTATACTGTCAATGTGTTCTTCGATGGATGTACTGAAAATTAAAATATCATCCAGGTATACAACACAAATTCTGTTAATGAACTGTCTTAAGACAGAGTTCATGAGGCGTTGAAAAGTCGCCGGGGCATTTTTCAATCCGAAAGGCATTCTTACGTACTCATAATGCCCAAACGGTGTTGAAAAGGCCGTTTTCTTTTGGTCTTCGGAATTCACGATTATTTGGTGAAAACCTTTTGCCAAATCTAACGTGGTAAAATATTGGGCTCTTCCCAATTTGTCTAAAATGTTTTCAATAATTTTCCGATAATCAATTACAATTCTCTATTTTTTTACGTTTGAGTTGTCTATCTTCTTCGGAACAATCCAAAGAGGTGAATTATAGGGAGAGTTCGATTCTCTAATTATACCTTGTTTTAGCATATCCCGAATTTGATTTTCTATTTCTTTTTCGTGTATCTGGGGATAACGGTAAATTTTGCAACATATTGGGTTATCATTTTGTAATTTGATATTATGAGTTATCTCATGGCTGAAGGTCAAATTATCGCCTTCGAGATAAAACAAATCTTTATTCTTTACTAAAATATCTTTTAAATATTGTTTTTTTTTCGTTATTTAAGTGGATTTGATTCACTTTACTAAATACTTCTTCTTTAGATTTTATTGTTTGCTCTAGATGGCATATTGAGTAAGCTCATTAGGATAGTCAATGTCTATAAATAGAATAATATATTTATCAAATATCTTAAGATATTCATTTTTTGTGTTAATGATTGCTTCGAAAGGTTTTAGGAAATTCATACCTATAATGGCATCGTATTTTTTGCTCTTGAGAGGAACAATTTTCCATTCTAGGGTTCGTTGTTTAACTAATTCGTTTGGAATGGATGTTACAATTTTTCCGATGACGTAATTTGCTCCACCCAATGATTGATATAGAATAGGGGATTGTAACTTAATGATTTTATAGTTAAAAATATTTGGTTTTACTAAACTGGTATCTGAGCCAGTGTCTAGTAAACAATTAATACATTTGTCAGTAAAAGTTAATTTGACTATGGGGAGTCTGTTTGTTGAGGCGGGACTTTAAAATTTACTTCATTATTAAGTCCTTCCACAATGTTGTCTACCTCCATGGGTTCTACCTGACGATTAGTGTTACTCGGTCCTGTTCTGTTAAAAGTATTACTAAACTGTTCTATTCTATGATTATTAAATTGTCGTCTGATGAATTGCTCTGACCTGTTATTGTTCCCGTTAGTGTAATTGTCTTTTTTATTAGAATAATGATTGTTATTAGAATATGTATTAAAATTATTTCTAAAATTTGATTGATTTTGATTATGACCGCTAATATTTATATTTTTATTTGGAAGATGGTTTGGTTTTAAATTTATTGCTTGTTTCTCTTAATCTTGTATTCTACTTTTATCACTTCTTCGGACAAATATATTTCCGACTGGCACAATATATTTTCTAAATTAAAAATTGAACTTTTTGGATCTATATATAGTTGTGCTATGGGAATTATTTTTGTCCTAAGAATTTGTACTAATTCGCGATCAATCGAATTATATGTGAAAATATCTTCGTTATCGAAGTCACTGCACTCCGATTTAATTTGATTTAGTTTATTAAAAAGATCTTTTAAATTGTATACCTTAATTTCCTTTGCTTGGTACAGCAACTGGTGAATGGTGTTTTTCGGCCTGAATTTGATTTTTAGTTGTTGAACCACGTTTACCCATGTCCCGTGATTGATCTGCGACCTCCATTAGTACTCCTCTCGCAATTCCAATGATTTTGCTGTTGACAATTTTTCTTAAACAATATTGTTTTAATTCTTGGTTATTTTCCCCACATACACTTTCAACGTCCGCAACAGATTTTAGAAACGACTTTAATTTACAAGAATCCTCACCAGAGAATGGTGGGATTTCACTGATGTTGCGGATGATTTGGTCTGACGTTAAATTAAATTTTGTAACGTTAACACTTTGAATTTTAATTTCTTGTTCTTTCGTAATGATGAAAAATGCTTTAATATCAAGTAGTACGTTAAAGCACGATGCTGCACTTTGTGGCTCGTCAACAATTCTACCGGCCAATACCCAACCGAATGATTTCTCTTCTGCAATTAATCGAATATTTAGCTGCAATAGAGTTGGCCACCGGTTACTCCATAGTACACTTCGGTGCCAAATAATAGTTCCACTGCCCGCCTACGGTGATACTTCGGATCTACTATTACACACATCTATATGTAAGTGTCAAAATCGCTTGTTGGAACGAATGAGGGTATTTTAGACACAACGCATGCTTCGAACTGGACGCACAGACAGCTGGACTTCCCTCTACAATGATCAAGACTTACATCTTCTAGTCTTAGACCAATCAATATTATACGACTATTGGTTCGTTGGAGCCCTAGTTGTTGCGCGCATACTTCAATGAAGAGGGATTCTTGGGAGGATTCTTTGGTATCTGATAAACTTTGTACTTTTTACACTATTTGCCGTAGGCACTTGGCGAAACGCAATTACACTTAACAAACACATTTTCAAACACTTGTTTTTTTATTTCGCAAAAATTAAATTTTTGAATATTTTAATTAAATAATTTGTCCAAAAAGTTTAAAAGATCACTCGATCAATTTCGACTTGTTAGGTCATCATGGGTAATAATGGAGGCTCTCGTTCTCAGTTGCCTAATATCACTAATATTCTCACCTTTTAACCCGTGAAACACAAATACTGTTTTGCGACCGTAATTTGTAACCAAAATCAAATTATGTCGGGAACGAAAGTATGTTTTTGGACTATATATCATCGTTATAGAACAAAA
The DNA here is from genome assembly GCA_947310385.1 of Nephrotoma appendiculata. NCBI lineage: Eukaryota > Metazoa > Arthropoda > Insecta > Diptera > Tipulidae > Nephrotoma > Nephrotoma appendiculata. Next base: position 245,390,452 of record OX371225.1, read on the forward strand.
AGTAATCATCTAGATATTTATGATTTCAGTTATAAGGGTTTTAGTATTAACTTTTCTATTAAAAATCCAATTTTTTAAATTAAATAATTCTATTACTGTATCTTTTATATTATAATAGATACAGTAATCAAACTATTTAATTTAAAAAAAATGGATTTTTAATAGAAAACTTAATACTAAAACACAGTTATGGGTTTCGCGTACTTAGGTTAAAGAAAACTAAACGTTTTATTATAACAAAATTTATTTATTTTTTAATGGTTCCAATTTAACAGTTCTTATGCACACAATCGCTTAATCTTAAATGAACCTCGTTTCTACTGTTAGGTATGGTTTTTATCAAGAAAAGCATTTCCTGCGATAGCAGTGGAATACTGTATATTTTATTTTATTTTATGTTGTTTATTCGATTACATTATAGTTTACATCGTTTAAATAATTCATTGTCGCTTCGGGCTCATAATATTGCGACCCTCCCTCAAGTAAACGATCCACCTTTAAATCAATGGCTGTTAATATTGTGCCAATTTTGTCTAGCTTTTCTTCCAACTTTTTTGACTTTCAAATAACCGGTAAATATTTTGAGCTACCTCGTTTTCTTGAATTGCATGGTTCCGTTGAATATTTGGAACTCTTTCATTTTGTTTGCTTGGCTGGTGGCGAATAGCTTTGTTCACTTGACATCTTGAACGTGAGTAACGTGAAGATGATCATCATCATCCGCATGGATGAAGCAGTTGGATTGAGTTAGCTCAGTCTCAAAAGATATATCATTGCTTGTTGTAATTGCTTCTCGAACTGATCCAATTGAAGTTGACATTAGTGCTGTTAATTTCAAGTATAAATAGGTAATATTGGGGGCTATTACATGGGCTATTTAATTGCCTAATTAATTTAAGAAACTAATTTTTAAATTTAATATAATATATTATACGAACCCTCTGAAACAAGCATGTCATCAGGTTTGCCTGTGGTGCGCTTCATTAATTGTAATAAATCAAATATCAGAAAATTTGAAAAGGAATTAAATTAACAATGCTCAAAACTAATCGTCTTTATATAAAGTAACCTCGATCTAGCAATTGTAATTCTTTTGCAAGTGTAGCAAAGTAAAGGAATAATTAAAGATTTAATAAGTGTACTGAATAACTTTATTTAATATCGATCATACTCTTACTAATCTCTCTTCCTCACGTTTTTTCGTTCTTTTATAATGCTCATCCCTTCCTTAAATTCTATCTTATTATATATATATTTACCCCCACTTAATCTAACTTATTATATACATTTATATACCTAATTATTTTAAATAATGTCCATGTGCTTAACCTTTTTTTTTAGATGGGCGTACATTCTTTTTTTTTACGACCCATGGATAATATTCCAAATTAAGGACTTTCCGGAATGATCATAAATTTTTAAACAGGCGTATCTATTTTATAACCCTCTAAATTCCAAATTAGGATTTTCCCAAATTGAACACATTTTTTTCTACTACACAAGGTATACTATTTTTTCATAGGATACTTTCGCTTTAATTGTTTTTCTTTAACGGTCTCAATTTCCGACTGCGAATCGTGAAATGCAATGTATCGTGCAAGAATCTTCTTCGCTTCTTCCATTGTGGCTATTGACAAGTTTCACAAATTAGAAAATTTTGCAATTTTAATTTAAAATTTCTTACCAATTTCGTTTTTTAATACGCTCAATGTATATTTGGCCCAAGTTTTATAGTTTCATCTTTGGAGTTTATTAGTGTCCGACATTTGTTAAAGTTGGTAACACTTCGTGTCAGTTACCCTGCATATCATAATTTCATCAAAAAATTACTTTAAGGAATAACTCTTCGTTAATCACTCTCAGTGTCCGAACACAACTCTGCTTCTCTACTGAGAAGTATTTGCGACACACCGCCCGCATCATTTTTTTTTTAACACTTTTAATTATTTTTTGATCTCGCTCTACGATATGATCCAGCAGTCGCTCTTTCACATTTTTGGTTTTTACCGTTTGTGTTGTTGTATCCGTTGTACTTTGGCTGGAACTCGGGATTGGTAAATAATTCGTTTCAACAAATGATGAATTCTCAACCTGGGCATCCTCCGGATCATATTCGGCACTATTGTCAGACAACAACTCGAAAGTCGTGCTTTCTATCTCATTGGTTGACCTAATGGTGTGTTTAGTGTCCATTAGGTCATTCATCTTGGTGAAATAGGTTCAGTTTGAAGTGTTCGTCGATGTTGGTGCTGTTCCCGTTTCTGGATCTTTTAACTTTTTGAAAGTTTATCTACCAAATTCTTAATTTTTTTTTATACACTCTCGTGCTGTTTGAGATGCCAGTTCTGGCGTTGAAGATTATATATCTCGACTCATATGGAATAAGGGCGTAACTCGACATAAGCGAAATTTGCGATTGTAATAAAATTTTTATCAGAAGTTCATATTTCGCTTATGTCGAGTTAAGATCTTATTCCTTATGAGTCGATACTCAAGGCATATGGAATAAGGGCTTAACTCGGCATACGCCAAATATAAGATTCTAATAAAATGTATATTAGAATCTCATATTTCACTTATGTCGAGTTAAGCCCTTATTCCATATCAGTCGAAATATATCTAAAAATTGCACTATTATTTTATTTTCAATAAATAAATTAAATTAACTTTGGCACTTCTAGCCGCTATAAAAGCAAATATCTCCTCTTCGGTCCCTGTAATATAAAAAATATTCAATTATGCTAAGAGTTTTCACTGAGAGTATTCGTTGTAAATAAAACCATTTTGAAATTGAGGTTAGATTGAAAATTCAAATATTTTATAAAATAACTTTCTAAATATACTTACGACTATTATATTGTTTGCGTTTCATCTTATTTAATTTAAGTGAATAATAAAAAAATTATTATTTCTGGCTTATTTTATCAAACTTCGTTGTTATATTGTAAAAATATGTTTGGATAAAACGCCGGACGTTTTCACCTTGAATATGGGATATGTTAACTCTAATACAAAAAAAAATTTGAACAGACGTCTAAACAAACTAAAAAATTGTTGCACTTATAAAATATATCATCAAATCCAATAAAAAATTCTGGATGTTCCTGTTCTCGCCATATTATCGTTGGTTGTAATTTAATACCTTTTTCGATGCAAAAGGATTTTTGTTTTTGTATTTCCATATTAATTTTGGATGCTTGCGTCACTCGAATTATTACTGAAACTATTGAATCTTGAATCGACACTTTCCAAAATTGACCATTTGTTTGTTTCAGTTTATTTGTTGGCCGAAATAAACTGTTATTCCTAATTGGTAACCTATAATAATGCTCCTAAATAGAACGATATATTACTTTAGTTATGGAAAGGTTAATATTTGAACTATATTATTATTTTTTGATCAATATCTATAAAAATTAAATATTTGAACTATTCATGGAATGATAAATGATTTGTCTGGAATTTCTGAAAGTTTTCAAATCGTTCCAACTACATCTGTATTCCATCGATTTGCACAAAATATACAAATTTATTTTTTTGGGTGTGGAATACTCATGAACCATTAGCATTGAGAAATGGTCATGATCCAATTGCATGTGTATTTTTTATAGCTTCATAAGAAAAATAGACGTAAACGCCTGTGATTTATATAGAAAATGCGCTAAAGCGTATCCGCGCATTGATTTGAGAAAAGATCCGCTCAACGTTAGCCGTTGAAATTGGTACAGTTAAAACGGCCATAATAAATATTTTTAAATTAGGAAAAGAGACACTGCCATCTCCATGTTTTAAATTAAATATACATTGCCAAAAAACTGTTTATTTAATCTAACTTCCCGCCATTCGTCGTCAATTTTTTGATAGTCTTCAACTGCAACAATTTGTGGGAAATATCTAACAAGATTTATGCAAGATAAATTGTTTTTATTGATGACATTAGCTGGTGATATGATATCAAACGACTTAAATAAACTATCGCAAAAATCAAATTTTTTTAGCAAATGGGTACATAGCTCTTTATAAAAGTTTAGGCAGTGGGATCGAAACTCAATTTCATCTTCTTTGGTCAATCTATGTATGACTAGAATTTAATGCAGCAGTTATTTATGCTCCTGAATAAATATCTTCTATCCCTAAAATAACATAATCATTCTTCAGTAATTCAACATTTATTAATGTTTCATCTGTTATATAATTTTCTTTTACGAAATATTGAATAATTTTAAAATAAAGACGTTTCACTTCTGAATATAATTTATGAACCTGTGGCGACTCACTTTGAAATAATTTGTTAAGGTTATTATTATCATTCAATACAAATTTAAGGAATTTAAGGAAAAGCTCGAATTGCCTTTTTCGAAACACTCATTGATATTGATACGACGTACCGCATCAAATTTTTCTATATCTTCATGTAGAAAAATAAACGAAGCACGTCAAATCTACTTAAAATTTGTGTTCTAGAGATAGTCAGCGGTTTGTGAGGGATGCAACATTTTTCTGGGCTTATAATCTAAAAGTGCTTGCAGATCACCAAAAAGTTCAATCCGTTTTGGACTGTTCTGGATAAAATTATAGATACGAGGGCAAATCAAAAAGTCTTGCAATATCATATGAAAAAAAGAGTGAGTGAGACAGCAATATTTTTATTTTTCGACATAATCTCCTTTAAGGTTTATACATTTGTCACATCGATCAATTAACTTGCCTAAACCCTCTAAAAAAAAAGATTTCTTTTGCTCCATAAAATATTCATTTACAACAGACTGTACTTCATAGTCACTGGAAAATTTCCGGCCCCTTAGTGTTTTTTTCAAATTGGGAAACAGAAAGTAGTCACTGGGTGCCAAGTCTGGATTTTACGGTGGATGCGGAATTTCCACGAAGCCGCAGTCCTTTAATGCAGCTTGAGCAATATTAGCCTTGTGCACGGGTGCATTGTCGTGAAGAAGCAAGATTTTTTCCTAACTTTCCTTGGCCGTTTTTTCCGGATCGCTTTTTTGAATTTTCGCAAAATCTCTGCGTAATATATGCCTGTGATTGTGGTTTTCGTTGGCATATAATCGATTACCAAAATTCCTTCAGCATCCCAAAAAATTGTTGCCAAAACCTTACCAGCAGACGGTTGAGTTTTGAATTTCTTTGGTGGTGGTTCACTACGTTTAATCCATTGCATCGATTCTTGTTTGGATTCCGGATCCCAGTGATGAAGCCATGTTTCATCGCCTGTTATTATGTTATCCAAGAAATTTTCTGGATCTTCTTTGTACATATCTAAAATCGCCTTTGAAGTTTGAACGCGCATTTTTTTTTGTTCTGCATTCAACAAACGGGGAACCCATCGCGCACTTACTTTCGACATGTGAAGGTGGTCATGTAATATAGTATATGTGGTACCGTATGAAAGAGAAAGTCTCCACGCTAACTGCGGAACAGAAATACGCCGGTCCTCCAATACAATAGATTCGGCCAAAATTACGTTTTCATGGCTAATGGCATCTGCTGGCTGACCCGAGCGGTTGTCGTCTTCTAATGACTCCCGACCACTTTTGAATAATTTTACCCACCTTGTTACTGTGGCATATGATGGTGCAGATTCGCCGTAAACTTTTGATATATAGTTGAATATATAAATTGCATTTCGTCCATCTTTACAGAAAAATTTAATAACGGCGCGATATTCAATTTCATTCATTTTAAGAAAAATTCAAAACACATGTTACTAAATTGACAAAAACAAACGAACTGTAAAATTTACATCGAAATGTTCTTCTAGAAGTTTCATCGCGATAAAAAATGGTTTTGAAAAATATATTGTTGTCTCACTCACTTTGTTTTTTCATATGATATTGCAAGACTTTTTGATATACCCTCGTATCTCTGGTGCAAGACTCAACATATTCCGGTCAAAAATTGCATGCGTGGTTTGCACACAATGAAAACGAATGGCATGTGCATTTGAAAATCACTAAGGATGGACAATCTCTTCGTAAAAACGTAGCCACCGAATGAGCAGAACCAGTCATAACATTGGCACCATCAGCCGCAAGCCCACCTAGATAACGTTTGTAATTTATTTATTTTTCAGCAAAACAATTTATAAAGTTAGAAAAAAATCGTTTATTTCATCATTAAACTCTACTCTAACAACTATACTCAAAAATTTAGTGGTCGAAATATCGGTAGATTCGTCTATACAAATAGAAAAATAATTTGATTGCATTAATCGGCCAAGATCATCCATTTGGCTACATCCAATTACATTTTTTATCGTTCTGGCACATGAGACGAATATTCGAATCAGGAATGGCTTTCTAAAGTAGCGGGATTAGATGATCCATGGTTAAGAATGCAACATTGTGCTCTGCACAAAATACGCTCAGCTGCATTTCGGCTTTTGCAACTTGGTCGTTCCGTTTGATAAATCCTGTGATTTTGCTATTGCCGTGCATTTGGTTTAATACGATGAATCCAATTCTGGAGCTTCCCTTGATGATGACGTCTTTTTCGATCGTGTATTATAGTTAATTTTTACATGAATATCGTCTATATTGGCCGCGTATTTCTAAAAACACAAAATATTTGTTTATTATAGTTAACTATTAATGGCACACCCACTAGCTTACCTATCCATTGGTTTAATACGATGAATCTAATTCTGGAGCTTCCCTTGATGAAATTTTTACGTGGATGTCGTAATATCGTCTATATTGGCCGCGTAAAAACACAAACTATTTGTTTATTATAGTTAACTATAAATGGCACATAACCTCTAATATTTTAGTGAATGTTGAAAGCACACCATTTGGTTATTTAACACAACGTCGAAAGAATCCAATTTAATTAATATGTAAAGTTACGGGCTGAAAAAGAACCCCTTTTCATTTCACAAATCTCACATTGAACTAAAATAAATTACTAATACAGTAATTTTCTCGTTAACCCAGGAAACATTACATTTACAATGTTTCTATGTACGGAGTTAAAAATTTGTTTGTGTTAACTCGTCTCGTACCATTTTCATCAAGCCGAGTTAAGTTGACAGTTAAGTTGATTTCAATCAAATTGCCCGAAATACACAATGAGCCTCTCGACACTTTGATTCTTTCGTTGTGATTCTATAAACGGAGACAGAATCACGGCGAAAGAATCAAAGTGTGAAACCGCGGAATACCATGCACAAAAATATTAAATATAGTATTAGATTTAATCCGATTGTGAAAATTGCCCTAAATACAAAATATAATGAACAAAAATATCAAATAGTACTAGATTTGGTCCGATTGTACAAGCGTATTTTTGAAACCAAATTTTATCGAAAAAAATACAATTGTGTGTACAATACAAACAGTGACTTTTTCCGGGTGTAATGGCTTCTCTACAATCAATTGTGGATTTTCTGAGCCCCAAATTCTACAGTTTTGCTTATTAACGTATCCACCAAGCGAAAAATGAGCTTCATTACTGAAGAAAATTTTGTTCGAAAAATCAGCATCGACGACCTGTTTTTCCAACACCCAATTTGCGTATGTTCTTCGTTGTCCATGGTCAGCAGGCCTTAGCTCTTGTGTCAAATGGACTTTATACGGATGAAGATGCAAATCCAGATGCAAAATGCGCCATAATGAGCCATAAGATAGGCCTAAATGTTGAGCTCGACGAGGAATTGACAAATTTGGATCTTCTTCCACACTTTCAGCTACAGAAGCGATATTTTCAGCATTGCGAATGTTTCGATGATGCACAGACCTTACAATATCAGTAACAGATCCAGTTTGTTCAAATTTATTCACTGTATTCAATATGGTTTGCTTTGTAGGACGATTATGACGACCATAATCTGCTCGTAAAGCGCGAAATGTGGATACGACAGAACCACTATTTTTATAATAAGATTTAATAATTTTAACGCGTTGGTCGATTGTTAAATGCTCCATATTCTTAAATGGCAGAATGTCAACTAAATAAATGACAGCGTACTTGACGTTTATCTTTGACAGATGTCGGTATACAGATTTCTACTTTATCAACCTCGAATTGGATAACCCTGTAGTATAATATATACTTTTTTTTGGAAAGCCAGAAGACTATTTATGATACATTTCTTATTTATTTATTGTTCATTTCAATTTAAATTTAATTAGCCATTTATAGTATATTACAGCTTATTAAGATTATTAAATATATATAATTAAATTTTAAGCCACTTAACTTAAAGTCACTGATTAAAATGTCTTGTTCATAGTTTTTAATATTTTGTATTTGTTCAATATTTTCTACTAGTTTATATTGAAGAGCTGATTTATGTTCTATGCAATGACGACAATATTTAATATGGGAGAACGATGATGTGTACCCCACTATATAATTTACGGCCAAATTATCACCTATTACAAGACCGAGAGCAAACTTTATAGTTTTAATTTCATTTTTAGATCTTATTTTAATTCCGTCATTTTCAATTACTTTTAAATTGTCAATTAAGTGAGCGAGAGATTTATTAGGCCCAAATTCTTTTAAAATTTTGGATTTCATCAATAACGCAACAAAAATATGATCTAATTTTAAAACATTAACGGGGAGGCTACTAACTAAAATGTAAGTAAAACCCTGCAATATAATAAAGTATGTACGACAACACAACATCGTTTTCCGAAAACAAAGTTAAATTTTCTCTCCACAGGCTACCTTGAACAAAATTATCAATTTTATTGGATTTCGAATTTAGCAATGTATTTGTATAAGCAAGGGTCTCTTCTATTACACCAGGTTTCTCAAAAAATGGTTTTATTTGATAAACAACCAAAGCTCGAATAGCTATTGAACAAGCTTTTGGGCTAATGAAGACTAGATGGAGATGCATTTTTCTACGGTCACTATAAATTAGCATTAAAAATTCAATTAATGTCGTTGCTGTTTGCTGCATACTCCACAACATTTGTTCAAATGTTGGTGGTCTGATTGCAATAGACAGCGAATTTCAACAAGCGAATAACGTTACATTTGCAAATGAGAATTATCAACCGCAAACTAGGGCCGTAGAATTAAGAAACAATTTATGTTCACTAATATAAAAACATGTTAGTTTGTATATACATGTTTATTAAATTCATTCCATTAAATACAAGAATTTATTTATTCAACAATTCAGTTTTCTTTATTTAATCACATTTCAAATATATATATAGTATATCCAAATTTCATCAAACAATTACTTAAGGGAATAACTCTCCGTTCATCACTATCAGTGTCCGAAGTAGGGAGTGCAAATTTACCGGTTTTTCAATTTACCGGTAAACGGTAAATTTTGTGTAAGGTCGGTAATTTATCGATAATTTACCGGTAAATTGAATTTAAATAATATTTTGGTACTGTGCCTTAGGTATTAAACCAGTGCAAAATTAATAAACCAGTGCTTGAAACAAACTAATGGACTTTATAAAATAAAATAATAAATTAATTAATTACATAAAATGAAATTCATGGAATTGATGTTCTAAGTAGCCCGGTAAATGAAATATAATATTTTAAGTTTGTTTTAAATAACCCAAAATCTCGCCTTTAAATGGTCACTTTTGTGTTTGTAGTCATAGAGGCACGAAATAACTTTTATTGTATTCTACAATATAATGGTTTTATTCTAAATAAATAATTATTTAATACAATTGGTTTACGAAAAATGACTTATGGGCTTCCAAATCCTAAAAAATTTATAGAAGTATGAAAAACTTCACCATCTAAATTCATTTAAAAAACTAATGGTTATTTTGAAGTTAGCCTTTTTTTATATCTCTTGTTTATGCCCTTTCCAATGTATATACTGTATATATAGAAATCACTCATTTCGTAGAAAAATACGAGATATAAGATATAAGAAAATACCTTTTAAGATATTAATAAATTTGAAATCAACTTCATTTATTAGATTTTGTTCAAAATAACCTCCTCATTTCCGTATATGCATGCACGGCATCTTTTTTTAATGTCCACGATTGTTGTGCGAAGTTGCATCTCATTTTTTTTCACATGCGGCGCTTATCCTTTCAATTAAAATTTCTCTTGTGAGTATCTCTATTGCGTACACTAATTCCTTAGCACGTACCCAGAGATCCAAGGGTGTGAGGTCTCGGGACAACGTGGGCTAATATATAAGACAACCCCTACGAATCAGCACATCTTACAGAACTGATAAAAACAGCTCAGGTAGCTCATTCTGAACAAGTTCGAGATAAAAAATATGGACCGATAAGGTTTCGACCAATAACACCAGCCCAAACATTAACGATGAATTTCGTTTGAAAATAATCCTACCTTTTCTTGTGTGGATGTTGACCTTTACTTCCGCAATGAAGCGGATTATGTAAATTCACAATTCCCTCGCGATTGAAGTTAGACTCATTTGTCCACAAAATCCATAAATCTATAAAACTTCAGCCGTCTAGCATTATCACCCTTTTTGTGACCTGGTACAATTAATAATTTAACAAGAATAAAGTAAAACACACGGGCACTTCCGGTAGCAGATAGTGTCATATGGACTGAACAGCACAAGGCAATTAACACCCTGGTTACTTATTTTTTAAAATCTATCAATAACTTAAAAAACATTTTCTTAACCCTGGCACAAATTACTCTGACAAAATAATATCTCGTATTTTGACCACAAAATGAGGGATTTCTATGACATGTCAGGGCATAAACTAGAGAATTTTTTAAAGCAAAACTAATTTCAAGATAACCATAAGTTTTTTTTAAATTAATTTAGATTGTGACGTTTTTCATAAATCTACACATTTTTTAAAATTTGGGAGCCCATAAGTCATTTATCTTAAACAAATTATATTAAATAATGATTTATTTAGAATAAAATCATTACATTGTAGAATACAATAAAAGTTATTTCGTGCCTCTATGACTACAAACACAAAAGTGACCATTTAAACGCGAGATTTTGGGTTATTTAAAACAAACTTAAAATATTATATTTCATTTACCGGGCTACTTAGAACATCAATTCCATGGGATGAAAGCTTCCAAATGATCCCCTCACCCCTCCCCCCAATTTGCCAAAAATGTTATCGGTCCACACGCCAACCCTGTATAAGTTCATTTCGTTTCATTAAATAAAAATCATTACATAAATCTTCAGTAGGTATACCTACATAATAATTACTGAGTGAAATCCACACCTTATATAAATCCTTCTTTCGATTAAAATATGCTCTCCATTTTTTTCAATGAAATGCGCCCTGTTATATACTGAAACTAAATTGCGCTCTATTAATTATAAATATATTTTTATCGAAAAAATCGGTAAATTTGTAAAAATTTACCGATAAATCGTAAATATATTTTATACGGTAAATCGGTAAATCGGTAAACGGTAATGCACTCCCTAGTCCGAAGATAACTCTGCTTCTGAGAAGTATTTGCGACACACCGCCCGCTTCCTTTTTTTTAACACTTTTAATTATTTTTTGATCTCGTTCTTTTTATTTTTATTTTATTTTAAATTTTTACCAAACAAGGTATATATTGTAAAAATATTCTTATGAAAGTAATTTTGCATAGTTACTTACTTAAATATATAAATTCTTATTTTCTAACAAATTTGTAATACATTTTCGATATAAAATATTTCGTTAACTTATTCTTTCAAATTTTTATTTTATTATTTTTTTTTTATTTTGATACTTAAAAATTAAATGTTAAATGTTCTTGCTAAGTTTATTCTTACGGGTTCATACAAACCTACGATTGGTGTGACTCGGAGTACTTAGTGTCCTCACCAATAGTAGTTAGGTAGCAACCCAAACATACAGTCCGTTACATAAACTAAAAATTTATTTAAATTGCGATCTTAAAATTTTTCTTATATGTTTGTTTTGTCAAGTTAGTACCTGGCTTGTAAGCGTCAATATGGTTATTAAAAATTTTACATGCTCTATTTATTGGTTCATTCATTCCATAGTTGGTAGGGTGGTGAACTTCTTTTAAGTACTTTGCATGTCGAGTGCGTCCTTGATTTAAAACCACAGCATTTAAAATTTCATCGACGTTGATGTTTTTTTTTAACACGTCAAAAATGAAACTGGCCGCGAGCAAATTTCGTCTTAATGAAAGAGTATCTAAACCTATTATGTCGAGTCTAGAATTGTAACTTGGTAGGCTGGTATAATCTTGCGGATCGAACATATGCCTGAGCACGAACAATAAGAATTGGTTCTGTACTGATTCAAATTTTATTGCATACTCTTCGGTATATGGCATCCAAGTTACCGAAGCATACTCAAGGATAGATCTCACAAATGAGCAATAGAGTGATTTCGTTACCCATAAGTTGTTGAATTCTTTAGCTCTTCTTTTTATGAAACCCAGTACCCCATATGCATTTCCCAACGTTACATCATAATGTTTATGGAAATTAACTCGCGTGTCAATTATTACACCTAAATCTCTTATTTCGTCCACTCTTTTCAAACTCCTCTCATCAATTACGTAGTCAATATTATGAAGAACAACTTTCCTTGTAAAACTGATTACGTAACACTTGTCAACATTTAGGTCTAATTTATTACTGTTGCACCACGATATCAATTTGTTTAGATTTGATTGTAAACAAATTGCATCGTCTGTATTTTCGATTTTGTGATATATTTTTAGGTCATCAGCATAGAATAAATGCTTGATGTTTTGCAGTACTGTTGACAAGTCTGATATGAAGAGATTGAAGAGCAATGGCCCCAAGTAACTACCTTGTGGAACCCCTGAACTTACTTGTACTGCTTGTGATATATGGCCTTGAAAGCGAACATATTGAGTTCGGTCTTTTAGATATGAGCTCAACCAGTTGAGTAGTTTTTTAATCAACACTTTATGATCCACTCTATCAAAAGCCTTGCTGAAATCAGTGTAAATTGCATCAACCTGAAATCCTTTTTCCATTTGTTTTAATAAGTAAGAAGTAAAGATTGTCAGGTTAGTTGTTACGGATCTACCTTTGATAAATCCATGTTGCTGATCATTAAGATTGGAGACAATGGTTTCTGCAAGCTTATCATGAATTAATTTTTCAAAGAGTTTGTTAATACAAGATAAGACAGCAATTCCTCTGTTCTACGATATGATCCAGCAGTCGCTCTCACATTTTTGGTTTTTACCGTTTGTGTTGTTGTATCCGTTGTACTTTGGCTGGAAATCGGGATTGGTAAGTAATTCTTTTCAACAAATGACGAATTCTCAACCTGGTCATCCTCCGGATCATATTCGATTAATTCGTAATCGGCACTTTTGTCAGACAACAACTCGAAAGTCGTGCTTTCTATCACATTGGTAGTCCTAATGGTGTGTTTGGTGCCCATTAGATCATTCATTTTGGTGAAATAGATCCAGTTTGAAGTGTTCGTCGATTTTAACTTTTTAAAAGTATCTACCAAATTCTTAAATTTTTTTATGCATTCTCGTGCTGTTTGAGATGCCAGTTCTGGATATCTAAAAATGGAACGATAATTTTATTTTCAATAAATAAATTAAATTAACTTTGGCACTTCTAGCCGCTATAAGAGCAAAGGTCTCCTCTTTAGTCCCTGTAATATGAAAAATATTCAATTATGTTATACGTATTATAAAAGAGTTTACATATAAAACTAAAGATGTTTAAATATTTAATTATTCATTGTAAATAAAACCACTTTGAAATTGAGGTTAGATTGAAAATTCAAATATTTTATAAAATAGCTTTCTAAATATACTTACAAGACAACGACTATTATATTGTTTGGATTTCATCTTATTTAATTTAAGTGAATAATAAAAAACTATTATTGCTGGGATTATTTTATCAAACTTCGTTATTATATCGTAAAATTTTTTTTTGGATAAAGAACTAAATACTAAATGTGCAAACTAAAAAAATGACAATGGTTGTTATATCGTAAAAATATTTTTGGATAAAGAGCCGGACGTTTTCACCTTGAATGGGATATTTTAACTCTAATACAAAAAAAAATTTAAACAGACGTCTAAACAAACTAAAAAATTGTTGCACTTATAAAATATATCATCAAATACAATAAAAAATTCTGGATGTTCCTGCTCTAGCCATATTATCGTTGGTTGTAATTTAATACCTTTTTCGATGCAAAAGGATTTTTGTTTTTGTATTTCCATATTAATTTTGTATGCTTGCATCACTCGAATTATTACTGAAATTATTGAATCTTGAATCGACACTTTCCAAAATTGACCATTGGTTTGTTTCAGTTTATTTGTTGGCTGCAATAAGCTGTTATTCCTAATTGGTAACCTATAATAATGCTCCTAAATAGAACGATATATTACTTTAGTTATGGAATGGTTAATATTTGAACTATATTATCCACTTTTTGATCAATATCGATAAAAATTAAATATTTGAACTATTCATGGAATGAAAAAACTCTATATTATTGTTGGCTTTAGTAGATGCACGTTACAGATTTATAGCTGTAGATGTAGGATCGTATAGTAAAAAAATAGCGACGGAGGTATTTTTTCTCATTTTAAGTTGGGAAAACGCCTAGCGCTTAATAAGTTAAATGTACCAGGGAACCATAAGCTACCAAACACAAGCATTAACATGCCTCATGTAATTGTGGCCGATGAAGTGTTTCCGCTAAAAAATTATATGTTGAGGCCATATCCACGAGGTCAACTACAAAATGCAGATAAAACTAAGCAACATTATAACTTTCGACACTCTCGTGCAAGAAGAGTGTCAGAAAACAGTTTTGGGTTTCTGTCGCAGATATTTAGGCTCTGTAACAGAAGGATCCAATTAAAGCCAAACCATGTACATAAAATTGTATTAACAACGTGTATTTTACATAATTTTATTATAAAACAAAACCATTTCAAGGTATCTGCTTAGAACGAACCGTTGCAAAATAATTTGCGAAATCTGCCATATCAAGGTGGCAGTGGGACTTCTACTGCTTTTTACATTAGAGATACATTTGCAAATTTCTTAGTAGTGAAGCGGATACCATTAATTGGTTACAGAACTATTAGTGATAAGACACAGGTATAGAAAATTATATTATGTAATATGAAATAAAATAAATAATTAATTAAACTTACCGCTATGTTTGAGAATTTTCCCAATCTCCTCCCAGGCTTTATCCTTTTTAAAATTGTTGCTATAATGTGGGTTCTCATGATTATATAAAATATTGTATTCTTTTACACACTCGATTAGCTTTTCGTTGTCCATTTTACTATCGGCGTATGTTTTACGTATTTTGTTTTTTAAAGCCACCCTATTAGATAAAATAATTGTTTATTAGTACGATTTCATTAACTTAATGATTTGTGTTTAATAATTATTCATTATATTTTAGACAAGTAACCTACTTTTTTCCAAGAGTCATCGTCTCACACTGGGGGGCCTCCGCCATTTAAATGGTTTATTAGCTCGCGCCATCCTTCTTGCATGGATAGTCTTGTGGATGTGTTAAAATTACCGGTCACAAGCTCCCGGTGTTCCTCCAAATATTTCAACATGACTTCAAATTGCTTTGTGGTGGTAACTTTTTTTTGGCTGGATTAGAAAAACAATACAAATTTTAGGTTATGTATAATTACAGACTACAACAATTTATATTTTATCACAAGTAATACTTTTAATTTGCATTATCATTATATATCTGTCCGAAGACAGCTGTATATCTGCGAAATATTTTTTGTAGACCGCCCGCATCATCTTAGTATTTTTTTATTATTGATTTAATAAGGATTTGGTCTCTTTCTCTTATATGTTCTAAAATTTGTTCCTTAAGGTTCTTATTTTTTTGGAATTTATGCTGTACCTGTACCAGTTTGATTGGTGCTAGCTATTGGCTCGCAGCACAGTGGTTCACAGTGGTTGTCGAAATTGGTGGTATTTGATGGTACTGCTTTAAATTTCGTTGAATCAATTACGTTTCCGAGCCGAATAGTATGCTTCTTTCCCATTAAATCATTTATTTTACTAAAATATGGCCAGTTTGAGGCATTAATTGTTGAGGGTTCGTTACCAGTTTTCGGGTCTTTTATTTTTTTATAAGTACATAAATATTTTCCACTTTTTTATGTACTCGAGGGATGTGCGCTCACATAATGCTGGTGTTGAAGCTTGTATAGATCTAAAAATATAGAGAATATATTATTTTCGATAAATAAATTTAAATTGTTGGGCTCAAAATTTACCTCCTTATTACTGGGAACTAAAAAAAATTTTTATTTTTAAATTCGTCTTCTTTTAATATTCTTGCATCTATGAGACAAACAGTCTCCTCTTCAGTCCCTGTAATATAAAATATAATTAATTACATTATGTTGGTATTATTAAATTATTTGTTTAAAATAATAAATATGTTTAAATATAATATTTTTTAAATATTCAGTTAAAATTATTGTAAATACATAACATTTTTAAATTGAAGTTACATTATGAATTCATATTTTATTTAATAATTTTCAAGATATACTTGCAACGGCTACTATATTGTTTCCTTTTCATTTTTTATTAGGTATTCTATTAATCTATTATATGAGGACCTTATTATCAAAACTGGCCATTGGCATGTTTTTACATTTCGAGTAAAACGTAATAAACGTTTAATTTAAACTGCTGCAGGCAAAAATAAATTTTATTATCTGAATTAGATTGGCCACGCCATATAAATTGATATCAAGCGATTATATTGGATACAAAATATAAACTAAGCCTAATAAAAGCAATGCAATTTTTCGTATGGCCAGTTTTGATAATAAATTTCGATTATGGCTTGTTTTGATATACATCAAAATTATTATGGCGCGTTTTGAAAACAAAACAATATAGATTTGGTATTCAAAAATAAAATCTTTTTATTAATAATAATTCATACAATATAACATATTTTAACTTAAAATATAAATCACAAATAAAAGCCTTTTAATATCAATTCAGGTACAAATACTAATAACAAAAACTTTATGTTTAGACAGTAATTTCGAGTTCTTCGTGTAACTCCTCAATATCACTAACTTGATCCACAAATTCAGTGCCATCAAAATGGTCAATAACATCTTTGTAATATTGTAAGTTATCTTGAAGTCGCCAACTTTCGCCAAAATGTTTTTTCAACAGCTTATCGACATCATTCAACTTTTCCCTCTTTAGATTAGCCTTTGGTTCAATTTCTATTATCCCAGTAGTAGATATCGTTTTCTTGCAGATTCCTTTAAATACTCCAATGTCTGCTCGGTAATTTGGCTCTCCTTTAACCACCACACCATTTTTCCGAGAAGTTCGTCGCATTATAATCTTCTTAGACGTATTAATTTTGAAATGCCAACCAGATAAAGCTTTAAAATTCGTTCTTGCCATACTCATCCAATCATAAATATTGGTCTCGTTTTGCCCAAGTTTTGTTACCGTCCCGTGCTGCTTGAATACATCTATATATTCTTCTGGCAGTATGATAGTATCCATTTTTTTAAGAATCTTTTCAATTCTGCCGAAAATTCGATCTGAAGGTAGATACGAATGCCCAACCACCGGAAACACAAGTACAACTTGTTTCACATGTTCCGGAGCATTATGTTTTAGCCAGTATGTTGCCATTGCGATTAATCCAGAATTTTTATTCTGACCTCCACAACCATCAGCGATCAATTGAATCTCTTTAATTTCCTGAGACAATGTTATTTTGTTTGTCAAACAATCATAGACAGCTGATGAAATTTGATTCGCCCCCTTAGGAGAATCACTCTCCTTCCAATAGTATATAAATGTATTATCTTGTGTCTGGTGGTCTTTCGATGCTCCTAAACATACTGTAAAATTATATATATATAATTGGTGCGAGTAATACGCTGCCTGGTCGGGAACTTTTGGAAGTGGCAAGTTTTTTAGGCAGTCGTACGATAATTTCAGTATTGTAGGATCATTGTTACGTAGGATATCGTAAAACGCTGATGCTCTCAAATTATGAATGCGCTTCTCGGTAATAAATTTTACTTTCTCGGTACCATTCGAGTGTTTTATCTGTTCTTTCAATTTAATACAAAGCGAACAAGCATCTGTTGCAGGTGTTCCGAAACCAACATTAAAATTGAAGTTAAATATTTTCCGAAAATATGATTGTTTCACTTTTAGCTTTTCATCCTCAACAGAGGTGTTATAGAGCTTCCATATTTTCGTAATATTTAAATCCGAGGAAACATACTGCCGCGTTTTATTTTTCTCCCTGCAATAATGGCTATCCACAGTAGTAAGGGTTTGAATAAAATTTATTACTGAGTCGTGCTTTTCGATAAACTTACTTTTTATCTTATCACCACCCCTGTTTTCCTTTGGTAGGGCCCCAGTCAGTAAATGACGTTTGCAAATTCTCTGCACTCTGTCTTTGGATATATCCAGAACTTGTAAGAATGTTTGCCGGCATACTGGAATTCTATTTGTCTTTGTTTCTGGCGTTAACACTGATTTTTTTATAAAGAATTTTGTACTACAACTTTTCTTACCGGCGTTCATTTTCTTTGGTAAACAGCTTGTCGTATATTTTAAAATAAAACAATCCTGCTTTATTTTGTTAGGATCCTGATAAAATATTGCATTAAAATGATTTATATCCCGAATTGTAAGTGTAGCACAGCGTTTCGATATACTATTATGATTACAGTTAGGCAGCGATGGTGTTTTTTTCTTGGAATGTCTATGAAATTAATTGTTTATTAAACTACAATTAAAATTACAATAAGTATTTCTACTCACCTTGCCTTTTGAAACTTTTTCGCTTTCCATGAATCAATATTTTGAAGTTTTTTTCGGCCCTTTCTGGTGCTTAATTTTACAAAATTAGGTTGCATCTCGTCCATCTCGCTAAATTATTTATCACAGTTAAATTATTTAATAAAATTATAAAAAGAACTTAGAAAGGTATCACAACGTCTGTTCATGTTAAAAACACTTCAACAACTAAAAATTTACTAGCAAACTGTCAAAAATTCGCGCCAAAAGTAAATGAAAATTATGGCTAGTTTTGAAAATAAAAATTAAAATCAATTTATAAATAATAGAAAATATGGATAGTTTTGTTATAAAGAAAAAATAGCCAGTTTTGTTTCGAAAACTGTGCAAGCTATGGCTAGTTCTGATACTAACATCGATTTTATTGTTTGTTTTACAATAAGAAAGAACAGTTTTGCGGGGAATACCTATTTGTAAATAGAATCTTATTAAACAGCTGTAAAATTATCCGCTTTCAACTAATTTTTTATGAAAAGTGCATATGGCAAGTTTTGGTAATGAGGTCCTCATATATGGTATTGTTTTGTTAGTAATTAATTAAGTCGAATATCTATGAAAAGTGGAAAGTTAATAATAATATTTGACAATTGTTGAATTTTTCATATTTACATGATCAAAAGAATTTTTGATGTTTACATGATCAAATACGTTTTCTGCTTTCAAAATAAGTCACCTCAATAGCAGACTTATTCGAATAAGTCTGTATAAGCAAATAAGTCGGTGTTTGGGACAGGGCAGTTCAAAATTTATAGTTATTTAGCGAATTTATATAGTTATAAAGAATACTTTTAAAAATACAAATACCATTAATCTTTTATCAGATTTAAAATAGTAAACCAAAAACATTATTGTTTGTGGTTTATTATTTTAAATCTGATAAAAAAATTATTATTTCTGGGCTTATTTTATCAAACTTCGTTGTTATATCGTAAAAATATTTTTGGATAAAGAGCCAGACGTTTTCACCTTGAATGGGATATTTTAACTGTAATACAAAAAAAAAATTAAACAAGCTAAAAAATTGTTGCACTTATAAAATATATCATCAAATACAATAAAAAATTCTGAATGTTCCTGCTCTAGCCATATTATCGTTGGTTGTAATTTAATACCTTTTTCGATGCAAAAGAATTTTTGTTTTTGTATTTCCATATTAATTTGGGATGTTTGCGTCACTCGAATTATTACTAAAATTATTGAATCTTGAATCGACACTTTCCAAAATTGACCATTGGTTTGTTTCAGTTTATTTGTTGGCCGCAATAAGCTGTTATTCCTAATTGGTAACCTATAATAATGCTCCTAAATAGAACGATATATTACTTTAGTTATGGAAAGGTTAATATTTGAACTATGTTATCCACTTTTTGATCAATATCGATAAAAATTAAATATTTGAACTATTCCTGGAATGATAAATGATTTCTCTAGAATTACTGAAAGTTTTCAAATCGTTCCAACTACATCTGTATTCCATCGATTTGCACAAAATATACAAATTTATTTTTTTGGGTGTGGAATACTCATGAACCATTGGCATTGAGAAATGGTCATAATCCAATTGCATGTGTATTTTTTATAGCTTCATAAGAAAAATTGACGTAAACACCTGTGATTTATATAGAAAATACGCTAAAGCGTACCTGCGCCCACTAGTTCAGCTTCTCGCCGCCAGATCGCACCACATGTCGGAAACGTTATTACAGCAAATTAGTGCAATACTACTTCTCACCACTTTGTTGTTAGCGATATTTCATATGCTTAATCTAACTTAATTATGCCACAAAGGTCAAATGCCTCACAAAATTATACAGTTAAGAAGAAGCGGGGTATTCTCGGAAATTTTGTTTTATATTGTAGATAAATTATTATACACAATAAAAGTTGTGGTTACGTGCGTACTTTTTACGTACATGACTGTACGATATTTTTTGTGTTGTTAAATTATACACGGATCGTTTGATTTGTATTTTACAACAATTCTTTATTACATATATTATATTTATATTTATTATTTATACCATTCAATTATAAAAATGATATATATTCATCCATTAATATTAAATTTATTATAATTTTTAATGGACGATTTTATTTTTGCGCGAGTTACGTCATCAGTCACCCGACATGATAACTACACCTGCATCCACAGTACCAGTTACAACAACTACACAATAACATTTAATAATCATACACAATAATCATAACAGTTCAATAATAAAATAAACATTCACAGGAATATCAATAATATACATATTCCTCTTATCTATATTAATATCCGCAGATGTGCTAAATATCGAACGATCCACAAGTGTGCATTAGTCACACAAAACTATAACTTTCTTTGTTTTAGTTCTCTTTGTTTTATATAGAGATAAACATTTATTTTAAGTATAAATAAAGCACACTGCATTTTCAGATTTCAGATTTGTTAGTTGATTTTGTAAAGTTGAACACGGAATAAAATACTGTCAAAATAAAAATTATTAAATTAATTAAAACAATAAATAATAAAATATTAATTAATCAAATTTATTTTAATAAATAATTGTTCAAGTAATTTCACATAATTAAGTGAAGTTTAATTTCGTGAAGTATACACGAAACGTAATTCGCGCGCGTATGTTTTACGATGACAGACAGCTTGCAAGTGGAAGAAATTTTATTCGTACTTTTTCATGTCATTTTCGTTTCGTTTTTTTGTCATGTTGTCAACAGTGTGTCGTATGATCAATGCCAGTCTATCGTACGGCCTACTTTTGTATGCGCTCGTGCGTGGTCGATTTATGCAAGTATATTTTATATTTATGTCGATTAAATAAATTATTAATTTTTTTCGAATTAATTTTTCTGTCGCATTGTATGTCGCACGGTTGTATGTCGTATGGTCGAATTTGTAGAATCAATTATTTTGCGCATAATTGATTTGCTGCAAAGTTATACCATTATGATACGCTTGATTAAGTAAAAATACAGTTGAAAGCTTACGAGTTGTTGCATTTATATTATTGTTTTTAAAATAATAAGAGCAAGCACCATTTACGATGATGATATTCAGGCCGTCGGGTTGTGGTAAAACAACGTTTGTGCTTAAATTATTTAATAGGCTTAGAAATTTGATAATGTTATGTGGTGCACCAATGGTGGTATGTAGGAAAAATTCTTCTAATTATTACTTATACATAATTGGTTAAAAAAAACAACTTTTAATTTTAATTTTACCTTGAATTAATTTCTACTGTGCATAGTTAGAAATAAGACATCGTTTTTAATTCCGATCATTAATATATATGATGAAAGCATCAGCGTTTTTTAAAATTGTCTGTCACGGCGGACAGGAATAGTTTCATGACTAATCTGATTAGATAAATAAAAAGATTTATTTTTTGATAATAATTTTGCCTTTTATATTCAGACGATACTTTTTCAAATGCTAATAATGACTGTTCTAATAATCCAAGTAATTTTCGTTTTTGTAAATTAAATTCTAATTAGTTGTACAGAAATATGATTCAAAATCATCGCCAAAAATATCTCCCTGTTTTGAACATTTGGGACCTATACCCCCCTATTTGCTCCCCTATTTTTAATAATTTTCCAATTATTAGATGCAATATTATCAAAGCTACTAATTTTATTTATCACTGAAAGCAGTAGGGTCGAAACGTCGAAGAAGGTCTTCTAATGGGCCGTTGACCACAAATAATTTAATAGTCGGTGATGGATATATCCATTAAATTGACGATTAATAAAGTGTTTGAGTGTAGTACGCGTTTGTTCCTTAAGTCAACCACGATACCAAATGTTGTTAAAAAAAATCAGCGCCTATGATTGGTCTGGTAACTGATGCAAGTACGAATGGATGATTGAAATCCCGGCGAAATCCTAAGTCGAAATCCTAATGCCATATGTTATTATCGGTGAACCATTAGCAGCGAAGATTGTACTCGCTGGGTCTTGAGAAATGTTTTTAAAAAATGTGTATGGGACCACTGAGATATCAGCTCCGGTATCGATAAGAAAACTGAAGTTAGTTTTTCGACATTTAATGAATAGGCGACGTATATCATGCATACCATCGTTTGTCGCTATAACTTTGGGACAATTTAGTTTTCCTTATTGTTATTTAAATTTTTATTTGATTGACCGCCAAGAGCCACCAGAACATTTTCGGGCTGCAGCACTTAATCGAAAATGGTAGTAACAGAAGCCATGTTTAACTGAAGATGAACGAGTCTGCGACGTTGAGCGTGAATTACTACGTGACCTATTACGAGAAAAATTTCGAAATTTTGATCGATTTTGTTTAAAAATTTGTTGACGCAGCTCGTCAATAGCGGTTGCGAGGCTATCTAAGATTACCACTTTGGTCGTAGATTTTTCGGGATTAGATGTGCTACAGACAGCAGATGATGATGTGCTTGGGCTATGAAATTCTCATATCTTGTCGGTTAATGTTGTCAATTTTGTCATTGGCTCTGCTTCTTGCAGTATTAGAATTGACCGTAATTGCTCTTATGTAATCCTTTAAACCATAATATTTTAATTAACTCTTCTGTAACTGCGGTTGAGGAGCCTGCTAATTGTTTTAATCGGCGATAAAAAGCAGAAGGCTTTAAATCACCCATAGTTGTTGTACCAATTAGTTTTTCTATTCGTTGTCTCTCCGACAAACTTAATCGTTTGATTACTTCCGATTTAAGAGTTGCGAATTTGGCTGTATCTGGTGGGTTTGCAATTATGTCCGACACCGTGGCGATAATATCCATCTTTAAAGCGGCAATCGTTAGCAAATATTGATTACTGTCTGAAGTAATTCGTTTTACAATGAACATAGCTTTCACTTGTGCAAACCAAAGAGCCGGCATTTTATGCCAAAATGACGGAAACGGAACAGAGGAAGCTGAACCTTCGTTTGGAGATTCGGCTTTAATATTTTGTTCTGTGTCCGACATTTTGAAGTACATACTACTTTTAACACGTTAATGGATGTCACGAAAAAAAAATATTTTATTTAAGTGAATATGCGGTTGAAACTAAGAACTTGGGTAAATTCAGGGATATATGAATGAGTTACTAAATAAATGTGAATGTTTAGTAATATGTTGCAAAACAAAATTAAATAATGACAAAAAAAATTTAAGGAATATAAAATTTAATTGCAGGACGAAAACTTGACCTTGACTAATTGTTGGTTCATTGATTAATATGTAGAATGTGCTCGATAAAAATCCGTATGTTGAGATGTTGAGGAATGATGATTAATTTAACTGTTACTGTTATCGATGCGGCTTTCGGAAGAATGATCTTCGATCTGATAATCCCACTAATGTTTGTTATTTAGCACCATTAATAATATCAATCACCATTCCTCTATATTTATGAAGATTATTGTTGTTGAAGATTTTGTTTTTGCTTGGTGTTAAATTTGGGATTGTTCCAAAGGTCGACCTCGATCGACCATCCAAGAAATTCACAACTAATTTCAACATATAACCACACACTGATTAACTTGGTTATAATTATAAATAAAACCAGCACATTTGATTTTAGATTATGGCTTTATCTTTAGAATTTTAAGATTTATTTTATATTTTAACTTTGCGACATTAATTTTTAAATTATAAATTTAAGTTTAACATTTCGCTTCTCGATACCAACTCTGTGTGAGATAATTAATTTTTTCAAAGCATTATCTCCCACTTAAAGAATAACCTATATCATTGAATGCTATTTACTAGCATTACAAATATGTATTAGGTAGCTATATATAAAATAGGTAACAGTAAAAGGTAAATACAAAATTAATTCTTTATCAATATGATGATCAGATGGCCATGTGGGCCTTTTAATGACGGAAATAAATTGTAATATGAATCGATGTTTAAACTGCCATGTAACTGTTGATTGCAATAAATTGTTGTGGCCTTCCAGTGCATAAATATTACGTCAATCGGCTCCGTGTTGGATTTTAAAAATTCGATAGCATCCGGTTGTATTTGATTAGTCGTAATTGTAGCCGAATCCGAAACAGGTTAGTAAAATTTTCTTTTTCAATTACTTGTAAACATGCATATAATTTCCCGGAAGCTAGTTTTTTAGAGTGCCTATTATATGGAACATAGTATATTTTCTTGGTTTCTGTTGGAAACAATTTTATTATTTCCTCACATATAAAATTGAATCGTTCATATATGATATGGTGAGTTGTAGCCAGTTCCTTACTTATAATTAAATTGACCAGACTATTATGCCGCACTTTGTCTAAATATTTATATTTTAAATAAAATTGTTTTATAATGGTGCCATTTGCACAATTTAAAACGTGTTATAATTTAAATAAGGCGCTCGAACTTGTAGAAGGTACGACCTAGGTAAAACATTTATTATAGAAAATTGTAAAAATATTAAATAAATTAAATAATTGACTTTATCGAATAACATTAATTGTTTAAATTTTCAAATGAAATGGGAATTGAAGAATATGTTGCCGTTGACGAAGAAGTTTCGGAATCTGTTGTAGCGTCCGTTATGCATCTAAGTGTAGATAATTCAGAATTTTCCTGAAAGGCATTCTGAAAATATAAATTAATCAAACTGTTTGTATACGCGTATAATCAAAACAATGATAAAAAAATTGCGAAAACTCAAACCTCTCTTTCAAATAATTTTAAATATGTACTCCAAAATAAATTTCTAGGTCCTTTTGG
This sequence comes from Nephrotoma appendiculata, assembly GCA_947310385.1. Lineage (NCBI taxonomy): Eukaryota > Metazoa > Arthropoda > Insecta > Diptera > Tipulidae > Nephrotoma > Nephrotoma appendiculata. The sequence continues at coordinate 245,415,976 of OX371225.1, forward strand.
TATAACCATTGTAAGACTATTATAATTCAAATTATGGAAGCTATCTTTCGTAAATTCCTCTTCCTAATATAAAGCAAAGCATATTTGCAAAATAGAGAAATAACGTAGTAGACTGTTGCTCCTTTTAATAGATGAATTTAAAAATGTTATTTAGTACGATGTACTTCCAAAACAATGCTATTTTTAGCCACATTTACAAGGTAATGTCATCAAAATTTAGAAAATAGTAAAGATTTGGTTGTTTGTTTAATATCGTTTAATATTTATAATAAAAATTGTTTGCTTAAAATATATAAATTATTATAATATTAAACTTTTTTAAATTACATTTACATGAAAGTGATGCAAGATTTATTAATTTTTTAGTACAAACAAAGCATCTTAGAAATATAACCTCCGGTTTTCCAATTTTCTACCATTTAGTGTATTTGATTATTAATTAGCAAAATATCATGAATTTCACCAAACTCCGGTAAATCGTAGATTCCAAATATACACGGTAATAAGAAATTCACTAGATGTGAGCAAACTAGATGATCTAGTTGAATCAAGTAAAATGTATGTTACTAGATTTCTGGTAGTTCACAATTCAAGTAAATTTTACTAGTATAATAATGTAGTAAAACCGGAATTCTAGTATAATATTTTTTTGCATTTCTCAACCGGAATTCTTGTATAATTATGAAATAGCCTGTTTTTCCAGGTTTTTTAGTTATTGTTTTAACTGAAATTTTAATAATATTACTGTATTTCCCTCTTTTTTAGCTGATTTCTGGTAAGTAAGGGTTGTGCTTCTTATTCATATTCCAGTAAAAGTAATAGATTTTTTTTTGTATTCTAGTAAAATCAATATTTTTCCAACAGAAATTCTATTAAAATTAATAGAGAAATCAATTTTTTAACCCGATATCAAATAGTGTGTGATGTTGATTGTCTTGTAAAATTTCAATAATTTTACCAATTTTCTAGTAAAATCACATGATTTCTATTATGTTTCTAATTGATATTCTATTAATATTGCTAGACAATACCAATTTTAACCTATTTGTTTTATTACTGGAAAATCGAGAGTATGTGGTACATTCAACGATAAATTTACCATTAAGCACTCATTTATATTGACGTGAAGTAAAGTTAGAAAAATATTCGAGTAAATCCAAAGTGGTGGAAATTAATGTACGTAATAAATTACCAGATGTTTACCGATAAGTTATATCATTACTACACACTAAAAAAATTTCGGATATTCTATAAATTTATTTATATTTTTGTTCAGATAATTTATATTTATATGAAATTCTATATAAAAATTATAAATATTGAATCGATATAACTCATTTATATAATTCTGTAATATATTTTATACAAATTCATAGTTTCTATACTTCCATTTGTATGCTTTTTATAACCTACTGTATAAAATTTCACTGTTTATACCTTGATTGGTATGAAATTAATATATTTATCATATACAAATTTTATTTTATACGATTAGTTTTATAAAATTAATAGAAAAACGAATATTTTTTGTTAAAAACGGGATTTTTATACTGTATAGTCGTTTGATATTTTTTTCAATTCTGTGGATATCGTGTAGTGAGTGAAGTGTTTTTAAGTTTTATTGTAGATTTGTGAAGTTGTTAATAGTGTTAATTAATATAATTTGGTCATTGTATAATGGAATGTCATAATAATAAATCAAATAATTAACTATTTCAATTGTTCTCAAATATTTTCAAATTGTTCTCAAATTTTTTTCTTCAAATATTCTCTCGGGACTGCTTTCAAAACCAATGAAAATGGGGTAGATATTTGCTGTGTTTTTTTATTAGCGCCCGATAGCTGTATCCGGAGCAGCCAATTTTCTATGTCAAAACTTCTATTTAGCGCGCTATTATTGCATATAATTAATTTATTTAACTCTAAACTAAGATTTTTCATTCAACTTTTTAGGTAAAAATCGATAAAAAAATCTCTTGCTCTACTTATTTATCGGGAGCCGCTATCGAGAGCGCTATCCATTTCAATGAAAAATTTGAAAAGGCTTTTTTTTTGTAAACTACGTATTAAAAAACTAAATCTTACAATAAAAATTTAAAACGCAGCAAAATGAATTCTTGTTTATAACGTCATGTCAAAATAATGTCAATTAATATATTTCAGGTGATAAATGTTTGTTTTATTGATGAATTTAGTTTTAATTTTTATAGTACAGCGACACCAGTGAATAATAGCTGCAGTTTCAATAGAAAATTGCCATTTGGCTCCAAATAGTGCTCCAATATTAAAACACAGCAACTATCATCATTAAGTAATTTGGCAAAGATTCTTCAATCTGGGATACATTTTAAGAGATCAAGAGAAGGAACTATAAGAGGATCAGGAACCGCCTTGAACAGACCGGGAAATTACTCAATCGGCCTTAAACAAGCGCAGAACAACGATAAGCGAGCTACAAAAGCACTTTAGTGAAGAAGGGATAAATATATCAGTGATGATATTGCAACGAAGGCTATATGAAAATAATTTGAAATCCTCTGGAAAAATGCGGAGAACGCCTTATTCGGAGTAAACTTCATAAACTTCATAAACACTGAAGAATAGACGAGTGGAAGAAGGTAAGTCGGATTTTTAACACTCATTATATATTTTCAAAAATTAAATAAAAAAAAAATCCGAAATTAAAGAGTTTTTTTTAAATTTATAGGTTATATTTAGTGGTGAATGAGGACTAGAGGCCATTACAGAATCAGCCTAGTTCGTCTGAAGGAGACCAGCAGAAAGATTTAGAAAGAACTGCGTAGTCATCAGCATAATACATCCGCCATCAGTAATGATATGGAGCTGCATTAGTGGAAATGGACCAGAGGAAACCATGAGGAATGAATAATATCAAAAGGTGTTCTTTACAGAAGTCTTATTTCCTCACATGAGATCGCTAGCTCAAGGCCAATATTTTTACACTTTTATGCAAAGATGGAGTTCCTTGCCATAGCGCAAAAATCATAGAGAATGTCCTCCTTAAACAAAATATTGACATCCTCTATTGACCTGGCAATTCTCCGGAATTAAATTTTATCATTGTTGGGCCTTACTAATAAGTCCAACGTATATAAAACCCCCAAACCTACAGTGGCAACCCTAAAAAAAAATATTGAAAAATTTGGAGAAATAGTGATGAAATTCGCAATATGATCAATACCTGTATAATGTATTAATTTAATCGTAGCTATTGTACACTTTTGTAAGTAAAATTAAATAATCATAGCACTTAAAAAAATAATATGATTTTGATAAATATATCGAATTTAAAAAATAATCTAAAATTGTTTTATTTATTTGGCAAAAATGATTCAATTTCATCAGTTTTGAAAACTGAGTTCAATTCTATATATTGCCGCATATAGAATTTCCAATTTTCTATACTAAAGCAACTAAATTTTATACGATAACCAGATTGGTATTTTCTATAAGTAATTTATATAAATTTGATAGTAATCCCTTATAAACAAAAATTAACATTTAATGGATAAACTTTATATTTTCCACTATATACAGGTATTTATACGTCGGATTATCAAATTTATACCAGTGACCTATTAAAATAATTATATGGAGTTAATATAAATTTTATACAACATTTTATAACATTCCGTTATAAGTTAAACTAATATAAAATCTATAAAAAAATCGTACGGAATTATATTTATATTATAAGTGTATTCATTTTATATGTAAATTTTTTGGTGTGTATAAAACATTAAGAGGTATGCCATGCTTGTTCCAAGGAAAACCCTGTACCAATAAGAACAAATCGAAAACAATTCTAAATACATATATGGAAAATTAAAATAATAAACTAAAATTTGGTTTAAACATTGTAATTTTAAGAACAATAAATTATATTTATTAAAATTCATTATATTAAAAAAAATGTATCCAGAACTAAAAAATATCTTATACTTATTAACGACATATGACATACTAACTAGTTATTAAACTATGCTTTTGTTATACAATTGAGTATACAATTTTGATACTCTTAGTGTTGGTGTTGCTTCTTTTATTTTATAAAAATACACCTCGATGAAATTGTAAAAATAAATAGCATTTTTCGGATATTTCAATCCGAATACATAAAAAACCTAGAACAGTAAGTCCAATGCATTAATAAAGATGGTCTGCCCAATATTAATAGTTTGTCCGTCGATTATAATCCAAAATATTCCCTGGTGCAGTAATCCTTCATCGGCGAAACATATTAGATATGGCTGCGATTGTCGTGTATTTTTTATTATTAAGGAGGTGCTTTCTTCAAACTGTATCATAAATAAAAATGGAAGAATAAATAAAATTATTATGTCAAAATCACAAATAAAATGTTAAAATAATTGATCTAATACATATCCGGTACAAATAGACCTAAAAATGTTCGTTACATAAAAGTCTTTAAACCCGATATTTTTACTAAACTAATAACAATTATTATTACCTTAGCCCAAATGCATATGCTGGACATGCAATTTAAAATAAATTCTTGAGACTCCGCGTCCGCAAAAATTAATTTGGAGCTGGCACCGACTGATGTTTTATATTTTATTGTAATAAAAGCTCTCAAATAATCTATAGAGATTGATGAAAAAAATAAATTGTCCCGTTCAATTATTCGATACAAATCCATATAATTTTATGACCAATTCTGGAAAAAAATAAATTTGGGAGCTGTTGGGTAAGAGATGTAGGTTTATTTTTCTTTTCACATGAGATTGAGGCTTATTGACCCTCTTTATAACTATTTGCTAAGAATGCTTCTACTAATATTAATTTAATCGCTTTGCATACTATAGAGTCGCACTATACGAGTATATTTTTAGATTTTGATGCTGCCTGATAGTATTTTAAATTTTGATCATCATTTTGCTAGTAATATAAATGTTTAGGAATAATCTAAGTCAATATTTAAAAAAAAGTCGATGATTTAGGTTAAAAAGCTGGCTCAAATTTTGAAGTTGAAGTTACTAAATCAACATTGAGTATATAACAGATTTTGATTTTAAAATATAGTTAATTGTCTGTTTAAAAATCAAAAATGAAGAATATAGATAATCGTGCTATTACAACCAAAATACACAGACTCAAACTTGAAATACAATTGATTTACCATCTTTTATAGAAGAGAAATTTCCAGCATTTAAGTGGATATATCTAGAGAATTATTTTGAATGTTATATAATAATAATCACTAAAGTAATATAAATTCTAAAGACTTACCTGATAAAATTGAAATCACATCTTCTAGAATTTAATTTTCTGTTTGAAAATTGCTTAATTCTATTAGGTATCCATTTTAATTTTAATACAAACAACAAATAACTTTTTTTAATAACTCAAATTAAAATTACGAGGATCACTTTTTTATTTTGATGTCAATTATTGAAATTTTGCTTAATACTGAAGAGTTCCTATGGTAATTTGAAAATATATGTATACTCGTACCAAAAAAAAACTCGAATAACTGTTAATTTTACCAGATTCAAGCAATATTTCAGTAAATTTACTAGAATTAACTGGATTTCAGGTAAAGTTAGCAATATCGATGTAAAAAAAAAGATAAAAACCGTTTACATTCACTAGAATTCTCGTAAAATTCTAGTAAACGATTAAATTTTACTGGAATAGTACTAGAATCCAGGTAAATATTATTCTTGTAAGAGAGGTACTATGAGATGCATAGTTATAAAGTGAGAATATTTTCAGTTATAAACTTTACTGCAGAGCATATAAACAAAAAAATATTCGAATTTTACTAGATTTTACTGGAATTCTGGTAATGTAAAATGTTATCGCTATTTGTTAATTTTTTATGGGAATACATTTAATAGAACTCCCGTAAAATCTACTAGAAATCATATTTAATTCCAAAATAATATGGCGGAATTGGATTTTGCTAGAATTTTGCAAGAATTCATGTAAATTAAACTTTTAATGGAATTCTAGTAACAAAATTAACTTGATTTCTGGTGAAATTAACTAGGCACTCCATTATAGAACCAAACAGAAATGATCTGGTAATTTTCTACTATTTTTTTTTACTAGATAACCACTAGAGTCCCAGTATAATAAACACTAGAACTAGAAATTAACTAGAACTTATTAAAATTCTGGTTTTAATTTTATTTTGACTGAAAATCTAGTATATTCACGTTAAAATTTAACTAGAAAACAAAATTTCCTTTTTTATTTACTAGAATGTTACTGGATTTTAACTAGAAATAGTAATACCAGACAATCTAGTGGTCATCTACCAGATTTTATGTTTACCATGTATAAATAATCCTTTTTTATAATCATATCCAAATTTTAAATATTTACAAAAAACGATTTTTACCAAAGGTATTCCTTCTGAGATAATAATATGTTTGTATTGATAAGTCTTTTTTATTTTCATTATCGATATGAAACTCTAAATTCGTTATTATTTGAAACGTTATAAAGATGAAGTTGGTGTGAGAGGGCCAGAGATTTACAAATGTTAATAACATTTTTTTTTTACATTGCTTATTCTTTTAAAAGGCAAATGAGCGTCTTCGCATCGCATGCTCCATAAACGTATCAATGAACCTAACTTTTCAATTGTACTGGCATAGTGAATCAAAAAATGATGATTTGGCTTCAATGAGTATTGGGGATATAATTGCTTAAATAAAATGTGATGCTGTTCTACTAGATACTTTATTTTAAGAACCATATCTTTGGAAAATTTAGTTGCAAAAATTAGACGCCAAATCTCTAGTAAATATATAATCAATTGACAGTGTCGTTTTACTAATGGAATGGATGATACGAAAATATATTGCAAAATTATGGGAATATATGTTAAGAGAGTCCACATTTGAGCAGCTTTTTGGTCTATCTTACAATTTTGAATATCGATAACTACATCGGAAGGTCTATTTGAGCGAATCAAATATCCAAAATTGAAACTTCGTATTTTACGTTTCAAGTCTAATATCGATATAATTTTCTGATCATTAACAATGAAATTAAAAAACAATGCATCTTCGTATGGTCCTACACCTTCTAATTTGGTCGTGCATTAGTTCGACAACTGCGCTTCGTGCGCATTTCAACTTTTTCTTCTTTAAAAATAGATTGATTTTTTTCTTTTTCAATCAAGCACATGTGACAAAAATATGTTGCCGAAAAGGACACTACGAAATTATGAACGGCATTCATTCCTATGTTAGTAGTATGTAACAAGACTGAGACAAAAAGGGTGGATTTGTAACAGGATAACGTCAAAAAAAATTACATGTAAAAAATATATGTATTCGAAAACAAATTTTTTTTGTGTTAAGAAAATTTTTTTGTTCTACTGTGTTTTGTAGACGCGATCAATTCTATTTACATTTTATGTGTGCTTGTAACAGGATAGATGCAAATAAATAAAATCGATATGAAAAAGCAATATCATAAAGAAAATAGGGTTGATAAAATTTTTGTGTTGTGTGAAAATGCAACAACAAAATAAAACCAATAATAGAAAATGTAAATAGAATTGATCGCGATGCAATGAAATAAATAAATGGGTGCTTGTAACAGGATAGATGCAAATAAATATAATCGATATCAGAAAGGGTTGATAAAATTTTTGTATTGTGTGAATATATATATATATATATATATATATATATATATATATATATATATATATATATATATTCCCCATGCTCTCTTCAAAATCATGATTGTTTGTTATGCGAAATGTCTGATAATCATGTGTGTAAAAAAGAAGGAGTTATTGGGCGCGAAATATATTTTAATTGACAAACTTTTTGTACTGTATGAAAAACTAAATAGAATTCATGATTGTACTAAAATACTTGAAATTTTTTTATAAACTTTGTTATTTCTTCAAAATTATGATAACCTATTACTTTTTCTCACGCATAAAAGCCTAATAGTTATAAGGAGAAACTTTGATATACTTGGAACGAAGGCGAATGAATTTTTGATATGTTGCAGTTATATTCTTATGAATAGTTTATATAGTATTATTTTTATATCAAATTTTGCATGTCTTTTGCATTATGATTCCTTGTTAATAAAACATGTTCAATGAAAGAATAAACGTGTTTGAGCGTGTTTGAGCGTGAATGACCGCAACATTATTTCTTACGCATATCCTTAAAGTAGTATTATGTGTAGTAAGATTTTTTATGTTAGTTGTAAAATGAACACTTAATCAAAAATAATTGAATAATATTTCAAAATTTGAATAACAATTAAGGTCAATGAATGATGTTATGCATATAAGACAGTGTTAAATGATTGTTATGGTTTGTAACATTAAGGTAGGTCAGAATGTTTAAGTATTTTTGGCATTATTATTAGCTAAGATAAGGTATAAAAGGAAAGATCCGATCTATTAAATTTTAGTAAACTTTTTCCTGTAGTAGCATTAACATTGCATTAGGATGTTCAATAATTCTGAAAATGTACGTCTTGAACAAGTTGATTTATCAACTGATTCTGCATGGTCTTCCTGTGATAGTACTAGCAGAGGAGATTCTGTTGAGGTAGATTCATCATGTTTTTTAAACAAGGAAAATGTAAATCCTTGTAGTGGCTCAATAAGATACAATGCACCACAGTATATGTCGAAAGAATCAGATCGTTTGAACTCATTTAAACAATCGTTATGGCTGAAATATATGGTTGATCCTCGAGCCTTGTCTGCTGCCGGATTTTGCTATCTGGGTGTAGACGGCAAAGTAAAATGTTTTAGCTGTGATTGTATAATAGGTGATTAGAATTTTACTGATAATCCATGGGAGGAGCATGCCTTTTGGTCACCAGAATGTAATTTTGTTCTATGAGTAAAAGGACCTATGTTTGTGGCTAGTGTTAAGAAAAAATGGGGGCAACACTTGAAAATGTCAAAATACAACGATAAATAGATGGGTTCGGTGAATTCAACAGATTTTTTTTTTGAAAAATTATTGTATTGGAAGCATAAAATAAAAAACTGTATTGTATTTGAATATAAAATGGTTTATTTATTTTACATATTGCCTGTCTAAAATTTTTGTCCATGTTGTGTAAATATGTCATCATCATCATCGTTATCTTCACTCTCCCAAATTTCGTAGAGCGGAGCTCTCATCGCATTGATATCCCTTCCAATAAATTTTATTTTTAAATTTTTTGGAGGTGGCGAGGATAATATTTTCTTTGTAAATAATTTGCAGACTCTTTGAGGCATCCACAACAATCCGTTGTTTTTTATCTCAAACTGAAGCTGCTCTCCAAATTTTGTCTGAATCATTCTCCACCCTACTACTCCGTGTACTTTGTTAACCAATAGATCATCCGGCTTGACACAGTCGTGGATTACTTTGGATGCTTCATTAATTGATTTAATGAAATTTGACTATAAGATAAAAAAATTAAAATATAAACTTAAATAATTTATTTTAATTTTATTACTTACCATATTTTCTTCTGTGCGCTGTATAGTAAATCTCTTGGCAAAACCTATTGAATATCAAATGAATTCAAATCAAATAAATTTTTGATTATGCAAAAAATCAACTTCCAAGCCAACGGTTTCTAAAATTTTGATTTCCTCTACAAATCTAGCTAGAATTAAATTCAACCCAACAGATTCGATATCTTCCGAATAACATAGCGCGAGCAAATGTATATTATTCAATTCACTGTAGGTAGAAATTGGGAAATTTCTTATTTGGAAGTAAAATGCCCAAATAATTATTTATAAGATCGACAGTTTCAACCAATATGCTTGAATTTTCATGATCAGTTTCATCATTTTCTATTTCAATGTTTGAATTTTGTGTTTCTTGGTCGAGAGGAATTTCTTTTAAGTCACTATTTAACGATATGCCTAAATTGGTTGAAACTTCAGTTTGTTGACTATGAAATATTTTTATATATCGCCTTAAACCACTGAAAGTTTGAAATTTGTAAGAGCATTTTCTAACAAAACAGATTATTTTTGTTTCCCCATTTTCTTCTACATTACGAGTATCCTTTCTTCAAATGTCTTATCATTTGTTTTACAGTAGGTTTACTCTCACCACATATATAACACAATAAATCCATAATTTTTATGTCATTTATTCTTTCAAAATTAGAATTCATTTAATAAAATATAATTTATTAAAAAAATTGTGAAAATTCTAAATTAACAAACTAAAGTTTACGTTATTAAGAAAAAAAATTACGAATTTCACATAAATAATAAAAAAAATATATATATAAAAATATGTGACTCAAGCTAAACTAGTTGATTAGTTATGAGTGCGTTGCAATGCCTCATGCTCGTTGACAATCGTTGCACATTTATTTTATAAATAAAGTGTTGGATATATCCCCATACAATTCTTAGATTTTCATCGTACTCGATGTTCAGGATGAAATGAATTTTGAAACAGACGTCTATTGCTATTTTGAGTTCAGGACCTGTATTTAATATTTTGCCATCTACTGCAACGTAATAGCATGTTATACTTTTCAGATTACGCCCAGATGCAATTATGTAGGGCTGCTTATTTTCGTACGTAGCTTCCTCCAATGACTTGTTGAGCTTGCAAAGAAAATAATACTTGTAAATTAAATTGAAAAGTTCAATAAGACAAGACTGACTTACTTCATCTAAAATAACCAATTTTTTAAAGGAAGTGGATACGCTACATTTACTGGTGCTACCACGTCCTTTCACTGCCGGAGGGTAAAGTATAAGAAGGCTGTATAATGCTTGCAAAGGCATACATAAATCAAAATTTTCGATTGCAGAATTTGTACTTTGTTCCGCCGCATGAATAATTTGGTGCTGTATTTCTTCAGTCCAGAAATTTTGAAAATTGAACGATTTATTCGATTGAATTCAAAATGAATCTAAACAGAAAAAACGTGTTAAAAGTCATACACATACAATTAAAAAATAATATATTTTTTAGGCTTACCAATTCAATTGATCTTAATAAAATTGGATAAAAAACGACAATTTGATCATACTGTTTAATCAGAACAAAGTTTTTTCTGTGATTGACAGTTGCGGCTAGACTAGCTTTGATATCGTCAATTTCCGATGCGACACTTGCACATTTCAAAAAATTTATACGTGGTTCGAATTCTATTTCGTTCGTTGATTGGTTCACGGGAGTTTCGGGAATTCCAAAATTTTGTGTTTCCGATGTGTTATTTTAGAAAGCGTTTTTAGTCGATTTCCCAAAAACCCACCCCGAGTCTTGGGATCGTACACAATTTCCTGAAGAAAAAAATAAAATAAGTTTTTTTTTATTAAAGTAGGTACACATACATGTAGTTGTTTTCTTACGTATTTTTCTTCTGTGGTTTCGTCACGAAGGCATGGAAATAAGTGAATGGTAGCCTTGGCCCAAAGAATCTTTTCTTCTCTAGTAATATGTGTATTGTTGATTGTAATATGATCGGCTACAATATTTATTATTTTATGGCGCTCTTTTCTGTTAAGATACTTGTACTTTTGATAATTTTCGAGTAATACCCTACCATTTATTTCAATTTTTTTTTTGGGTTTTGATATATTGCTCCAAATCCTTTGAAAGAAATTATAATATATTTTAGAAATAATTTTTTATATTTATGTATATATGAATCAATAATAAATCACGTGAAATCTACAGAACTAGAGTGCTTAAATGCAGAATAAAAACAGTCAAAATAGAAAACAACATGTTCAACCTTCTTTTAAAAAAGTTAATTATCTTAAAAAGGTAATGATCACAGTCGGAGGCCGCCCCCTAAAGTATACATGTTAATAAGAAACCTAATTAATTAAGTATAATTCTTATAAGAGTACAAGTTGATACAGCTAGCAGTTTTAATCTTATTTTAATTTCTGTTAATATTGCGTCAAAAAATTAAATATTAATTGCATGTATAAGTGGTAGTTCTGGGTTTTGATCTCTGATTTTTATCAAATCAAATATTTTTATTAAATTTTCATTATAGAAACAGGATGTTCCACACTTACAGATTTTGTTTTCTAGTACATTAAACAGAAAAATCATTTACAAGAAGTTACATTTTTAATGAAGTAAAAACTAGCCATGAAATATAAATAATGTAGTTTGAATCAAAAAGGAGTTAAACCGAAATAAATTAGACAGTTATTTTTATTAATATATTACCAACTTTGAAACTTGAGCTATATCTCGGAAATAATGTCAAATCTAAATACAAAATGGTGTTCAATTTTACTCCCGACTAGTTCAACTACACTTAATAATAAATTTGATTTAATACAATTACTATTTCGAAGGTATCATTTAACTACAAACAAAAGAGTTAACGTAAGCAACGGAAAAACATTGAAACTAAATTAACTCCGCCTAAGTTTTAACTCACCGTTTGGGAAGAACGACCGATTTTTTACTGTGTATAGGAGAATTTTCGCTATTTCTAATACAAATATTTTCCACGATCAAAATGCTCCATGTAGAACAAACGATGGATTCAGATCAAGAATATATGGATTGCATCCCAAAAATTATAAAATAAAAATACCTGATGGTCCAATTATTCGAACAAAACTGGAACCAATTGTATCGCCATTATTACGAATGCAATCGTTGGATATGATTCAAGACATTATCGTTGAAGACCCTTTGCACCTTTTACATCTTGGGATTGTAAAACGGTATCTAGTTGGTTTCAAAGACGGAAGCTTAGGATATGACACAAAATGGGACTCCAGAATCATAAAAACTATTAATGAAAATCTATTAAAAATTACATTGCCGCAAGAAATACATCGAAAAGTTAGAGGAACAGATGTTCTTGCCTTTTGGAAAGGGAGCGAATTCGCTTCTTTTCTTAATTATATAGGCATTGTGGTTTTAAGAGATCATTTGCCTGCAGATGATTACTATAATTTTCTTGTACTATTCTGTGCAACAACCATTTTCTCGACTAATTATTATCAACAGTATTGACCATTAGCAAGATCATTATCAGAGCATTTCGTAGAAAATTATGCTTTCCTGTATCCAGAACATTTAACGTCAAATCCACATAACTTCTGCCATTTAGCTGATGAAATTGAACGCTTTGGACCATTGACTACAATTTCTACATATCCCGTTGAAAATATGTTGTACCATCTTAAAAAGAAAGGAAGTTCACTCTTCAAACCTGTTGGCGTCCTGACAAAAAAAACATAAATATTGTTAAAATGTTTATAATTTGTAGTCGATAAATCAAACATCTTACATCTCAGAGGGACGTACACGTGATGAAAATGGTATTATCCCTTGAAAACATATCTCCTGATTTATATATAAGAAAAAATGTAAAATTAGTCGCCATTGCTGATTTCTTTCACTCATCTAGTAATTAATTACTCAATTCCTTCTACTATCATAGGGTCTATTTTTTAATTAAACCCGAGCAAGCAAGCTTACCCCGAGTAGTGTACATCGAGCAAAGGTTGTACTGGGTAAAATTATCCGGTGTGCATGGAGTAAAAAATTGTTTTTTACTTTGCACACTCTTCGTACACTGACATTAATTTCAGAGTAACATTTGAAGAACCGAGTGAGCGCGGTGTAAGCACAGTTCGCAAATAAAAACGCAGTGTGCAGAGTAAATTTACCCAGGTTGAATAAAAAAATACGGAGTATTTTTTGTTAGCGCACTGCCTGCTCGGGATGAATTAAAAAATAGACCCATAGTGGTAGTAGTCCGTCGTGTTCGTTGCGTTTATCGTCGAAGCAGTTTAGAGTTCAATAAGGAAAAAGTTGGATCTGCTGCCAAAACAACATCGCAAAACAGTTTAATAATATTGTGATTATTTTCAAATTTGTTTTTTTACAAGTTGACTTCTAATTTCTGTCCAAGAACAATCGGCAAGTAGCGAACGCTTGAACATTCGATCCAATACATCGTAGCATACAGTACGTCCATTACCGTTACATTGGCCATTGAAACATTTGAATCTATTAAACTAGAACACGAGCAAAAAAGAAGAAAAAATGTTCAATATATGCCCATACACAAACGCATATTCTATAATATGTCGATCTACATAGACTTAATCTAAAATACTTACCAAAGTTTTGTAATAGTTGGAGTCGTTTAGATCGTTCTCGAATTTTTCTAGACTCGATATCGAATCTAAAACTGGTAGATCAGTTGGTGTACCCCATCTTCATTGGCAGATTGCACAACGATAGGCACGTCCTTCGCTAATATTTTGTATTATTATTTCCAATATGTTCTTGTTGTGGCCATCTTTAATTTTATTTTGACTAATTGGTAAAATTTTTTGGAAAAATGTTTGAAATTTATCAGAAATATTGCCCGCATTCGGATATATGTTTCTAAAATCAATTTCTACCTAAAATATTAAAATTGTGATCGTTAGATTCGTACTCTTAAGAAATTTATCTTTAAAGTGCTTGCTACAAACTAATTTATACCCTAATGACTTTTTGTAGTGAGGCCATTTCTTTCATATCTCGCTGCAATTTGCTACAATGCTTGCGATATCCTTCGCCCTAAAATTTTTGGTTGCCTCCCAATGATGCTCCAATTCAGTGAAACTACAGTTATCTTTTTTAATTCGTCTAAGCTGTTTTAATTGTTGACCTCAGGTTCTAGAATTTACTTTTACTTTTATTATTATTATATTTAAATAAAATTTACTTACACTGCTCGTTCCTTATTCTTGATTCTTTCTCGAAAATTGAATTCTGAGTGTCAGGGGCTGGAAAATGATATTCTCATGTGTTTTTCGACGCTGAATCCGAATTGGTGGAGCAAAAAATACCCAAACCTCCGGATTGACATTAAAATCTTACAAAAAATAGGCTCTTGACAACGTGTAATTATTTTTCTTCTCTGACATTATTGCACATTTTAATATTTTCAATGAATGTTTATAAACAAACATAACAATTACTATTATTATGTAAAAACAAAGTCCCATTCTCAGCTGAACCCAAGATGAACGGCGTGGACTTGATGAGGTACTCATCTCATTGGGGTGCTTTATTATTGTGAATCCCCTTGCCTCTCAGTAGTAGATATTTTTTTATAGGCTTGACAGTAGAGATAAGGACCCCCGGTTCGTCACTCCCGAAGTATTTCATGACTCCAAACCCTCTACTGTTTTTGCAGCTTGAAAAATCAAAATCATCTAAAGAACATCTAGTACTCGCTCTAAAAGCTGAATAGATGGATATTTAACATACCCTTCATGGCGAACCCAACCCAAGTACCAAATTGCTGCGATCACATGATAACAAGCCCCTAAAGTCCGTGCACCTGACTTGCATGTACAGTAATACCCCTCAATAGGATCAAACTCATTAACTTCATCCTCCATGTATTCTTCATTGAAAGAAATAAAAACTTGGTGAAAAGTAGCTCTGCGAAAGCGAGAAAATAATCTTAACCTTAAAAACCCGGATGTATTAATATTCGTATCTATTTGTATTGCATGTTCATCATTTTCCTCTTCAACTGCTCTTAATAAAGAATCTTGGATGTATGAAGGAGCTAAGTTTAATTGATATACACCATAAGCCATATTCCTAATATTTTCAACCTTCTGTTAATGTGACCCACCTTGCACGTCTTGCTTGCTTATTTTCAACTTCAACAAAGGCTTGAACTGCATTTACAACATTTACTTTTTCCCGCATTCGTAATGCTAATTCAACAATTGTATCAGCTAATCCAATAGGTCCATGGCATCGATTTATTATTGCTCCACCAATCAATAGAAAATTATTTAGGTTTTTAACATGGGGTACATTTCTGACATTTGTGAATATCTTAAATATATTCTTCAGATGCCCATTACGAGCTTCAATGACAAATCTTGTTTTTGTTACGATTCGCGATAGATTTGCCTTTTCAGTTGTAAATTGTCTCGTTCCCCGATCTAGCAATGATGGCATTCTGTAATTGATTCTTTCTGTAAACAATTCTGCTCGATACTTAGGGAAGAATTTAAACTTGAAACGGTTATATTGGTAGCATTATCAGCTCTATTATTAGAACTACTTGAAGTTTCAGGAATTGGATGTGAATTCATCAAATGGCTTTTATAAGAATTCATTTTCGAAAATATAATTGGGCAATTATTTTGAACGCATTTAAAATTACCGTCATTATTTAACATATGATAATTTTTTAAATGCACGAACAATAACTCAATATCACAAAATTTTGTAGAGCAAACAAAGCAGGGATACATGTTTATAATTATGAAAAGTGATAAATAATCAAAGCGAAAAATTGAAGATTGACCAAAAAGAACTTACATATATATTATAAAAATTTATTGCAGAAAATTTCAGTAAACGTTTTAAAAATAAAAGTGTAGTTTAAAGTCAACTGACGCAAATGATTCGAATTCAGAAAATCTTAAAATATAAAGTTGTTTATAATGTACATGGATTAAAATAAGTACTTCAATATTATTTCAATAAAACTAGATTGCAAAAAGTATTAACATAAAACTAAATAATTTATTTATTTTACAAAATATTAATTAGAACAAAATTTTATAAAGATTTTTATTCCGACAGTAATTAATTATTTAATTTTGAATCTGTAACATCAAATTTGGTTACTGGAGCGGCGTGAGCCTGGCGTAATACCGTATGCGTAATTGAATTTATACGCGAACACACAAATATTAAATATTATAAGATATTATAAAGTTTTAAATAAAAGATTACAAAATTATATTGTTATACAAATTAGTTTTATTATTTATTAGCTTTAACATTTATTTTGCGAAAAAAGTCCTTTATATATGTATCAAAATATGTTTAGTTTTATTATACATATAAATATTATTATTTAAGTATAAAACAAAGATTTTATCAATAATTATTTTTATTATTATAAAATAAAGGTTCCTCACCTGACAAGTCTCAAATCCCAATAGAAAGAATTATTATCTTATAAAATAGCAGCTAAACAATTGAGCAACAAAATTAAGCAAAAAAAACATATTGAGAACTTGTCATTATTATGAATTAAATTATTGTGAACCTGTCATACATATTAAGGCAATTTCACATATAACTAGTAACTACATCAATTGACCTCGTTCTGACGTGAATAATAATAATAACAAATATTTGGCAAGAACAACAAAAGGTAAATAAGAATATAAATCGATTTTCAATTTGTTAATTAATTTCTTTTTACTTTTAGGAATTCTTAACAGTTACAATTTCAAAAAAGTATTGTTGGATAAATGTCCATACTTTATTTGACTCCATTGGATACTTAATATCGAATACAAAAAACAGTTTAAAGCAGCAATCTACCGCTGTCAATAAATTAGTAAACTTATAAATTATATCGTCAAAGACGGTAACATATTCTTTGTTTTGCTCCCCAACTATGATCACCAACGGTTGCAAATTTAAACCGTATTCTAAATATTTCATCCGAATTTCTAGTAGTTTTGGTGCAATTGCATCATGGCTGCCAAATTCTAAAATAAATGATGATATTGAATTTTCTATTGAGGGTTTCCAGATATGCCGTTTCTTTCCAACTTTAGAAGCTCTGGACGTCGGCGGTAAAACGTAGTGCAAAAATTTTAATAATTTTAAGTTTTTTGAATCTGTGGAAATTCGGAAAAAGTTTTAGTGTCAACATAATTTTATTTATACAAAGTCACCATTCCCACCGGAATTTTCTGTTGACCGAAGTTTTAAAAGATCCTTTTTAGCAGTTGAATCTCTAATATGATTCAGCATCAATCAATTGTTATGTTCTCAATTTGAGCAAATCAAATAAAAATGACAATGAATCCGCGTCGTATTCTCATGTTAAACTCAATATACACGAATTAAGAGCAATTTTACAACATAAATTGCTTAAATCAAGAATACCTATTCATGATTTATGAATTTCAATATTCTCATTTCTTGTTCCAATTGAGCATAATATATATGAGTTGAGTATTAGTTATATAAACCGTTATTTTTTATTTTATTTTTTAAATTTTTTGCAGCTGCGTGAACGTGAACCCTTAATTAAAAGGGAATAAATTTCCATATCAAATTTACCTTCCATTTTATTGCTTGAACATATATAATAATATTAATTTACTCATAAACATATATAATAATTTTAATTAACTTTTAATAAATAAATAAATATGAGAATGACGTTTTTCTTGCCAATTTGATTTGATCGTTAAAATTTTTGAAACACAATATTCAAATTAGGTTATACCACAACTATACACTATAGTTTTCTATAATATTATTTTAATTTCATTTAGCATGTCGTCTTAAAAAATCCATTTTTTCTTTGTGGCGTTCCTGTTTCATTGCCTCCTTCCTCCTCTCAAACCGCTTTGCTTTTTTCTCCTCCGTCGTCTTGTAAATACTCGTTTATACTTTCTGTTCGGGCATTTTTACGTGCCAACATTTCTTCACAAAACAACTGGTTCGCTGCTTGAATAGGAAATTCTTCGAAGCTATCCAAATCTGTAGGCTCTGTAGAAGATTGAGATGTTAAAGGTTTTATATTAAATTGTGGACGTATTCTATAGGATGATGCATTGCAAAAATTTCTATTTTTTTTGTTTCTTCGAACGCTTATTTAAATTGACCGAAGAAATGATGTTTAACGTACGGATGATCCTCTGGAAGAGTGTGTACTAATGCAGCATCGGTGGTTGAAAATTTATCGAAGAGTACCTGCAAATTTGTGAGTCGTTGGTCACAATATTGTTTTGTTTTTCTGTCAGCTCCATCTTTTTTAATGTTTGTTTTTAATTGATTAATCAATTTGCCGGTTTGTGTTTGTTCGCACACAAAGCTTTTACGGTATCCATGTTTTTTGAGATTGATTAATTTTGAGTACGTTTTTATATGGAGTATCTCTAAGCGCTGTTCTTTTTAGCTCGAAGGGCCAATGTTGTTGTCCTTGTGGTACATATTTTATATTTATGGCTTACCACTGGTGAGGGCCCACAAATATATTAAATGGTTTTTGTTTTACAACTGAACTTTTTATTATGCTTTCTTTGATATTTATACATTAATTTTGTTTACCATAATTAACAATTATAATTTTATACATATCTTATAAATTATTATATGTATGTAATGTATGCAAATACAATAATTTTGCTTATCAATCAGTATATTACACGTAAGATGCCAGGTTATTAAAAAATGCTTACACCGAAAGAAAAAATGATGGTAAATTGTACGTAAAATAACATTTTCGGTTTACGAAATTCGTCCAACAATGAAAATTACGAATTGCTGACATTGTAAATGTTAAATCTTACACCCTTATTCTCTTAGTCGAGTCACCTGGCGTTTGTTACGACTACTGATTTTTTGTATTCTCTTAAGCGAATGTGGCGACTGTCGGCGACTCAAGTGACACACATCATATTCTATTAGTCATTAAAAAAGTTTATTGGCGAGAGAGACGACATTTTTAGACGCGCGATTTATAAAAGTGATTATTATGGAAAAAGAAAAAATGTAAGTTTTTTGATAAATTTATTTTGAAATATGTATATTCAAACATATTGTTTAAATATTTAATCAATAAAAAATATTAATTCATATTGTTCAATTTATTTATTAGAATTAAAATTACAAATGTTAGGCAGTTTGAGTGCCTCGTCCAGTGCATGGAGAAAAATGTGGAGGTAGCCAAAGGTTATTTCAATTTTGGCAGTTCAAAATCCGAATATACAAATGCGTGGAACAGTTTTGCCGAACAATTAAATTCTTTGGGACCTCCAATACGAGATGGACCAGGGTGGCAAAAAGTAAGCCGGTTTCGTAATTAGTTAATTTTCTATAGTTATTTTTCATAATAAATTTTATATTTTAGGTTTGGACTGATTTTAAAGGAAAATTAAAAAAAAAATGGGACATAATAAGAAAGAGATTGCAGCGACAGGGGGTGGTGCATGCCGACTTCAAACATTTTCTCCACTTGAAGAATCTGTGATTAAACTTTTAAGCCTGGACAGAATATTTCCAAAAAATTTAAATAAAAGTTTTGGGCTATCAGTGGCTGGTACATCTACAGGTTCATTGCAAAATGGAAATTTAGACCCCATCGCAACAAACACAATACCACCGGATAATGAGGTTGCGGTTTCAGATAACCATGCGATTGACTACATGTCAATTGATGTCACTGAAGACCATGAGGAAGGTATTGTAAGCAATCACATCTCAAACCGAAAAAAAACGGGGCCTCAAAAAAAAAATCAAACTGAAGAAAGATGTCGTCTATTGGAGACGCAGACTAAATATATGGAGGAGACAGCCAAATATACGAAGGAGTCGGCACGATATACAAGGAAAATGTTCGAACTAAAACAAAAGAAATTTGATATTTGGCGGAAACATTTACTGTGTATTGAGAAACAAAATAAAGAAAAAATTGGTATAAAATTAAGGCAATTGGAGTACAAAGAAAGGAAATTGGCCTTTGAGGAAAGTAGGTATAGTTAATTTTTTTTTGCCTTATAATGATCTGACGAATTAATTATTACATATTTAATGTGATAATTAATGAATTAATAATGTAAATAAGTGATACGAAGAAAATGAATTGTGATCGGACGAAATAATGATATTATGCTTTTTTTATATACTTTTTTTATAATGTTTATTCTTATATTTTTAATAAAATGTTTTACTATTTAACAAATTGAATTCATTAATTGTTTTCGTATTCTTTGTCCGACATCTATATTCTCTTCGTCTGCAATATCCGGTGGTTGGTCTATGTCAGGGGTGACGGTAGCATCCAAGTTCAAATCCACATTATGAAGAACGCACATATTGTGAAGCGCACAACATATGTTTATTATTTGTGTCACTTTTTCTGGTTTGTAATGCATTTTGTCCATTAAACAGCGGTATCTGTTTTTGAGTAAGCCAATCGTTCTTTCGATAATATTTCTGGCTTTTGAATGTTTATTGTTAAACATGCGTTCGCGAGATCCATCTGCCGTTATTCCAAACGGTGTCATTAAATATGGTTTTAAACCATAACCTGCGTCACCTGAAATTGAAATTTTAGAAAAGGTTTTTGAAACTTACATATAATACAGTTTACCTAAAAGCCAAGTATTTATATCCCCAGTTTCATAATTCCTTTGGAGATGTGTGTCTAGTTCACTAGAACTATAAATAAAAGAATCATGACACGATCCAGGATGGTTAGCATCAACAAAAGTAATATACATGCGGTCATCACATACCTAAAGAATTATTTAAAAAAAAATTAAATATGTTTTTTTTACAAAATGAATCTTAATACTCACAAGCATACCGTTTAAGCTATAAAAACCTTTTCTATTAAGGTATAAATGCCTAATTTCTTTAGATGGGGTTGATATTTTAAAATGTGTGCCATCAACGCAACCAATCACACCGGGGAATCCTTTTTTTGTATAAAATGTTAGTTTTATCCGTTCTTTTTCGGTGCTTGATGTGGGAAATTTTATAAATTCGGAACAAATTTCATTCTCCAAAATATTAATTACTTGAGTTAACACTTTCGAGAAAGTTGACTGTGCTAACCCAGACAGATGTTCGTTACCACATCCCGTTTGGTATCCCCCCTCAGCAAAATATCGCAATGTAGCGGATAATTTAATCATTGGGGAAATTGATGAAATTCGTGTTGTATTTTGTATATTACGTTCCAACTTCGTTAAAAGAAATTTAAAGTCATCTTTGTTGATACGAAAATACCGAAGAAATCTATAAAATAAAATTGTTTATGATATAATGTAAGCAAGTAAAAGATATAGAGTAGGTTATCTTACAAATTGTGCGGTAATTCCAATGGGTTCGATTTGTCTCTTAGACGCCTTCGAAAAGCACCCATATCGCATAGCTCTTCGTCTTCACTCGAACTTAAAAACAAATCAAATGAACTCATTTTCAAATAAAATGTAAGATTTAAAACTTATTTTATAATAAGAGTGTCTTTTATTTTAAAATATTAAAGAGAAAATTTAATATTTAAAAGAAACACAGCGAAAATAATTTAAATAAACAAATTTGTTTAAAAATCACAAACAATAAAAAAAATTGACAACCAAAATAATCCGTCAAATATTGAGCAAATTATTTGTGTTGCCCGATCAATTTAGATTTTGACATTTATCACGTCACGTCACCTCAGTCGCCTAAAGGAATAATGATTTTAAATTTAAGTGACGCGTCAACTGTCACGGCGAATGAAACGACACGACTATGGTAATAAGGGTGTTATTTTTCAACATTTGGCGATGCTGTAGGTACAATTTAAATTGTTGATTTAACATTTTCATCTAAATGAAACTGTTGACATGATTATTGACATATCAACATTGAAAACGATAATTTGTATTTTAACAATACTAAATGAAGGTAAAAAATGTTTTTTTTGTCGTCTCCGATAATCAAATTTATGGACAATATTATTGCCA
Source organism: Nephrotoma appendiculata (assembly GCA_947310385.1). NCBI lineage: Eukaryota > Metazoa > Arthropoda > Insecta > Diptera > Tipulidae > Nephrotoma > Nephrotoma appendiculata. The sequence goes on from OX371225.1 coordinate 245,438,486, forward strand.
TTATAACATCAAACATGTTGAATGAACATTAAAAAAATGTTAAAATTAATAATTTTGCCGATCGAAAAATGATTAAAAAATGTTAGGATGTCAACTTCAATTTTAAATTATATTAACATTTTAAATGTTGAATTGATATTTAAAATGTTGAAGTTGAAATATATTTTATAGGTATAGCAATAGAAATATTAAAAAACTGGTTTCATACTTTAAATTTTCAGTTTTATTTAAATAATAATATCTCAGTTTTATATAAATAATAATTCAGTTTTATTTAAATAATAATAACAAAATAACAAATTTTTAATATTAATACTATTTGAAAAAATTTTAATAGAAGTCTAAAAAAATTTTATTCTTAATAGTTTAAGACCAAAAAAATCATATAAATGCATTGGTGGTCCACAAAATTTATCGATATGATAAACTTCAAAAAAATCTAGTTCATCTTTAATACGATATGACTGGTAGTGCTCTAAAAACTTAATCAAATTTAATTTTTTTCCAATTACAAGGCAACTATCAGTTTTAAAATCTAATATAAATGTTTCAATTTTATAAAAGTTTATTGGCTGTTGATCTACAGCCAGTATGTATCCATTTTTATAGACTGTTCCTTTATACTCTATAGAGTTAGCTACATTACAATTATTTAAATTTAAATTCAAGTTATTTTTATTACTAATTTTGGGAAATACCTCTAATTGAGTGAGGTCTATTGAAACAAATTTATCGCAATTTAGGTTTTTTGGGAAGCCTAGCTCTTTATCTAACAGAAACTTAGAAAATTTTAACGATGATTTCATGCTTATCGAATATGCGATATTTATTCGAGAAGATATATTTCTTGCATAAATGTTTGCTTCGCGGTGCTTTGATTCAAAACGATATGTCCATAAATTTTTAACAGGGCCGCTTTGCCTAATAATTCTAGGATAATGAAGAAGAAAATGAAACTTTGGTTTTAAATTTTCATTAAACAAAAGTTGATATTGCCTATTATGCTGTTCTATGAGATTTTGTAGATTTGTTAACAAATTTTCATCAAATTTTGATTTCATTAAAATATTTACTATTTTTAATAATATAATAAAAAATTTCCATATTTTATCACTAGTTGGAACTAAGTCTCCAATAATTAATGGTAAGAAATGTATTAAATTCTGCATTTCACTTGCCGAAAGCTTTAAATTGGAGTTTTGACTACTTAAATTTTTCATATTGATTGGAGGTGATAAATTACCTATTTCAATTTCGCCATAGTCAAACATTTGTTTGCGATAGTTAAAAATATCAATATTAAAATATTTTTTTTCTACTATAAAATATAGCAAAATTTCACGGACGTCGTGTTTACACACACCTTCAAACAAATCATGAACAAGATCTGCTGAATAGTTTGATGTTACGTGAAATGTTCCTAAATCATTCAACGCACAACCTCTAACAATTCCAGTAAGACTAAAGTCATTTATAATCAAATCATCTTCATAATTTTCTTTTGTCCTAAGATTTTCTTCTCTTTCTCTATTATCGCAGTTCATAAAATTTTTCTCTGTTTTACAAAATCGGCAATAAAATCTACTATTAAAACTAGTGGTAAACCCCAAAATATCATTTAATCCTAAATTATCCCCTATCAATCGACATACAACTGGATAAATAGTCGTGATTTTGTTATCAATTTCTATATCAATACCTTTATTTTCGATGGTTTTAAAAACTTCTGTTAGCTTGCGAAAGTAAAAATCATTACCGTATAACTTTTTTTCTTTGGACTTAAAATAGGCAGCGATGAAAATGAAATCTAAATTTGATAGAAAATGTTGAGGAATTGTTGGAAAAATATAATACACACCACACACTGCATCTACACCACAATGACTACCTAAGGGGTTATTAACTTCAAAATCATCTGCAAAAAGGAATATAGGAATAAACGTTTTATTTGGAGTATCGATAATTAATTTTTTAAAACTTTCACTGTTAACAAAATGGGTTATGGATGTGCTTTTAAATAATTCTGAAGTATTTTTAATAGTAACATCAAGTACATTAGGTAATTCAAAGAATTTTTTAATTTGGAATTCGATATCCATTATACAAGCATTAACATTTGCTTCATCTAAAGTAGCCTTATGTCTTACTACAACTTCTGTTATTTCATTATTTACATTAAACACTATTGGCTTTCTAAATAATTCTTTGTGTTTCAAATGTTCTATTAATTTATATTCAGTATTAATTTCTTTAAAAGGTTGAGCACTATAATTCAGAAGACTTTGAATATAATTAAATTGTGGGGTAGATGCATAAGGTAAAATTAATTCTTTAATACTATTTGTAATACAAAGTGTGATATTGGATATACTATTTTGTACGTCTATTACATCCTTTCTACTAAAATTATTTTTATTATGAAGATCTATTAAAAATTTGCAACATCTATTGTTTATATTGTTTATTAAATGATTAATATTAAAATTAGAGGATCCATTGACTGGCAAAGGCAATAATTCACTTTCAACAGTTTCTTCTGTCAAACTATTTTGTAATGATTCTCCTAAATTTAATGGTGGTAGATCTCGTAAGTTTGTTTCATTTTCAAAAGAGTTATAATGAATTTCATTACTGTTTACATTGGTTAAATGATTTTTTACATGCTTTCTAAAACTACTACTATTTGTAAAGCTTTGAATGCATTTTTGGTAAGTGCATTTATATATACTATTAGAATTAGAATTATGGATTATCCTATAGTGGGAAACTAGGTCTGGCAATGATTCTAATTTTTTTTTACATTCATAACATAATATCATTTTGATTATTTTTTTAATATTAAATAGAGTTCTGCTAAAGTCGAACTTTTTTTATCACTCTCGGTTTTAATTTCATAAATATAATTTTGAATCCTTTGCCAAACTAGTTCCGACTCCTTAGGATACGCCAAATTGAATACTTGAAAACACTTAAAACATGTATCAAGTGCTGCTAAAAATGAATTAAATTTTAATTTAAATGTATCCAAAATAACGTAAAATTCGTTAATATTAGTAGGGGACGGCCCCACCACTAAAATAAATGGTTGAATTGTTGATTTACTTGATAACGCTTCATTTTGTTTTTCAAATTTGAATCGCTCGAGATCATTAACAGCATAGAGATGTGTAATCATACTATTTACAGCATCCTTGATACTGGTTCTTTTATGATGATGACGTAAAGTTGGCCGTAAAATACAATTGAATGCAGCAATCTGTATATAGTTCGCTGTGTCTATAAAATTGTAATAAGTAATAACATTTATTCTTATATTGTAATACAGCTTAAATTAAATACTTGTTTTATACCTTTATCGAATTTGTTTAGTATTACATCATTGTACAACAATTTATAATGCTTATTGCTTGTCTTTTATTTTTTCCATAAAAATTGGCCGTAGTTCTCCTAATAAATTATCCCATTTTTGAAACAACAACAGTTGGGATTTTCGATATTCAACGCCAAAATCATATTCTATCTAAAATCAAAAAGGTTTAGGAAAATATTTTACTACTGTGTTAATTAATAATTTTAATTTTAACTACTCGTAGTTTTTAGCACCTTATTTCGATAACAAGTAATCACTTTCAGTTATTGAAACTAAACTCCAAGAACAGTTAAAAGTTAAAATTAAATCATTTTGTTAAGGAAATTAATTATTTTTGGTACATTATTAATTAATTATGTAAAAAGTATATTATACTTACAAATGTATCCCCAATACCGCTCTTAAAATATGGCCAATCTAGCAAAATTTTATTCAAAGAGCTATTGTTGTTTATAATTTCTTTTCTCCGTAAACTATATGATCTGGCCCAAATATCATGAGCGGAATTGTCTTTTTCGGATACAAGTTGGATTTTATTTTTTAAAATTTCTATTTCGGTATCAGATTCGTTGTCATTTGATGCCAATTCTCGTAAGTCTTCTGTGCTTTCGTCATTTTTATAATTTTCGTTTTGATCGGAATGACTATGATCTGTCCTCTGTTTCTTTAATTTTATTTCGACGTTAATGGTGCTCCTTGATTTTCTGTTTAATCTAATAAATTTATTAAATAGTCTCCCCGAAGGATTTCTCGTTTTATTGCGAGGTATATAATAAATATCTAAATGTTCTTTTGGGAAAATATTTCTAATATCCTCGGCCAATTGGTTCATAGTTTTTGGATCTGACACTTTATAAGTTTTTAGAACGGGATCAAAGAAATGCTCCACAATACAAGAAATTATATCATCACGTTTTTTCTCATCCAGCATTCCATGAGTCTCATAATATTGGATCACGTTACGACCCGTGTCACTTGATTGAAGAATTTCTCGAACGGACTAAAACAAAATTATAATTTTAGTGTCAGTCAATAAAATAATTCATGATCATTGTAAATATGCTGAATATTATAGGAATACCCACTATTATTGATGTAATTTTTATTGGAATGTGGCTGTGTGAATTTGTATTTACAGGATCAGGTTTGAAAAATTCTCGGCATTTTTCTAACCAATCACTTACACCACTATCATTTACGGTACTGCACGGTGAAATACCCTGAAAAATTTCAATAATCTAGTTTCAAACATTTATAATTTATGACAAATATTTTAATTTTACCTGAGACTTTTTCCAGGAAAATAAATTTTCACGGAGTCGTGCTCTTAATCCAATATTTTCGCGACCAGGAAACATTTCTCCAACATCGTTTTGATTCAAGTACTGAATATCTGCATATTTTACTCCGCATTCTATACGAATATTAAATTAAACAAGTACATATATTTTAAATTGAAACCAAAAGTTACTGTTATAATATAATTTTCATATTTTTATTAAAACCAGAAATGTAACTTTTTATAAAGATTACCATAAAATATAAAATGTAAAATGTTATCCAATACAAATTTTTAAAAAAGCATCAACCCAAAAATTTAATTTTAATTGAGCACGGGACTATGATATAAAATATAAATACTCACCATAAAAAGAAATAAAATGGGATTCTAATCCCCATGATGTTAATAATTCTAGGAGACCATCATCTTCATAAACTGTAACTTTTGATACAGAATTTTCACATGGAAAGCTATCTGATGTTTTTTCATTATGAACTACATTACTATTTGATGAACATGGAATCCATGTTTCTTTCGAAGGATTTATCACAATAGCTTCATTTTCACCACTATTTATTTTATTATGAGCACAACTGGAATCTACATTATCAGTATATTGCTGATAACCATCATTATCTTTATTAATTTCTGCTAAACAAACAGATTTTGATAATAAGTTATCATTGCACAATAAATGCGCGTGGTCACGCGACATTTTTAATCCAAAAATTATATGAATTATTGAAATTGATTATTGATTATTCTTATTTATTATCAATAAAAATTGATTTGAATTATGCACTGCACAATATATTGTTTATAAAAAATTCCGTATCAATTAACAAATTTTATTAAAAAAATAATTCACTTTTTGTAAATGTTTATAACTTCTAAACTATTGCAGTAATGAAATGAATATTGCAGTCGATATCCGACAATAATTGAAAAAATGTGTTTCTAAAACGGTAAATATTTAGAAAAACATAATTAAATGTAACAAAACAAACACTTTTGTATACAAAATGTAACGATTTGTTTACAACCTGTACATGAAAATCGGTAAATTGTTACTATAAAGCTATACAATTACACGATAACATTTCGCGTTATACAATTTAAGTGAGATCTAACTTGCACAAAAGTAGCATCGTAAATTAACATTGCAATGTTAAAGATTTTCCAACATTATTAGACACAAATTGTATGAATTTTGAATTTGTGGGGAAAATTGTCATGTTACGATGCTAGTTTGAACATATTAATGACAATATAGCACTTTTTAAGACAACCTGTTTAAAAAATTGTTAAATTAAACCAACTATCTAAAGATTACAATTTATGTACGTATTGTTGTTTTTAATCCAGCAATTTTTTCTCTCGGTGTAGAATAAGCAAAATTACTAAAGTTGAAAATATTATGTTATTTACGTTGTTGAGTATCAACATGTGGCCTACAGTTTAAAATGTTTAATCTTTTCCTGTATAGCGTGGATTTTTAATTTTTACCATTTCTTTGAAGAAATAAAATTTTTTAAAAGAGCGGTTGCCGTAAACAATATTTTGACTTTGGTTCAATTAATTAAGCTGTGAAAATGAATTACACAAAATTGAAATTGTTTAACTATTTGTTATTCATTATAAATGTGTGAGTTTTATAACGATTTGTAGGTCTGTAAAATGATCCGTCTTATATCCTTTCTGTAAACAAAGTTTACTCGCAACCAAAAGTAATATTTTAATAACAATCATAAATTACTGATATTCTGCCAAATAAATGACGCGAAGAAATTCGTATTGCCCAAAACTAGTTATGAATGCCGTAAATGGAATAGAACCTTCCGCCACTGGTACATGGAAAAATCCATCTTTTAGATCCAGCGTTGAAAATAGTGTTGCATCTCTGAGCTGTTCAATCTGCTCGTTGATCAAAGGCAGTGGATATCGGTTTTTTATTTTTTTTTTCATTCAGCCTTCGATAGTCAATGTATATAAACGTTTGGTGCCATCTTTTTTATTCACGAGTACAATTGAACTGGCATAACTTGATATACTATTTCGAAAAAAAACCGCAAGCCAACCATTCATCAATTTGATTCTTCGCTATTTCTGTCTCTAGCGATGATAATCGTCTTGGCCGTTGATAACTGGTTTATCGTCCATTATAATAATTTTATAATTAACCACCTATTATAATTAACCACCTATTAATTACTTTTGAATTTGTTACGTGGCTTACCTCAATGGGAAATCATCATCTTCTTGTACACCTGATGCTACAATATTCTATTGATACTTTGTCATCACTATCCAATAGGTCTCGCAATTTAGTCATTCTGTTATTGTAATTGTAATGGCCATATAGTTGACCTTTAACCTTTTTTTTGTTTCTCCTTTGGAAATATACAACTGGAATTGTAAACAATTGATAAAAGTCATACTCTTCACACATCTAAATGTATTTACTGAAGTTTCACCGGGAAATAAATGCTCTATTTGGTTGGCCATTGCCTCACTTTCATTAACCCCTAATAATATTTTGTTATTAATGTAGTAAGCTACAATTTCGTCGATTAAAATGGCTCGACTATGATCCGACAAAACTATATTCTGCTCCGGTAGTTTAAGGATAAATTTTCCATGGGGCGTTTGTTGTAGTCTAAAATTCAAAGAAATCTATTGAAATAAATTTAGTAAGTTTCCATTCTAAAAGAAATTTATTGTTATTCTTACATTTCCCGAGTCGCTGTTTGCATCCGCGATAATGCAACTGATTAGAATAATTTTTTGATGTTTGTACATTATTTTCTGTACTAATATCTCGTACACCCTATTAGACGTAGCTACCAAAATCTTAATACTAATTATACCCAACTATTTATATTACCTCGCACGATGTCGGCTAGTTTTTTGCCGTCTATGAAACGGTCCTTTTTGAAAACGGGGCGCCGCATACTTGGTCTGGCTCGTTCGGGACCGGTTCAGGATCTAAGTTATTTAGAATAACAAAACAAAAAAGAATGGCAACATACTATGTGTTGCATTAATATTTGTGCTCATGAAAAAATTATTTTAGTTATGCTTCCTAGATTATAAAACTCATGTAATTTTTTTTTTTTTAAATTTTTTATCACAATGTAATTAAATATTAAATTACGTTTCATTTGGCATATAATTTATAAAAAAATTATCAGGATTTACGTATAAAAAACCGAATTTACTCTGTTGCAAAAGTAATTGTGTTACAAATTATTGTTGCAAAAGTATTTGTGTTGGGACAGTTTTAATAAAAAACGTTACTAATTTATATTATGTTGTTGATTTTATTTAAATTTAATATTTAGTCTGCCCACCGTTATATAATATGACCTCATTTAGTCTTCTGGGTATGCTGTCAAATAATTTGGAAATAAATTCTAGAGGTATCCACACCTCAACAATCTCATCCCATAACTCCTGCTTGCTTCGTCCAACTCTATATGGTATATTTCGTTTTACATAAGCCCAAACATTTTCTATAATATTTAAATCCGGGCTTTGCGGTGGCCAATTTATGCGTTGTTGGTCTAAATCATTTAAAAACTTGGTCACAATAAATGCTTTATGGGCAGGGGCATTGTCGTGCTGAAGAATAAAGTCAAGCCCAATTATTTTTGAACCAGCTACCAATGCTACATCATTCAGCAGTTCCAAATAGGTCATTTGGTTCATTTTCCCAGACACCATTGCTAGTGGTCCTACTCCGAGGTTGGTTATACAACTCCAAACCATAAGACTTCCTCCACCGCCTTGACGTTGTGTAGCATAAACACGACGTTTGTTTACCTTTTCTGGCTCCGAATAATAAAATTTGCGACCCCAAGATCCGGCTAACGATACCGAAGATTCGTCAGTAAACAAAACGTTTCTCCAAAATTCGGGGGCTTGTTCATATGCTGCTTTGCGAACAACATCCGTTTTATTTTATTTTGTTTAGAAATATAAAACTTTTTGGTGCATGTATAGGCCTGTACCCCAGCTTCTTTTAAACGACGAGAAATTGTGGAATGGTCTTCAAACTCCAAATAGTTCTTTGTTATCCTTTAAAGTTTTAGCGAGACCTCGTTGACTTAAATGTGCATTTGTAAGCATACATCGAGTGATGTAAGCATTTTCTCTGGCATTAGTTATTCTTGGTCGTTGGCATACTCCGATATTTTGCACCGTTCCGCAAATATTTTGCTTCCGAACTTGATACCAAATGGTATTTTTATGGCACTTGTACTTTTTCGCCAGTTCTTCTGCTGAGATTCCCAAATTATATTCTGCCGCAATTGCAGATCGGGTTTCAATACTCAGTTCACGGGTTTTTGGCATATTGTCACGATTTTTAATGCTCACAATTCAATGAAACTTGCAAAACTATTTGAAAACGTGTATTTTTGAAAAACAAATGCTGAAACAGTTATTTTAATGCACAATTTGTTGATTTTTATTTTAGAATTTTGCTAACACAAATACTTTTGCAACAGTAATTTGTAACACAATTACTTTTGCAACAGAGTAAATTCGTTTTTTTATACGTAAATCATGATAATTTTTTTTAGAAATTATATGCCAAATGAAACGTAATTTAATAATTAATTACATTGTGATAAAAAATTTAAAAAAAAAAAAAATTACATGAGTTTTATAATCTAGGAAACATAAATAAAATAATTTTTTCATGAGCACAAATATTAATGCAACACATAGTATTAGTCCCCCCAACTTATTTTTTCCCTTAAACAATTATATTTCAAAAATCCATCATCGTCAGCAAAGTCTACACGGACCGTGTGATGGTTCTCGGCAATTTCGACTAAAAATAAAAATAAATAAAATTAAAATTTATTTTAAAAATTTTTAATAATAAAGTTTAAGGAAGTAAACTAAATATAATTTCTTTCTATGGTACTTACCATTATAACGGACCGGTTCAGGTTCCATGTGATCTAGAACATTAAAACAAAAAGGAATGGCAACTTATTAGTCCACAACTTTTTTTTCCCCTTAACTAATTATATTTCAAAAATTTACTTACCATCATCGTCATGATCGTCTGTCGAGTCATCGTTGTCGGGAATTTCGACTAAAATAAAAATAAATAAATTTATAATATATTTTAAAAATTTTAACTTTACCAATCAAATCCCTCCCTAAGATTAATGGAACTCCCATTCTTCTGCGGCCTCCTATATAAAATTAATTTAATTGAAACTCCTGATAAAAATAAATGAATATACTTACTGCCGCCGCTGCGACAGTTGGCGGCATTATAAGCCGCCAACCCATCATTAAATAGATTGCAGAGTTCATCTGTTGCGCACAAACGCCTTTCGTTTAGCGCGTTTATTAGCGCCGAACGGAATTCGTTTATTTTTGTAAATTTTTTGTTTTTTATAAATATTTTATTTATATTTGAATGGACTTCTTCTAGTTGAATCATATTGGAGTATTTGTGACCGAGCCTAAAAAGAAATGTTTAAATTAATTATCATAATAAAATAATTGTGCGTGTTGAAATACAAGATTCAAGAGATATTTACGTCGATTATAGATGTCGGAAAATTTTTTGCCGTCTGCAAAACTGTCCTTTTTGAACACGGGGTGCCGCATACTTGATCCTGGCTCGTTCCAGTCAGGTTCAGGATCTAAGTTATTTAGAATAACAAAACAAAAAGGAATGGCAACATATTAGTGTCCAACTTATTTTTCCCCTTAATCAATTATATTTCAAAAATTGTCTTACCATCATCGTCAGCAAAGTCTACAAGGACCGTGTGATCGTGCTCGGCAATTTCGACTAAAAATAAATAAAATTAAAATTTATTTTAAAAATCTTAAATAATAAATTTTAAGGAAGTAAACGAAATATAATTTCTTTCTATAGTACTTACCCTTATAACGGACCGGTTCAGGTGCTCTGTGATCTAGAACATCAAAACAAAAAGGAATGGCAACTTATTAGTCCCCAACTTATTTTTCGCCTTAAATAATTATATTTCAAAAATTTACTTACCATCATCGTCATGATCGTCTGTCGAGTCATCGTTCTCGGGAGTTTCGACTAAAAATAAAAATAAATAAATTTAAAATATATTTTAAAAATTTTAACTTTACCAATTAAATCCCTCCCTACGATTAATGGAACTTGGATTCTTCTGCGGCTTTCTATATAAAAATAATCCAAATAAATTAATTTAATTGAAACTCCTGATAAAAATAAATGACTATACTTACTGCCACCGCTGCGACAGTTGGCGGCATTATAAGCCGCCAACCCATCATTAAATAGATTGCAGAGTTGCTCTGTTGCGCACGGACGCATTTCATTTAGGGCGTTTATTAGGGCCGAACGGAATTGATTTATTTTTCTAATTTTTTTATTTTTTACAAATATTTTTTTTATATTTGTATGGACTTCCTCAACTTGTATTATCTTGCTGTATTTGTGACTGAGCCTAAAAAGAAATGTTTAAATTAATTATCATAATAAAATAATTGTGCGTGTTGAAATACAACATTCAAGAGATATTTACGACGATAATAGAATCCGCGGAAGCGGATCGATTGCGGATTGAAAACTGCACATAAAAAAAAATTATAAAACAAAATTTTAAATCATACAAATTCGTATGGATTTTTATACAATTAGTGATCTAAAATTTATTTTAGATCCGCAACTATTTTATTGCGTGTGTACGGGGAATTATTAAAAACGATTCGTATGGAAATCAATACAAATTTTCTTGGCTACTTCGATTTATGGCAATTTTTTAAGTTTTATTTATATGCATTTTGCAATCCGCAATCTATCCGCTCCCGCGAATTTTATAATCGACGTGATTACTTACTCTGAAAGGGTGCCGTCCCAAAAACAGTAAGTTCTTCCCTCATCCTGAAAAAAAAATAAAATAAATGTCATTAGCCGAATACCAAGATAAAAGAATAACGGATACGTCAAGTCAAACTAGAGAAGTCAATACCTTCATTCTATAGTCCATACAAACTTAACAAGAAAAAATAATGACACTGTTCAGACACACAATCATAACCTTGACCATGTTCCTCCTTCACCCAATGTAAAACGGATAGTCGGAGCCTAAAATTATTTGTATGTCAATTGTTCTTGTTTTGCGTTCTTAATTCGGTTTTGGCTCGATTTTCGATTTTGGTTTTGCTAGCTTTAGATTCCTGAACTTTTGACAAAAAAGAGTGGAGTCCAAAAATTTTTAATGGGGCATTTGATTGTAATGTAAATGACCTACATTGCCATCGTTATTAATTGCCTCTCGGAGATGAATGTATATTCTGCTGATCGCAATTGTCGTTGATTTAGTCGAATGGATAATAACCGCTCTGTTTCTATTTTGGCATACATCTCCACTACGTACTGCAGACATAATTGGCGACGTTTTGTGACTGTCTTGATTTTCGCGAATCATTAATCGCCGATGCGCGGGATGTTGTAATAGAAGAAGAGCATTTTATTACAATATTCTTTCAAAATTATACAAATGTGGATTTTGTGTTAAAACCAAAATTAAAAGTACAAAATCCAACCAATTTAAAACGATAAAATTGTTGTGTTGGGCACGATATTTATATTTCTCCTGAGGTAACGTTTGTACTCAAGTTGCTTATTTTACGAAATCCACATCTAATAATTTTTATTCAGGAGCTTCAAAATTTTATTTGTACTTCTTATAACGCTTATGTGTTACAAAAAATTAAAAGGCAAAATAGTACGGAAATTCCTGATCTATCAGATATCGAAAGAAGAGCGATTGTAAGAGAAGGTGTAGCACTATTAGTTAAAAAATTCACGTATCACCCCGACCATGACCATAAATATGCGTTGGCACTGGCAATGGTGAATTTATTTCTACAATTAAAGACGGAAAAACAAGGAGTGGTAATACTAATATACTACTGTGAGCAAAAAATAGAAAGACTTTTTAATTTAAATTTCGCGAGGAAAACCATTCGTTGAAATATTTTTTTTTCTATGTTGGTATGACTGTTCCAAATGTCAAATCAAAATAATCATTAATAGCTGCATTTCATGACACCACCATGATCCAGATCATGACATCATTTACATGTGAAACAACAACAACACGTGATCGTGGTGTTGTTGTTTCACATGTAAATGATGTCATGATCTGGATCATGGTGGTGTCATGAAATGCAGCTAATGTTTTAGTGTACGCTTGTCTTTCTGAAGTACAAAAAGTGTATTCGGCGATTTCTACGTAATGAGTGAAATTATTCAACAAAGAAGTTCCATTAAATTTTGTGTGCGGAATCAATTTTGTGGTGCCCCAACGTTCAGAATGTTGCAAAAGGCCTTCGGTGATAATTGTATATCGCGAGCAAGTGTTTTTGATTGGTACAAATTGTTCAAAGGGGGTCGAGAACGTGTTGACGACGAACCACGTCTAGGACGGCCATAAACATCAACTGATGATCAACACGTTAATAAAATTAAGGAATTGGTGCTCGAGAATCGACGATTAACATTCAGAGACCTTACTGGCATCGTTGAAATATCGGAAGGATCAGTGAAAACCTTTGGTTTTTGCACCATTATAATGCACCTTCTTATACTGCCTGCATTGGTTTTACGTGATTTTTCGCCAAAAATTCCACCCATATCGTTCACCGTATTCGCCTGAGTTAGCACCATGTGACTTCTGGCTGTTCAGCAAACTCAAACGACCACTCCGGGGAAACCGTTTTTAGTCAATTGAAGACATTAAACGTGAATCGCTACGCGCATTGGAGGCTATTCCGGAAATTGACTTTAACAACTGTTTTGGGGATTGGAAAAAACGTTGGCACAAGTGTATTGAGGCTGGGGGGGGGGGGATTACTTTGAGGGGGACAAAATAGATTTGGAGAAATAAATAAAGAATTTTAAAATTATGACTTATCTTACGTTTTTTTGTCCACAGTAGTAGTATGATAAACTCTTAGTGTCCGGTATTACGAGACGATACAGAAAGAGATTTATATCTAGTAATGCGTGGCTCTCGCACTACGAGGAAAACTTTTTTTGTACAACCGAGTGTACACGAAATAATATTTCATTTTTGAATATTCTCTAATTAAATTCTATCTCTTCTACAATAGAGAAGAAAATAGAGGGTACATTTTAAACCGCTTGAACCACGTGCGCAATAAGTATTTCAAATTAGAATTTATAAATTTAAACGGCGACAACCAGATTTCAAAGAGACGGAGAACCACTGCTGGTGTAATGGAAAAGCAAAAAAGTATCGAAACGAGTGACAGTATTGATCCGGATTTCGAAGAAGATTTATTAATTTTGCGACATTTAAGTGTCACTACCCAAACTGAATTAATAAAACAAAAGTTATTATAAACATCGTCATTGAGAGCGGAAGCCAACAAAAAAAATTAATTTACCAGTTTATCAGAAGCTTTTCCATTTTCTTTTTTTTTTTTTGGTTTGAAAGGTAGGGAATAGAGCATCAAAGGAGTCTAAAAGCAAAATTTTATGTTATATAATTTGAGTATCAGAGGACTTTAAAAATTAAAAATTTATTTTTTGGTTCAGTTTTATTGTACAAGTTTGCTTAAAGTTAAAAGAAAAGAGAATTTCTCGGTCCTGCACTAATTTTATGATTTTAAAACACAATAATACAATACTTGAAATGAGTCAACAAACACAAATTAAGAAACACATTTAAATATTAAAGAAAGAATTTTTCCTCATAAACAACTTTTATTTACAACTATTGGAAAACATTTTAGTATTAATAAAGTTTAAATCGGCATTTGGCGTTACCTGAAAAATTTGTCTAGTATTTTTAACTGTTCTAATATTACGAAATCTCTTATTTAGTAACTTTTTAGTTGATGTGTATTCTAATTTAGATACATAGTCAAAGTGCACGGACTTGATGTTACTTCTAAATTTACACCATTTAAAAAATTATTCTGAGTTATTGTAAAGACTGTCGTCAACAGTTCTCAATGATGCTAATCTAGCGGTTCTCTTAATGGTGCCTCCTATACCATGGTCCCTTTCCATGGCTAGGAGTAAAGAAATTCCATTCGCAGTCAACGCCAAAATCCGCCTTGTGGTAGTTGATGTTTACAAAAATTTTCTTATTTTTGAATTGGGATACAGCTCCATCAGAAAAATAATATAATTTCGTCGGATTTGAATATTCAGCCCCATTTGCTTGTACAAATTTTATGAATTTCGTTTGAAAAGTGTACACTTCTATAGTATCATGCGTATCTTCTACTGAAATTACTGCGTAGGAGAGTTTACTTATTGAACCTGTTGCTGACTTATAGTAGGCTAAAAAAATCCAAAATCACTACATATTCTCCTTCTTGTAAATTACTTTTTACTGACTTTAGATATCTTGACTGTTCTTTGGTTATGTAATCATGTTTGCGAAGTGGTGCTAGGCCGAATTTTGAAGATTCTGATAAAATATCGGCAATTACGTCAACTGAATGTATGTCACTTCATCTATTACTCCAGATTTTGGAGCATCTTTCAGTTGTTCTATTAATTTATACACCAGACTGTAACATTCTCGACATTTACATGTAAACAAAGATAAAAGAAACGTCGATTTAGACTAATTTTAAATATTTTCAAATTGCATAATATAACTATGTAATAATCTTATCTTCACAACAATCCCACGTCAAATTTTCACAGGATATGTTCTTTAATAACTGTTTTTCTTTCATAATGGCAGGATCGCAATTTAAAATTTTTGATATAGCCTTATGAATCATGTACACACAAACATTTGTTTTCCTGGTTTTCCAGCTAATATGCATTCTTTTGGGCGAAGCTCGGCAAATTTAGAAAACCCAATATTTTGATTTGGATTTGGTTCCAAAAAATGTTGGTGCCTCGGATAAGTTGCATAAAACTAGCGTTTTCTGTTTTTTAATGCGACCTCCATCAAGATCAGGAACACTAACAAAGTCGTGGGTTCCAGGAAGCTGACGACTGACGTCCATACTTCTGTAGAATTCCACTAATTATGTAATTGTTTCAGGAGAGACTCCAGATCTAGTTTTTCTAGATCCTGGGAAGCTATCATGTCCGTGGTCTTTGATGAGATTTTTCGACATTTCTGCCATATATTTCGAAGTATTAAATGTATCCATAATTTTAGCCACTGACCAATTCTCTGGTAACAAAGTTAGGAGGAACATTCGATTTGCGTATGATGTCCCTTGTTGGTTGTATGATTCCATAATATTTTTCATGAGCTCATGTTCGTCATCTGGCTCATCTATTGGTGATATTTTTGGAACCGGTATGCGTAGCACATTTTCACAAATGAGCTTTACTACTTTTTCTTTTTAGTTGTTATAACCTGGCTCAATTTTGTTATAACCTGGCTCATTTGCTGGTTTATAATAACCTTCTCGGAATATTTCCGTTGGTGGCAGTGATATCGGCTCCGAGTCATTTTAAGAAGACCCAGATGATGATGGAAGTTGACTTGCAAATTCGAAGCTGGGTTTGGTATAATTTTTCACATCGTTTAATTTGTATAATTTTATGCTCCATTTTCCACAAATTCTCTGACTGGATAAATCGCAGTTTAAATACTTTTTGGCTTTTTCAGCTAATGCTTCGCTAACGGTTCTAGATTGTTGTTTTATATTTTTTTATGATTTTCCAATTCAAATGGATTACAACACTGTGGATTTTCCATCTTTTACTTTACGAGAAATATCTCACTTAAAAATTTACAAGAGCACTACTGCGTCGTTTACTGTTAAGTATTAACTAAGTAAAGTAAACATTTATCCATCTATTTATATTGAGAACTGTATGAGTTTTAAATGTGACATCTTTTATTGCCATCAGATCCACTTATAGTTGATAATAGCAAAACATGCCATTGCGTAGCGATATGGTTTCACCGTCCGACATGATCCACTCGGTTGCATTTTTTTTTGATCTTAGATAAGTGGCCTTTAAATTGTCCCTTTTTCTTTTCACTTCGGGTATTTTTTCTAATGACATATCTGTAAGAAGTGTAATTATAATATATTCTAGTTAAGATAAAATTCCGCATTAATGCTACAGTTACACGACCTCCTTCCAATGTCGATCTTTGACCGTTTTATTCCGGTATTCTGTGTTGTATGTATCCCGTAGCGGCGGATGCTCTCTTACTGCGTCTATAAGGTCCTCTAAAATATAATAAATCATTTATAAATATTACCAAAACGATGTACCTAAGACTATTTCTTTGTCCGCGGGAAATACTATATCAGATTCTGAAAGTTATGAAATTTTTAAATTAAATATTTACGTTACTACAATTTCCACTAATTATGCTCAAAACAGATGGGCAGAATTTCTGCTAGCAGCGCTGCCAGCAGAATTTCAGGTGAAACACATGAACAGATTTTTTTGACAAGCAGATTTTTTTTTTTATTTCTATTTTGATTTGTCAAAGTGTTTAGTTGTGTTTTGTAAGAGATTTTTTTTTTTAAAATGAATTCATTAATTAAATTCGATTATTTTAATAAAATGCTAATGATTTATTTGTGCTACTGTGCATACTTAAAAGTTGTAAAGTTGTGTGAGAAGCATAAAAATAAAAATAGGCGAATGTGGACCCGGTTTATTTTTACGGAGAATGAAAGGGAGCTACACGGCTTTTTTTCTAAAAATTTTCTTGTGGTTCAAGAAAAAGATGATGAGCAGTTTCGAAAAGCGACGCGTATGGGCATACCACAATTTGAAATTTGTAATAATTTGTTAAACCCATACTTAAAAAAAGAAAATGTGGTTCGAAATTCGATTGATCCAGAATGCTGATTGGTGATAACATTAGTGTAAGTATATATTTTTAAAATAAACATTTAGTGATGTAAAACATTGTGTAGTCAATTATAAATATGTGTACATATTTAATTACAGATATTTGGCACACGGTGCAGCCTGGCAAATGTTTAGTGGTCGTTTAGAATAGGTGTATCAACCATCCGTGAAATTATACTTGAAGTGTGTGAAGTAGTTTGGGAGCAATTGCGCGACATTTACTTGTCACTTCCTACAGAGGAGGAGTGGCAAAAAACAGCAGAAGATTTTTATAAAAGCACAAAAATGTCAAATGTAGTTGGAGCAATCGGCGGAAAACATATTGCTATCAAATGCCCACCACACGGTCGATCGTTGTATTACAACTATAAAAAATACAACAGTATCGTGCTAATGGCTGTTTGCGACAGCAATTATTTGTTTTCGGCTGTGGATATCGGAGCATATGGCAGCCAAAGTGATGGTGGAATTCTGCAAATAAGTGCATTTGGCGAACAGATTTTAAATGGCAATATTAATATTCCAAAAACTATGATATTGCCAAATACCAATGAGGAATTCCCGTGCTATTTCATCGGGGATGCAGCTTTCCCATTACGTAAAAATTGGATGCGACCATATCCTGGGCGGCTTCTTTCAAAGGACAAGGAAGTTTTTAATAAAAAATTATCCTCAGCTAGAGTTAGAATAGAAAACACGTTTGGCATTTTGACTGCGAAATTTCGCGTTCTTACAAATTCGCTAAACGTGTTTCCAGAGAACGCCGAGAAAATTGTTCGAGCAACAGTAGTGCTACATAATTTCATCAAGCTGCACGATTCCTCGAACTATATTCCTAATAACTTTGTCGACCATTTCAATAATGAAGGGGATCTAGTAGAAGGCAGCTGGCGACAAGAAGTCAACTCTTTGCCACAATACAGATTTGCAACGCGATTTAACTCAACAAGGGATGCATTTTCAATGAGAGATCATTTAAAAGATTATCTTAATAATGTACCTAATTCACAAAATATGTAAATAAAACATTTTGGTTTTAATAAAAACAGTTTAATTATATTTTATTTAATCATTTCGGTATAAATTTTGTGTCACTACACTAAGCACCTCCATCTGTAACTGTGCAAATATCATTGGAGATGTATTTGCCATGTCCACTTGGGCAGCGATCTCTTTAAAAAAAATTTGAGCTGGCGATTCCGGCGGCTGTGGAACTGTAAATGTGGTCTTAGCTAATGATATCATTTCGACCATTTCCTTTGTGGCCGACTCTAATGCAGAGTCTACTTTACTACATTTTTTTGAACTCGGCGTTCTAGACGTGGGCGTTCTAGACGTGGGTGTTCTAGACGTGGACGTTCCTACTGAAGATTCACTAGTTTGGGTGTCCCCGTAACTTAAGAATTCAAAGTCTTCGAAAAAATCTTCCTCTCCATCGTCAGTCTTGGGATAATTACCCACGGTTCTATAAATATAGAATGAGGGATAAAAGGTTAAATCAAATATTTTGGAATAATTTTTTTTTAGGTTTTACCTTTCATTTACACTGTCCACATCCTTAAGGAACATCAAATGTTGCAGCCACTTCCACTCCTTTTTGGGGCTGGTTGCTTCACTTCCTGATGCTCCAGTTGCCTTTTTAATTTCTCGATGAAATTTGTCCCTCAAAGTTTTCCAACGCTGTTTTACCTTTTCAACTAAAAATAAAAAATAAAAATGTTATTTATATGTAATACATATATATATAGTTAAAGGCGTTGTGGCACCTGATTAACTTATTTATTTTACGTTAGGGAGCGAAGTGACCAAAAATACAAATAAAGTGTGAAATTTTAAAGTATTATTTATTTTATAATATATTATGTTTAACAAGTAATATATAAAATGACAATGAACGCGAGTTCTATATTTTCTCGCGTTTATAAACTATATTTTTTGGATATAAATGTTGTTGTTTTATTTAATATACATAAGAAGGGTTTATAACTTATATGCTATATACTATGGTATTTTGCTGATATGCATGATGAGATCATTCGAGTAACTCGATCACGGTTTGTATATTGATTTTATATTTTATATTTAACCGATATTTTGCTGATTTGATTAGATGAATATTGCTTCCGTTGTTTACAACAATATATGTTGCTACATCGAATTAGCCTTTACGTTTGGTGTACGTGACTTGTGCAACGTTAACTATATATAAGGATTTATCGTTTAGGATTTAAATTCGATTTATCAGAAAACAGCAAGAAAAGTTATTTAAAATCAAAAAATGACATGGTATTGTTGTTGGTTTTTACCGCTCTTTGGCAAATCGAAATAAAACTAAAAATACTAAAACTACTTACGTGGAATTTTTAGTTGTACAGCCAGTTCGTTAAATAATTTATCACGACAATACACATTTTTATATTTAGCATGTTTTTTGTCGTATAAACATTTATGTTTCCGCACAAACTCCATCACTTTTTCCTCCATTTTTAGAAATGTCATAAATTTTTGACATTTCAACAAAAACAAAGCAAAAATAAAGAAAATAATAGCATGAACATAGTTGCGATTCTAATTTTTTTTTTTTAATGTTATCAGCCGGTTCTGAGGCAGAAAAATTAGAAATAGAGACACAAAGCAGAATTCTGCTCGCAAAGCAGAATCCATATATTTCATTCCATATAAACGTGTGTATTCTAATTATTCTGCTAGCATATTTCTGCCCATCTGTTTCTAGCATAATAAATGGCCTCTTTGTTTTCTGCGACAAAAATTGTCGTAAACATTGTATGGGTGTCCATTAAAATGATATTTTGTCCGAAAAGCCGAAAAAATCTTAAAACAAAATAAAATTATAATAATTTTTTAATATTTCAACCTATTCAACCTACAACCCAGTCTTATTTAATAGTGTTTATTTATTTTTATGTTTAATTTTTTTTTTTTTTTTTTTTCAATATATTTAATTTTGATTGATGATCTTTTAGAATAGTTTTTATACTACTTTTTATTAATGCGTCGGCTTTTGGTGTCGTCTTCTTTTCGATAATTTATTATGTTAATTATTAACGCAATGACTCCCACGTTTTCCAAAAACACTAACTTTTTTATGGCTGCAAAATAGGAATACAATATAATTACGGATTATACAAAAAGAATTTTTAAATTATCTACTTACATTTGTGTAGGCCCGCTTGTCCAGTCCATTTATAATCGAGTGTTATGTAGAATCGTTTTGGGATTTCTAATTTTAAACACAAGTATTTAGATTTTATAATTTTAATTTTAATGTATAATTTTATTTATCATTTTTATTCAATAACTATTTATTTATTTATTCACAATCTTTTTGTTACATTTCACAAGATAGCTATCGATATTCTTCCTTTTACTTCATTGTCACCTAACCCTTTTATACCTTTTTGTGTATAAGTATAAGTAAGTAAATACAATAAAATTTATTATATACAATTATGAAAGTTTAATATATACGAGTAATTAATGGAATCAATTTAAATATAGTTACTTATAAACATTACAGCCTTAATAACTAATTAATTCACAACACGAGCAATGCTTCCAATATTTGTTTCACGGACGTATTCAATGTCTGAAAAATAAAATTTGAAAATTAAATAAGACATAAGTATATGAATATCATTGAATTTCATAATACCATTTGGTTTAAATAATGGGAATTTGCTAATTTTGAATTAAATTGCAAAAGCGGGTCTATGTTTCGGATCTCAATTTCTGGCATTACAAATTTTTAGTCCTTTTCTATAACATTTATTTATTTTTCGAATGATTTTTTCACTAATTGTGAAAGAGATTGGATGACCTCAAATATGATATCCATTTTTTATCAAGCTTTAGCTGCGTTTCTTCTATTTTTTTAAGGCGTTTTCCCGTTTTCTTTTAAATTTTTCAAAACTTTCCGACTCAATTGTTTCACCCTTCGGAATATTCTCGATCTCTTCTTGGTTTATGTATTGAGCATTGCAGCGATAAACTGGCGTTCCATATTATCTGAATCTAAAGAGTTTAGAATAAAAATTAAATATTTAGTTTTTAGATATACGAGGGCAAATCAAAAAGTCTTGCAATATCATATGAAAAAAAAGAGTGAGAGAGACAGCAATATTTTTATTTTTCGACATAATCTCCTTTAAGGTTTATACATTTGTCACATCGATCAATTAACTTACCTAAACCCTCTAAAAAAAAAGATTTCTTTTGCTCCATAAAATATTCATTTACAACAGACTGTACTTCATAGTCACTGGAAAATTTCCGGCCCCTTAGTGTTTTTTTCAAATTGGGAAAGAGAAGTAGTCACTGGGTGCCAAGTCTAGACTGTACGGTGGATGCGGAATTTCCACGAAGCCGCAGTCCTTTAATGCAGCTTGAGCAATATTAGCCTTGCGCACTGGTGTATTGTCGTGAAGAAGCAAGATTTTTTTCCTAACTTTCCTTGGCCGTTTTTCCCGGATCGCTTTTTTCAATTTTCGCAAAACCTCTGCGTAATATATGCCTGTGATTGTGGTTTTCGGTGGCATATAATCGATTATCAAAATTCCTTCAGCATCCCAAAAAATTGTTGCCAAAACCTTACCAGCAGACGGTTGAGTTTTGAATTTCTTTGGTGGTGGTTCACTACGTTTAATCCATTGCATCGATTCTTGTTTGGATTCCAGATCCCAGTGATGAAGCCATGTTTCATCGCCTGTTATTATGTTACCCAAGAAATTTTCTGGATCTGCTTTGTACATATCTAAAATCGCCTTTGAAGTTTAAACACGCATTTTTTTTTGTTCAGCATTCAACAAACGGGGAACCCATCGCGCACTTACTTTCGACATGTGAAGGTGGTCATGTAATATAGTATATGTGGTAACGTATGAAAGAGAAAGTCTCCACGCTAACCGCGGAACAGAAATACGCCGGTCCTCCAATACAATAGAATCAGCCAAAATTACGTTTTCATGGCTAATAGCATCTGCTGGCCGACCCGAGCGGTTATCGTCTTATAATGACTCCCAACCACTTTTGAATAATTTTACCCACTTTGTTACTGTGGCATATGATGGTGCAGATTCGCCGTAAACTTTTGATATATAGTTGAATATATAAATTGCATTTCGTCCATCTTTATAGAAAAATTTAGTAACGGCGCGATATTCAATTTCATTCATTTTAAGAAAAATTCAAAACACATGTTACTAAATTGACAAAAACAAACGAACCGTAAAATTTACATCGAAATGTTCTTCTAGAAGTTTCATCGTGACAAAAAATGGTTTTGAAAAATATATTGTTGTCTCACTCACTCGTTTTTTTCATATGATATTGCAAGACTTTTTGATATACCCTCGTAGTAGTTACTAATAATAACATATAGTTATTTAGTTTATAAATTTTTATTTTGTTTGTAGTATCAACTTACCTGTGTTGTTTATCAGTTCATTTAAAGGTTGATTAGATTCTGCAATTTTCCTCTTTTTTGAAATCGGTGCATTTCCATTATCTGAAGGAATATCAAATTCAACGTTAATTGTTGGAGTGTTAGGTGGCGTGTTGACAGATATATTTGTCTCCGACTCATCTATTCGATTCATCAAATCGTTGAAATTTAACGTTTTATTTCTGGAGTAAAATTGGAAAGAATCCATATTTTGTTATGTGTCCGTGGCTTTTATCACAAATTCAATAATTAAATGCTATTTTTGTGTATATTAGATTTTTTTTTTTTTTATAAAAACTTGAATTTTTTTGAATTTAATTTACAACATAATAAAAATAAAAACAATAAACTTTTTAGGTTTTTTAATAATATTTTTATATACAGTAGAATAAAGCTTTCTTTTTTTTTTTTTTTTTTTATTTTTTGAGACCGGTTTCGGAACTATCTTCCTTCTTCAGTCTTTGTTTTACTACTATTTGGAAAAATACAATTTTTTTTTTTTTTTTTAAATTTTTATGTATAATTTTACAGTGTTGTGTTTGTGGTGTCATCTGTGATATAGCGCCAAATCGTAAATTTTATTTATCTTGAAATTCAGCTTGTCATTTAGGATGTGTGGGTTGTGCCGCGGTGTGTGTATATTATAAATTCCTCTATGCGATCCATCATTTTGGATTTTTTCATGGTGTATAATATTTTGAGGTTTACATTGTTGTCTGTGTAAGTATGATTATTCGTGGCTATGTGTTGTGCGTAGTTGGATTTGAAGATTGTGTTGGTTTTTATATTTTTTATTTCTTTTATGTGCTCTTCAAAACGCAATGCGAATGATCTACCAGTCTGTCCGATATAAAACTTAGGGCAATCGTTGCATATGAGCATATGTTGCATATAAGTTTTATTTCTCTTTGCGTTTTCAACCACTCTTCTTTCAGGATCAGAGTTGGTATTGTATAAATTTTCTCGGCTTTGATTGCTTCATCGTATGTTTCTGAAAAAGGTAATTTAATCTCAATAAGTGAAACAATACAATGAAATAAGAAGATTGTTAAGGTAAATATAATCCAGACACTTACGGATATTGTCTTTCAACATTTTGTAGGAATAAGCGGTTCAATCTGGCTCAACCTCTGATTTGCTGTTAAATGCTTTTATATATTGTTAAGGCCACATTAAAGTTGAATTTATGATTCATTTTTTGCAAACGGCAACGCATTCAGCAACTCCATTAGGCTTCTGTGTTTCTACAATACAGTACATTTTACCTAAATAATAAAAAAATGTCTGAAAAATAATGTCGTCTACAAGCGGACGTAACAAATCATTAAAATTGGACGGCTTACTATTTCCGTGATATATACTGGCAACAAAAACACTGCTTCTCGAAATATTATTGATTTTGCATAAAATCAGCCAACAACTGTGTTCATGCCCACGGTGATTTCAATCTGAAACATATATACGAGTACTTACCGTAAAAGTCTCAACCTGGAACACATTATACCTACCGACATCACAGGGTTATTTATTCGGAGCAATTCATCATTAAAATAAGAAAATAAAACCAAAACATTGTAGATTTAGATAAAAATTTAAATTCACTGTATTTATTACATTTACATAATATTTCACAATCCATGATTAGACAACTTTTCTTTGTATTATATAGTATTTTAATATCTAAAATTATAATCAAAAATTAATCAGTTATCCAATTTCAAGTAAATGATGTTAACAGTCGCTTACCTGTTGTTCTTCAGATACCCGTAGATAACCTACCTCAATAATGTAACCTGAAATGAAAGGAACACAAGAAATTGTTATTATCATTATACTTACCATTATAATTATGTTATGATGCTGCATATAGATGCAATTATCTTAATTTATATGTAAATATTCCTAGAATTAAGCAAAAATCATTAACTTAGAATCAAATTAATTATTGTTAATATTTAGCAAACTTACCAATATAAAATTGTAAACATTCCGACATTTTTGTAATACGTCACATTCGTTCACAACTACACCAAAACGTAATGAAAGTTGGCCCAGCAGGAAAGTCATTATAGACATACTAATGATTCGTCAATGACATTCACGCATGACACGTATATAGAATTTGATCAAAAAGCGGGACTCGATTTCATGCATGACAGTCTTAAACGAATCGTTTGTGACATGTCGAAAGCGAATCATATGTGACTTGTCTAAAACGAATAATATGAGACATGTCTAAAGTGATTCATATATGATATGTCTGAGATGATTATTCATATATTTGTCTAGTTTGTTTGTTTGTTTGTAACAAAATGGCAGCTTTTTTTTTTTGGATAATAATACACCATTTCATTAATTTAAGATACTCAACATATGAATTTATTTCGCAAAATTATGTACATAAATCATATACATACATATGTATATATATCATATAAATACATTATTTATTATTTTCGTTTAAAATAAATTTAAGAAATTAATTTAAAACACAATTTAAGTAACAATAACTTCATATACAAATATTTGTAATTATCACATAATTTAAAATATTTGAGAAACACAATTCTTTCCGATTAGAAATTACTTACAATTTAGAATATTTAATAAATTAGAATATTTAATAAATTAGAATACGTTAATTAAATAAAACTAATCTCAAGAACACGAACTGATAAAAATGTAAGTCAAATATATACAGTCATGGGTAAAGAGAACTAGTGTGTACCTGTCGTATATGATTCATTTATGAAGGAACGTGAAGTGTTAAATATGCTGATATGTCATGAGAGATGAGTCAAAGACAAGTCACAAATTGGTCCATTAGTCAACATGCTGCCAATCTACGAAATTAAAAAAAATATTTTTCTCTTTCATACACATGAGAAACAGTAAAACAAAAATAGAAACGTATTTCTGTACTAAAAATTTAATTCATATACATGTTGACAAATTTCCTGCTGGGGGGTTGCGTGCAGTTAAATTACATTCCACACCGTGGAACGACAATTAGTACCACAACCTTTTAGAACAAATATGACATTCCAAAAACGACGGAAAATTTAATTCATTCTAGTTGTGTGCGGCTTGCTATTCAGTCTTAAAATTATTAAACCAATTAAAATTATAAAACTCAATAAACTGTAACATATCAAAATAAATTATTTTAAGTTTTATTAATTATCATACAAGTTTATTGTACATTTAAATCACAGTTTTTTGGTGAAACTATTTCTGGCCGCCGCACACACACTTCTACAAACAAGGGAACGAATCGCAAGGGAACAAGGGAACCACTACATTTATACCGTTCCTTGGAAAGTGGATTGCCCCCACAAACTGCTTCTGCTGCTTCTTGTAATAGGCACACCGCCAATATTGAAACTTAGCTCGATCACGTTCGGTATCCTTTCAATATTATTTTTAAAAAAAATTAAGTTAGTGTTTAAGCCAATGTGAGTATAATGTCCTGGGGACGTATTTAGTATATCCCTTACTTTTGGTGTTAAGCTGGATAATATTTCATTTTTATTTATTCCCTCAGAACCTTCTTCTTTTTCTTCAATTATTATGTTATTCTCAAGAAATCTTACAAATTCGTCTTTACAAATTTTTTTTTTTCAAGTGAATTCATTGTAACAAAATTGGAAATTCATATATGCTGTATGTAAATTGAAGCATTAACATCATAAACGGTATATTTGTATGTTCTTTTTACCAGGTTAACAAAAAGTTGTGTTCTTTGCTGTGTGCTTTCTTGATATGATAAAAATAGGCTTCAGGACAGTCAGCCGGATTCGGTCTGAAGCAGTTTGAATCACATCCCAATAGAGATGGTCGGATTGATCTTTTTCTTCCACGATTACCAGTAACTGTGATAGGTTGAGATGAGTCCCAACTTTTAGAGTTAGTCTGTGGAGTTGATTGTTTTCTTTCGATTGGAATAGCTTTGGATGTTGAGGGCAATTGACTTGAATGAAAGATCTGTGGTTCTTCCTTCTCCTTCTCTTTTGGTTGTATAGATTGTCTTATGAAGGATTTGATTGCTTGATCAGCAGTTTGATGTTTTTCAACAGTTTTGAAATTAAATTGCAGTTGAGGTATTGGCGTTGGTTGAAATTTGGGCAATTGTAATTTTTCGGGGATATTCATATGACAAAGGATTGATTTCCATTTGAAATTTGTTCGGAATTACTAACCAATTAAAGTGAACTCCGATTTTTTTGACCGCATCAATAGCTTTCATTGCACCTGCAATTTCATAAGCGTTTGAAAATGTTATGATAAGTTGACCTTCATCTGGGTGTACTTCTGCGTTCATTTCTTTTAATTCAGCATTTTCACTCGTGATCTCCCCAATAGGCTTTGTTGTAATTTGTACCATATAATAAAGTTGCAAATTTGCTTCTCGTTGTAATGGTTCTTTTGGCTCTTTTATTGGCACTATCCGGCGTGAACCTTTTACAAAACTTTGTACATTGGTTTTTGAAATTTGTCCTGTGTACAGCCACTTTGTTACAGGCTGGCTACTGCCAACCTGCAGATATTCACTAAGCTCCTGCAGAGGCCTCCACGGTGATGTTTTGCCGGCTACGTTCTCAGCGAGAAGTGCGAGGGTCGTGGGGTTTGAGGCATGCAGGGCTCCTGGCCTACACCGTGATTAACAGATAATTATAAAATTGATAAACGCAAATAATAATAATACCGAGTTCCGCCGAAATCCGTCGGCCGGAACATGAGGAACGAACAACTCAAAAAATTATAAATGGGAAAGAGGTGCCTTGGTGCGCGCATCCATTCGAATTCAAACAGGGCAAAGCCCCGGTTACGAAATTGGATGCGGGCACCAAGGGACCGCAAACACTAAACCGACACAGAGGGAGTCTCCGCTCCCATCATACACAACCGAAATAAATTAAATAATTCATTTTATTATAGAAAAAAAACAACAACAAGACAAAGAAAACCAGCTTCCCGAAAAAAAACAGAAAGGGAGGGAACGAGAGAGAGAGCGAGAGATCAATGCGGATCGAGCGTGCACCCGCTGTGCGGCGCTCGATCACAAAAATTTTGAAAATTATATATATATAATAAATGTAATATATAAAAGAAATAAAATCAAAAAAAAATTAAAATAAAAATAAAAAAATTGTACCTTAATTATCAAAAAAAACTGTTGCGGCCTTGCGCGGCCGTCGTTGCGGCAGACCACCGATAAATAAAATAAGCCGGTTGGCTACTCCGTTGCGGCTTTATGTGCCGTTGTGTTGCGATATAAATTTGGGTGCGGCCTTGGTACCGTTCTGTCGCGGCAGACCACCGATAAAAAGACAATAGCCGGTTGGCCACCGTTCCGTTGCGGCAGACCACCGATAAATAAACAATAGCCGGTTGGCCACCGTTCCGTTGCGGCAGACCACCGATAAATAAAACACGATAGCCGGTTGGCCACCGTTCCGTTGCGGCAGACCACCGATAAATAAAACACGATAGCCGGTTGGCCACCGTTCCGTTGCGGCAGACCACCGATAAATAAAACAACAGCCGGTTGGCTACCCTGTTGCGGCGCCTCTCCCCGGTACCAATAAAACAAATATTTACCTTGTGTACGGTAAAAACTTTTTCACAAAAATAGACGAGCCTCGTTTCGGGCGTATATATGGGTTACGGCCTCAGAAATATCGATGCAATTTAAGCTAGGCCGCAATAGGCAACTTTTAATAGGTTGCGTTATTCACCCACCGATATAAAAAGCAGCCTCGTTTAGTAAAATGTATCTTAGGGCGTCCACCGGATACTATACAATATACAACTAACGGTCCGTCCAGCACCTGTATATGTAAAACTGAAAATACCGAAGTTTTGCAAAACCACATTTCTTGACCAAGCAAGTAGTTACTCTCAAATTTTTTTTTTTTTTTTTTTTTAATTGTCACAAATATAAAACCATAAAATCCAAAGTAATTTTAATTTTAATTTATTTGTCACTGAACAAAATCAACAATGTTTTCAAAAATTTTATCTATGTACATATTTTTTTCAGCGCAGCAGCAAACTGCACAGCTTATCAAAATTTTAAGATTCAGTTTTATTTTATTTTTAAATACAGCATTCGACTGCCTCAAAAAACTTGACTCTACTTTTCAAAATCACAACTCGAATGTCAAAAAAAAAAAAATTCGAGCCCCGCACAACTCATAAAACGTTTTAGAAGAAATGAATCTCTCTTCTCTATCTCTCCTTTATACCAAATTTTCGTTGGTACAAAAGAGAGACATATAAGAAAAAAACATTTTTTCCAAAACGTTTTACTTTGCACACACTCGATGCGCACTGTTCTCTCTCTCTCGCCCATTTTCGTTCCGTTGCCAACATAACAGAAGAAAACACACAAGAATCCATCCACCAAGAAATCACGTTCTGACAACAAAAACCCGGACGCAAGAAACCACGTGGAGAATAGAAACAAATTTACAAAAATGTCTTGTTAAGACCACACAGTCGTAACAACTTTAAAGATTGTTTCGATAATTTTAAAATATCCTTATATTCCGATATGTTGCTGTAACAATTATTTATAATAAAAATTGAAGAGCGAAAAAATGAAACATCGGCGGCAGTAGCCAAACAATTGATTAGATTGTTGATTTCACCGAATAATGCTAGTATTCCGTTTGGGATATCTGTAGTGGGTAATGCAAAAGCTGCATAAAACCGCTCTATATCACCAATGATCGTAGTCTGGATTTCGTTGTTGACACGATTAGAAGTTAGACGCATGGTATTATTGTCTCGTGACGTCGATGAGATTAATTGACTAGCGTTTCCTTCATGGTCGAATGTTACATAGACCCGTAAGATGTGGGATCTTTTTAGTAACTGCACTGTATAGAGTGCGAAATGCTCGCAAGTCTTCCTGTATTTGTGGAAGGTTGTAGTTAACTGCAATGATGTCATCGTGATCCGTTAGAAGATAGTTTTGCCATATGGCACCCGGAATTGGACAATTGTTTTCCATCACCTCGCGTTCTTGTAGCGGTGTTTCACGATTTGCTGCATGATCCAAACATGCACGTAAATTTAGAATAGTGATGTTGTCCCGTTCGTCGATGATAGTTGGATAGTATTGTATATCCTCGCAGATGAAATTTCCAAAGCTATTTAAGGCTAGTGCTAGTGGAGCCAAATTTAAAGGCATAGCTTGTACGGCCTGTTGTATCGGTTGTGGCAAGTATGGTACGTCCAATGTCACTGATGTAGTGTTTAGATGTTGATGTTGTAATACATCATTTACCTTACAATGGAGTTGGAGTAGAGTTACACGATAGATTAAGGCGATGGGAACATTATAGGTGAATGTTCTGCGAATTTTTTGCCGTTATGAGGCCCAACCCTCGAGTGGAAATTGAGATGTTTACTGCTTTTCGAATCGTATTGATGTTAAGTTCAGCGAAGGTATTATTTAATGAATCGAACTCAGCGAACAACTTCCTATCGAGATCTTTCTCTGGTGGGTCAATTTGGCTTGGCGCGTCCGGTTTATTCCTTTTGTTGGAAAAATGCTTTTTACCGCCTCTAATGGGAGGGGGAGCTGGTTCCGGTACGGCTGGTGGTGTTTCTACAACTGGTGCATCTATAATGCGACGCGGTCTTCGACCTTGACGATTAGTGTTCATTATGATGCGGTGTATATAAGAGAGCTTTTATATATATTTATTTCTTTTGTTTTGATAAAAACAAGGTTTTTTTACAAATAAATAATAAAAACGCAAAATAAAAAATAAAGGAACGAAAGACCGAACAAGGCCGTTAAAATTACCGAAAACTAATATTTCATTTAATTAATGTTTTTAAGCCCATGAATTACCGAACCGAACCCATATAATTACCGAGAAATTTTGAAAAAAAAAAAATTAAAAAAACGCTTTATTATTACCGGCGATGGCCATAAAAATACAAAATAAATCGAAAAACCATTTAAAAATTAAACTTAACCGAATAAATTCCAGGAAATTGCCAAATAAACATTTTCACAATGTGTTGTTTTGAAATATTTGCACACAATATTTATGTAATGACACAATATTTATGTAACTTTAATACTACCTAGGTATTTAATCAAAATCTCGTTTTATACTGAATGCATGAAATGCTAAATTCTGCATAATATTTTTTTAACAATCTCAAATCGAACGAAATACTTACGAAAGGCACGAAAAGTAACGAAACAGATTTTTTTTTGTTTTTGTATTTTGAACGTTCTCTTGCTAAATAATGATCGGAGAGTAATGATTACAAAAAATCTTGTCGGGCGTATGGGTTCTAATAATTCAGCTGTTGATGCTGTTCACATTAGAAATAACTTTGCCAGTTATTTCACAAATGACAATGTCTTACCATGGCAAAACACACAAATGATAACCGAATGTTAAAATACATTTTAATTATTTTATTTTTAATAAATTATTTTATTATATAAATCTACATTTTTTTATTATTTATCCTAATTTATTATTTATTGCCCTTCTCTTGACTTATTGGCATAGAGTTTTATAGTGCTCATTATATCGAGCTTTGCTTCTAACGAGTATTTATTTGACACCATCTTAAATTCCTCACCAGCAGATATAAAAAAGGATCTATATTATTGCATTTGCAGGGTGATTGAAATACTCGTTGCGACAGAATATGATTGTGGCCTTTCATAAGATCATTTAGAACGGTATCTGGCTTGCTTGTTCCTGGAAAACACTACACTAAACGAAAAAACCAGGCGTTTTAGTCAAAAAAACATTGTAGAACTAACAAAAAATATCGTTCGTTCTCAGCCAACGGAGCTACTCGTAATTAGAACAAAATTAAAACTGTTGTGTTAACAATATTGAACTTCTACGAATATTGTAAAATTAAAATATACCTCTGGTATAAAGCCTATATTGGTTTTTTAATTATTTATTATAAAATGCCGACGTTTCGAGTTTGATTAAATTAGTCAAATGAGTAGTTGCATCTCGTATAATTGGAACAACCTGATCAACTCCAGTGGTTGACGCTAAAGTTTTATCCATTTGACATTTAGCATATGTTACTAAATCTTGCATAATAGGATGAAATTGTTCCGCTATTTCCTCATTTGCTGCTTGAGTTTCTTCAGGATTACAAAGTTTGTTAACTTCATTGTCTACTACTATTTTTCCCAATGCAATTAAATTTTCCATATTGACTTCAAAATTGTCAAATTCCCATTTTCGATTGGTTAATAACATTTTTGCTAAGGATTTTTCTTTAATCATAAAGATTAAATCTTGATCAGGTTTATCGTCAAAATAATTGTCTTCGTCCAAGGCTTTTAAGAATTCTATAATTTGAGCAATTTTCACAATTTTTAATTGAGGAGCTGGTGCTCGGAGGTCTTCTTACTCGAAACTACTTTGTCGACAGATTGGTACCATAAAAATACATGGTCCGGTAGATATCTTAATTTTAATTCTAACCTCCCGTTGTCTTATAAACAAAATACAGTTAAATTACTTTCAGACAAAATTGTTCAATTATCAGATTCTAAATTTCATAAAAATAATTTTCGGCTCCTAAAAAATACTCTTTTCCAAAATGGTTATCCAACTTACTTTATAAATCCAATAATAAATTCAGTTTTACACAAAAATGCTAATTTTACTGGCCATTCTGTCGACAATAATCCTTTAGTTAATGTTCGGTTTGTTTCTGTTCCATACGTTAAAAGTTTACATGAAAAAATTCGTTTTTGTTTAAATAAATTTAATCTGAAGATTGTTGGCAAATCACATTTTAATCTAGGTAATTTAGTTTTTTCACCCCTAAAAGATTCAACAGCTTTAGGTCTCAATAGTAATGTCGTATATAAAGTTACTTGTGAATGTAATAAAGTATATATTGGTCAAACAAAACAACTGCTATCTACAAGATTTACACAACATAAGAGAGATGCTAAGAGATTGTTGTTAAAAAAGACTACAAATATTTCTACAAGTTCTTTGTCATCTCATTTATATGAATCTAACCATAATATATTTTTAGATAATGTTAAAATATTAGAACATGAACCTAAACTTTCTACTAGACAAATGTTAGAGATGATCCACATCAAAAGCAATCAACGTTCCTCGAATTGTATCAACAAACAGTCAGATTCGAATTATCTTCAGGACACGTATAACGGTTTAATTAAATAATTGTTTATTGTGATTCGGTTCTAGGATGGTTTATGTCTTTAATTTTATTTTGTAGTACAGAATTTTTTTACTGTTCTACATTATAGACGGTATTAGCCTTGAGAAAAAAATTCAATTTTTTCTTTATGTACAACATTTTTTTCGACGTTTGACGGTTTTTTTAAAATAATATTTTTTTTTTTTTTTGAATTCCGTTTTGAATTATTTAAAACAGTTGTACGAGAGAATTTTTTTTTTGATAAATATTTTTACGTTGGTGTATGCCTATAACATTTTTCTGTTTTGGTAAGTTAATTTTTCTTTTAATATTTGTATTTTTTTTTTTGATTGTTTGTGTTTCCCAATTTTGAGGTTTTTAATTTAAATACTATGTTCATATTTAAATATTTTTTTTTTTTTAGTATGTCTGCCTTGAAAATGAGTTTAATTAAACTCGAAACGTCGGCATTTTATAATAAATAATTAAAAAAACCAATATAGGCTTTATACCAGAGGTATATTTTAATTTTACAACATTTACAAGCCTAATAACCATATTAATTCTACGAATATGTTGTAAAAAATGAGATATATTTGTTGAACGGTATTTGTTAATTTTGCGATATTATTCTGTAAAACTAACTTTAACCGAATTGTAAAATGCTACAAAATAATTTGTAGTATTATCGTATTTGAATGTATAATCTGACAAAAATTTTATGTAAGAACAAGAATAGGTTTTGTAAAATTTTAAAATCATTTTTGTAGAATTAGCAAATGTTATTTTAAAATTTACAAAATTAAAACTGTAAAATTAACAATCAAAAATATGTTGTTTACTAATTTTTTCGCTGAACTAACAATTGAAAATTGTTAAAATGGCAAGCAATAACTTGTAGACTTAACGAAATAAATTAAGCGAAACGTCAAAGAAAACATGTAGAAATTGCAAGATTATTTTGTGGAATTAAAAATGTAATGGTTAAATTTTACAAATCTATTTGGAGAAATACCTAAACATTTTTATAAATTTACGTGACATAAAATATTTAAAAAATTAAATTCACTTAAAGATGGCCCTAACATTAGCAACGGGTTCCGGTCGATTTGTATAGTTTCTTCTAAAATCTTAAATAATAATAAAAGTGTGAATCAAACAGGCTTGTGTGTTCATAAATAAAAAAAACACCAATGTTTTCAGTTTCTAATTCCAATTTTTATTATATTTAAAAAATTTCATATATAAGTATGTGGTATATACATATAGAAGTGTAGTAGAGTGAAGTAGAATAGTGATTATTCAACAACACCAGAAATTATTTTTTGTAAATTATTTAGTTATTTTACATAAAAGTATGAAAAGTTAATAAGAAATAATTAAAAATATTGCTTAAAATTAGGAAACTACTCAATTAAAAATATTTGGTAGCATATTCTAAAAAATATAGATAAGTTAAATCATTAAAACATTAAAAATTCTTATCATATGTCACAACAACGATTCAAATTTTATTAAAACATTACACAACAAATTAACTTTTAAAAACTTTGTTTACAAATTGCTATATAATATTAAATAGTAGTCCCAATTAATTACTTAATACATATACAAAATTAATAAAAATTATACTCTGTTACAACCGAGCCTAATATAATTTGTATGTTTATGATGACAGATTTGGTGATTGTGATTTGACATTAGTAGTGCTCGAAAGGTTGATACGGTTTCCTAAGGTAAGTAACCTGTGTCTTCCTTTATACATATACATCCGATGTTTAATACGATCAAGTTGGAAATTCGTTTTGATCCATTCGATGTCATTCAAATAAACTCCACCAATTTAAATAATACGTATACACTTGTTAATTGCACCTGCCCTGGGACGAACCATAATAATTTCTGTGAAAACAAAATTAAAAATTGCATTATAAGTTTTAATTTAAAAATAGAATTAAAGATAATTAAATAAAAAATGCGAATTTCCGAAATAATAGTTTGCTTTTAAATATATCTTGTTGAGAATAGTCTCGAGAATTGTTCACAGATACAGAAATTGAGTCATTTCTTCTATTTAACATCAAGACGGAAATTTCACTGTAAAAGCATTATCTATTTCAGAGAATATCATTTAGTTATAACAAATTTACAAATTATATTGAGCGTAGAAATTCCACCTATTCAGCTACTCACACACTTAAGCTAGTAAGCAGCACAAATTGACAATTTTTTCTTACTCGATCTACTTCAACATCGGTGATTAACAGCAATCTTTATTTGGCGTTTTATTATTTAAATTATGTCTTACAAGATAGAATACAGAATTCAACTTGAGAAAAATATTTTTTTTTGTGTTGTTTCATTTTCATACAACCCTGTAGAGCTTAAGGAAAATATGTTTGCATAGGATACGCATGGTAGGTATAAAAAAATAACCA
The DNA here is from genome assembly GCA_947310385.1 of Nephrotoma appendiculata. Lineage (NCBI taxonomy): Eukaryota > Metazoa > Arthropoda > Insecta > Diptera > Tipulidae > Nephrotoma > Nephrotoma appendiculata. Next base: position 245,474,093 of record OX371225.1, read on the forward strand.
GTAAAATAATATTAAATTAGACTCACCTGATTTTAGACACTTTAGAAGAAATCACGTAGATGTTAACTTTACAGCGCACGAATACTATCCACCGTCTCACAGTCACAACGAATACAAATTAAGATTTTGAACTTAAAATTATTAACCGCAAATTTATAGCGACAAAGCTCGCGGAAATTAGTGAAACAACAACCACTAAAATTTCTCGAACAATTTTTAACACAGACGTACGAGTTCTACCCAGCTAGACGCGCAATGAAGACAAAATGTGGGTTTTTTCTGAAATGAAACAAGAGAAAAACAAGACAAAATAAGATTAGATCTTTACCTCTTGCAAAAATTTTTACGCACTTTGTTGTATAGGTGCGTGTTTATGAGACTGTTTTGTTAGATTATTTAGTCCTTTCAACACGCAACTAGCAACACTTAGGTTAATATATTTAAATTAACCGGTGAACAGAGAGGAAAATACATTTACTCGATAATGAGTCTGTATTAATTTTGAATTTGTCGAAGATGATGCCAAAGTGGAATGTTGTCAAGGTGAAGTTGACGTCTTGAGTTAACTGTGATATGAGACCCAATGCAAAGTGAAAATGGGGCAGAAGCGGAATTATACTAAAGGTATTTACGAAGGGAAGTGCACCTCTATGGGTGGAATCTATATTTTATTGTTAGTAAGAATAGTACTAGTTAAGCGTCATTTACACGAGTGTGGATACTCCGACAAAGTTGCTTTCACAACAAGGTCACTTCTTCCCCTCACCCTCTCGCTTTGCCGTGCGAGATTAAGAAATAACGAATAACTAGGACGGTGCCCGGTGGTTAGTTGTTGAGATACTTACCATATACGTTGACTGAGACGACAATACTCACCAAATTTTTATCTGCTAGCTGGATGTGATTTTCTCGTTGATAATTTTCTAAGTGTAAATACAATTTAGAATTCACTAAAATTTATTCACTTGTTATTTAGTTAGGTTTACACTGACTTTTAATTTATTTACTGTTATGAAAATTAATTAGATTTACTCTAGATTTTTATTCAGACTTTCTTATTGTACTTTAATTTTGACTAAACCGTGGTTGCGCGTACGAACTGGACGATATTAAAAACTGAGCTGAACTACTTTTGAAATTAAAAATCTAAATCTTATATACTAAAATTGTTGTATTGATTCCACCAACAATTTCGAATTCCGAAAACTCGTCAATATTAACACGCGTAAAATTCGATCGACGGTTCATTGCATATTCTTGGGCGTGAATTGCTTATTTTACCGAAATTTGATAATATATTAACATGCGTGGAATTTAGTTGATATATGTAAAATCAATATGCATAAAATTGGGAAATGTATTTATCGAATTCCCGAATCATCAAAAGAAAACCATAGGTCGTTGTTTTGTTTGTGATTTGACCGATATATGGTTTTTAAGTATATATATATATGTATGTATACACGGGTTGCATGAATACCATAGCTTTGTTGTTGCTTTTTTTTAATTTTCTTTTGATTAGTAACGTACGATGTTCTTATTTTTATTACTCTTTTTTTAGTATATGGGAATACTAAAAAGAGAATATAAATATGTAAAGTAATTCATGTGTGTCGTAGTCATTTGTAGATATCATACAGTTTTGTTGTTGTTCTTTGCTTTCTTTGATATTACGTGAGAAAGCGAAATGTACAGTATGTGTGACGTATGTGGATATCTCTCTATATGTTATTTTCTTGTTGTTGTTCTGTGTGTTTACATTTTGTGTGTAGCGCGCCGCTCGCACTTTTGTGTATTTGTTTTCGTACGTACGTAAAAGAAATGTATGTCAATGGTATTATGTGGTATCGTTTGAATATCGCAGCGACTTATGTTTTGGATTTTGGTTTGATTATTGATGATGCGTTTGATTCGCGGTATTTCGAACGGGTGAGGTTGTGAATATCACAACAACTTGATGTCATGCAAAAAAATATTACTACAATAAATAAAAAAACAACTAAACCATTTTTATATCTATGGCTAGACCTGCGTTTCTAATGCAAACATCTCTTCCTTATGTCTTACAGGATTGAATACAGAATTCAACTTGAGAAAAATATATTTTTTGTGTTGTTTGATTTTCATACAACCCTGTAGAGCTTAAGGAAAATATGTTTGCATTGGGTACGCATGGTAGGTATAAAAAAAATAACCAGTAAAATAATATTAAATTAGACTCACCTGATTTTCGACACTTAAGAAGAAATCACATAGATGTTAACTTTACGGCACACGAGTACTATCCACCGTCTCACAGTCACAGTACTATCCACCGTCTCACAGTCACAACGAATACAAATTAAGATTTTGAACTTAAAAATATTAACCGCAAATTTATAGCGACAAAGCGCGCGCAAATTAATGAAACAACAACCACTAAAATTTCTCGAACAATTTTCTACAAACGTTTCACTGAACGATAAAACTATGAAGACCGATGTGCTCGCAAATTAGTGAAAAAATATTCGGTACAATTTCTCAAACAATTTCCAGCATGCGCTTCACTGGACGACGGAACGAAGGGTATTCACGGAAAGGTTAGACAGATTCACTTACCTACATTTCTTTCCACATTAGCACATGGTTCCAATACAACAAGGATTTTACTAATGTTATGCAAAAAAATATTACAATAAAATCATCAAAAATAGCGAAACAGAAACACATTTTTTTAATTTATATCAATTTATAAAATCTATGTATACTCACATGAATTTAAGACACTTTATATAAAAAAACACCGAGATTTTCACTAAATTAACACAGCTTACTTACATTACGTGTATTATCCAACTCAGCTAGTCGCTCAATAAAGCCAAAATGAGATTTTTCTGAAATGAAAAAGAACAAGAAAAAAACATTTCAAAATTGCGTAATTTTTTTTGATTCTCCTTTTCTCTCGCGAGAAAAGTGTGATACATGTACATCTAAAAAAAATATAACCTCGAATTTATAGAGGAAACCATGCGCTCGCAAATTAGTGGAAAAAAGTACACTGTAATTTTTAGAACAATTTCCAGCATGCCTACTGAACTATGAAATGAAGCGTATTCACAAAGAGTATTACTTATTTACATTTTTTCCAAATTTGCACTTGGTCCTATACAACTAGGATTTAACTTTAAAAGATAATATTTTTTTGCATATCATTTATTTTTATTATTCATTTTTATTATTTGTCATTCATTTTATTTATTTATCAGGAATAGCGAAATATTAACAAATTTGTTTTGTGTATATGAATTTATAAAAACTGATTATGTAAAAGATCCGCGGGATCTTCAGACACCTATTTATAGATAAAGTTAAACATCAGAAATTTGCCAATATTCCTATCGCATCTAAAACTGTATAAAACGCTTCCGTTGATAAATCCTCGTGTATGAATTAAAATGTTTAAAATTCTGACGAAGTAAAATTACTGCTAATCCATTTGTAGGGTTCAAACATAAAATGAAAAATATTGTCTGAACCAAGAGAGCAAGTGCCCTACTAGAGGTAAATTTCAAGCTGGCCAATGTTTCGCTTTGGGAACAAAAGCAAATTCGAGAATCTGAAAAATAAATTACACCAATTCAAAATTTAAATACAGAAGACTTTTTATTTAAAAAACAAAATATTAAATATTTAAATAAATAAATAAATTTAAATATTTAAGATTACAAAACAACTTTTAACAATCCTTTTTGATTAACCCGAATAACAGCCTCAACTATCTCGATATACATGTACAAAATACTCGCATTCAAATTACGGACATTATTCACATTCACAATACTTGTTCATAATTTCTAGATTTGCAAATGAATAAAATGTTATTTTATTACATATTTTGTTTTAGGTTTAGACAAGTTATTTTTTAACCTAAACATATCAGAGTTTAAAGTAAACTTCACTATTAATTGTGAGAATAGCTCAACTGATTCTGTAAAAAGAGAAAGGAGACGGAAACAAAAACAAATTAAATTAATTTTGATTTTTACGAAACTATCGTACAGTAAATTTGTAAATTTAACAGTACATAATTTGATGTTGTTTGGGTAGATTATTTTACAAGTAAGTCTCGTTATTATTTCTAAAACATTAGAATGTTAGATTTACTATACTGGACCCGATGAACTTACGAAACTGTATTGTAAAGAGAAATGTATATGGAAAGTGATTTTACGAAACGAAATTTGTTTGATTATCAAGTGTTTCGTTAAACTTCAGAGGCCCTATTCCTGAATACGATACGAAATTCAATACGATACGAAAATAAATTGGTATTCCTGAATACGAACGAGACACACATTTTAATTTTTACAGTGTAGGCAGAGGGAAATTTTTTTGTTGTAATATTTTCTTCATAATAAGAAAATGAAAACACAAAAGATGTCGTATTTATAATTTTTTAAATTTTGATATCGTAAATAATAATGAGTTGCAAAAATCGAATTATATACTATACAATGAATGTGATTTATTTGGCCATATAAAATTTTCTATTTCATGTGTAGCAGATGTTTATCAAAAAAATACATATTGCTCTCAAAAAACCTATCAATTAGTTTTTGTTTTTGTTCAAATGGACAGTAAAATTTTGTGCTTTAAAAAAATATTGAAATTATTAAATAAAATAATTAAAACATTATAAAATATTTAGTAGATTAGTAGATTGTGAGTACTAGTGTATCACTTGGTAATAAAAATAATTTTTTTAAATTAAATCGAAGTGTCTTTTGAAAAGGTGCCAATGCCAAAACACGCCCAAAAAACTATAAAAGGATTCTTACGATCGAAAAGTTTACCAAGTGTTTTTATAAAATAAAATGTAAATTATGTTAAGAAAGTGATTTGTAGTAAAATTATCTTAATTTAAGTTTTATAAATTAATTCCTGTACGAATACGAACAAAACATATACGAATTCGTATGATTGGTATTCCTGAATACGAATACGTATAATTCTAATACGAATACGAAAATGTACGATACGTTCAAAAATTTCCCCTATTCCGCAATACGAATTCGAACAGTTTTTGTTCGTGCATGAACGAATTTGTGTTCGATGTCATTTTAGTTAACGACAGTGAAAATAAAAAAATAAAGATGTAAAATATATTTTTTAAATTTTAAATTTTTTTAAGAAATTTATTTTATTTAATTATAAATTAATTAAATATTATTCATATATATAAGTATTTTAATAAAATATTTAGAGTAAAACATAAAAAAAAAATTCTTAATTTTTTCGCATTTACAACTTTAAATAAAGATAATTTTATCATAAATCACTTTCTTCTTAACATAATTTACATTTTATTTTATAAAAACACTTGGTAAACTTTTCGATCGTAAGAAATCATTTCTGTAATTTTTATGCGTGTTTTGGCATGGCAGCTTTTCAAAAGACATTTCATTTTATTTAAAAAAAATCTTTTTATTACCAAATGATACACTGCTCATAATCTACTAACTGTTTTATAATGTTTTATTTTAATTAATAATTTCAATATTTGTTTAAAGCACAAAATTTTACTGTCAATTTGAACAAAACCAAAAACTAATTGATAGGGTTTTCTTTGCGATATGAGACTGCAATATGCATTTTTTATGTAACCATCATGTGTAGCAGATAGAAAATTTTATACGGGCAAAATATTATTTAATATCCCTTTTTACGGCCCTCGATCACAATTGAGTAAAATTTAAAAAATTTATTTATTTAATTAATTAAAAAATTTGACATAATAAATATTGTGCTCAAAGTATAACAACCAAACATTGTATTTACTTATTTTTATTAGTTGGAATTACATTTTGTAGTTAAAAACGTGAAAATACAACTAAATTTATCTAATTAAGATCGAATATTATTGAATATTATTAAAAATCGTAACTAATTTACAACCGGCAGAATAGAATTATTCTATACAGAAAAAAGTTGGTTTAAAATAATTCCAATTTGGAATTACATATATGGGATTGTTGTTGTAAATTTCTCAAAGTAAGACCGCAATTGTCTTATTTTGAAGGAAATTTTACAACAAAAAATTTTCGCTCTGCCTACACTGTAAAAATTAAAACTTTTGGTACGTTCGTATTCAGGAATACCAATTTATTTTCGTATCGTATTGAATTTTCGTATCGTAAGAAGATTCGTAAAAATAAAAAAATAAAAATTTTGGTTGTTGTTGTTGGGATATTTCTCTTTGTAAATATGTTTATTACCAGTGCCGCATTTTTCTTATTACTATGGTTCGAAAAGATGATGTTGATTATTTCATGTTCTACGTGCTTTTCTTTTCATAATTATTTTTGTTTTTGTATTCCAAAATAAATTATTATAGTTTTTACAGAAATTATATGAAAAACATATTATGCTTTTTTTACGATAAGCTAATGTGAGGAATTAAAAAACAATGGTTGAACTCAATTGGCTTCGATGTACAAGATGTGAAATGTAAAAAATGAATAAAAATTCGATTAGTTACAGACAAAAGAGAATCGGTAAATATTTGTAAGAACCGAATCATCACATTTAAAGATCGATGTCCCATTCCACATGTATCACAGAAACCATTACTTTCTTCGTTTCTTTCCCCGTTTATCTGTGATACGGGTTTTAATTGCGACGTAAACAAATTTTCGGTGCAACCACACTAACACACATAAATGAAATGAAAAATATTTCAAGGCCATTTTTGACTTATGCATTTTAGTTTAAGTTTTATTTTCGAGAGAGCAATAACTAAACAATACAAAAAAATTTTGTCTTTAGATATAAAATAATGTTTTAAAGTGTAATAAAAAAAAATCCAATTTATTTTCGTAATATTAAGATTAGTTCGAAAGATCACATTATATACATATGTATGTCGCTGCTCTTTTATTTTGTTTTTACTGTATGTATTAGTATACAAAATGATTTTTAAATCCATAAATAGAAATAAAAGGAAAACAAATCATCGATTTTTACGTGCAATACGATACCACAATACTACATATAACGTAAAATCACATTATACAGTGACATACATACCTAATATGATAATTTTTAGTTACAGCGCATCTCCAATAGAATTCCTCCTTACAGAAAAGTATGAAAAAATAACTTGAGAAAAAAAAAAAACTCTTAAGTTTTTTTTCATACTTTTCTGTAAGGAAAAAGTTAAAGGAATTCTATTGGGGATGCGCGTTAATTGCTCACGTTTATCCTAAAATAAAAACAAAATATGTTTTTCATATGATTTCTGTAAAAACTAATGATGGCCCGTTCCATACTTATATGACCTCATAACATATCGACAACAATTCGCAGTTACACTAATAATCGTCAATTGTTCGTACCTTTCTATGGATATGTATGTAGCAAAAAATTTAAATCAAAAAATAGTCATTTTAACGTTCATTTTTATATCGTTTCATATTTGTTTTATTTCTATTATTTTTGAGGTAGTATGTAACAACACGGGAATCAAAAAAAAATTTAAAACAACACAAAAATTTAATTTGTAGGTAAAGAGAAAAAAAAACGAGAAAATAGCAGATGCAATAACATAAGTGCGGAAGGGGCTAATATGGTATTCAAAAATAAAAGTAATTATGAAAAAAAGAGAACATGAAACAATCAACCCCATATTTTCGAACCATAGTAATGAGAACAATGCGACACTGCAATAAACATGTTTACAAAAAGAAAAAGCCCAACAACAACCAAAAAAATTTTCTTACGTTTTTCAGTTTATAACTTAACAAGGATAATCTTACCACAAATCACTTTCTTCTTAACATAGTTTATATATATTATATTTCATAAACACACTTGGTAAACTTTCCAATGGTAAGCAATCCTTTCTGTAATTTTTAGGCGTGTTTTGACATTGGTAGCGTTTCACAAAGCAATTCATTTTAATTTAAAAAAATTCTATTTCTATTACCAAATGATACAACACAATCAACTAAAATTTTTATAATGTTTTAATTATTTTAATTAACAATTTCAATATTTTTTTAAAGCACAAAATTGTACTGTCCATTTGAACAAAAACTAGTTTGGTAGATTTTTTCTTTGTAATATGAGACCGCCATATGCATTTTTCTATAGTATATAACTTCTACGTAAAATAAACACACATACACAAAGATCATTAGCAAATTCTTAACATTGTAAATTTTATTAATATTATTTTGATTATTATGAATTCTACTTTATTACTAAATAAAAAAAACCTTAATATTATAAAATAATTAAAAATATTTTACTTAAATCTTTATTTTCTTTGTTCTATTTTCAAAGTCGTTAACTAAAATAGCATCAAAAACAAATTTGTTTATGCACATACAAAAACTGTTCGAATTCGTATTGCGGAATAGGGGAAATTTTTGAACGTATCGTACATTTTCGTATTCGTATTAGAATTATACGTATTCGTATTCAGGAATACCAATCATACGAATTCGTATATTTTCGATTCGTATTCGTATTCAGGAATAGGGTCGCAGAAGAAAACATTACAAAATTGATGTTAAACTATCAAAAATATGGAAAATTTAACATTTTTTTTTTACGTAACGAAATTTGTAAGAAAATCGAATTTATTTTTTTCAGTGTAGTTATCGGTGCGTGCCGGTTCGATAACACTTTTAGTTTCACGGGGAAGCGTTCCAACGTGATTTTGTGTGATAAAGTTGTGTTTATGAAATTTATTTCGTTGTGAGAAATGTGTAGTTGTTTAACTTGCAGTGGTTGAAATAGATAGACTTGTTTTTCTTGTTCGGAGAGGTTTATGATTTCCATAATAGAATGAAATGGTTCACAGGTTTTGTAAATTCCTTTCTGTATTTGCACACCGTAACGTAAAGTTATTGGAGTGGTGTAAAACTCACCTGTTTCTATGGAAACTGGAATTTTAACTGCACTCTAAAAATAATTAGTTGAATTTTACTGCAATAATTGAGTGTAACTAATTACACTCAATTATTGTAGTAATTTTAAACGCATAAAAAATATTTAACTTCCTATTTAAACATCAACTTTTGAAGGAGAGAATTTAAACAAAATAGTTATTAATAACATTTTGAATATTGTTGAATTATTAACAAAAATGTGTTTACATTTAAACAATATAAATTATATTTAAACACATTTTAAACATATTTAGCATTAAATTGAAACAATTTAAACAATATTTTTAACAATAGTTGATGAAATTGGCATGTAAATTCGCTGAATTTTTCAAATAATTTGCTTAATTTCAACCATTCGTTGTTCGAATTTAAACTCAAAATTGTTGGTATTAGGTCAAAATTTAGTTTTATTTTTAAATTTATCACATTTAAAATATATTTTCTGAATAATATTCCAAATCAAAATTTTTGACTTTGACGTTTAGCAACTTCAGTGTGGTCAGTGGATGACGATGAAGACATTGCTGTACTACTCATACTTAAAATAGTTGATAATAACATATCCGAGGTACTAGGCGACGATTGATATATTCATTCAGATCATTATAAACATCTTTGGAGTTAATATTTTTATTTTGAGGCGTTAAAATAATTAATGGCGAATCGTCGAGGTATATTTCGGAATCATTAATTTTCTTCGTGGTGTTTTGGTGTGGTAATTGAACTAGTATGCGGTTCACTTGTTATTGTTGGCAGGTTTGGATTCATCTATGAATCCTCGTCAAATTTTATCAACATAAATCTCACATTATTTTGAGCAGCATAATATTGGAGAATATCGTCCTCTGTTATTTCAGATATGCTTGTTTCAAGGACAAATTAATTCCTTGCAATCCAAGGGAATATGCTGGAAACATGAAAAATAATCTAAATGATATGGTAGGAAATGACATATTACGAAACGACATATAATAAACGAAAAAATATTACACAAATTTTACCGTAATTTTATAGACGCGTGCTTTACGTAAACTATCCAAAACGAATGGTTTCGGTTCTTAGGATCATAGTATTATAATAAAATTATTTTATAATAACATTTTATCTCGTACTTACCTTCAAAATATATTGCTCAAACTAGTTATAGCAATTCTATATGGTTTCAGGTTTACTGTAAATGAATTTTGTTTTATTTTGTTGATTATTCAACAGTTTTATGTTTAAAATTTACCACAAAATGATTTTATTCAACATTTCTACTAGAAATTTATCAATAGATTAAAATTCAACAAACGTATTGTTTAATTTCCAACAACAATTAAATTTATAACATATTGGTGATGAAATTTAAACAAATAATTGAAAAAAATCAACATTTTATTTAAAAAATAACAAAAACTTTCATTACTTCATTTATTGTATGAAAATTGCTAAAATAATTCAAATGAAATTAATTGATCTTTAGTTTAAATTTGATCAACGTTTTTAGAGTGTGCTATTTTGGACAGTGGTTGCATGTAAAATGGTTTTATGCAAGAAGTAAAATTATTGTGCAGTTTTAATTTTAAATTAGAATTTTCTAGAATTTGATCTTTTAGATTATCGTTTGCTTTCAATTTAGATAGGGTTTCGTAACCTATTAAGCCATCAAATGTTTTATGAAAATTGAATAGAAATATTTCGATGGGTTCCGAAATTTCGTCGAATTTTAATGAAGTTTTTTCTGTAATCACAGAGGTTTTAAATTCGCTAGTTATCTTCATGCTAATTGTGGAAATTTTATTTTGATTTGAGACGAATTTAGGATTAATATGTGATTTATTAGCCCCTGTGCCGACAAGAAATTTAAGTTTTTCGCTATCTAAAGTTGTTCATGCCCACGGTGATTTCAATCTGAAACATATATACGAGTACTTACCGTAAAAGTCTCAACCTGGAACACATTATACCTACCGACATCACAGGGTTATTTATTCGGAGCAATTCATCATTAAAATAAGAAAATAAAACCAAAACATTGTACATTTAGATTAAAATTTAAATTCACTGTATTTATTACATTTACATAATATTTCACAATCCATGATTAGACAACTTTTCTTTGTATTATATAGTATTTTAATATCTAAAATTATAATCAAAAATTAATCAGTTATCCAATTTCAAGTAAATGATGTTATCAGTCGCTTACCTGTTGTTCTTCAGATACCCGTAGATAACCTACCTCAATAATGTAACCTAAAATGAAAAGAACACAAGAAATTGTTATTATCATTATACTTACCATTATAATTATGTTATGATGCTGCATACAGATGCAATTATCTTAATTTATATGTAAATATTCCTAGAATTAAGCAAAAATCATTAACTTAGAATCATATTAATTATTGTTAATATTTAGCAAACTTACCAATGTAAACTTGTAAACATTCCGACATTTTTGTAATACGTCACATTCGTTCACAACTACACCAAAACGTAATGAAAGTTGGGTTGCGTGCAGTTAAATTACATTCCACACTGTGGGACGACAATTAGTACCATAACTTTTTAGAACAAATATGACATTCCAAAAACGACGGAAAATTTGAGGCATTCTTTTTGTGTGCGGCTTGCTATTCAGTCTTAAAATTATTAAACCAATCAAAATTATAAAACTCAATAAACTGTAACATATCAAAATAAATTATTTTAAGTTTTATTAATTATCATACAAGTTTATTGTACATTTAAATCACAGTTTTTTGGTGAAACTATTTCTGGCCGCCGCACACACACTTCTACAAACAAGGGAACAAATCGCAAGGCCACTACATTTATACCGTTCCTTGGAAGGTGGATTGCCCTTACAAAAGTCATAACTATATAGGGTAAGTTTGACTTTTTCAAGTTTAAGTTGTTTAATTCTCCGAGGCACGAGGCTGAAAATTCTCGTCATCCACCTCTGTTTCTATATTGTATGATTGTGTTTGGTTGTTTTTCCTATATTGCTGAGATTCAGTTTTTATTGGTGTTCTATATAGAAATTATTATTTTTGTGGGAGTTATAAGTATTTTGCCGTAGACAACTAGAAGGTGATTGTGTAAAATTTTTATTAGATTGAGCACCAGGTGTATTACTAGGATTATAATTTTTAATAAACGGTTTATAGTGTTTAAAAGGTTTTTCTCCGATTTTTCCAAATTCTTTATGGGCTCTTTTATTTTTAAAATGTTATTTTCTTGGGTAACGAATTCCAATGACTCATTCGAGGTTTTTGGCTGTCTGGCTCTTAACCATGATCCCGTCGGTTCTTGGATCTCGCCAATGAATATCGTTAAACCCATTTTAACATATAATTCTAATTTAGCCTCCATCACACATTTTTCTAATTTTTGCAATTTTAGTTGATTAGTTAATAACGTGATTGTTTCGGTTACCTTTTGATACAGTTCACTTGCACTTAAATTATTTTTAATGAGATTGTGTAATTCAAACATTAACGTGGTGTTTCGTCACGTTTATCGGCAAAGTTTAGAATTAACACATTTTTAATCCCTTCCCAGTCGTTATTGTCAACTGAATTAGTTAGTAGAACATTACTCGCTTTCCCGATTATTTTGTTTCTTATCCCGCTAAGGATAACCCCATAATAATCGGTGTCCCTAATTTTATCACACAATTTTAGTATATTGTCTATACTATTAATAAAGAAATATATAGAATTTTTATCGCCATCGAATGGTTTAATATGTGTTACCGCATCCGGCAGTTGGAACAATTTAATTGTTCTTTCGATTTCTTGATCCATTTCTATTTTTTTTTAGGTAATTCGTACTCTTTTAATTTTTTTCCTAATTGAATAGGGGAGACGACAAATTTATCTGTATTAATGTCGTCTTGTGACATACAATTTATCACTATGAACACTTCACTATATAAATCAAAAATAATGATAAAAATTTTGCTTCAAAATACTACGACGCTTCGTATATTTTGGTGGAGACTTGAAATAACGATTCAACTCAATTTTATAACGAATTAATGTGCTTGAGAAATTAGATTTTAGTACGAGTTGAATAGTTTACTATAAAAATTCACTTACCACGCTAAAATCGTAAGTATCGTAAGTTGATCAGGCTCTAGGTTCGTCGATTGTTCATTATGATATTTTTTTCCACCACACAGATTTTTTTTTTTATTCTATTTAAATTCACTTATACACAGATTAATTATTATGTTACACAAAATTTTATTATTCACGGTTTTCTTTAGTTTTTACTTTTACACTTTTACTTATTATTATTTTTTTTTAGAAACTCGCGTAATTTTTTATGCGTTTAATAATTAATTTTTGTATATTTGGCTTTTCAACTGCGCCAGTTATCGGTGCGTGCCGGTTCGATAACACTTTTAGTTTCACGGGGAAGCGTTCCAACGTGATTTAAATAAAATACTTTTTATTACGTTATAATGTTTACTCTTTGAATCGTTTACAAGAACTTTTTTGATATGTATAATATACAAGTTTAAGTTAAATCACATGGAATATGAATTTTAAGATTCTAATTACATTTAATTTGAGTTCTTAGAATTGATGAACTAAGCATTATGTCGAGTTTGCTTTCTGGTGAGTTCTTGGTAAACTCGTGGGATATATAACTCACTATCGCTGGAACTAGTGTCTGGTTCGATGTTATCCATATTTGATACTGTAGCGCTGTAAGTAATAAAAAATACTGTCTTAAAAACCTGTAAATATATACGTGTAAAGATTGGTTACCTGTTGTCATGAAAATACTGACGGAAAAATCCATTTCGGTGACAATAAATAAATGTTTTTTATTCATGATTTTGGGAGCGTCTCCACTCCGTCCTTCTTGTGTGGCCGCACTAAATCGTTTTTTTAAATTCCTCCACGTTGCCTGAACATCCTTACCTGAAAAAAAAATGAAAATAAAAATTGGAAATTAGATCAGATGTACTACAATGTACTAGATACTAAAATACATACTTGATAAATCCAATTGTTGGGCCAAATTGTCCCACACAATTTTTTTTTTGCTGCATTATTTTTGTATTGCTTGTGGCTCAAGTTGAACAAAACCGGATGACCCTTCACCAACTCAATTAATTCCCGCTCGAATTCAAATTCTAGAATAAAAATGATTTACAATATTTTTAGATTAATAATTTGTGATTTATCTACAAAAATTTATTGTTAAGTAAGGTGACGCTCAATAAAACATAAACATAATGTATGTGAACCAACCACCTATGAAATAAATTTTACACATAAACATAAAATTCCACTTACCCATAATTGACGATATTAGAATTTATATAATTCCAAAATATAATTAATATAAATCGATATTAATTTTATTAAAAAGAACACAAGCCAAGCGCACGTGACAAATGATAATGTTTATTTGTTTTGACATTAGATTTGACATTATATTTATTTTCATCTCTTTCATTTATATGTCATGCTATCTCTTTCTCGCCATGTTCGTTCCGTCCAAAAGATAAAATTAAACCATCTTGATGAAAAAAAATCATAAGAAAAAACACGTCATTTTCAACCAATCAAATTGCTTAAAAAAATTTTGGACGGAAGGAAGGAACGCAACACTAAACCCGCCTTAAGAATCAAAAAAATGATGAACATCCTTACCTGAAATTGAAATCATGAACATCCTTACCTGAAAAAAAAAATGAAAATAAAAATTGGAAATTAGATCAGATGTACTACAATGTACTAGATACTAAAATACATACTTGATAAATCCAATTGTTGGGCCAAATTGTCCCACACAATTTTTTTTTTGCTGCATTATTTTTGTATTGCTTGTGGCTCAAGTTGAACAAAACCGGATGACCCTTCACCAACTCAATTAATTCCCGCTCGAATTCAAATTCTAGAATAAAAATGATTTACAATATTTTTAGATTAATAATTTGTGATTTATCTACAAAAATTTATTGTTAAGTAAGGTGACGCTCAATAAAACATAAACATAATGTATGTGAACCAACCACCTATGAAATAAATTTTACACATAAACATAAAATTCCACTTACCCATAATTGACGATATTAGAATTTATATAATTCCAAAATATAATTAATATAAATCGATATTAATTTTATTAAAAAGAACACAAGCCAAGCGCACGTGATAAATGATAATGTTTATTTGTTTTGACATTATATTTATTTTCATCTCTTTCATTTATATATCATGCTATCTCTTTTTCGCCATGTTCGTTCCGTCCAAAAGATAAAATTAAACCATCTTGATGAAAAAAATTCATAAGAAAAAACACGTCATTTTCAACCAATCAAATTGCTTAAAAAAAATTTTGGACGGAAGGAAGGAACGCAACACTAAATCCGCCTTAAGAATCATAAAAATGAGATTTTTTTGTATTTCTTCTTTAGCAAAGCAATTTTATTTATTTTTTGTTTTTGTAATTGTGACCGACGAGCGGTAATTTTAAGCCC
Organism: Nephrotoma appendiculata; assembly: GCA_947310385.1. Taxonomy (NCBI): domain Eukaryota; kingdom Metazoa; phylum Arthropoda; class Insecta; order Diptera; family Tipulidae; genus Nephrotoma; species Nephrotoma appendiculata. The sequence goes on from OX371225.1 coordinate 245,489,516, forward strand.
GATATTTGTTATTGGTATTGAAATGTTTGTCGGGTATCAAACATATCTATTGGATATACATCATCTGTGGTAGAATAAATTATTATTTAATTGTGAAATAAAACAAATTCTGATTGATTTCTTACCATCCAATCTAGATATTTGGATGCGGCTTAGAGTAACCCACAATTCTGTTCCATCGTTTTCCCCGACATTCCCGTTAAAACTTTTCACCTAACTGTCTACGAGTAGTTGTTTAAAGCCAGTGATAAATTGTGTGCAAGTCGGATTGCTGTTGTTATCACTACAGGCGCGCATTGTAGAATAAAATAATTCAAGATGATATGATCCTGACTAAACTTATCCCGTCTCTACTTAATCAATATATAGATTTTTCGCTACGATGAGCCCCATGTAAAGTCCGAAGAATCCAGCAGATTTGTTTGTTTTATAAATGGATACATCAAAATTCCATTTAATTAATTCTAAATATTTATTTATATGTGTGATGTTCGGCATCCACCAAATTGAGTTATTTGTCCTGAGTGGTGCTTTAGGCCCTTTACCAAAGGGATTAGAGAGTTCAACAAATCGAATGCTTTATATATTATTGTTAAACAATTTAAAGTTGTGTCATTGCCTTTGAACTCTGGTATGCTTAAATCGGATTTACAAAATTTTATTGCAGTGGAAACTGATTAGCTAATTGTCTGTGCTGCCAGCGAAACCTTCATCTTTTTCTTCTTAAATTCTATGCGACCCTTTGAAAGTTTATTTCCTTGCTTGAAACCTTCTTTTAATTGAAATTTGTTTAATGCCTCAATATATTTTTTTTTTTTTTTTTTTTTTAAATGATATTTTATTTGTATTTATTCGTGATATAATTGATATAAAATCTTAAAACTAAAATGTAAAAAAGATACAAAACAAAAAGATAAATCTAATATGAAAGGCACAATTGTAATGGAATAAATGGGTTAATTAAGAAAAATAAACGAAGTTAAATAAGATTTAAAATTTGAATGCAAGTATCATATAGTTTGTCATAATCAGGATCCGAGAGTGCACGGATTGAGAATAGTGTTTGTTTGAAGAATGAATCTGCATTGTCATGTTCTATGAAATAGGTTGTTAGTTTCCAACCGTCATCCCGAAGCTTATTATCTTCACCAAGAAGAAGTGTACACGGCAGAACAAGATTCTCAGCGATTTCCACTATGTTAGGTCTTATAAACAAACTCATACCACCAGATATAGGTGAGATTTTTACGATCTCCTTACACATTGAATAGTATTCTGGTAAAATAATCTCCAGATTTTTCGCTATGGCTTTGCTGGTAAGAGCTTGCTTGGGAATTTTAGATGCTCGAGCTTGATCACTGATTTCACTTGCCAGTCTTTTTGCTGAAGAGGGAATTGAGATGCCGCTCATTACGTCGTCTTGTTGATAGGGCTTATCAATATATTCCTCATTTTCCTCAAAGTTATCATCCATTTCGCTCTCATTTTCTGATTGATTTCCTGTATCTCCCGCTTGATAACGTGAAAAAGATCTCATAATCCTGGATTTCTTATCTAGTGACATGTTTTCTTGAATGGTAATTTTATTATACAATTCTTTTGGATCGATGTCGTGTCTTCTGTACTCTTGTATTATTTGATCCCATACTTTTTTTGAAATGTTAGACGGACTTTCTGTACTTCCAACTCCTCGGAACTTTTTAAGTTGGTTATCACCGTCATCTACCAATAGTTGAATTGAAATATAGGAAAGCGTAGGATAAGTTTTGGCGTCAGGTGGAACCAAGTAACTCGCGTATCTATTGCCATCCATTAAATCGAGCGTTTCCTGGAGATTATCCATTTCTTGTGCAATTTGGGGATATTCTCTGCATAATCCATTCCATGGGAATGTAGGAAATTTCTCCATAGCTTTAATTATACTACAGGCTGCAGTCATCCCCTTATCAAGTGAGGTCATAAGATAAGGAGATAATGAGACATTTTTTCCTGCAGAGTAAATCTTTCTCCCATACTCAAAGATGCATTCTGGATCTTTACTGGTTTTCTCCATCCAGTATTTTACAGCATCGAATGAATTAATCACCATTCTTTCTGTTAACCTCATATCAAGTCTGGGCTCTGGCACATTAGAACTTTTCTTAAAATTGGCTTCCCGCATTCTTAACCATTCAAGGCTGCAGGAGCCTGCTCTAGTTGTCACGATCATTGCTAGTAAAGCTTGTAGTTCGATGTAATATTTAAGATGCTTAATTACATGAGCCATTATTAGTGAGAGCTTTTCTGGTGTTATGGCTGTTGTATTATCTTTGGTAAGCTTTGCTTTTAGAATATCTCGATTCATCAATAATGGATAAATGGTTTTATTTCCAACACACTATACCGTCTTCTGATTTAAGCTCCATTTCAGAATACAATCGATTTCTTCTTACGAGTATGTGCGATGGATCTAAAATTACGTAAATCTTTTATATTGGTATTAGTGAAAAATATAAATCTTTTTAATAATTTGTAAATTTAAATATTGAAATAAAATTACCTTTGAAATAAAACCATGGTTTAGGTTCATCCATTCTTAACACAGCACTCAGTTTTTCAAGCATTGTTTGGTTTGAAAGAAGTCTGTCGCACGTTAGGGATACAACTTTAGCTCCCATTTCCACTAATTTTTCGATTGCTATATGGTAATTATTTCGGTCTTCAATGAATCTGAGATAGAATTTCCCAATATTCAGTCATTCCAACTACCATAATAACCAATGCTTCAACTGCATCTTTTTCGCAATCATGCGAATAATCAATTTCCATATCAACCAACCCAATTAAACGGCCATCAGCAAATTCATTTTTTTTCGTTGTAGACATTTAGTCCATCATTAGAGTAGCATATTATTGTTTTCCATTTTGTTTATAAGAATCAGCTTTCATCTTAATCGCACTTAGAGCTCGCTGAGTAAATCCAGGTTTTCGATGCTGTTGGCCACGTAATTTTTTTGATGTCAAAATATCATCGTAAACTTATGAAACCAATTACTTTCTATATGGTAAGCCAATTAGGTATTGAAACTTTTGCATGGATGATATTGTATCTGCTATGAATGGAAAGATGGAAGAAACTCTGCCACTCCGTATACTCTCCAGAAAACGTGGGAACTTGTCATTTCGTGAGACGTATTTTTGGCCCTGGATTCGTCGCAGATGAGTTCAACGTGGTTTCGTTGCCCGTGTTGCTCATTTCAGCAATGCCCCGTCTTTTGATGCAATCGTTTAGTTTAGCCATGATGATGTAATATGACTCTTCTGCTTCATCTAATTTGGAATCCAACTCACTGTCGAGCGAATTATATATATATATATATGTTTTTATTTTATATGATCGCGCCCGTGGTGTTCCGGTTCCGCGCCGACGAATTACAATTTACAATATACATAATCTGTGCTCTAGTAATAGTAAACTTATACACTTACACACACCTACGCAAGTACTTACAACGTACAAAATATAAAATTAAAATTACCTGTTTTTTAGTCCTAATATATTCTGTTTTATCTATTTGTCTCTCTTTTTTGTTTCTATGCATTATAAATTTTGTAGTAGAGAAAATTTATATAGCATAAAGGAATGGAGTAGAAGTAAAATAAAGCGCATAAAACTTTTAAGTTACTGCGAATTGCATGAATTCGTTCGGTTTGAGTAAATAATGGCGATAATTTATTTATTAGATTCGTACAAATAGGTTTAGGAAACCTGTATAAATCCATAAACTGCCTATCAGAGAGTATCTCGAACGGATTTTGAGTGTCTCTCAAACATAACTCGAATATTCTGCCTAAAAAAGAGAATTAAATTTTAGTTTCTGTATATAATTTCTAAAGCATTCACTCAACCAAAATACATAAATTATAAAATATCCGAAACCTAATAATCTATGTATTCCAAAGATTGCTTTTAATCATAATTTTGGTGCAATTACCTTTGATGATTTCTTCTGCGTCTTTCTATAATGAGTTGAATAGATAAACTCATTTTCTTTATGTATAGTATATGTGTTCACTTGAGAGTGGAAAATGATGAAGATAAATTAATAAATTATATATATACCAATTATTTATTAGTTTAGTTACTTTTATTATTAATGTTAAAATTTATAAATTTGTTTTGCTGCTTTTCACTTGACAGATTTAGTATAAAATGCCAAATGTATTCAGCGATCTAGTACAATATGAAAAAAAATTACTCAGCATGAACGAATGTTGTGCTGAGTAAATGTTTTCATTATGACAATAAGAATCGCATAATTTTGTTCTGTGAAATGAAAAAATGAAAATCTTCCGTGAAAATGAAAATATTTTTTTTTTTCAATTTTTCTCTGAACAAGAATCGACCCCCTGGTGGGGTGAAGCCCCATGGGGGGCTTTTTCCCCCACTACAAGTTTTAATTGCATTAATAATTTCTCTGTACAGTTAAATATACTACAAGCTTTTTAAAAATTTTAAGAGAATTTTTATTTTTAAGTTCAAAGGATAAACCATTTCAAACAATAAACGCATTCATCTAAACCGAATTATTATACGTGCTAATTATTTTAAGGTGCAAGTTGATTTCTAGTGTGCAGAGACCTGGAATAATTTAATTTTTCATAGAGATATAAAGGCAAAGCAGAGGTAATAATTCTAAAAATAAATATATTAATATTTACAACTATAACATTTACATTATTATAGCACATTAAAAATTAATAATTTTTTATTTGGAGAAAAATTTTTTAGATGTAAACTGCAAAGCTGACTAGTTTATATATCCAACGTGAGTCCTGAAATAAATAATAGGTGTGTATATAGATTTAGGAAATTTATATACGAATAATACAAAATCTTACATCTCTCTGTTTCGAGGAAAAATATAAGGTACTGCATGTTCGTTAAGCTTTCTGACGAATTCACCTAGTATATAGCAGTCTTCGGTAAAGTGCTTAGAACAAATCGTAGCACTCTTTGAATAGTTAAATATATTTGGTTGGTTCTTCAAAACCAAATGGAGGGGCAATCCGCTTATTAAAATAAAATTTCACGGGCCTTGCGAGTCTTTCCCCGCTGTGGTGTATTTGCGTATGGAGACGCAAAAAATACACCGATTGATTTACACCTTTCACTTTTAAATAATAAACTTTATTATTTTAATTTTATTTAAGTTTATAAAATTTGTATAAGTTGAAGCGCAGATTGTCTAGTATTTTAAAAAACAAACCCTTCCAATTTTGATTAATCGAAATTGGGGTTTGCCGTAGTAATTTTTTATTTTTTTTTATATAATTGTACTTATCCACTCTTCATATTTATCACTATTTAATCGATTGTTCAATCTGAGTAATCAATTTAGAAATGTGTGTAGGTAAATAAAAGTTACACTGTCTATTATTAAATATTAAAATAAAAAGTTATGTTTGTTATGTTGAGATATAATGCAGGGCACTTTATAAATATAATGGATACTTAATGAAAAAGAAACACAATTTTTATTTTTATTATTTTAGTTTCAAAATGAACTTTTTGTTTGACACCAAAAAATTGTTTTCTTTGTTGCTGGTGAGTGATGATACGGCTGCTACCTCTTGCTCCGGCAAAAATCCAAATTGAATAGAATGAATTGTATTTCTATTTTTTTTACTGAAATACAACACAAATTAACAAAACTGGTTTTTGCTCCCAGTTTACATGCACCAAGATATTTGGGTGCACCCTATACGAATTATGTTTTAATTAACATAAATGCTTGCCATGCCATCTCTTGTGCGATGGTATGGTGCGTATAAGTGCTTTTACATGACTTTGGTTTGCAAAATCAATACGATTTCATATGCCTCTTCTATGATTTGATTGTAGAGGTATTATCATGAAATTGTTGTGTAACCAAAATATAATTTTTCAATCATACTTTGCTTACTTACACAAATTTCGTTATGTACAAGTGTTGTTGTACAATTATTTATGTACATGTTGTATATACAAGATTGTAGTATATTATTTGAGATAATTCTGTGCATAGAGAATTGTCCGTTTACTAAGAATTAAGTGAACGGAGGATTTGTTACGGAATGGTTCAACACCTCAGATGTCATCTGAGCAACACGCAGAGGCCTCACACGGTGATATTTTGCCGGCTAGATCTCAGGGAGAAATGCTATGGGTCATGTATGGCTTGCGTGTAGGGTTTCCAATATACTCTACTGAACCAATACCCGAGTAATCGAGTACTGATTTCATTGATACCCGGGTACTCGGAAATACTCGACAAAAAATAACCTTCGGACGATATGAAAAATTGCCAAAGCTTGCTGTATGATGTAGGTGATGAAACGTCTTCATCAGCAGAGCTTATAACAGCTGCATCCTGCTGAGTCACTGAAAATAAGCGACTGTATAGCACTTTAGCTGATTGTTTGATTAATGTTCTTGAGGAATATGTAAAAAATTCGTTGGATTTGTGGTAGCGTCCATGATGAAGAAAATATAAGCAGTATTCAATTTTTTCAGTTGTTGAAAAATATAGAATAGTGTACCCTCCGCAGAAAATAGGTTTGATTCATGTTTACTAAGTTCTTCAACTGCTTGACCCAAGGACGTCTGCAACTTCCGTTAGAGTTTCAATATTGCCTTCGGGAACTTCTTCAACACCGAGTTCATCTAAAGCAGAGTTACCGTATGTGTGTAATTTCAGGAAACGCTTGATAGATGTAGCTAGTGTATTCCACCAAGTTCTGCAGTCAAGTATTAGTTTTAATAATTTTCCCTCTTTTAAGGTTATTTCTTTATTTAAAACTTCCGTTCGAAAGGATGATTTTTCTCATTTCATCCAAAGATTTTTTTATGGTTTGTCATTCGATTCTAGTTGTTGAAAGTGTTTCATCTATAGTTAAATTGTCGTCATCGCCAGGTTCATTATAATTGCTGGAGTCACTGAAGTTATCCTCATCTGCGTCCTCATCTTCAAATTCTTCTTCTTGCGTATTGATGGTGGTGGCGTTAGGATTTTTATACATAACCTTAAGAACAGCTAAATGAATTGCGTGGTTGTAACACAATTGACTTTCAATATTTAATAGCCTGCCATATTTTACCATCACACTAGCGTAGATGCACGATATCATTGTCTAGATTAAGACCATATTCAACTAAACGTTGTCTAACCAGTTTCTCAATTTTTTCTGAGGTACAGCTGTCCGTTATGTGCACAAGTCCCAAGACGAACGATTCAGCGGTAGAATGAACCGTAACATTTAAGAATCGTCGCATCAAAACATCAGTTCACTCATCAACGGTTATACTAAATTTCTTACTTTCGTTCAATTGACTTACGAATTTAAGCTTAATTTCAGCACGCTTTTCATCGAAAAACTGCATCACATTGTTTTTATAGACGTATTATTTTTCGGCATTTACATAATTACGACTACTTACGTATCCTCTGATAGCTTCAGATTTTCATATCGAGCTAAAAGAAAACCCATCTTTAGCTGCACTTAACATCGTTGATTCCTCTGAGGTTTTTTTAATTCAATGTTGTGGATTTTATGAAGGTGGTTGATCATGACGGATGTATTGCTACCTTTGCAACTAATAATCGTTCCGCATTCCCGAAATGTACATTTTGCGGTCTCAGACTTCTGTTTCTGAAAATAGTCCCACACTTGTGATTTTCGTTTATTCATTATGGGTTCCTTTCCTAAATTCCTGCCAATTTTTTACATATATGTATGTTCAATGTTATTATACTTTTAATTATATATATAATAATATTATAATTATAAAATTTAAAAGCAATAACTTTGTTTTTTGTGACGTGATTTTCATGAAAATCGTATTTTATCGAATTCACAGTTATGTATGACAATACAGTTATGTATGATGTAACTTAACATTAGGCTATAATTATAAATTATATTATATATGGTACATATATAATAATTAGTAAACTACTAGTGCTTACACGTAATAGAATAGCACACGTTCTTTAAAAATAGGGTGACTAAAAAAAATAAGTTGTTTGGTTTAATAACAAACTGAAATGTCAGTCTTTCTTTACATAAATGAAAACAATCCTCAAACAGTCACACACGACACATTACCACAGTACACATAATAAAGGTAAAATTACAAAAACAACAAATTTAAGAAATGGCGGACCTTTTCTAAAGTGCATCCTGGATCGGAAAAAAAATTCTTTTACTTTTTGTTCACAACATATAGTTGTAGAAAGATTAATTAAATTTTGTATGTAATCTTTGGAATAAACAATTTCATCCCCATTCAGTTGTTTAAAAATGAACTCTAATTCCTTCATGTATCCCATTAGCTGATCTGATGGTTTTTGTAAGTCGCCTTCGATTAGCTCATTTGTCCAAGTGAATGAACGGTCTTGGGATGTATTTACCAATTCTCTATCCACCGTTAAGCATGGATCTTTCACTCTATAGCAAATGTATCCTGCCCCAACCCATCATACTGGAGTGATTCTAGTTCATCTACATTTTTATCGGAGACATCTAAATCGGCTGTCAATGTAGTTAATACGTCGCCAATTAGATGGCCAACTGCATCCAGGTCAAGTGTATTGTCCACCATGGTATTACTATGCATTGAAATGCTGCCCTTATTTCTACCGAGTATATAGGCTCGCATCCGATACATAAATTCTAACCGATCTGGGGGCAAATTCCGGTTCGCTGGTAAATTTACCATTATGGCTTTTATTAGTCGAAAAAATATAATTGGTATAAAAAACTAGAAAAGCGATTCCTGTTAAATGACTAAGAAAAAAAAAACCCATAACTAATGTCAAAAAACACCATATAATTTTTTTTCGTGGGAAACGCTTAATGGAAAGATTTTTTACATATTCAATTTAAAATAATTGTTTTAAAATATAAAAAATGTCAATGGTAAGTAAGAAAACTATGTATTTCTTATATTTTACATACAAATTTGTTAATTACTTACTCATGAACAATTTGTGTTTTAGATGGCGAGTACGGAAAAAAAGAAAAAAGCAAGTAAAAAGCAACAAGTCTACTTAGTTAATTATTTAGAAAACGATTAAAAAGTCTCTGAAACTCTTCGTTCGTGGTTGCCTCGAACGGGTCACTGGCGTCTCTTAAATCCCGACGTATTCTAAGTAGACGAAATCTAAAATACAACGATCTCGATTAATAAACTGCTAAAGTATTTAGTAAAAAATCGCAATAATCTTACCTTTGATTTAATCGCCTTCTCTTAATTCTCTGTATTATAATATAATCCATATTATTATATCAAAAAATAACCAATTCGTGTTCACTTTAATTAATCTTTATAAAATACAAGTAATATTTTTTATAAATTTTGAAAACACATAGAACACAGAAAAAATAATAATCTTCCGTCAAAATATAGCCCAATCAACCAAAAAACGTAATTTATTAAATATTTCCCAGGTTAAAAACCATTTGTTGAACCGGAATCAAAAATTGTATGGTAATGGCAAATGACTGGTCGAAAATAAAACCATTACCATTTCCCATTACCATTTATCATTGAACCGGAATTCGGGGGCTGGATAATCGTGGAGCCGGCCTTTTGAATGGATAATCCCATGTTAATAAGTACTTTATTTTATATTGCGCTTTCAAATCGTTATACGCAGTAACTTGAGCGCATTATTGGTCATTATTACGCCTAAAATCGTATCAGGGCTGGCCTCAACTGGCCGCCGGATCCATAGAAAACGGAGTGGCCTCAACTGGCCACCCGTTAACCGTCCAACGATGCGGCACTTCCGCCGGTATATTTTGAATGGCCTCGTATTTGGCCACCCGTTAACCGTCCACCGATGCGGCACTTCCACCGGTATATTTTGAATGGCCTCGTGGTAGGCCACCCGTTGCGGAGCGATCACTGTTGGTACCCCCGTAATGTATACGGTACCCGTCGAATATATATGCAACACAGTTAGTACGACGTGCTAGCCTTCAAAAATGTGGTGTCTATTGATAATAGCGTTACAACTAATACGCGTGTCAAGTTTCTCGCCTTGACGTTATTATACACCGCAAGCACACACCAGATGTTTCTCACTTCACACAAAACTTGGTTATCTTTATAGAACAACGAACAACAGTTTATGAATTTTTTGCGTGAGGACTCGAATAACCTTCCGGGACTATACCCCCTTTTCCCAACAAAAAAAAAAAATTGTTTGTTTGGTGCCCAGCTATACACTTTGGCATACAAACTTTATTTTAGAAAATCACAAATTGTGTTTCACGCATGGTAAATTATAATTTTTACACTTATATTTAGTTATATTAATTAATTAATAATTATTTAATTATATTAATTATAGAAAAATTATTAACTTTTATATTTTTATCTATATTTAACAAAAAAATAACAAAAATAGACTCAACTTAGTCTATATTATTCCAAAGAAACTGAACTTTTTATAGACAGAACTCGATCGTTCATTATATAATCCAAAACGAGATTGAATCTACCAACAAAAATTCTCGCACCAAACAAGAAACTTCTAGTTCTAGAATATTTTGTCTTTTTTGTTTTTTTTTTTTCGTGCGCGTCACGTTCGCATTTATTCTCCTGTGCATCAACATCCACCAAAAAAGAACAAACAAAAACCAAAAAAAAAAAAAAATATACCGTCGCGCTATTGCACACACGAACCCGGTGCACATTGGTCTCGCTCCATCATTTATTCGTCGAACAATACAAATAAAAGGGATGTACAAAATGCAAAATACAACAAGGGATTTTAGACATACAGCCGGTTACCATGTAATTAAGTAAAGACACCAATCAACCGATTACAATGAAATTAAAATACGAAAGTAGGTGCGCGAAGCCTTGTTATAACCGTGAAGTCGTAATAGATTGTCCGTTGAAAGTAATTGTGCGGAGGTTCTTATAGTGAAAGAAACTACCCGCGACATCACCCACCGCGCAGTGAGTTCCCCCACCGTGGACTTGTAATCCGCTTGTGTTTGTGGATAACTGTTCATTGTAGTTTATTCTAATGATGTATGATCATTGAAAAGCAGGTGGTAATGCACTGTTTACCAGAGTTTATCTAAATTATGATATTAATGTATCATGCTGGGCGCAGTTTTTTTTATTTTAATATTTCCAACACCATTTATAAGTTTTGTTTGTTTTTTATTTAATTAGATCCCCTTTTTAAAGGTGTCCTCGAATTGGCATGGTTTCGTGCAATTCTGCGCCTCGTGCGCAAATCTGGTGTGGAACCAGCAAAATATTGGCCCACTTTGCTCTGTGTTCCCTGATTGTGCTGGTCCCGCGGTTTTTATTATTGTGTTTGTTGTTGCCACACGTCGAGCTACCCCTATCGAGCGAGTTTGGCCTTTCTTGTTTTTGAACACGGCTAACTCTAATCGCTCAATTCGTTGAGTCGCCGTTAATTTCCTTGTTGCTCTAGTGGTGGTTTGTGTAGCCATTGATTTTGTTTTCTTGGCTGTAGGTTGTTTTGAACCTGACTGTCCCGCTTGTGGTGGTTTTTGCGCTTCACTAGATGGTCCCGATCGATCGGGTGTCTGCATAGAGCACGACGGGTTCTGCTGAAACATGTTGTCCAGGGTGTCGAGATGGTGCATCCCAATTTGGATTGCCAACTCAATATCCTGTAGCAGCGGGTGTGTTGTTAGTTGTGCCATCCTGTATTTTTTTTTAATTTCAATTAATTTTTGTTACCTACATCATGTGATAATGGATGGTACATGTGATGTAATTTTTGTTTGTATCATTCAATGATGCGGACAGTTTTCCTCACTCCCGATGTTTGCTCGGGTGTACTCAGGATAACATAGACTGGTTTGAGTCTATCGATAGAGACCGATTGTTGCTTGTCTCTAATTTGTAATACAAAGTGCTTACGAAGTCGTCGTATCACTCTGTATGGGCCTTCATACGGTGGTGTGAGGCCAGTGCGTACTTTATCTATTCGTATGAAAACGTAGTCACAGGTTTGCAGTGACTTTGGTACGAATATATCAGTTTGATTTGATTTGCGCGTATATTGTATTTTATTTAATATGGGCATCCTAGACACAGAGCTGAATGTTTGAAACACAAAATAAAATGTTCAACATCAAAAATAAAGTTTGGTTATGTTGCAAACAAGCAGAATTTTTTTAATAATTTATTACACAAACTATATATTCTTGCAATTAATGCATATATGCATGTATACTTTAATATTTAATTGTTACTGAAACTTTTCAACTTTAATAAAGATAATAATTTAAATTAAAAATGTATTTACGAACGTGGAAAGTTAATTAATAAGTACATATATACCATACCTAAGAATGTCCTAATTGCATTCCGAATTTTGTTACCATCTGATTCAACACCATCTCCTATACTCGTTCGAGTTTGTGGTTGAATTTTAGCCGATTGCGTTGACAAATCCTTAAACCAGGACTGATTACATGCATCGTTCTGATCATTACAAATGTTGTGTAAAATACAACAAGCATTTATAAGGACGTTTGGATTGTCGACGTGCACTTCAAGCCCTTTCCCGATTCTTCGAAATCTGGCTTTTAATTGGCCAAATGCGTTTTCAACAACTCTGCGACATTTTGACAGATGGTAATTAAATAATTTTTCCTCGAAAGACTGAGTTGTTAAATATGGGTGTTTACACATTACTTAAATGTGTCGCTAACTTTAAAAGACAATTTTACAATTTTTTTTATAATTTATTAAACATAATAGTTTCACAACTTTCAACTTATTTTATCTAATATCTTCACCGTTTTGTTTGCAATTAAAAATTTTTATTTATTCGTGTCAACAGCACTGTTTTATTTTTCCCAAGTCATTATGCCCTCTATAGATGATCACCATGTAACCGCGTCTCTACACTAAGTAGCATTGCCATCTATTGAGCAGTACTAATTATACATTAATACTGGTGATCATCGATAGAAGCCATGATTTGGATTACAATTAGGTGAGTTTCTTTACATCATAATTCGAGACCAAGAAAATAATAGTCTCGTTCTTTTACAATGAATTTTATAATATTTTTTTTTTATAAAGATTTTAATACTAGATAGGCTATTGCAATTTGTACCATGTACCCTTTGGTTTTGTTAGGTTTCCAAACATATTCCCCCGCGTTAAGGAAATTACGGCCGAATTTTCTTAACTAGCATAATACATATTGCAATACCCCTTACAATGAAATTTGACAGTTGGAAGTGTGATTATGCTAATTTTGGCAGAATAATTAATTTTGTTGTTGGTCGTTTTATCATACTTGTTGCAGTTTTAACCGTTACTACTCGTACTATTCCATCATTACCCGGATGGGTTTGCTTTATTCTGCCGAGTAGCCATTGACTTGGTGCTAAATGGTCTTCTTTGATTAATACCAAGTCATCTATGTTGATCGCTGAATTCCCCTTTCTCCATTTATTTCTTTCTTGTAGCGTATTTAGGTAATCTCTGGACCAGGCTTTCCAAAATGATTCCACACGTCGTTGCATGTTTTGCCATCTTGAAAACCTATTAACGGATACGTGTTCTAGTACCGGTTCTGGAACAGACACTAACGAGTCTCCAATTAAAAAATGACCCGGCGTAAGCATCTCTAGACTAGTTGGATCATCATTCACACGACATAAAGGTCTAGAGTTTAGAAGTCCTTCAATTTGGGTTACTATAGTGGTCGTCTCTTCAAAGTTAAATTTGGCTTCTTTAGTAGTTCTACGAAAATGGTGTTTCACGGATTTAACGGCTGCCTCCCATAACCCTCCGAAGTGAGGTGCGCTAGCAGGATTAAACTTAAATTCAATGTCTTTCTGCAAAATAAAATTAGAAATGATTTTATTATTTTGTTGATAAAATATTTCTTTCTTTAGTCTTTTAAGCTCATTATTTGCCCCAATAAAATTTGACCCATTATCACACCATATTTGACTAGGACACCCACGCCGGGATACAAATCTTTTCAACGCTGCCAAGAACGCTTCGGTACTAAGACTCGTGACTACTTCCAAATGGACAGCTTTCACAGCTAGACATATAAATACCGCGACATAGGCCTTCGTTAGTGGTGCATTTCGATGCTGGCCAGTTTTAATATAGATCGGTCCTAAGTAATCTATTCCTGTATTTAAGAAGGGTCTACTTCTTGTGCATCGTTCCATTGGTAAATCTGCCATTTTCTGTCGTATCTGGGTATGTCGGTATCTTATACAGATTAGGCAGGATTTTATATGCCGCTTAATTTGATATCTCGCCCCTATCATCCAATACCGTTGACGTAATACGCTCAACATTAATGTATTTCCGGCATGTAGATTACTAATGTGTATTTCTTGAATGATCAACAGATTTACCGGATGATTTTTTGGCAAGATAATAGGATGCTGACTGTTGTAATTCAATTGGGCATTTCTTAATCTACCACCAACACGCACGATGCCATCCGAATCGATAAAGGGATCCAATGAACTCAATACACTATCAGTTTCCACTGGCACATTTTTTCGAAGTTTAATAATTTCGCGTTGGAAACTTGATGCTTGAATCTCTCGAATAAGAACTGTTTCGGCTTTCTTGTACTCCCAAAATGCTAACTCTGTTTTCTTTTGCTCCTTGTTATCTGATTTATTTGCTCTGTTAACTCGAAGTATATAGGCCACTATTTTTTTAATTCGAAACCAAGAAGAGAATTTGGCTAACAATTGGTTGACAAATTCGTTTTGTGCGGTTTCCATTAGAACTATAACTGCTTTACTTCGGGTTTCAGCGTCGACTCCCATGAGTGGAGATTGTTGTTTAATTTTTGGCCAATTAGCTTCTGATAAGGATAACCAGCTAGGGCCGTGCCACCAAGTTTTGAGTGTTGATATTACCTTTGGTTCGACTCCTCTTGACACATAATCTGCTGGGTTTTGATGCGATACCACATGGCTCCACTTCTCTCTGGGAATAATTTCCAATATTCTACTGGTACGATTACCAATAAATGTTTTCCACCGAGCCGGAATGTCTGACAGCCAGTGTAATACCACCATAGAATCGGTCCAGGCATAGACACTGATGTTGCTCAGGTTAAATGTCGTTCTACAATAATTTATTTGTTCAGCAAGAAGAACCGCCCCGCATAGCTCGAGTCTTGGAAGACTTATTTGTTTTATAGGTGCTACCTTGCTTTTAGAAGAAACAAGGCGACAGGTTATATCTCCGTTATCGTTGCACGATCTCAGGTAAATAACGCAACCGTATGCCGATTCAGACGCGTCACTAAAACCATGTAGCTGCACTGTTACAGGTGTGGCCGATATCAATAACCACCGAGGTATCTTAATATTTTCTAATCGATTTAAATTATAATAAATTTTTTTCCATAAAACTAGTACATGATTAGGCGCCTCTTCATCCCAATCAGTTTTGGTTAGCCATAATTTTTGCAGCAACATTTTAAACCATACTATAATCGGTGAAATCCATCCTAAAGGATCATACAATTTTGCACTTTCAGACAGCATTTTACGTTTGGTCCAAGTTACGTCTTCCGGAAGCAGATTCATTTTAAAGGTAAAGATGTCGCTTGTTGGATACCACATAATTCCTAACGTTTTGGTACTTTGATCGTCCTCAATTAATTTAGGTACATCTTCTGCATTATCCCGTACTACCGATTCCAGAAATAACTGAGAGTTTGATTTCCATTTACGCAATCTAAAATGACAACTGTTTAGTATTTCGATGATTTGATCCTTTAATTTTATTGCGTTTTTAACGGAATCACTTCCGGTTAGCAAATCATCCATATAAAAATTCTGGCGGATTGTATTGGCGGCCTCAGGATATTTATTCTCATACATTCTAGCTACTTCCTCCAGCGTACGAATAGCTAAAAACGGTGCGCATGTTGTTCCATACGTAACGGTCATACACTTGTATGGGCTTAATGCTTCTGTGGGGCTTCTTCTCCATAAGATGCACTGGAAGTTGGCGTCGGATGGATCTACCAGTATCTGTCGATACATTTTCTCGATATCTGCATTTATCGCTATGGCATGTAATCTGAACCGAAGTAGCGTGGTTGTTAGATTCGGTTGCAGTTTTGGTCCAGTCAACAAACAATTGTTTAATGAGACCGTTGTTGTGGTTTTGCACGAAGCATCAAACACTACTCGCAATTTGGTATTCGTACTTTCTTTAACCACGGCGTGATGCGGCATGAAGTTTTTATTATTATTGTCTCGTGGTATTTCAGACCACGGGATAGGTTGCATTTGTCCTAGGTCGATGTATTCTGCCATAAAACGTTGGTACTCTTCCTGATATTGTGGTGATTTGATAAACCTTTTTTCCGTCCCTAACATTCTTGATTTGGCATTACAAAATGAATCTCCTAATTTCGGTCTTGGATTAATGAATGGCAACCTTACAATAAATTTTCCGTCCGTAGAGCGAGTGGTGGAAGTAGCATATAAAATTTCGCATGGGTCATTTTTATCTAGCTGATCGTGTTCAACTGAGTTTTCTTCTACTTGCCAAAATCTTTTTAACATCTCCATTAACTCTTCGTTGCTTATTTGAGATTCCACTTGTATTCCAAAGTTCCTGCCAGGCGTTGTGGGGTTCTGTTCATGACCGATGTTTCCAGCCACAAGCCATCCAAATTTAGACGAATGTAGGGGTGGACACTCTTGAATTGTCTTCTTCTGTTCACCAAGGATATCTAGAAAATACTCTGCTC
Organism: Nephrotoma appendiculata; assembly: GCA_947310385.1. Classification (NCBI taxonomy): domain Eukaryota; kingdom Metazoa; phylum Arthropoda; class Insecta; order Diptera; family Tipulidae; genus Nephrotoma; species Nephrotoma appendiculata. The sequence goes on from OX371225.1 coordinate 245,506,306, forward strand.
CAATTAAAATATCAATGGCACTAGGACGATTAAATTGCGGATCTGCCAATTGAAGTTGCCATATTTCATTCGTTTCCGTTATCGGTAATAATCGTTCTGGTAACGATGACGAGATCTTCTTTATTATATGTGCAGTGATACTAATAGTGTAATGTGGCGTTACACGTGATTGGATTAATATATTGGTTTTTCCCTTCGTATTTCCAGCTGCACATGAAGCTAGGCCGTAGATGGATAGATTTGAATATCTCCGACGTAGGCCTAAGCGTTGTACACACGCTTCCGTAATAAAGGACGATTGCGACCCAGAATCCAGGAGAGCTCTTACTAGCTGTCGTTGTCCATTGTTAGCTTGAATGTAAATCAAGGCTGTAGGCAATAGAGTTGCAAGGGAAGTTTGGTTTTCAGGTGAAGATGTTGTGAGTACATTCGTTGATTGTTGTGACGTTGATTGTAAATTTTCTTTATTAATTGATTGATGAGATTGACTGTTTATTGTTGATGCTGTGGCGACCATGTTGTTTGACACTGTAGATGGTGTGTTGATTGTAGCTGCCTTTTCAACCGTTGCATGCAGATTTGTACTTTGTTGATCCTTATGTAGTAAAGAATGATGTCGTTTTTTACATATTAAGCATACAGCGCGTGAAAAACATCGTGATTCTAAATGTCCAAAACGTAAACAATTGGTACAGCTATTCGACCCTTCTAACAGTTTCATTCGATTTTCTACATTCATGCTTTTAAATAATGGACATTTATACAGGTTGTGATCGTTTTTACAGGCTATACAACTCCATTTGTCTGCTTGTGTTGTATGATGTACCCTTGTATTTCGTTGGACAGTATTCGTTGACCTCGTGATTGCACCACAAGACTCAAGAGCGTCACACCGTGTAACCAAAAATTCCAACAACTTGTTGACCGTAGGGAATGGAATTGCAACTGTTTCTTTAGCCCATAACTGTCTTGAATCCGGATCTATTTTGTTAAGCAATAGCTGAACTAACCACGGGTCTCGTGTTTCTGCTTGTGGTCCTAAAACTCTCAAACCGCGTAGTACCTCATCCGACGTATCACACAATTTTCTCAGCTCTTTATGGGTCGCGTGGCTGCAAGCTCTTTGTTCCATAAACACTTGTATTAGCGATGCGATAATTGCTTTTGGTTTATTATATCTCGCAACTAGTTTAGCCCATGCTTCCTCGTAGTTTTGGTCGGTGACTTGAATATGTCTGATTAATGCAGCTGGCTCGTCTTTGAGCAACGAATTTAAAATTTGCAGTTTCTGTACTGGTTTGATACTCGTGTTTTCATGCACAGTTGTTATATATAAATCATGGAAGGACGGCCAAAGTTTATAATCGCCCGCGAATGGGTTTATATTAAATTTCGGTAACCGCACGTTTTGAGATTGATGTATGCCTTGAAGGAATGTTTGCTGTTGTCCGATAAATTGACCGAGCGTGGCGTTTAAATCGTGCATTTCCGCTTGGGTCTCCTGAGCACGTGGTATTCTGGTATTTATAGCGGCCTTTAAGGTCGCCGTGGTATCGAGATACAGTACATCCACCTCTTCCGTTATTGGCGTATAATTTTCGAACGCCAGTAGTTCAATCTCTTGGTTATTAAAATCCTTATACAATTTTTCGAGGTTAACTTCGCGCATTTGGATAGCTTCGACCGAGGTATTATTATTAATAGCTCCACTATAATTTTTAATCGCGCGGATTTGGTTGACGGTACGATCACGCGCCCGTATGTATCTGTCCATTTTGAGCACTTATTTATTAGAAGAACCTTACACTTTCTAAACTCACGTTAGTCCAACTCACACTGTTTTCACTGTTCAGTTTTTTTTTTTCACAATTAATATTTTCTTAAATACTCATACACTCGTAGAATTTGATTATGAATCTCGCGTAATATAATATAATTTTCGTTTTTAAATTATCTTTGGTTAGATATTAATATATTACGATATTGGACAATTTATAAAATTAACAAAACAGAAAATAAAAATGGCTACTTAGCTTGTATAAATGCTACTCGATATTTCGCCGCAACAATGGCGGTGTTTCATCAACATAAACAGCAATCCCGGGTTTCGGCACCAAAATGTTTACACATTACTTAAATGTGTCGCTAACTTTAAAAGACAATTTTACAATTTTTTTTATAATTTATTAAACATAATAGTTTCACAACTTTCAACTTATTTTATCTAATATCTTCACCGTTTTGTTTGCAATTAAAAATTTTTATTTATTCGTGTCAACAGCACTGTTTTATTTTTCCCAAGTCATTATGCCCTCTATAGATGATCACCATGTAACCGCGTCTCTACACTAAGTAGCATTGCCATCTATTGAGCAGTACTAATTATACATTAATACTGGTGATCATCGATAGAAGCCATGATTTGGATTACAATTAGGTGAGTTTCTTTACATCATAATTCGAGACCAAGAAAATAATAGTCTCGTTCTTTTACAATGAATTTTATAATATTTTTTTTTTATAAAGATTTTAATACTAGATAGGCTATTGCAATTTGTACCATGTACCCTTTGGTTTTGTTAGGTTTCCAAACATGGGTATGGTTTCATAAGTATATTCGAATCAATAGGACTGGAACTTCGACATCTTCGATTATTTTACAATTAGTTTTGAACAATGGGTTCGATTGGTGCTCTGATTTCACCGTCGATATTTCAAATATTCCAGAGTCGTTCATCCTTCCTGGTGATCCTACGTTGCAATAAGTGAATCTATACCATTAATATAATAAATTGATTAAAATAATAAGTCAATATTAATGAATTTTTACATCAAGGTGAGGTTATGAACGCTACCTTAAGAGTAATGTTGGTGCAGAAAAGGTTCTTATCCTATCATCACTCGGTTGTACTAACGAACTATGGATATTAAAACGTTACCTTGAATGGTCAATCGAGCCAACTTCCGGAATTCGTAAACAAGATTTAAGCATCGTTTTCTCAGCTGTCGGTCGCAATGAGATTGGTACATATCTAGCAAAACAATTCTTTTATCAAAACATTAACCAAATCCACGATTATTATCGTCCCGAGACATCGCGCATCGGTCGTTTGTTCCGGTCAATTACTGATTCTATAATGACGGATTATGAACGCACTGAATTCAAAGAATTTGCTGAGCGCAATAAGGCACTCTTCGAAGGAGCGTCTCAAAGATTGAATCAAGCATTGGAGAAGATTAACATTAATATTCAATGGCACGAGAAGTTCTATAAAAATGTTGTGAATTATTTTAAAGATGTAGGTACTTATTTTAATTGATTAAATTATTAACTATTTTATTGTTTGAGTTGCCGTTTATTATTATAATAGGTTTTAAAGAATATTTATTTATCGTCTCTTTATGAACATATACCACCTTTTCTTCATGGTTCCGATTTTCTACCCGGAGATACCATTTATCAGATCGAATTGAAGTACCACTTGTAAACATGTTGAAATAAAAAAAATAAAATTGTACAAAATTTAAAAAATATATTTTTAACAAATAATTTTGTGTGAGAACTAATAAATGACAGAGAAATGAATAACCTCACCTTGATGTAAAAATACCATCTGGCTATCAATCCAGAATAACCTAAAATTTCATATATTAATGAATTTAAATATTATTACCGGTAGTCTACAACAGCTAACAGTATCACAGAATACCACCCCTTAAAATTATAATAGTCAGTGGCCTGCTCTTTGGGCGGATGCACTTCAATATGGCAGCCATCTAAAAATATGATGTTAACTTAATAATTTTAAGTTGTAAATTTTATTTTATTTTTAATGCGAAAAATAAAATAAATTTACAACATAAAATTTAAAATCAGCGATAATAATATCCAACAATAAAAATTTTAATATATAATTTTATTTTGATTTTAATACTAACCAATAGCACCAAAACATTGAGGAAACCCGAGAATTTCAAAGCCTCCAACTATTTCTTTAATTTTTTCGGGAGTAGGTGGATACGCATTAAAACATTCAGCTTTAAATTGTTTGAAAATTTCTTTGGAAATTTCAAGAACAATTTCACCAACTGTTGTTCGACCGACTCCAAATAATGAGGCTATTGTCCTGTACTCCGCTGATGAACCTAACGAGTATAATGCGATAGCCAATCTTTTGTCGATTTCAATTGGTGATCGAAATGTTGTTTCCTGTCGCGCGAGATATTCTATTCGTCCTTTAATTAAATTAAAAGTGGTGCGCGATACTCGAAACGTATTCTTAAATTTGCAGTCATCAAATTTTGGTACCTCATCCTCCCAATAGCGTGATTCTTCGACCTATAAATAATTAATGTGAACAAGTTAAACTATGCTTATGTTTAAGGATAAATTAAAATTACAATTGACCAGAAACGCCTTCGTTTATGTTTTGCCACACGATTTTTATTAATTAGCAATGAAGCATATTGTGTACATTGGTATAAATGGAAAATAGCCTTCTTTTTTGCAATAGCCACTTCCTTCTTCAATCGCGCGGATTCTCCATCCAATAAATTAATTAAAATATTATACGATGACAATTGTTGCATATAATTGATAAGAATATTCTTTTTATTTAGCATTTTTATATTTTTATAATTAGCACAAATTTTTTCGACACTCAGTTTTAAAAACACAACCATTACTTAAAAAATTTTAATGAACTGTCAAATGAGATGAGAACTGTAGTGTGTCACCCATTCTCATCTCGCAAACCATAGTTTCATAACCATAGTTACGAAACCAGATATGTGTATGGTATAAATGAATTTTGTTTTATTTTGTTGATTATTCAACAGTTTTATGTTTAAAATTTACCACAAAATGATTTTATTCAACATTTCTACTAGAAATTTATCAATAGATTAAAATTCAACGAACGTATTGTTTAACTTCCAACAACAACTAAATTTATAACATATTGGTGATGAAATTTAAACAAATAATTGAAAAAAACCAACGTTTTATTTAAAAAATAACAAAAAATTTCATTACTACATTTATTGTATGAAAATTGCTAAAATAATCCAAATGAAATTAATTGATCTTTAGTTTAAATTTGATCAAAGTTTTTAGAGTGTGTTTGGCTTAGAACTTCATGTTGAAAAACGTTGGTTATGATGCCCCCAACAATACTAATTTCCAAAAAATATTTGGCTTTTTTGGCTTTAAATAGGCGCCATATATATATTTAATCATTTATCATAATTCTTTTATCATTATATGATAAATATTCACTTCTCGTTACAAATTCATTATATTCGTATTTCTACTCCTGTACCGAAATGTTCTTATTATATTCATTTTGAAATATTTTAATCCGAGTCTGACGAATCGGGTATAAACAGTGGTGTGATTAAAAATAGGTGTACGCAAATTCTCTTATAAAAAGTGTAGAAAACTGCAAATAAAATTCTAAATTTTGGGTGAAGTGATAAAAGTCATTACAAAAACATAAAATAATATTTGTATCTATTTTGCGTGTAACAGTGTCAGATTTATTCAAATAAATTTGTAAAGTAGGTGTGAAAATAAATAGGTGTGTATTACATTTTTGGCACGAAGGAGCCGTTATTTTTGTTGATTATTGTAATATTAAATAATAAAGTGTTCTGGAACTTAGTATTTGGTACTATGACCGTGGTTTTTAGTACAGCTGCACATCGACGGGGCATTGAGTCGATCAGGCGGTGTCATCGTTCAACGGAAATTGCCTTTCATGCCTGTTCAACTGCATCCCATAATTCATCACGATTTTGAAATTTTTTGTTTGCAATAGCGAGCTTGATAAAAAAAATGGGACCAACCCCTTCATACGAGAAACATGCCCACACTAAAATTCCACCACCCCCATGTGTCACAGTTTTTATTGTAAATCTTGGGATAAATTCCTTGTTCTGAGGTCTTCTGACATATTATTTTCCTCGGTCGGAGCCAAATAAATTAATTTTGGATTCATCCGTCCATAAAATGTTTCTCCATTTTGTGATAGGCCAATTTAGATGCTCTCTTGCAAATTTTAAACGATTCTTCACGTGTCGCTAGGTAAGTAGTGGCACTTTTTTGGGACTATGTGTTGACAATTTGTTTTTTATTAATAGTTTCCTGATGACTGATGTTGAAACTTCTAGATTTAATTCTTTTTTCAAGGCAGTTGAAGTGATAAATGGATTTTCTTTTGTACGTTTTACAATCATACGCTCCATTTTTTCGGAAATTTTTCTTTTTCACCCTCTTTTTTCTACTCGCGGTTGATATTTTAGAGTACTAGCTACCATATTTTGAGAGCAGCTCATTATATCAGCAATTTCCTTATAAGTTTTTCCATTTGTACGAAGTCATTTAATTATTTGACGTTCCTCTGGTGCGCATAGTGTTCTTCACCACGGCCCATTTTGAGGTACCTTAAATTCTTAACACTTTCCTTTTGCAACGAATTGATTAATTGTGAATAACGTTTAATTTATTACTATTGAAACGGGTTAGCCTCTTACCTATTGAGGCCAGCCCGGTTTCACAGAATTTGCCACTACCCATGTTCGCACTCCTTGCGGCATTTATTCCCGCAGCTCAGTCTTTTAGAGGAAAATGGCGTGGGTATTGGAGTGCATGGATAGCGGCCTTGCTAGCCGCAGAAGAAAGAGGGAACAGTTGAGTGGGGTAACGGATCCCTACATAGTGGCAGTGTCGTCGACCCGTTATGCGGATCGAGTCGACCGCGATTGTATATTATGGTGTTTACACCACCATATTAGATCAACTAATACGAAAACGAAAATATATTGGCCTCGGGCCCACAACAGATGTTAGTAAGTACATTTTGGGTACCACGGCGGTTTCGGCAGAAGGGGAAAGAGTGCCTATGTCACAACATTCCCGTCCCGAGAGACAGCCAAAAGAACACCCTGCTACCTGGGCCGTAAAAGTTAGTATGGTGAGCCCGGTATACTTACCAATTTACCGCTTTGTTCTTCACCGCAACAAAAACCCCAAATAAAACACACAATATTTTACTTTACGTTAGACTACACAGAAAACTTTATTCACCAAAAAAACAAAACAAAAACAAAAAAAACTAGGTATTTAACTTAATTATCCGCCGAGCTGAGCTACTACACGGATAATTAATGTTCACTGACTGCCCTTAACCAAGAAAATTTCGCGGTATTTATTCCAAATTAATTACTTGTTGAGAGAGAGAATTTACATTTTAACCCAGTGATTACAATTGTTCTCTCAATCAACTTACATTTTATTTTTGATGACAATCCAGAAAACTTTTAGAAACCGCGCATGTTGTGAATTTCCGGCTCGTATTTGCTACTAGCGGAAGTTTGTACATCAACAAATACAGATAGTTTTGATTTTCACATAGGTTGACGTATCCGTAAATATGTCAACGCTATACATAAATAAACCACTTGCATTTATCGTGTACTTGAAAAATATAGAGATGTCGAATTACATAAACTATTTACGCTTACCCCACAGAAACTCATTAAAAAAAAAAATTCTAACATGAATTAATTAAATGGCCTTGTAGTAAATAAACGTAAAAAAGAAAATGTGAAGACGTAGCATGACTGGTACATAAGTTAGATATAGTTAGAGAATTATCTCCAAAGTCATGCAGATAAGAAAATTATTAGTTTTTTGTTTGAGATAGGTTAGTAACGGAATTAAATAGAATTCCGTTACACTATAATAGACTCAAAATACAAAATAGTTTCTACTAAAATACAAACAATACTAGTTACACCTATTTTTTCACATTGTGTTGGTACCCAACGCATAACATCACTTCTCAACCTAGAATACATAAATCAACCTGGAATACATAAAAACCGATGACATACGAGGGCATATCAAAAAGTCTTGCAATATCATATGAAAAAAAGAGTGAGTGAGACAACAATATATTTTTCAAAACCATTTTTTGTATGAAACTTCTAGAAGAACATTTCGATGTAAATTTTATAGTTCGTTTGTTTTTGTCAATTTAGTAACGTGTTTTGAATTTTTCTTAAAATGAATGAAATTGAATATCGCGCCGTTATTAAATTTTTCTGTAAAGATGGACGAAATGCAATTTATATATTCAACTATATATCAAAAGTTTACGGCGAATCTGCACCATCATATGCCACAGTAATAAGGTGGGTAAAATTATTCAAAAGTGGTCGGGAGGCATTAGAAGACGATAACCGCTCGGGTCGGCCAGCAGATGCTATTAGCCATGAAAACGTAATTTTGGCCGAATCTATTGTATTGGAGGACCTACGTATTTCTGTTCCGCGGTTAGCGTAGAGACTTTCTCTTTCATACGGTACCACATATACTATATTACATGACCACCTTCACATGTCGAAAGTAAGTGCGCTATGGGTTCCCCGTTTGTTGAATGCAGAACAAAAAAAAAAGCGTGTTTCAACTTCAAATGCGATTTTAGATATGTACAAAGAACATCCAGAAAATTTCTTGGATAACATAATAACAGGCGATGAAACATGGCTTCATCACTGGGATCATGAATCCAAACAAGAATCGATGCAATGGATTAAACGTAGTGAACCACCACCAAAGAAATTCAAAACTCAACCGTCTGCTGGTAAGGTTTTGGCAACAATTTTTTGGGATGCTGAAGGAATTTTGATAATCGATTATATGCCACCGAAAACCACAATCACAGGCATATGTTGTGCCGAGGTTTTGCGAAACTTGAAAAAAGCGATCCGGGAAAAACGGCCAAGGAAAGTTAGGAAAAAAATCTTGCTTCTTCACGACAATGCACCAGTGCGCACGGCTAATATTGCTCAAGCTGCATTAAGGGACTGCGGCTTCTTGGAAATTCCGCATCCACCGTACAATCCAGACTTGGCACCCAGTGACTACTTTCTGTTTCCCAATTTGAAAAAAACACTAAGGGGCCGGAAATTTTCCAGTGACTATGAAGTACAGTCTGTTGTAAATGAATATTTTATGGAGCAAAATAAATCTTTTTTTTTAGAGGGTTTAGGCAAGTTAATTGATCGATGTGACAAATGTATAAACCTTAAAGGAGATTATGTCGAAAAATAAAAATATTGCTGTCGCACTCACTCTTTTTTTTCATATGATATTGCAAGACTTTTTGATTTGCCCTCGTACTTGTACAGCTAGAAGAAAAATTGTATTAGTAAATATGCTATCAACGTAATTATAAAGTTACCTCCAATTCCACTAGCATATAACCCATTGTCAAATTCGGGCAAACCTGAAAATATATAATGTTTAATTAGTATTTAATTTTATATTGTAAATCAAAAATACTCCATAATTTTACAGAAATTATTTTGTTTACAATTTCCATTTTGACATCTACGTGTGTATGTGTATTAACATGAACAAAAAATTGTAGTAGATGTATCGCGTATGCCTATGCCAGGTGGTTTACTAAGCACTCGATTTTTACTTGACTCCAAAGTAAAACAAATGACGTCAATCGTGTTAAACGTAAATTACAACTGTGTCTTTATTTTTCATGTAACATACTTATATTCTAATTTGTTATACATTAATATCTCACCTAATTAAAATTTATAAACAAAAACTGATTGCAGTTTATACAATATTATTTATGTTATTATTGTTTTGCGCACGTCCCACCAACTGTTTAATCCGCTTGTTGCAAGACTTGAATAGAATGATGACGATGAATACTGTTGCTAAAGCAATTCCAATCACCAATATTATTTTGATGTCACTTTGGTGATTTTCAACTAGAGTAAGATTTCTGTTTTGTGTCTACAATGTTATTGATCTTCTCCTCTGAGCTGTTCGTAAATATTCCCATGTTGTTGTTGGTGTATTTCGTTGCGTTGAATCAAATATAGTTGAATTAAGTGGGATAGTGCTCGCGCTGCAGTTATTGTTTTTGATTAATTTTTTGTTTATTATGGTAAGTAGGTGAATGGAGATCGAACTGTTGTGTTTGGAAAAGTTTGATTAAATAAACAAGCAAAATATGCTTTGTGTTCTTATGTAACCCGTTTCCAGGGCCGGCCCGAGCTCTTATGGCGCCCTAGGTCAAGGGTCTAAAGTTCGCCCAATATGTTTTAACAAGCAAAAAAAAAAGAATCAACTAAAAAATTTTTGTTTGTTATTAAAAAAATATTTTTATATTTGAAAATATATTTTATTTTTATATTAAATTTAATACAAAATTTTCTTAACACCAATATGTATATAAAACTTTTGTTTCTGGATAATCTTTCAGGACTGTTTTTATCTACGAAAAAAGAGAGAAATTATATATATTCAAAAAATAATTTTATTTTTACTTACATAAAAACTTTTTTCCTAGCTTTCATGGCTGCAAAATTGTTTATAAGATCATCCAGTTCCAATTTTCGTACTAAATCGCGTTCGATGGAAAGGGTAGCTAAACCATCAAGACGATCTTGGAGCATTGTAGAGCGCAAATAAGTTTTTATTAATTTAAGCTTAGAAAAGCTTCTCTCTGCACTCGCTACAGTTATTGGCAATGTTATTATGATTCGCAATGCAATATATATATTTGGCAAGGCGGTTGTTAAATTATTCTCTAGCAAATAGTTAAGAATTTCAGTAGGAGAATCACAACAATCTGTAGACAAATTACTTTTTATGTATTTTAATTCGTCAAACAAATCCAAGCCGGAAATATCCTTTTGATCACCGTCAGTTAGGAGAAGTTCTAAATCCATACAATATTTTTGTATGTCATCATCCGTTATATTAGTGATATTGCCAAAGTTATATAGTAATTCGAATTTATTGTTATGTTCCTGAATTAGTTGAAAGCGATCACGTAACGATGGTATCGCGTTGTCCAATATATTGTTAAAGAAATTAACTTTGAAGTTTTGTATAGGATCATCAAATACTTCATCATGTTGTTCGTAATCAAATTGTCTTCTTTGACGGCGGATTCGTGCGCGTTCAAATTGTACATCAATATCTAAATCAATTGCAATTGTTTTACCCTCCTCCAAAATACAATCAAATTTTGCATCTGTTCTATAGTCTTCCAGGAACACCATGCTTTTTGATAACAACGTTACTGCTTGGCTCAGGTTTAAACTAACTGCCTGAAATGCTTTGCTAGTTACATTTATATCAAACAAAATATCATACCATACAATTAAAGAGCAGATAAATTTATATTTTTCAATTTTTTGCAATATAGCTGTGGCTTCTGACTTGTTCCGCGCTGCTGTGACTGTGGTAACATTAGGTTGCCCATCCCCATTCATACAATCATACAGAGCCGCAATAACTTCTTTGAGGTGATATCGTAGAGGTTTTAAAGCATCAATTCGACTGGCCCATCTAGTTTCACTTAGACTTTTCAACGTAAAACCAGCTATATGTTTTTTTAATAAAGCCCAGCGTTGAGTTGACGATGAGAAAAAAACATACAAATGCTGAATGATATCAAAAAAAGTTATACCTTCAACACAACAACTCGCAGAATCATTCACCACTAAATTTAGGGTATGTGCACTGCAAGGAACAAAAAAGCTCTTGGGTTTAAATTAAGAATTCTACTTTGGACACCACTATGTCGTCCGCGCATATTGGAGCCGTTATCATAACTTTGACCTCTCATATTGGCCACTGACAAGTTATGTGACTCTAATACTTCTATAATCTTATCTGTAATTCCAGCTCCGGAGCTATTATCAATTTCAATGAAACTTAAGAAATATTCATGCACCTCAATGTGTTTTTCATCACTACTTGGACATACCACTCGGACAATTAATGACATTTGCTCAATATGGGAAACATCTGGAGTACAATCAACGATTATTGAATAATATTTATTCAATTTTATTAAGTTTGTAATTTTTTCTTTGACTGCAGAATTTAACAACGTAATCATTTCATTTTGAATTCTTTTGCCCAAGTAATGTACGTGTAATTCTTTATTTTTTATTTGACGTACGTGTTCTTTCAAGATTGGGTCGAATTTAGCTATAAGCTCAACAATTTTTAAGAAATTTCCATTGTTATCTTCATATAACTTATCAGATGTTCCTCTCAAAGCAAGATTCTGTGACCCGTGTAACTTAATGATTTCAAGTAATCTCTCCAGTACATTTCGCCAACGTATTGTATTTTCATTCACGAGTTTTTTATTAAATGAGTCAATAGTTTTTCCTTCATTCAATCTTCTGACCAAGTCATTCCATGTTGATATACATTTTAAGTGTTCAATTGTTTTTTCATGCTCTTTTAATCTGGCTGACACATTTTTCCAATCATTCAATCCATTAACAGTTAGGGAAATTTCTTTCTTAGAAAAAAGCTTGCATGCAAAACAGAAAACAGCATCATTAGATTTTGAATAAACCAACCACTTTCGTTGAATCTTTTCACCGTTAGGAAGTGTTCGATAATAGTTTGTAGAACAAAACTTCCGACTTCTTCCTTCCTTCTCTTGAACAGTCAATGGAAAATCAAAATTAATTATTTGCTCTGGTCCACGTCTTACAAGTAAATCGATATTTGGGTCAATATTTTGCGGCCATTTCCCAATATCGGACAAATAGTCTTGGATACTTGGAACAACATCTAAAGAATTATGTTCAGAATTTACCGTTTCCGAATGAGAATTTACGTCAAATGTGTCAACAATGCTATGATCTGATTCGAGATCAGGTTCTGGATTGGAACAATATTCTTCAACGTCCAATGATTTCGATGAACTTATCAGATCTGAATCTGTACAGGTAGACTCTGTCTCAATATGTTGTAGCTCACTTTCCGATTCTGAATCGTCACTTTGCCGATCAACATTTGTAGATTTAAAAAAAGAAGAAATCTTTTGACATTTTTGTATTTGCTTTTCCTGCTCTGCTTTTCTTTTTCTACCTTGGTAGCCACTTAGTTTTTTTGGAGGCATTATTATGGGTTAAATATAAAGCCTAACAGTGTAGAAAAACGAAATATTAGAACGCTTATATTAAAACAAAAAATTATATCTTATAAAAATAAATAAATTTTATATTCATTCATCAATAAATACAACATACCTATTTTTTTTACCGTTGCAATTTCGATTGAATTTTCAAAACACTCAACTTTAATTTTTAAAATCACTGACCACTACTTACTTTGAAAACTGCAACACTAAATATTATTTTAAAAGATTAATACTTGTGTAGGTAGTGTTACAATAATATTTATGGTTGCTATGACTACCAACGGTATTGTGATTAATACAGTGATTGAAAATAACTATTATTTTTCAATCTCTCACTCTTTTTCCACTCTTTATCAGCCGAAAGAAATTTTTAAATAATTTATAAAACTTTTTCTCTTTAACTAATTCGTTTTGTATATATTGAATCTTACAGCAAAGCGTGATATTTATTTCTAAAACATAAAACGCTTGAGCGTAGAATTTTTTTCCAATGAAAAAAAATCTTCTTCAAAAGAGAGATTGAAAAAAATAATATTAATTCCGCTTGAAAGACGAATATTCCTTCGAAATTTATTTACGTCTTTGCACCAAGCGATAAAAAATTATTTTAAAAATAAAAATTGGTCGAAAAAGAGTTTTATTTTTTTTCAAGGGATAAAACTCTTTACAACAATAACAATTAATAAACCATCTATATGGAGGATATTCATAGAAATATGTAAGGAGATAAAAAATGTGTTTGGCAGTTTATGTAATATACAACATTGGATATCGATTTTTTGATGCACTAGGCAGGTAGATAGAGGTTGGAATTTTGTTATTTTTTAAATGCATATCCGTATTCAAATCTTGGTATGATCTTATACAAACAATTATCGGTTATCATTATTATCATTTTATGAGTTAATTATTAAAATGACAATTTAATTTAAACATAATTTCTAGATTAACTTTTTTTATACATTTTTGAGAATATGACTTATTTTAAAGTTTAAAATTTAAACGATTGTTCAAAATATTAATTACTTTGCAGAAACATATGTAAAGGATTTTGCTTTTCTACTAAATAAGAACCACATATAATTGTTCACTTGATGTTCAATTTTTATTATGTGTAGACGTCCGAGTGTGTTTTGATTATTTCTACAAGAAAACTTTTCATATAATGTTTCTATTTGTCGGCGGTCAAACGAAGCGAGTCAAATTCGGAAGCAATATGATACAAGTCATCTTCAACTGATTGCACATTATAATATTGGTGTCTGGGACAGTCACAGACTGATTCGCAAATCTATTTTGCAATCTCATAAATGTTGTAAAATGTTTTATTTTTAAGTGGGTTCTATTGTTGGTTATATTCTGGTGAAACAAAATCGACTAATTATTAAGAAGTAGCTTATTATCCCTCAATATACACTCGTGGACAAAATTAACGCATATTTTTTTTTTTTTTTGTAATAAAAAACATCCCGCTCGTCAATTTTAATACAACTATTGTCAAATGATAGCACATTTATATTTTTATCATAAACCACCGCGAAGGATTAATTTTTTTTTTCATAATGGCGCCCCTACCAGCCAAGCGCCCCAAGCCATGGCCTTACTGGCTCGGCTCTAGGGCCGGCCCTGCCCGTTTCATAAATGAACTACATATTTAAAATTGATATTATAATAAATGACCATGAAATGTATATTGAAATATTTTCACGATCGATTGATGTAAAGCGTTTTTGTGTGGGGTTGTATGAACCACCACAATGCTATATCACACAAAAAATGTATCTATAACATGCCGAGTTTTAAACAGCTCAAATATTTTTCCTTCGGAAAGTCCTGAAAGGTACATGTGTACCTCAGTTATTTTAAACACGAATTCTTCACTTATTTTAAATAATATGAAATATTGTAAAAAACAATTATATAAATAGTTATGGTGAACAATTAAAACACTTTGAGATTGTTTGAGTGTGCTCATCTCATCGCATATCGGTCGATAGCAAACAACAATTTTTTCTGATTTTTCTATGTTTATGAGCCATTGTTCGACATAAATAACAGAAATCGACGACTGGTTTGGAGCTTCCAATATTTTCTGCTCGTTCACTGGTTATTGCTGTTTGGTTTGGAGTTATTGAGTGACCGAGAACCAATTATTTTGCTAACTTTGTTGAAAAGTGTTTTCTAATTTTACAATTTTTAGATCCTCGTTTCTATTCATGGCATTGCTAGGGATCGTAGCTGGCTAAAGATACCACGTCCAACATGAGGCAAAATATAGCCATTGGCCATCGCAATGTTTGCGTTTGGTAGAATAGCCCTTGAAAATTTATCCTTGTTGTCAACTCCGCCTTTGGTCTTATTATAGAAATGGATTATTTCAGGCTTAAATTTCTGAGTGTAACTATCGGAGTGTAAAGTTGTCAAAATAATTACATTACTGTTTTTTTGGGAACATAGGAACAACTGGTAACTTTATTATCTTCCGAAAATCCAAATATGGAGTACAGAGGTTGTAACGGTACGTTTCGGAGAGTGACTTCGTCCAACCTCCTTCACGCCCGTTGACAGACATGTTAGCGTCACCACCTGCAGCTTTTGCCGACTATTGCTCAATCTGTCGTGGGTGTTGGTGGTGGGGCCCGGTAACACTTCGAATGCTGCTCTTTACTTCATCACAAAAAAAACAGAACACAAAAAACCACCAACAAAGGAAAAATTGCCATATCCATCTAGTGGCACTGCCGCGACGCGACTGTTCTCCCCCCGAACTCTATAATTTAAACAACCATGCTTCGAATAACTACAAACATTTCGAAATACATTTATATATTATAATATTAATAAAAAAATAACAAATTAGTTTAGAAAAAACAATTCCCCCCCCCCCCCCTTTTCTACGTTACTACGTTACATTAATATTTACTAAATGCCACCTGCGTTAAACTATTCGACATACAGGTATACACTTTATGTTGTGGTTCGCTGTTGGGGCGGAATGTATTATTCCCGTGTGCTGCGTAAATAGTACTCTCGTAAATAGTATATGTAGCTATATAGATATAGACCTGGAGTACACAAGGAGCTCCCTGTATCTCTACGCAAAATCTGAAATGATAATGATTAAAAAAAAACGCGACGCGCGCCTTTAGTATTATATTCTGAAAACCCGGAATATTACCTGCCCACATTGACCAACCACACATTTAATCCGATAGGTGCGGACATAGTTTTCCTTTCTATATTTAGTTTAGTTTTTAGTCCGATTAATCGTATTAGCGCACGAATTCTATATGTGCACCCGTTGTTTGGGTTTTTTTATTGTAGGAATTAAATCTGTGCACCTGGATATACGTATATAATTAAAGTAGAAATAATATAATTAGGTATAAATGTTGTATATCCACACGCATTTAGAACACATACAGCACTTAATGAATTAGTCTTTGTATTATTACACGTTTGATATTTTATTAGATCGAGTACTTTCTATACATTAGGTTATACACTTAATTAATTAATAAGTTTAACAGTTTATAGATATTAAGTTTTAATAGTAATTAATTATTTAATTAGCTAAAGTGATAATTTAGCTTTTAACTTCAGATCTCGACTGACTTATCGGAATATATTTTATAAAACAACTAATTTCTGTTGTATATATGTGTTAGCTCAAATCAGCCGGTATATATAAAATACAATTGAATAACAAGTTAATTTACATAGATAAAATATTGTTGTACATAATAAGACTATATACATAATTAATGTTTAATTTCAGCGCTGCACAACCTATACAATATTGTGCAACACAACAGTCCTCCCCCAAAAGTGATAAATTATGAAGTAATTTATGTCAAATAAACTTATATACTAATTTAATTATAATCCAAAATTATTAAATTTAATTATTTTTGATTACTTAATAAATAATTGCATAAAAAAAATTTTAACTGACTTATTTCAGAAGAAGTTCAATTCAATGAAGAATGCTTTTTTTTTTTTTTTTTTTTTTTTTTTTCGTAGAACAATTGATAATATTTTTGATAATTCGTTAATATATGTAATGTTTTAATCTGTTGTTGTGTACTGTTTTCACTTGTCGATTTACTATAATTTGAGTGTTTTCAGGAGAAATGACTTTAATTACCTCGTATGGTCCAAACCATGGTGGGTCGAATTTTGTTTTTGACTTTAACTCGTTCGTTAACAAAACTTTATCACCTATATTAAACGTTTTGGATGAGCAAGATTTGTCGTAATAAGTTTTAGATTTTTCTTTACTTTTAATTATATTATTTCGTGCGACTTGCCAAGAATTTTGAAGTCGACTTTTCAGTTCTAGACAATAGTCTGAAACATTATACGTTGGCTCGGGATTTCTCTTTATTGAATTAGGAATTGTAGGTACACATCCGAATAATAATTCAAATGGCATATATTCTGTTACACAGTGGGGAGTTGAGTTGTATGTGAACATAGCATACGGTATCCATTGATCCCAGTTTAAAGGATCGTTTGAAGTATAATTTCGAAGATATTGAGCGAGATTCAAATGCGACTTTTCCAGCGCTCCATTAGATTGAGGATGATAAGCAGAAGTATTCAGTTTTTTAATGCTTAATAACTTGCATATATCTTTAAACAATTGACTCATGAAATTACTTCCCTGATCTGTTACTATTGATCTGGGTATTCCATATCTACAAACAAAATTCTCTGAAAATGCTTTAGCAACTTCAAAAGACTCTTGCGATTTCAACGGCACGGCCAATGAATATTTAGTTAAATCGTCTTGCATCGTAAGTATGAATTTATTACCTTCATATGAAGGGACAAGAGGACCTACGATATCAAGGAATAGCTTTTCAAAAGGTTCCGTAGAAGTAGTTGTTATTCGCATTGGTATTTTAGTACGTTTTCCAGCTTTGTTCTTTTGGCATAATGAGCATTTTTGAATGAATTTTCTCACAAGCGACATCATTTTCGGAAAATAGTAGTAACACTTTATTCGTCGCGCTGTTCGTAAAACACCCTGATGTCCACCTAAAGGTGTACAATGGAATTCCTCGATAATTTTGTTTATGTCAGACTCCGATTTGAGATTTGTAACGATGTTTTGTGGTGCTGAAGTAGGAGAAGAAGAACTAGTAGGCGAAGAAGAATTTGAAGGAATCGGTGAAATAGGATTTGTAGGAGTAGGATTAATCGACAAATTATTATTTTGATTTAGAATTTTGGATTGTGCTCTAGTAATGGCTAGCACATCATTTGTAATATTAGAACAAGGATTAACTACTCGACTTAGAGCGTCTGCATTTTGATTTGATTTTCCTGGTTTGTATAAAATTTCGTAATCATATCGTCCAAATCGATTCGCCATCTCAAGAGACGAGAGGAAGGTTTAGGGTTTTTTGAAAGCCAAATCAATGGACGATGGTCAGTATGTATTACGAATTTTCTTCCATAAACATAGGGATGGAAACGTTTAACCGCCCATACAATTGCCAATAACTCCTTTTCAATTGCTGGGTAATTTCGTTCGGCAGAGTTTAATGAACGACAAACGTAAGCTATTGGAAGATCTGTTTTCTGAGACTTTGGTTTTTGAGATATAATTCCACCAATTGCAAAATCACTTGCGTCGGTAGTTATGATAAATGTTTCTTTGAAATCCGGGTAAATCAAAATTGGTGGTGATGTAAGCTTTTGTTTTAATGTACGGGATGAGCTATCGCAGAATGCATCAAAAATAAATGGAACGTCCTTCCTTAACAACCGATTGAGAGGTTCAGCAAGTTTGGAGTATTCATTGATGAATCTACGGTAGTAGCCAGTGAGACCCAAGAACGACTTGATTTGAGTTGTATTACGCGGAATAGGAAAATTTAGGACAGCTTCTATTTTTGATGGATCGGGTTTAACGCCTTTATTCGTTACAATATGACCAAGATAAGTTACTTCGGTTCTAAGGAAATTACATTTACTCGGTTGTAGCTTAAGGTTGTAATTTTTAAAACATTCTAAAACGCTAATTAATTTCTTATTATGGTCCACTAAGTCGTATCCATATATCACAACGTCGTCGAGGTAAGTAAAACATTTAATTCCATTTAAGCCACTTAAGACTTGGTTCATTAACCGTTGAAATGTTGCAGGTGCGCCTTTAAGGCCATAAGGCATCCTGTTCCAACACAAGGTTCCCCATGGTGAATTAAATGCTGTTTTTGTTTTGTCATTTGGATGCATCGGAACTTGGTGATAACCACTCGCTAAATCCAATGTTGAAAAATAATTCGCATTGCCTAGTTGGTCTAAAATCTCTGTTATGTTTGGTAATGGGTAAACGTCATCTATGGTCATTTGGTTTAATTTTCTAAAATCGACTACTAACCTCCATTTCTTTTCAATGTCTTTAGATTTTTTTGGTACGATTAATAGGGGTGAATTATATGGACTTGAACAAGGTTCGATTATTTTATCTTTTAACATCTCGTCTAATTGTTTTTTCATTTCATCTTTGACGGCTTCTGGATGTCGATAATTCTTTGTGTGTACTGGTCGGGAGTTAGGAGTTAGAGGAATTTCATGATATATTGCATTTGTTGTTGTCAATTTGTCTCCAGGAAGATGAAAAATTTCATTGAATTCGAAGCAAATTTTTAAGATCGATTGCTTTTCTATTTCATTTAAATGTTTCGTATCAATTCCAGATTCTAGTAATTCCAATCGGTTCGAGACTTCAGTTGAATTGGAAATGTTTTTTAGATTAAAAACATCGTAATTGCATAGTGGTTCAAATGGAATAGATAAATTATCGATTTTTGTGATATTTTCATTCGTGTTTAAAATACTTAATGGAATGAATGAATGCTTAGGATTTACTATAACGTTTGCCATAAAAACGCCTGGAAATATTTCCTTTGACGGACAGAAATAGTCTTTATCAAAATTTTTAGAGATTGGTAATTTTAAAATAGTTTCAACTCGTGCAGGAATTGTAATTGAAACTGAATTTATAAACTCTTGACCAGTTGGCATTGAACAAAATGGAATAGAAATGTAAGATTTATTTTTTGATGGAATCTTGATCGTCTTTTCCGCATAATCAATTTTACACTTATTGTTTTCGAAAAAATTTCTACCAATTATTCCGGCACAAGGTATTGGAAAATCATTCGGAACGATTTGAAAATCTTGTGAGATTGATTCGTTATCAGGAAATTTGATTATTGAATGGCTTAATGCTAAGGTTAAAATGCGATCGGAAGATATCCCTTTTATATAACAAGTTTTATTCAAAAAGCAAAGCACGTTATCATGAATGCATTCGCGTTTAACTATACAAATGTCTGATCCGGTATCAACTAAAAAATGATTTTTAACAGACTTAAGAATATCTATGGACAATTCGATAAATTTAGTATTAGAATCTTCATTATTAAATTCAGGTAGTTGGTAAAATATTTCATTAACTGTATTAAAACTAGTATTAGATGCTTTCTCACTACTATAATTTGTATTCAAAGAAATAGAATCAACATTAGAATCTACGGGATTTGAACTAGAACAGGTTTTTGGGTTAGATATAGTCGTATTCATTATTTGATTTGTATAATTTTTATTTAAATGCAGTTTTAAATTTGGGAAGCCCGGACACTGCATTCGTTTGGTCGAGCTGATTGCAGTTTACCGAACTAGAAGATGTATTTTGGCCTGAATTTTCGAATTTAGAATTATCATTTTTATTAAAATTAGCAGATCTACGATTATTGAATTCGCGCTTTCTACACTCGTTTATAGTATGGCCAAAATGTTTGCAATAGTTACATTTATTAGTACGAATATTATTTGGTGATTCAAATGTCGAAGATCTTTGACTATTTCTATTTAAACTTTGGTTGTAATTTGGATTTTGAATTGGAATTGGAAATTTAATAGGTATAGAAGGAATAGAATTAGTATAATTATTAGTATTATTGTTCTGGTTAGGTTTAAATGAAAAACAAGATTTAGCAGTATGTCCTATGCGTTGGCATAGTTGGCATTTTTCACGAGTAGTATTTCGGTGACTATACGAATTAGTATTAAAATCGAATTTGGAATATCCGTTTGAAGTATTTGTAGTAGAAGCTTCTTCTTCGACTGCCTTTGACACTGCATCTTTAAGTTTATTGAATCTGCAAGCTTTCACTAATAATCGAAATGGCTCTTTTAATCCGTTTTGGAACGTATTTAATGCCGTAATTGAATTTAGATTTTTAATGTGCTGTGCAGCCGCTTCTCCTTCCCTAGCAATGCAAGCATTATTAAGATCAGCCAGTAATTGTTCTACTTTAGTCGCGAATTCTCTAACTGATTCGTTTCGATGCTGTCGAAGCTGCACTAATTCGACCTGTAATTGTTCTACAGGGCGAGTATCAGAGAACTGTAACTCTAATTCCGCTTTTAATTCTTTCCACGATTCAAAATTTTTATACTTTATAATTTCAAATGGTTCCTCGCCTAGTTTCGATTTTAAAATATTCAGAAATAACAGTTGATCTTCTTTTATAGTTAACGGACTGTACACTATTTCACAACACGTAATGAATTTATTCAATTTATTACTAGATCCTATTACTAGATCCGTCGAACTCCGGTATGATTTTTAGCATTTGATCTATATTTAGCTTAGACATTTTTTGCTCTTGATTTAATTCAGAAAAAGATTTATTTAATGATTCCGTATCAAAGTTTATTACACTTGGTCTAAAATTATTAGGATGATTTATATTTAAGCAATTATTTTCTTCGGAAAGCCTCAAACTACGATTTAATTTAGATAACGAGCACTCAACAACAGTTTTATCATTTGGTGAATTTAAATTAGTTAGAGAATTATCAGAATTATCATTTGCACTACTTACAGTTATTATTGAGTTTTCATCGTTTTCTTTATCGGATATATCGGATTCATCGTTTACTGTTTCATTTCCTTCTTGCATGTGAATTGAATTTCTTCCGCAGTATTACATGAAATGAAAAGTATTAAGAAAAATTAGGAAATAGATATAGAATTTAAGAATATAATTTTAAAGTTTTATAAGTTAAACAGGTTGAAAATAACTGAAATTGGATTTTAAATCACCTTCACAATTTTTCGTTACTTCATGACAACAAAATTAGGAACTGCTTGATGAAAGTTGATCAGGAACGGTGTTTCTCGAATTAACAGTTGGCCATTGGTATATCAGTTGATTGATTCACCAGGAGTACAGCTGATATCTGTATTTGAATTTACAGTATATCGATGATGATGATGATATGGTTCGCTGCTTTTATTAATTTCGAAGGTCAGCAACGATTTGTTTTTTTTTTTCTTAAATGCTTCGAACGAAGATTTATGAAACGACATTTGATTATATAATGTAGTGTATCGTATTATTTGCAATTAAATGAACCTTGTATAATCTTAGTTTATGATTTATTATAATTTGATAAATACAACTTTTATATTTCTAACATTATTATTATTTTACCACAAGAACTTTTGCGCACTAGTAAAACGTTTTTTGTTTTTTTTTTTTTGAAAATATTTTTATTAATGCGTGTGTTTATAATGTACTTGAATTAATTATATATGGTTTATAGTGAAAAATTATGAATAACTTCTAATGAATAATTATTAACTTGAACGTTATTTAATTTAACGTTATTTGCACATAACATTGTAATTTTTTGTCACAAGCTGTTGTATAATTAATTGTTTTTTGCGAGATTAGCGTAAATTTCGCTGCCACCAAAATGTTGTATATCCACACGCATTTAGAACACATACAGCACTTAATGAATTAGTCTTTGTATTATTACACGTTTGATATTTTATTAGATCGAGTACTTTCTATACATTAGGTTATACACTTAATTAATTAATAAGTTTAACAGTTTATAGATATTAAGTTTTAATAGTAATTAATTATTTAATTAGCTAAAGTGATAATTTAGCTTTTAACTTCAGATCTCGACTGACTTATCGGAATATATTTTATAAAACAACTAATTTCTGTTGTATATATGTGTTAGCTCAAGTCAGCCGGTATATATAAAATACAATTGAATAACAAGTTAATTTACATAGATAAAATATTGTTGTACATAATAAGACTATATACATAATTAATGTTTAATTTCAGCGCTGCACAACCTATACAATATTGTGCAACACAACATAAATAATAAATGTATTAGATGTTATGCAATTTACCAAAATATATATATATTTTCGGTATATTTTGTTTTATTTTTACCTTTGTGATTTTAGATGCTTACCGCCCAAACGTCCGCAAGAAAAGAATTATAAATTTCGTGTTATTGGTTGTTCAGCTGTCAAGCCTGCACAAACACCCTTTCGCATGTCCAGAGTTTTGTAACGGATTATTTTATTTTCAGTTTATTTACAGTTATTTACATACAGTGGTGTACAATAAATAATAAATTGTTGGCCTTATTTTGTGTATATACATTTCGAAAAATGCCAATTTGTATATGAAATAACATGAAGGTACATAATATGTATAGAAAAAATTGTCTAGGGACATAAAGGTTAAACGATAATTTGATGAGTAAGCTTGTACATTATGCATGGTACAAGCATGCTTACTTATATACATACTACATTACAATTATAATATTTCTGCAGATCCATGCCCTGTTGATGTTGAACTCAACATATTCCGGGGCGCCTACTTGGGATGATTAGACTTCTGCACGTTGAAGTGGCGAAGGTGGTGGGCGAGGATTTGCTTGTCTTTGTCTTATACATTTGATGCCTCAAATGACACCTAAGACTAAAAGGATCCCAGAAATGACATGAGTCATGGTATAATGGTGGATATGATGATTCTTCCCCTCGTGTAGTTGGATCTTCATATTTCGAGCGTCTTTATCTCTTTTTCCAATTTGTTGGTATCTTGAAGCGTTGCATACTGTGGATGATTATGTCGGACTGGGCTATCTTTAATCCGGGTGATGAACTTCTTTAAGTGAATAGATTCAGCTACCGATCTATTGAATCCCTTTTCCAAATGGTTAGAATAGGATCCGATTGCAACGATAAAAAAATAAGCATCCCGTAGCACACAACCAGCTTGGATTTTTACTATGCCTGATCCTTGAAGGTTATACGATTTACTTTCATGACCGCATATTACATCGATTGTTGTTTCATTGTGAATGGCATATACCCACTGATTGTTGGCATTAAGTTTTATCCAGTGATTTGATACATTTACGGTTCCGATGGAACATAATTCCTCAAGATTCATCTTCAGTTGTAGGATTGCCACCTCGCACTGAGCTTGGTTGCTCATGATGTTATATATTGGCGATATTTCACACAAAAATCTTCTTCCTTGAAATGATTGACATTTTTTTTACTTCCTCGCTAGTCATTAATGCGAGCTGTTTCCGGTGAGCATCTATTGCTAAAAATTCTGCCTTGGTGTCGATATAAGACTGCGAACTCCTGTGTTTCATATTAGGCACTGGAAAAACGGCTAACAGGGTGTACTCCCGCGTAAATGATAATGGAATGGTGAGTTCCACTATAATATTTCTTGGAGTTTATTGATTAATAATGCGGCGAAAAGTAAGGAGCACTTTATAAAATTTAATAGTAAATAAATAAACTTTATATTTAATTTCAAATTGAATTTTTTATTTTTATAATTTTAAATTGAGTTTTTTATTTTTATAATTATAATTTTATAATCGGTGTTACTCCGGCAATATCCAAAATTGAATAGACAGCACACCTCGAAATTTTGTATCTTCTTGCCTAAATTTGAAAAACTCAAATATAAAAACCAAAACCGGATTTTCTGGTTTTTACATGATTACCATGCACCGAAATATTTTTGGTGCACCCGTTTACAAATATGTTTTAGTAAACATAGATGATTACCATGCCATCTCTTGTGCAATGGCATGGTGGTGTATTAGTGCGTTTTACATGACTTTGGTTTTGCAAAATCAATACGATGTTTATGCATCTCTAAATGATTTGATTGTAGAGGTATTATCATGAAATTGTTGTGTAACCAAAATATAATTTTTCAATCATAATTTGCTTACACAAATTTCGTTATGTACAAGTTGTTGTTGTACGATTTGCGTATACAAGATTGTTGTATATTTTGGAATAATTCTTTATATGGAGAATTGTCCATTTATAGAGAATTATGTATACGGAGAATTGTCCGTTAAGAATAATTGTGCGGAGTTTCTTATAGTGGAAGAAACTACCCGCTACAAGTTACTCTACTGCGTATCTTCATTCTATGATATATGTGAAGAAGATCCGGAATGTCATGCACAGGTATGGTGATCGTTGATGGTACTTTTAATAATTTCGAGCTCTTGATCCAATTGAGCGGGGGAGAGTAATGATGGATGCAAAATGTTCTTGTGTGCATGATGGATTACGTCAAGTAAGGCTTGTTGCGTGTCCTCCAAATTTTTCAATATTAATATCAATTCAATGCTTGAAGTTAATATTAAACGAATTTGCTTTTCCCGTATGAAGTACTCGTTCAATTGTTCTAGTTTAACCTTTAGCATTCCATGATCATTTATCAGTTTGTTTAATGATTTCATGGTAAGAATTGAGTTGTGCTTTATTAGCTTAACTGTGTTGTCTATTATTGTGGTATGATTCCTTATCAGTGCCTCTAATTGATGATGATCATTGTTTATGGCTTCAAATTGATTTTCATATTCTTTTGCTTCACGCTCTGTAAGAATCCCAAACATGTCGCCTAACACCGCGTATTGTGTCGCCTATAACCCTCGTTTTGGTCTGCGCACTTCCTCGCTAATAATAATTCATTATCTGCCTCCAAATTGTTGAACTGCCATTGAATTTGTTGAAGAATTAATTCGCAATTTATTTCAATAACGTCTATGCATGACTTCTTCAGTTGACTTTGCGCGGTCTCGAATGATTCAATTTCCTCCCAGTAATTACTCATATTATAATAGATTATTAGTGACCATTTCATGGCTACTACCTCGAGTCTGCCTATTGATTCAAAGCGTATGCCTGTAGAATGGTTGAATGGAGTAATGTCTGTGTTGGCCTGAGCGAGTCCCAAAATGCAACATATGGACAACGTCACAAGCATCAGATGTTTCAATTTGCTCTGGTTTTTCACTTGTCGATGAGGTTGCTGCCACAGAAACTTTTCGAAATTCTTGGATATTTGCGACTCCTTCTCCTCTTCACCGTGTCAGATATTTTGTTGTTTTGATGAATCATTTCGGCGAATATATCGTTAAATTTTTCCCATCGATCATATTCACCGTAACTACTTTTTCTTGTAGCTGGCCAAAATAATCTTTTTTGAAATAGTCAGACGTTTGCTGGTATTCTTCTATTTCTATTAAAATCGCAGTGTGTTGGTTTGCTACTTCTTGGATATCTTTTTTTAGTTGTTTTAATTTTATATTTATGTATTCCTTGGATATGTTGTTAGTCTCCAATGAATGATTGATTGATGCCAATTTTTGATACATTATTTTGGCGCCTGAGGACATCTTGCCGTTTGAATAGCTTTTTGTTGTTGATTTCTTTTATTGTCATTGCCTTTTCATCTGAACTAATTTCTTGCTTTTCAGTTTGTCCTGTTGAACTCGTTGATGCGGTATTTAGGCGTTCACGCATATCCGTTACTAATTTTTGGTATACATCTGTGACTTTCTTCCGTCTTTCCAGATATGCATGGCCCTTTTCTAGAGGTGGGGTCATGTCCAGAATTTTCATATCATTATCGACGTAGTCATTATAAATCGCCTATAGAGTTGCCAACCTTTTTTCCAAATATATCTTCGTTTTCCTATCCTCCCCGTCTTTACGGTAGTTTGTTTCCATTTGGACGATTTTGTCACCTGATTCATCTTGTTGCTGGAGTATGTTTTCCATTTTTGTTGTTATTTTGATATGTACAGGTGCTTTACTTAAAATTTGTTGTTGTTCTTAAGTTTTCGTTTGCTTACTGTTTTTAATGTAAGATGATAGCGAGCTTACCGCTGGTGAGGGCTCACTATTTCTGAATTAAAATTATTTTTGAAAACAAAACTAAAACGTTACTGATATAATTTCGTTCTGCTTTCTTATTGAGAATTTAGTTCTTTATATACAAAAAAAAGTGCACATCATTAAAATTTATGTTAGTGCAAAAAATGTTGTATTATATGTCACTAGCCAATTTAAACGATAATTTGATGAGTAAGCTTATATATTATGCATGCTACAAGCATGCTTACTTATATACATACTACATTACAATTATAATATTTGTGCAGATCGATGCCCTATTGATGTTGAACTTAACACGTTTTATAGATTCCCTAAATTTTCTTCCTATGTCGCTACCTAAATACCCCGAAACGTTCAGTCTAGAAAACCGAATAAAAAATTGGTACTCACATTATTTTAATACTACGTAGATGTTGTGTTGTTTTATGACTAGTTTTTTAAATACAACAGGCGTTAACTCATGGAAACCTTAAAAATTACATTAAATCATAAAAAATTATAATAAATTAATAAAATTATATTAAACCATCAATTTAATTAATTTATTTCTTCATGTGTTCTTGCAAGGTTGGGGGCTGGTCCTGAAAAAAAAACAGAATACTCGTCACAAAAATTATTGTAATAATACTTCCTCTGATTGAATTAGGCTCCTCTTATTTAGCTGCCTTCCAATTAGGTATTGAAGCCGTGACAACATTCGTAATGGTTTTAAATATGGTTTTAGCATGCCCTAAAATGATTCCAATTCTATATCGGTCAAGTCTTTCAGCCTTCCTTCTACAGCACTGATAAACAGCCGTTTTAGTTTCAGAAACTCCTCCTGGTAGCTCGTGGTTCTTTTCTGCTTTAAATTTGTTGATGATCTCGGTTCAATTGGCGGTAGTTGTGATGAACTATAACTGCCAGATACTTCTATTAACCATAAAATTTCCAATAATTTAAATTTTACATAAATAAAATTTCCTGTTATCAATGTTATCAAATTTTGGGTCGTATCAAGCGAATATCTCATTTCAAATGACCGTTCGACTAACTAATTGAACGATCATATGACACTTACTCTCTGGGTGCTGCGGTGTCGTCGAGGAAATTCAATCGTTTTGTAAACTTGTACTCGTTTACGCCTCCAGCAGAACCACTTACAATTCGTTTTTTTCGACCGTGTATAGGAATCATATTGCGCTACCTTACCATTAAAATATTATATGGGCTCACTTCAGTATCTGCGTTAACATTTATAATAATTAGTGATATATTTAACAAAAGGAATAGCTAATTAAAAACCAATTACTTACTAATAACAGTGGATACTTCCTCCCACAATCTATTTTTTAAATTTTTATTTTTAAAATCTAGGCACCGAATATTTCATAGAGCCTGTCGGGATCTCACGGCATCAATAATCATATCTAGAAAGTAAATTTATTAATTGTATATCATTAATAGTTCAAATACAAATAAAGAAAAATAATAAAGTTTGAGAACAAAATTTATAATAATTATGATAAATGTTGAGATTTACCAAATTGAAAATTCAAATTTAATGTTAAATATAAGTAATAATAACACAAAGATTAATTATAAGTGTGTATATATAGAATAAAACTAACTACTTTTTATATTTTTATGTTTAGTTTTATTTTTTGTATCGAGGGGTTATGGGCTTTCCAAGTACATTGGGAGCAACTGGACCTGTAGGTTGATTCAGGTTGGTTGGACTATATACTGGAGCAGTGATAGCTGGTGGCGTGAGTATATAGTTCTTCAATGATTGACTAATCTCACTAGAAATACCTGACAATAGTTGGTAGATGTTTCAACCTGTTCTTTATGTTCATCAAAACCGGTAGTTGAAGCCTTGAAGTCTTGAGTTGCTTTTTGCTTAATAAAATCCATTAAATTTTCAACTAGAGGTGCGAATTTGTCAGTTAATTCTTCAAGAGCTTCTTGTTCGGATTGAGGGCGCACAAGCTTTTGCATTTCTTGAACCAAAACAAGATTATCCAATGCTATTAAGTATTGAGGTGTTATTTCGCCATGATGGTGTTCCCAAACAGTACTTTTTTCCAGATATTGTCTGACAATAAATGGCCGAAGATAATATATGGCATGTCGTTGCTCATGCCCTTCCTGAATTTCTTGATCAGATAAAGTAATTTAAGTAATAAATGATATCATTTATTTTTTCTTGTTTTGCATTAAGAGATTGACGATGTTGTGGGGGTGATGATGGGCTATGAGGAGGAGATTCTTCATTTTCAGATAGGTGAGCATATTCAAGATGAATTGTATCGACTGATAATATTCCTTGATTCGTCTCTTTTGGTAAAGGAGAAAAATCATCACTAATACCTGCTACAGGGACACATGTGTTCTTGGTAACTGTTAGCCCTCCTTTATAACTTTGACGACGCACTCACTTTCACTTGCGAAATAAAATATTTATGTATTCGAAGAATTATTGGTTTATTATATTTATAATAACTTATTAGAACTTATATTATCGAAGAGCTTTTGTTTAATATAGTTGTTCTTTACAAGTAATTTAATTAAGTTTATTTGTTACAATTAATTTTTATTTTTTAAGCTGCTTGAGCAAACTCCAAAATTGAATTACCCAAAAAAAAACTTTTTCTCAAACGTCAACTCAAAATGTCGGAAAATGATAGATGGATTCCCGTATATTATTTTAAATTCAGTGCATAATAATATCGAAAGTTGTACACGACGTGACACCTACGTTTGAGTTTTTGTAGTAGATTTCATAAAACATCGAACATTTTGATTTGGATTGACGAAGTTTTTTTTGATTGTTTTGG
The DNA here is from genome assembly GCA_947310385.1 of Nephrotoma appendiculata. Classification (NCBI taxonomy): domain Eukaryota; kingdom Metazoa; phylum Arthropoda; class Insecta; order Diptera; family Tipulidae; genus Nephrotoma; species Nephrotoma appendiculata. The sequence continues at coordinate 245,536,188 of OX371225.1, forward strand.
CTACATGAACTGTTATGCTAAATGCGTAAACAGTAGCTAATGGTCTCTTTTCAAGTTTCATAAAAGTCATAGCTAATACGGCGTCAATTTGTGTTTCATTCCAAATATAGTTGAGCGTAGGATAATTTTGGATTACTAATTGAACACATTTCTCAACAGAGTTTTTTCATTGGATTTTGTCACATCGACTGGAGTCATTTTTATTGTACGATGTTTATTTCGATTATACTTATCAACATGCTTTTGTATTGCCGCGATAACTAAAAATTATCCACATTCGTTATTTTATTGTTCAATTTAAGCGTTTCACTGTGCTGGCCTTCAACGAACTGTATGTTAAAATTCTGCATTAACAAGTTAAACCTGCTGGAATAAAACTATTTTCCCTTATCTGTATATATATATATATATATATATATATATATATATATATATATATATATATATATATATATATATATATATATATATATATATATATATATATATATATATATATATATATATATATATATATATATATATATATATATATATATATATATATATATATATATATATATATATATATATATATATATATATATATATATATATATATATATATATATATATATATATATATATATATATATATATATATATATATATATGTTGCGAATGCCAAGATTCATATGCCGTGCGGTTTTAATTTGTAGTTGAAAATATTGTCCACCGAAAAAAAAATCGGTCAGCAAAGGTCGTAAAAATTTCGAAGCGAGTCGTCGAATCTCAAACGAAAAATTTAAATTGAACCCAACACAAAAATAGGGCCGCCGAACGCGAATAATGTTGACCGAATGAAACCCAATATGCACACTCTACCCAGTACGTGTGCCAAGCGACTATTATTCGGTGCAGATTAAACATTTCGCAGATGTTTATCACCTCGTCAACGTGGGCTATAAACTTTCTCAATTCATGTTTGTTACCTGAATAGTAAGGTATCTCTCTGATTGCGTCTGGTATGCGTAATATTTGTACTGTATCGTCAGTCATTTTGTGTAACTCTACTGTAAAATCTCTATGCCTAAAGAATTTTTATTGTCTCTTTGAGTTACTAATTTTGATTATAATTATAATTTATTTACCAAAAAAAATGAAAGGAATTTTTGGGTAGTTACAGGAATTCAGGTTTTAAATATCAACTCTCACTTACCAAAATAATGCAACTAGAGCCAAGTTTTGATCTACCCTCATTACTTGATGCTAATTTTCAGTAACTACCGGTCTTCCGTCTAATTTTCGGGGTTGGTTATTGATTTTCTTTTCGATGTTTTTTTGACACTGTGCCAGTATTGACGCTCGGTCGTCTATATATACTTTTCTTATTATTATATGTATTTTAAGTTTTAGAAAAAATTGTTCCTGTTTTAAGACTTTTAGTTTTATATTTTTAATGGTCTTAACTATGTTCAATATGCACTTGAATAATTAAATAGATATTCGCTCTATTTAATTCGAGAATAGTCTTAGTTTTGGTAGATTTATAGTCGCGCTAATAATCAGTTTTCATTCGACTTTCTACAACACTGTGTAGACACTAAAAACACTTTAACCGATCACATATGCAGTTGATTTTCTTTTGTAGGGACATATCATAAAAATCCCTTTCCATGCCTTTCCTTGCATCTAAGTTTGTTCACGACGCCAACACATTATAACTATATAATCATAACTAGAATAATTACATTCCGATGTACAGTTTAGCACAAGCTCTTTGAAACCACCGCAAAGATAATTTAATTCGATTTTGAAAAAAAAAAAAATGAAAAAAAACTCTCGTATAAACTTTATGTGCACGATCACTTAACTATATTTCGATATACAGATTCAATTATTAATTAATTTTTATTTAGCTTTGCATATAATGTTTTTCGATAGTTTCACTTAACTAAAAGCTATACAATATTATTATTAAAAACCTTATCATATTTTATCACAAGCATGGATACAATTTAAGTAACAATTTTTTATTTTTCCGACCGATTACTTTTTTTGCAGATGCTAAACTGAACTTTATCACATCTAAACCTAAACTAAAAAAATTCTCGTACCAAGAGAAGAATATTTTCATTTCGGCCCACCCTTTCGCACCGCGCATCAATCGTACGTACCAAAAAGAGAAAACAAAGCAAAAATATTCTTCTATATCTTTGCTGTTGTACACCCGCACACGGTGTACACATTGGTCTCGCTCTAAAACTATTCGACGTTTACGCAACAATAAGGGTGGGTAAAACAGAATATTAAGGCCCAAGCGAATGAAACTTTAATGTAAATGCTGCGAGGTAGATGGCACCAACTATTCTATTATAACGAAAAAAAAAATTAAATGTAAAATTAAAAAAAACAAATTAAATAATGTTATGACCCTCAAGGTGTCGTAACAAGATGCCCTTCCACATCATAAAATTGGGATGACTATTTCGGAGCACAATCAAATTCAAACTTTCTTGTAATAGTTAGATTAGCAATGTCTAATGTCGGTAATCTAACAAATTCCCCGTGTTAAAGATCGTGTTGCCGCGCAACATAAAATTTTCCACCTGAAAATTATACAACACAAAACTAATACTTAATTATGAATTAAAACACCGTGATTTATATTCATTTATTATATTATTATTAGTATTTAGGTCTAAATTTATTTTATATAATTTTGAACATTATAGACCATATCACAATAGTATTGATTTTCCATTTTTTATGGTGATCAGCTGTTCAATGCATACATCTAAAATATAAAAATACAGTTTACTAGAAAATCAGTATCACCTAAAATTAGCTTTCACATACACATTTATAAATTCAGTTAACTTTTATTTGCGCTGTTAATTTAACTTTCACACGTACATTAATTTTCAAGCCACTTCGCATTATATAAATAAATAAAAAATGAATTTTATTTGACAGTGTAAAATTATTACAATTGTACTAGATTATTAAGATGCGTTAATCGATTCATAGATCGCGCTACTTAATACGTAAATAATTGTATGTACGTTTGTTATAAGTATAGCATAGTTTTTGACAAACTAAATTTCAAGATTTTATAAATTCTGTTTTCCATCAACCGTGAATCAAGCAAGACATCATTTCGCATAATTATATTTTTAAATTGATTGTTACTGGTTGTCTATTGCTATCCTGCAGCTTTCACTAAGCGCATGCAGAGGCCTCTACGGTGATTTTTGCCGGCTACAACTCAGGGAGAAGAGCTATGGGTCGTGGGGTTTGTGACTTGCGTGGCTTCTGGCCTACACCGTGATTACAGAGATTTTAAATAACACAAAAACGCAAATAATAAACCGGATGTTCCGCCGAAATTCGTCGGCCGGAACTTGAGGAACGAACAACACAATAATTATAACAGAGTGAGGTGCCCTGGTGCGCGAGTTAAATGTTAAAACTTGGTAAAGAAACTATTTAATAAAATTTTATTGTTCTTTATTAGAAGGTTCGTGTAAAACTGATTTATCGTAACAAGAAAAATGATTTACATGTCATTTGCCACAAAATTAAATTATAATTATAATTCCAAGAAACTTCTATTAACATATCAAATAAAATTATCATTAAAGAATTTAGCTTACGTTATTAATTTAGAATAATTGATAGGAACAAAATCCTTTAGCCTTTTGCTGCCGTTTTTCTTGTTGGCTAAAACAATAGGAATCGCATAATTTGATGCACTTGGTCTTACAATCCCTTCGTCGATCCAATCATCTATCTGTTTTCTGACTATGTCCAATTCCAACGGTGGAAGTCGTCGAGGTTTCTGGTAAATTGGGTTCTCATCTGATACTATAATATTCATTTTAACGTATGAGCTCATAGTGTTGGCCTTCGCATTGTAGCCGATAACCATTCTGTAATTTACTGGATGGTTGTTTCCACGACGTTTGATTACCTCCAGAACTAGCAACTGAACTCGACTTGAGTGTTGTAAAACACTCGCACTTCACAAACTATGCTGGATGGATATTCAGCACTAGTAATTACACCAACGATTCGCAATTTAAATAAATTGTACACTTTAAACGATAAACAACTTTATTTTGTAATCGTAACACAACTTTTATTTTTTATTATTTTTAATTTTATTAATTTTATGTGCGTGCGCTTTCATTCACGGTGTTTTTTGGAAGAAACGCGATTTTTATTTTCCTTACAATTTTATTAACAAATTTTCCTTCTTAAGAATACAGTGACATCTAGTATTGAATACCTGAACTTATTTGCTATAATACCCTGCAGACGATTCAGGTCGTATAAAGGCATTTAAAATACCTGACAAAAATGCCATGTAATACCTGACATTTCCCTTTCACCCAAATGATATCCTATGGCTATGTCCCGGTGACATATATCATAGCAATACATATATAGTAGTACCATCATTCGAAAAAAATCTTTAGATGGTGAAAATCTAGGTAGCGCGTCAATCGAAATTAAGTTATGCAATAATTTTACTAATTCGCCTAAATGTTTGCAAGATTAAATACACTTACAGTACACACGGCGTATTTTTGTATACATTAACCAGTATAGTATTGCTTCACTCTAACTTATTATACTACATATTAACACAGAATATGTTTATTTCAACTCGTATTGTTTTACAATTGTCAAGGTCTTGTAGAAAATGTGTGTAATATTTTTTGTGATAAACAATAAAACAAATCGTGAATACCTTACTTCAATTTTCTTTTTATAAAAATTAGCATAAATAATTTTTTTTCTATGATAGAAATGCAAAAGAATATGAATTGTTCAATCAAATTAATCCATTATTGGAAAGGAGATATGAACGATAGGATATATACATACATATGTATATTTAATATATTGAGTACTTAGCTGTGTATTATTGTTTATTTTAAATGCATCTGTTCTCACAAACACAGACGAATAAATATAAAAAATGAAAACGATGTAGAAATCTATATAGAACAACTAAATACAATTTTTTAAAAGGATGCCGTCGATTGCACTGTTACAGTATGGTAATTTATAATTGAAAATATGTTTTCCGAGTAATTTTCTTATAATATACATACATTAAGAACAATGTATTGTTATGGAAAGGCAAATTTTCTATTTATCCAAATCTGTGTGAAAGTTCAAGGGCATTGAACCCAATATTTGTTTCAGAATTAAAATAAAATTTATTAATTCGATTTTATCATAAAAAATATTACGTAAGAGAAGTACGTAAAAATAGGAAAATTGTCACTTGGACATATTACAATAGTATGTCGTTTTTCATTATTGTCTTTCAATCAACCACTTATTAAGGGATTGTTTCTCATTGGAATAGAAAAAACGAGGATGTCATTATAAAGATTATAATTTCAACCAAAACTATTATGCATGTCTGACTTGATCTGTTTTGTCACAGAATCCAGTGAGAGTCATGTGGTGTTTACAGTGTGCAAATCTAGAGCGTATAATTATAATCTAATTATGAGCATTTAAGGTTCGCTAACAAAACTTAAATTCATTTTTCTGTTAATCTAATCTGTTAATCTCTAATAAATTTTATTGTTTAAATTGAGGGCTGAATTAATCCATCTCAAATGAATTACGAGGGTATATCAAAAAGTCTTGCAATATCATATGAAAAAAAAGAGTGAGTGAGACAACAATATATTTTTCAAACCCATTTTTTGTCGCGATGAAACTTCTAGAAGAACATTTCGATGTAAATTTTACAGTTCGTTTGTTTTTGTCAATTTAGTAACACGTGTTTTGAATTTTTCTTAAAATGAATGAAATTGAATATCGCACCGTTATTAAATTTTTCAGTAAAGATGGATGAAATGCAATTTATATATTCAACTACATATCAAAAGTTTACGGCAAATCTGCACCATCATATGCCACAGTAACAAGGTGGGTAAAATTATTCAAAAGTGGTCGGGAGTAATTAGAAGACGACAACCGCTCGGGTCGGCCAGCAGATGCTATTAGCCATGAAAACGTAATTTTGGCCGAATCTATTGTATTGAAGGATCGGCGTATTTCTGTTCCGCGGTTAGCGTGGAGACTTTCTCTTTCATACGGTACCACATATACTATATTACATGACCACCTTCACATGTCGAAAGTAAGTGCGCGATGGGTTCCGCGTTTGTTGAATGAAGAACAAAAAAAAAATGCGTATTCAAACTTCAAAGGCGATTTTAGATATGCACAAAGAAGAACCAGAAAATTTCTTGGATACCATAATAACAGGCGATGAAACATGGCTTCATCACTGGGATCCGGAATCCAAACAAGAATCGATGCAATGGATTAAACGTAGTGAACCACCACCAAAGAAATTCAAAACTCAACCGTCTGCTGGTAAGGTTTTGGCAACAATTTTTTGGGATGCTGAAAGAATTTTGATAAACGATTATATGCTACCGAAAACCACAATCACAGGCATATATTACGCAGAGGTTTTGCGAAAATTGAAAAAAGCGATCCGGGAAAAACGGCCAAGGAAAGTTAGGAAAAAAATCTTGTTTCTTCACGACAATGCACCAGTGCACAAGGCTAATATTGCTCAAGCTGCATTAAAGGACTGCGGCTTCGTGGAAATTCCGCATCCACCGTACAGTCCAGACTTGGCACCCAGTGACTACTTTCTGTTTCCCAATTTGAAAAAAACACTAAGGGACCGGAAATTTTCCAGTGACTATGAAGTACAGTCTGTTGTAAATGAATATTTTATGGAGCAAAAGAAATCTTTTTTTTTAGAGGGTTTAGGCAAGTTAATTGATCGATGTGACAAATGTATAAACCTTAAAGGAGATTATGTCGAAAAATAAAAATATTGCTGTCTCACTCACTCTTTTTTTTCATATGATATTGCAAGACTTTTTGATTTGCCCTCGTACATATAAGGAAGTATATAAGATACGTTTTATAAATTCAATATACAAGTGAATAGCTTACGAGTTTAGGTTGCCGTTCACTATTTTGTAATTAAAACTATTTTTAAATAGTAGTTAAGCTAGAGATTGGTCAGCATTGTCTGAAAGAAAACGTTGCAGTTCTTTATGGCAGGATAAGTAATGGCTTACTTTTAAGTTTCGTCTTTATTCGAACGCTAATTTTAAATTGTTTAGTTTGATGTACCATACAAATTATTTTTTTAAAATAAAAAATGCGTTGTGTAATTTATTTTGAATAAAAAAAATCAGTTTTTATTTTCCTCTAAATTGTAAAATTTTATTTTTATGTCTTAATTTAATTAATTAACCTTAATTTGTATTTAGTCTTACACCGTTTTAATACTTAATTACCTTTCCGAAACGAATATTTATTTGTGGAGACTTTAAACAGCTTTCACAATAAAACAATTTTTATTTTGCCTTAGAAGTTTGTTTGAAAATCAAACTTTAGAAAAAAATTTACTTTAGAGAAAAATTTGTCTGTTGTGAGAGCTCTGTTAAGGTGATGATACATGTACAGATTTTCCCTTTAAGGCATAAAAATTATGCGCGCTTGTTGGTTAAAAGTCAGCCATCTTGAATCGCTTTGAATCAATTCGGATGATTTTGCATACTCATGAACGATGGCTACTAATAAGACAATAAGGCCTGTTTCAGCTGAACTAAGACAAGCGAACTGACCTATGTTCATCGTTCTTGGTTGTATTTAAAAAACTTTTATAAGCCCCGTTTTTCACTTGAGCTAAGTATTTTGACTGATATGAGCTATGTTTTCATTTAACAGCTTCACGTTTTGGTTTCTTTCCAAAGTCAAATAAGAGAAATATTGTAGATAAATCTCAGAGTCTACCCAATCTGTAAAGCAATATATTTAAATTTTTATTTTCACCTTGGAGATACGAAGGTGTATCAAAAAGTCTTGCAATATCATATGAAAAAAAAGAGTGAGTGAGACAACAATATATTTTTCAAAACCATTTTTTGTCGCGATGAAACTTCTAGAAGAACATTTCGATGTAAATTTTACAGTTCGTATGTTTTTGTCAATTTAGTAACACGTGTTTTGAATTTTTCTTAAAATGAATGAAATTGAATATCGCGCCGTTATTAAATTTTTCTATAAAGATGGACGAAATGCAATTTATATATTCAACTATATATCAAAAGTTTACGGCGAATCTGCACCATCATATGCCACAGTAACAAGGTGGGTAAAATTATTCAAAAATGGTTGGGGGTCATTAGAAGACGACAACCGCTCGGGTCGGCCAGCAGATGCTATTAGCCATGAAAACGTAATTTTGGCCGAATCTATTGTATTGGAGGACCGGCGTATTTCTGTTCCGCGGTTAGCGTGGAGACTTTCTCTTTCATACGGTACCACATATACTATATTACATGACCACCTGCACATGTCGAAAGTAAGTGCGCGATGGGTTCCCCGTTTGTTGAATACAGAACAAAAAAAAAATGCGTGTTCAAACTTCAAAGGCGATTTTAGATATGTACAAAGAACATCCAGAAAATTTCTTGGATAACATAATAACAGGCGATGAAACATGGCTTTATCACTGGGATCCGGAATCCAAACAAGAATCGATGCAATGGATTAAACGTAGTGAACCACCACCAAAGAAATTCAAAACTCAACCGTCTGCTGGTAAAGTTTTGGCAACAATTTTTTGGGATGCTGAAGGAATTTTGATAATCGATTATATGCCACCGAAAACCACAATCACAGGCATATATTATGCAGAAGTTTTGCGAAAATTGAAAAAAGCGATCCGGGAAAAACGACCAAGGAAAGTTAGGAAAAAAATCTTGCTTCTTCACGACAATGCACCAGTGCACAAGGCTAATTTTGCTCAAGCTGCATTAAAGGACTGCGGCTTCGTGGAAATTCCGCATCCACCGTACAGTCCAGACTTGGCACCCTGTGACTACTTTCTGTTTCCCAATTTGAAAAAAAAACACTAAGGGGCCGGAAATTTTCCAGTGACTATGAAGTACAGTCTGTTGTAAATGAATATTTTATGGATCAAAAGAAATCTTTTTTTAGAGGGTTTAGGCAAGTTAATTGATCGATGTGACAAATGTATAAACCTTAAAGGAGATTATGTCGAAAAATAAAAATATTGCTGTCTCACTCACTCTTTTTTTTCATATAACATTGCAAGACTTTTTGATTTGCCCTAATTACGACTTTTTGATTTTGCCCTAATTATCAGCTCACAATCAGCTATGTTTCTATCCCACAGCTTTAAATAAAGAAATTAAATAAATCGGGACGTACAAGTGTGTTGAGTTAAGCTTCGCTAATTCGGTTTCACTTATTTAGGCTTTGCAAAGTAAATCGAAAGCTGTGATCTCAAAACATGCTCACTTTGCTAAAAGAACATAACTTAAGTGTGCAAGGGGCCTTAGCGAGAAACGCAGCTATTAGCATAGTTTGGCATCCACAGCTCATTCCACTGCACATTTGAGTTAATTACATCGCTCACACATACATTTCAATTCAAGTAAAATGCTATATGTCTGCCAAAATATTATTAGAATCACATAGTCACATAGGCGAATATGTACACAATAATGGCAATGTATGTGTGAACGATATAGCTGACTTTTGCAATCCAAAGACAACGCGAGCTAAGTTAGTTTCATCGCTCAAAACAGAAAAACATAGCTCGCATAGCTTAGCTCAAGCGTGCATCGTTTCATTAAAACTCTTTATTTTCAACCAAGAGCGATGAACTTAGCTGACATCGCTTAGCCTAGCTTAGCTCAAATGTGCAACGGACCTAATGGAACGATGCACATTTGAGCTAAACTATGCGAGCTATGTTTTTCTGTTTTGAGCGATACAAACTAACTTAGCTCGGGTTGTCTTTGGATTGCAAAAGTCAGCTATATTGCTCACATTACTATTATTATGTGTACTTATAAAATATTGAAATTTGGATGACATTTGAGTATTGTTGTGTTTGGTATTGTGGATCAAATTCAGAAAAGTGGTTGAATTCTTAAATAATATAATAAAATTAGTTAATTAATTTTTGACAGACATAGAATTTTACTTGTATTGAAATGAATGTGTGAGCGATATAATTAGCTCAAATGTGCAGCGGAATGAGCTGTACGAGCTAAACTATGCTAATAGAAACTACGTTTCTTGCTTAGATTAGCTGAAATGTGCAACGGGCGTTAGAATGAAATAAGTAGCCGTTTTGAACAGAACCAAAGAGCTAAATAAAAATTAAGGTTAATTAAATGGGAGCATTATTTTCATAAAAGCTCCCATTTAATTAACCTTAATTAGGTTAATTAAATGGGATTTCAGTTGGGCTCTTGAAAGTTCTTGTTGCTACAATAGCTTAAATTGTTGTAATTTATTTTATCTTAAAAAACAAATTAATCTCTCATAAGATTAAACAAAATATTTTTATCTAAATTGTATTTTAAATAGGAAAGCAATCGCCAATGGTAGTTTTTAATTGGCTTATTAGAGTTTTAATCTCTTTACAATTTTCATAATAATGACCCTTCTAAATCACATAAAAATATAATTAAAATTTAACCCATACAAAAATTTTAAAACATGTACTAGTTTTTTTATACTGAATAATACAATTTTTTATCCTTATCTGGCAAATTAAAACCTTTCTTTAATAAATGCTTGTAACATGAAGGTGATTTAAAATCAAATTCCAAATACATTTTTTGTTCAACTTGGGTCCAAGATAGTTTTAATTTATGAAATATTTGTGCAAGTACAAAATGTGTTTACTTGTGGTCGATCGTCAAGTGTATTATTAATTAATATTTTTATTGTGTTTTCTTCTGTTTGCATTTTACTTTTCTGAGGGGTATTTAATATAAACCTGAGAATTTTGTTTAAAGGTTGAACGGGTTCTTTATTTTCGTCTTCAATTTGATGTTGCGGACTAGGAAATTGCGATGGTGAGATGGGACATTCATGAGGAATTTGTGGAACTTGATAATTCTTTAAATAAGTTCTTGGAGGCCCTTTTTCATATTTCAATGTTATAGGTGGGAAGTCAGGTGTTTTCAATATTCTTGTTGGTTGACTCTCAGTGTTGTGTGTCTGGTTGGAAATCGTACGCGAAACTTTTGGAATCAATTTTTTTTTTATTTAAAAAAAAATCGAATTTTAATAAACGCTTGCATCGTGCATCTATGTCATTGACCTTACACTTACAAACAAGATTATTAATTGGCTGGGGAAAGACCGTTTTTTAAATATTTTTTGTTCTAAAACTACTTATTTTGAAATTATTAAAATTAAAGTTCTTCATAATAGTTATGCGTTTGGAAGTAACTTTATTCTTGTCGAACACACGACGATGGTCATGCAGCACCGTAAAAAATGTTCTGGTGGATTTACAGTCATTTTTATTTAAGCAGTTTTTGTAAGCACACACCATTTTATCACGCAAATTCACAAAAGTTTTAATACACAAATTTTCAAAATGAACTTTTTATAACGTGTAAAAATAAGAAAACACAAAGCTACATGCGTTACGATTAGACGACAAGCAATAAAATTTTAAACGAACAAATTTACGAAATTAACTTGCAAACAATTTTTAAATCTTTGTAGTGTGTAGATGTACGATTTCCTTTTACATACATTGAATTGTTGAGTGTGTGCGTGTAAATAAGTATGTATATCATCGGTGGTCTATCTTTATAGTTATTATCGAAACGAACACCAAATAAATCAAGTAATGTGTATGTGTGTTGCACATACAAAATCATTTAAAATAATCTTTAATTGGATTTAAATGTAGATCGTTTTTATGGACAATCTCCAATTATTTTAGCTTTTTATAATTTTCAACGAATATTTTAACGTTCAAAATTATTTGTCTATAATTTAGAAAACATTGTTGCAATTCAAAACAAAACCAACTTAGTAGCGTCGATTATTTTCGTTTCATCTCTTTGTTATATTTTCTATTTACTTTTGACCGTAAAAACTGTTTTGAGTTATAATGAGAGCGTCATTATATGAGTAATACAATGCGATTCATTACTATTTATGATAAGAAAAAAATTTAGCTCCCATTTCTGTTTGTTTTCATATAAAATTATTATTTTTATTACTATTTTGTTTGTTAATTATGTATTTGTTAATTATTATTATATATGTTATTTTATTTGTCAATTTGATATGAAAAGAAACAGAAATGGGAACTAAATTTTTTTCGTATCATAAATAGTAATGAATCGCATTGTAAGTATATGTATAGAATTTTTTTTTTGTTTTCTGCATGTTGGATTACAAAATATTCTAGCTACATTTAGGAGAAGGTTATGCGATTTAGGCGGATAGGTAATTGCAGAAATACTTTAAAAAGTTTAAAACGATACCAGTAGTGGTATCTAACATTTCACTCACGAACCTACCATTACATTACTATATATGATTATACAATGCATATATGGAGGTCAGGCCACAAAATAATTGAAATATGATATCTGACAAATGAATTACAGACAGCCCATATTAAAGCCTTGCTGAAAGGCTACTTTAAAGTCTGACGGAGAGGTGTTTTTAAGACCACACTGAGAGGTCAATTTAAAGCCTGACTGAGAGGTCAATTTAAAGTCTGACTGAAAACTTACTTTAAGGCCTAAAGAAATTACGCATATCCTACGGATTTATGGAGGTTTAGGGTAAATAAAACACCATACTTTTGTATAGAATTCATTACAAATTTAATTCAAATCAAATAAAATTAAAAAAATAAAATTCATAATATGGCAACCTATCACTAAAATCCATTATAAAATTTTATCATTTTATTTTTAAAGTAATTCTTTCCTCAAATCAAGTTTTTGGGCCTTTCGGCATCGGCACAATTTCTGGTGATGTTTGTTATGGACCCTTTTTATTTCTCCTTTAATGAAAGTTTTATATTTTTCGAATGAATTCAAATTTTGTTTCGCCCCTAAACATAAAAATAAATTAATTTTACAGACAAATATTAATAAATAAATAAATAAAATAATACACATAGAGAGCTAAATTTGCTTACCAAATAGTGTTTAATGAAGGTTTTTGTATTCAGAAAAATCTAGTTTGCCCTGGACTCCTCCCCAGTTAAATTTTACTAATACATCATCTCCGACAATATCCGTTAGATAAGTAAAATTTTTGAAAATGTTAATCTGAAAATACAACAAAAATTAGACAATAATTAAAACAAATTACGTATTAATTGGCTTTTGTCAAATACAGTTTTGTACTCACCAAATTTTTCTCAGTGCACTGATTTTCCAATAACTGAAGATCTTGTTCATTTTTGACTGGGATTTCTACAGCGATGTCACGAAATGTTAATTGAGGTTTGATAACGGCATTTTTAATTTCCTCCATAGTTGCTTCCAATTTTGTGTAACGAAGTTGATATTCTAGTTTTAATTCTGAATATTTTTGCGCAAAAAATGTAATCGCTATAGAAAGAAAACAAGAGATTTGAATTTACGAAATTCAAAAATTATTATTTAATACCTAGATTAGATAGGAAAATAGCAAAACAATATAATTTATTGCTATTCAATGTAAGACCGACTATGGTGTATAATAAAATAGTACTAAACTATTTTGCTATTATTCTATCGACAGTGCAGAATCAGTACATGTATATTATCCTTAATTACCAATATTTGCCTACCTGTTTTACAGCAGCTACATGTACCGGAGGATTTATTCCTTGAAGTTAACAAGTTTTCATTAGTGTGCTCATAATTTGATAAACTTGGCATTGGTTCATCTTCTTCTATTAAATCAGAAAATAAATCTTCCGAATCCATTTGTAAGTTTAGGTGTAACGTCACCCCTGTTAAAAGTCTTCTATCTTCTGAAAATTAAATAGTAAAAAAAATAAATTTTACTTATAAAAAATATTTGCTTTCTTCAAAATGTAATAAATTGAATAAGCAAAGTATTGTTGTTGATAATAATACATTTGGAGAAACAATTATATATTTACCGTTATTTCTACTCGAACTATTCATTTTTTATTTATTTATTTATATGTAATGAGTAGCAAAGCAACAGCGATCTTGTAGTGTAGTAAATTAGTAATAATCAAAACGAAAAATTATTCTCTTCTCTTCTCTGGATTAAAAAAGACAATGGTAAATATGAGTAAGAATATGGTTTGCTGTTTCTCTTTGTTTAAAATATACAACAACAACAACATAAAATTATAAAAACTGTAGCAAGGTAACTTAAAATATACAAACTTAAAATATTTCCAGCGATAAATTAACTTAAAATATTCCCAGCGACGCAAAACAGAACGGTACTTATATTTCTCAATTACATTACAATTGTATATTGTGTATTGTAATTAATATAATAGTAAAATGGAAGTTATACTTACCATTTTTTGGACCAATAAACTATTTTTGAATTAATTTGAAGTATTCGAGGTTGCATATCCTTATAACGTGTGTATGATGGGAAATGAAACGTATGATTTATTGCCAGTTGGAAATACTGAACATTTAGCGGCAATTTCAGTAAAAGGAAAACTTTCTGCAAGTGTGCTTAAATTTCTTTTTGCTATTACATTTATTCCTAATGTTTGTGATGATATAGGTTGTGTAAAGAATGGTTGGACATTAAAAAAACGAAATCCCGAAAAATATTCTGTGCCATTGTTGTCTTTTAAAATAGTATGGATTTTAGATATAATTCCACTATTGAGCAATATGCAATTGACAAATTCTTGTGAAAAATTAATGCTACTTCTATCCCAAACTGTGTTTTTACTATTTCTTTTAATGCTCCATATTTCTTCCATTCTATTTATAATTTGTTTAAAAATTTGTGTCGGCTTCTTTATTTTATTTTTGAGAATCTGCAAATAATTTTCAAATTTGTAAGTACTGAATGAATCAAGAGGCCCAAATTGTCTAACACAGGCAGACAGATGCAAAATATTGTGAACGTTATAGGATAAGTTTTCTTTCCCATAAAATAAATTGAAAATCTTCTACAAATTCTTTTAATAAACGTTCGGCTAAGGCAATACGATCTAAATCAGATTTACCACATAGAATGCGAAGCGCACAAGTGTATTTCAAAAAATGTACGTATTGATCATTTGAAACGATGTTTTTCATGATTACTATACCCCTTTCGAGTCCAACTATATTTATTTTTTGTACTTATTGTAGACCAAATGTCACAAATGTGAGGGTTATAATATATGACGTTAAAATATTTTTTCTTTTTATAGCTTAAAGTCTGTATGTGACAAAAAAAATATTACCGCCAAAAATCATTTTTCTAAACTCTCTTTAGTATGAATTAAAGCCCAGCTGTCACAATTATGAGGGTTAAAATATGGTCGTTTTGACAAGCTATTTTCCGGGTTTTCTGAAAATATTCTTCGACTCGATTTGGATTCCACTTATAAGTCAATTCTTTCATTTCTAAATTTCTAATGTTTATGTAATAATATCCTTTATGTAAAGATCTGTAAAAATTTTGATTATGTGACAAGTTTCATCATGTTAAAAGGAGAAAAATCGAGGGACCGAAAGTAATTGTTTTTAGTTATACAAAATTAGAATCAAATTCCAGTTTTATGCATATTCATTCATTCAGGTTTTCAAAACGTCACTTTTACAAATGTAAACAAATTCCAAAAAATTATATAAGATATAAAGGTAAGATTTTTATATTGTATGATACAATTTGTATCTAATTTCTAATTAATTAATTGTAACTCTTTACATATTATTTGCGTACAGCTAACAAAACAACAATCGCGGTTGAATCTTATCACATCGATACACGGCGGCGGATGGTGTAACTTTTAGATACGTGTTGTTATTTCGTATTACCAAGATCTTGATTCTTTGTTTAACAATTTTTATTATTTTAGGTCGACTGCATCAGCTCCTAACAGTTTCCTTTATAATTTCATCTACGTTATCCACCCTCATTGTCGCAACTTTCTGTTTAGAATTGTGTTGTTCAATCCTCTTTTGAATATTTCTACTAGGTTTGCATTCAAGTTTTTTGAGTATGCGTCTTAAATTTGTTTTGTATTATATTTAGCACGATAACCTTTCTTGTATTTAGCTAGCACTTCTATTAGTCGGTACCCGTAATTTTCCCCATATGCTTGTTTTAACTCCGTGAATCCGCGTTCCAGTTCGTTTAGCGTGTCCGATCTTGCGTACATGTTGTTTAATACGTCTCTTAGTTCTGGATATGCATGTTTTCATCTTCCGACTTCATTCTGTCATAGATACTGTTTGCCGTGTCTATGAATCTTGTGAGTTTGTCTGATGTGTTTGGGGAATTCTCGCCGCTGAATTCCGGGATGAAGCTGGCGATATTTTGTTGGATTTGGTTTATGTTCATCTTTTCTTCTTCTTGTGCCTGGTTCACCTCTTCTGTAATGTTTGTATGATCGTTTGTTTTTGTGATCTGGGGGGTTTGTGGTCTTTTTTCCTTCTGATTATATTGTAACAAATTTGGTCACGGGGTATGGGGGTTTCTCTTTATTTTTGCAATTTTGGTTCACATGCCCTAACTCACCACACACACGAGTAACACTTGATTTCTATATTTTCTATTCTTTCTAAACATCGAACTTGTTCGGTTTTGGTTTGAACTCGATGGCAATTTTTCTTCATGTCCTCATAACATAGCAATTTCTTATTGAAATCATCCATACCAGTTGCACCATATAAAATTGCTTTCTTTGGTTCGAAGTCGTGAATGCCATCTTTGCAGTACTGAATTATTGCGCTTTCTTCGATATTAGCCATATTTCCTATTTCTCGCAATGCAATTAAATAGCTTTTTAAGGATTCATTAGGGTTTTTCTTTCGATCAGCCATTGTACGATGAATCCTAGCGCTATTGTAAACGAACGCAAATTCTTGTCGCAAAAATTTAGTTAGACTTGTCCATGTCGTTAAGGATTTGGTTGATTTCAGACTATCCCTAGCTGTTCCTTCTAGTAGCCATATGTCGTTTTTGTAGATCCGACCAGTAAAAGCTTGCTGCGGCTTCATTTACGTCTGCAATCCATTTATCAAGAAGATAACCGTCATCTCCGTTAAACCTGAGAAGCGATTTTTCTATATATCTTTAAATGTGAAAAACGTGTATTTTGGTTCAGCTGTAGGTGTTGTATTAACTCGGTTCAAATTTTGTTCGCGCTTAAGCAGCTCGATCTCCTTTGTCTGATTCGATTTGCGACATTCTTAGTTCCCGATAGACTTTATTTGCGGAATTATCGGTTTTTTCTCTGAAGTAATTTGTATTCATCGCAGATGATTCAGTTGGTACGCCGCTAGCCTCGTCTGTGTGTTCATTACCAATTATTAGTCGTAGTCAAAATTCCCGTAAAATTTACATTAATTCTTATACCTAGATATAACCTTAAACTAAGAATTTTTAAAAATATATTTGCATTGTTAATAAATTAGCAAGTTCGCTGATAATAGTGCTAGGTACAGTTTAGCCGTTACAATTCAAAAATTGTAGCGGTCGCATCCCTAGTCGCTTGGAGACATGTACCGTCCGGGTAACCGGTTTACTCTAGCACACTGTTATGTTCTTTTAAGACGTTGATCTGTTCGGCACAATATGGCCGAAACTGTGGGAGTACTTCTGCACTCATTAATTTTGGCAGTGGTAATTCATGTATATTTGAGTTACCAAGCCACTTTCGTTTTAATTTTAATGACTTAACCGTCACCTTAACCTCTTATTTTAAATCTCTGCAGGTAGGCCTTGAACTTACCATGCCCAGGGATGACTTGACTAATCGAGCTTGTTCGTTGCAGCTTAATTTTTAGACGATCTTTCACTTTATTTAAAACCTGTATGTAAAACGTTCTGTTTCAACTTTTTCTATTATCCCTTGGGAATAATAGTTCCGTAGAGCGCGCGCCATCGTGTCGTACTTCATACGAGGATTATTTTTGTGTATGCCCCACAGAGTCGTGACTGCATTTTCATCTACAAATTTAAATGTTGTTGTTGCTTTGTTTGTCCATTTAATGTAGATGCTGTGAACCGGGTCTTGTAAGAGCGACTGTAAAAGTGCCACAACAACATTTTAATATTTCTTTTCTCCCGTACGTTGTCAATAGTAGATAAACTTAATGCGGTATCACCACACCGTATTTCCGTGTCTCTTGTCACAAGACAATAATATGGTGAGGGTTCGCAATGAACCACTTTATACTCAAACTGTAGGATACCTTCATTGACAACAATCGTATTACCTTCATGAATTGGTCGGTTCACCATTCTTAAAAGGTATGGGCTCCAATCTGGCTTATGTACATTTCTGGAAAAATTACAAAATTATGAGTTTTTGTGATGAATGATAATTGATTATACATACACAATATTTTTTATTTGGTATAATTATACCATCTCAACAATGAAAAGAGAACGATAATTACAGAACAAATTTTATCGTATACACGGTAAATAATGGGACGTCTTTCCAGTTTTGGTAGTCAAAATGTGGTTAGTCAAATATCATTAAAAAAAATAGTACGTTAATTTTATTACCCGTTTAGTTTACAAGAATTGATTTTATATACATATTTAGCGGGAGCACGCAAACTTTACAACTTACATTTCCAACCTTTCGTACAATGATTCCCTGGAAATAATTATGATCGAATTTTGCACAAAAATTTTTTATTGCCTCGCTCTGCGGATGTGTACGGACAAAAACAATTTGACCAACTTTATATTCAACTGCTCGAGAGATTAAGTTATATCGCTTCGCACTTCTCACAAAAGCTTTTCTTTTATTTTGCTTCGCGGTCTTGTGGATTAACGATAATCTCGGTGGTAGTCGTAACATTATCTCACCCTCTGAAACTTTTCCTAGTTGCTTTAAAAGTTCATTATCATTCCCGTGGTTGATCTTATGATACCCAAAAAGAGAAAATGAACAGTATTTTGGATTGATTCATGGACTCCGTTTCTTAGAGCTGCCGCAATTTCTTTAATATACTTGTCCCACATCATATGCTTATCCGCTATATAGGCTCGAATTGCTGATATTACTGAGCAGTTTACTCTTTCAGATGCATTTGGTTGGGGTCAATAAACGTCCCTATAATTCCGAATTCTTTAACATGCTCATATACGCTTCGCTCTGAAACTGTGAACCGTTATCTGAGTGTATAGTCCGGGGAACACCATATACATAATATCATTGTTCAAATACTCTACAATTTTCTGCTGACGCTGCATTTTCCTGCATATACTCAGCTACTTGTTTTGCCATTGTTGGCCAATCAACGTATTTTTTCTACGTATTTAATTTGAAAAAATGAAAATCATGAACATACTAAAAGAAAATCATGAATTACTTGAAATAAATTTCATGTATGCCATGCCTACCAACAGCACGGCAGAAATTAAAAATGATGAATGAAACTAATGATCTGTACATTTTTTTGTGCATTATAAAAGAGTTACATTATAAACCTTCTTGTTCAAAATGAATTCACCGGGATTGTTAACACATCATTTTGCTGCCCTTGAGCCTACTGTCCTCAGAGGGCTTCGGCTGTCTCTGTGAGACCGGCTCTGGATGCCATTCTTTTGATGGTACCTCCTACTCCATCACATGGACCTTTTCCATGAGCTGTTGCATGGAAATGCCATTCACAATCAACTCCAAAATCCTCTTTGTGTTTTAAGATGTTCTTAAAATTTTTCTTTTTTTTATAATGCGTGACTCGGTAATATAATAAATTTTAGATAAACTAGATATTTTAGTTTTCAAGAACTGCATCAATTTTTCAATGAATAAGTGAATCGCTACAGTATCGTGGTGAAGACTATTTGATATTATAATGAAGGTGTGGTGAAGTAATTTGCATTCCAAATTTTGGTAAATTACAAATGGATGAATAGTCGCTTGCTTATTCTTCCAATGAAATCCTTGTGCGGCATTTTGCATTATAAATGCATAATTTTCTGCAAAATACATAAAACTATCACCGTAGACTTCAGCGCCAATTTTTTATTTTTTAAGAAGCTGGACTGCTGAAGTGAAATGAAGCAATGAGGAAACAGATTTTTCAACTTATTTATGAAATAATCCAGAAATTCATCCAACGGTTGAGAAAAGGTTTCCAGATTGCACCTATCGGTAGAAACCCACTGACTAAATTTTAACTCAGCATCCTCGCAGCCATGTTCCCGAAATGCATTTTTCAAATATTCTTTAAAGTTATCCAGTCCTGGGCAGCTTTCGCATTGTAGATAAGGTAACATGTTGGTGTAGGTTCATCACATAAAATAGTTGAAATACAACCTCGGTAGTGCGCTATCTTTCCGTTGGTAATAGTTTCCATTTTGGTGCCATAAATAATTAATTTTACATTTTGATATATGGTACACACGCAGACTGTGCATTTCACTACTACCTGGTTGTACACAGTATTTTGTACGAAGTAGTGAAAATTTAGAAAATCCAATTTTTTTTGGTTTGTCATCCTGATACATCGTTTTATATCCTTCGTATCAATCTTTCAATGTACATATCATTAGCCGCTTTTGAGCTTTAGCTTTATCGACTGTTAAACAATCGTTTTTGCCTGGCATTATCCGACTAACATCATCATCAGTATAATAAGATAATACTGCTTGTTTCAGCTCATTATTTTATTATAAGGAAGTTAGGTTATAATTTGAATTTTTATATTTTTGTATGAGGATTATTATTTTATTTATATATTTTTGGGTAATATATTATTATGTGGAACGTTGAATTTGAGTGTTAATATTTTTATATTATATTATTCTTATATAATTGATCGATTTGATTCGATCAATTATAATTTACGTTAATCTTTCCTTAACCCAATAACCACTACGTATCAGGTGAGGTATCGGCTATGCACCTCTATTAAGTCAGGCTAGATTAACGGGATAATGTTGCGGGAGCTTATTATAAATTATTTTGTTATTATTTGTTATTTTGAGTATTTGTCCGTTTTCGGTTGAGCTAATGATGATTTAACACCTTGGTTAGTAAGAAGATTTTTGTATGAAGTATACTTACTGAAATATGTAGCCCAATTCGTTTTGCACCAACAAACAGCAATGTGATTTTTGTTTTTTGCTTTAAATTAGGATAACTTTTATTGAAGATTATTGATTTGACTTAATATTTAACAACTGAATACTAATTTTAATATTAAACAACTGATTTCACTGATATAATTGATAACAACTCTGAATTATGACTTTATACAACTCTTAAATTTCAACAACAACTCGGTTATGCTTTTTTACAACTGACTTAACTCTAAAATTTTTGAGTTTATATATGATTTATTTCTCTACTGATAATCAATTTTGGCTTCGTGGAGGCGGGACTAAAAGATCCTTATTTTTGTAATTTTGATATATTTAATTCTCATTGGATGAAATCTGATTTTTAAATTTAACCGGGGCCTTAATTTTGTTGCGATATCTGCTATTAGATATCTGCTATTTCATGTACATTGAGATTTTATTGATCTTTTCAGAACATGTTTTATCCTAGTGTCCCTTGATATTCGACATATGTGGTTTATCTTTATTTTTGTGTTTGCTTAAAATTATGGGACTGATATTTTTTAGTTTTGTTGTTGTTATATTGTCTATTTTATTTACGTGATTAAATAGTTTCGGTAAAATTTCTTTGTGTTTTTATTTTTATTTTATGGTTCATATTTTGCATAATTTTGATGAACATATGTTTCGGGGTCCTAATTTGTATAAGTTGTTTGTTGTTATCTTTTCGCTATATCTATATAATTTATGTAAGGTTTTTTTCCTGTTTACATTTCAATTCTTTTATGTTTGCGTAGTTTACTTTGCATTTTTATTTATATATGATTTATGGTATTTTTATTTGGTGTCGTTGTGTGGCCAGGACGATGTTCGGCGTGTTTTATCTTATAAGCCCATTGTCCTGAAAACACAACATCATCACTTATTCGCTTTCCTACTTTAGCTGCTGGACGACTTAGTGGACCATTCTTGTCTCGTAGATCTTTAGCGATTCGCACCATATGTTGCGTTGCCTTAAACTCATTCTGGATTTCTTGAATGGTTAATGAATTTGGCAATATAGTAAGTAGCTGAATCTTATCACTGGTTTTCTCCAGTTCTTCGAATTTAGCTTTTAGATCACCACAGTAACTAGTTCAATGCAATGATCGATCATTTCAGCTGAACTTATGTTGAAACTAACGATTTTTTAATTTCGATTGCACAAATTTCGTCTAAACTTCTTTGCTTATAACCGTCCTTATGTTTTTTTCTTTATTTCTGAAACACTTTGCAGAACAGGGCCTTCACATTTCCTGTATGTGCCCCAAGAATAACCGTTTCCTTCTTGCAATGCAAACATTTACTGTTACCCTGTTCTTTCACAAACTGCTAAATAATTTCTATTATACTTTTACCTTTTCTATTTAATATGTGACCCAAGTTATTTTTAAAGAAAAATACACAACTTTAATTTAGAGAAATAGCGGTGTATTCACACAGTAATAAATTATCGATGAAAAAACAATATATTTATTACGTATGTACCAAATTTATTTTTAATTTAATTTATATTTTTTTCTTTTAGAATTTTACTTAAGGGCGCGTAACGAAATAACGGAAATAAAAAATAGCCATATAACATTACGAATTTCGTTATGTAACAGACTTTTAAATTGGTAGCGTTTGTAACACTATTTTTAAATATTGATTACGTTATTCCGTTTTTGCGTTACGTTGCACGAAACGTTTTCCATCAGTCATATATATACCTATTCTTGTTTGTATATAATTGAATTAATGTAATAGTCGTATACCAATTTATATCCGAGTGGTTTCTTATAATTTTTCCATTTTTTTCAAATATCTTCTGTTGAATTCGCATTAATTATGTCATGAAGGCGATAATTCTTAATGGCGTGCCAGTGGTGATCTAGCTCAGCTCATTCATAGTTATCATTGAAAATAGCTTCCAGGTGCTGAGTAATATACTCTTTTGGTCCTTCTGTGTTAGCAGAATATTAACGAGGATTTTTGAGCGATCGAATGTTAAACGGTTTCTTATTGGAGTATGTATTATACCCCAATAGGAGAAAACTCGGTGGTACAAAGTGGTACATTTATTTGTGTTTTATTTTTATTTTTATAATACAATAAACAATTGTTACAAATAATTCGATTTGTTTTAATTCAGTTGCAGTTCCGACCATAGGTAGTTAAAAAAAATATATTTTCAGTTTTCTTCTTCTTCGTCACTCTCACTATCGCAATAGTTCAACAGTACTTTATTATTAAGCGAGAAATAAATGTGAAGCAGTTTTTTTGAGCGCTCGAATATTAAACAATTTCTTATTGGAGTATGTATTATGCCCCAATTGGATAAAACTCTTTTATCTGTCTAGATGAAGCGGGTAAATTTAGAATCTTCAAAGCAATTTTCAACAATACAGGATAATGGATTGCAGCTGTTCTCCAAAATGGACCCGGCTTTTCAATATCTTTCCCAAACAGAATCTGGAAAACTCCGCTGTTGTTGTTAAACTGATCAAGTTCTTCAAATCCTTTACCACTCAATTTCTGCATTAAGAAACGACAAAACTTGACCCTGGTAATCGTCATTTACTTCTTGCGTCTGGTTCACCACTTCTGTAATGTTTGTATGATCGTTTGTCTTTGTGATCTGGGGGGTTTGAGGTCTTTTTTCCTTCTGATTATCTTGTAACAAATTTGGTCACAGGGCATGGGGGTTTCTCTTTATTTTTGCAATTTTGGTTCACATGCCCTAACTTTGGTTCACATGGCCAGCGCGTGCCATCGTGTCGTACTTCATACGAGGATTATTTTTTTGTATGCTCCACAGAGTCACGACTGCATTTTCATCTACAAATTTAAATGTTTTTGTTGCTTTGTTTGTCCATTTAATGTAGATGCTGTGAACCGGGTTTTGTAAGAGCGACTGTAAAAATTGCCACAACAACATTTTAATATTTCTTTTCTCCCGTACGTTGTCAATAATAGATAAACTTAATGCGGTATCACCACACCGTATTTCCGTGTCTCTTGTCACAAGACAATATGGTGAGGGTTCGCAATGAACCACTTTATACTCAAATTGTAGGATACCTTCATTGACAACAATCGTATTACCTTCATGAATTGGTCGGTTCACCATTCTTAAAAGGTATGGGCTCCAATCTGGCTTATGTACATTTCTGGAAAAATTACAAAATTATGAGTTTTTGTGATGAATGATAATACATACAAAATATTTTTTATTTGGTATAATTATACCATCTCAACAATGAAAAGAGAATAATAATTACAGAACAAATTTTATCGTATACACGGTAAAAAATGGGACGTCTTTCCAGTTTCAAAATGTGGTTAGTCAATTAAAAAAAAATAGTACGTCAATTTTATGACCCGTTTAGTTTACAAGAATTGATTTTATATACATATTTAGCGGGAGCACGCAAACTTTACAACTTACATTTCCAACCTTTCGTACAATGATTCCCTGGAAATAATTATGAGCGAATTTTGCACAAAATTTTTTTGTTGCCTCCCTCTGCGGATGTGTACGGACAAAAACAATTTGACCAACTTTATATTCAACTGCTCGAGAGATTAAGTTATATCGCTTCGCACTTCTCACAAAAGCTTTTCTTTTATTTAGCTTCGCGGTCTTGTGGTTTAACGATAATCTCGGTGGTAGTCGTAACATAATCTCACCCTCTGAAACTTTTCCTAGTTGCTTTGAAAGTTCATTATCATTCCCGTGGTTGATCTTATGATACCCAAAAAGAGAAAATGAACAGTATTTTGGATTGATTCATGGACTCCGTTTCTTAGAGCTGCCGCAATTTCTTTAATATACTTGTCCCACATCATATGCTTATCCGCTATATAGGCTCGAATTGCTGATATTACGAGCGGTTTACCCTTTCAGATGCATTTGGTTGGGGTCAATAAACGTCCCTATAATTCCGAATTCTTTAACATGCTCATATAATCTGCGCTCTGAAACTGTGAACCGTTATCTGAGTGTATAGTCCGGGGAACACCATATACATAATATCATTGTTCAAATACTCTACAATTTTCTGCAGACGCTGCATTTTCCAATATACTCAGCTACTTGTTTTGCCATTGCTGGCCAAGCTACGTGTTTTTTCTACGTATTTAATTTGAAAAAATGAAAAGATTGAAACTGAGAATTAATTATATCAAAAAATAAATACGAATAATGAAATTGTGTTTTGTTGAACTGGTACTAAAATTAAATTACAGATTTCACAGGTATTGCAAGCAATTAAGGCAAACAACACACCGCTCATGACGTATTTGTACACGCTCGCAGCTGACGTAATAGAACAAAAACTATACACAATAATTATAGAGGTATACTTTTAGACAAAACATCCTAAATAACGTTCAAACATAAAAATTTAATGAATTACGGTCGAATTTCGACCACTGGGCAACCACTAGTTTATATAAAACCAGTAATCCTACTTGGAAACCTTATTCCTTATTATTCCAGAAGGAATATACATCAGCAAAAATAATCATGCTAATAATAAACTTACTTGCTCAATTCCTCATTACTACCATCAGTACTAACAATCACGGCCAGGTTTCCGCTTTGTAGCCTCGGACATATTTCCACTGATACCCTATCAGCCAATTCCACATCGAGATTGTTTCGAACAACTCGATGCATTCGTCTATTTCTATCTTGACATGTTATACTTGATGTTATTTGCAAATTGTGGCTTTGACCATGTCGCTTTTTAAAAGAGCGTACTTGCCCGGATGCCAGCTATTTATCTTGTGGAAAATATCTCACGATACCCCTACTGTTTCAGGGTCACCAAAATCTTTTACATACAGTAAATGTTGCTTAGCAGTTCCCAAACCATCGAAACTGATTGGAAAGATTGCTGTTGAGCTTGTTTTTATGGTTGTAAAATTTTAAAATGTAAAAAAAAATTAAAAATTTTAGTAAAATAAATTATTTATAAAACTGACAACAAAAGAATATATACATTTGGCCTACTAAGAGAAAATCATGAATTACTTGAAATAAAATTCATGTATGCCTACCAACAGCACGGCAAAAATTAAAAATTATGAATGAAACTAATGATCTGTACATTTTTTTGTGCTTTATAAAAGAGTTACATTATAAACCTTCTTGTTCAAAATGAATTCACCGGGATTGTTAACACATCATTTTGCTGCCCCTCAGCCTAGGGTCCTTAGAAGGCTGTGGCTGTCTCTGTGTACTGTCTCTGTGAGACCAG
Organism: Nephrotoma appendiculata; assembly: GCA_947310385.1. NCBI lineage: Eukaryota > Metazoa > Arthropoda > Insecta > Diptera > Tipulidae > Nephrotoma > Nephrotoma appendiculata. The sequence goes on from OX371225.1 coordinate 245,562,557, forward strand.
CTCTGGATGCCATTCTTTTGATGGTATATAAATGCATACTTTTGCCTCGATTTGATGTTGTTCTTTGAAGGTTGCTTCAATTTCGTTCGGTGGGAGAGATGAATGTGCTCCACGCATAACATACGCAACTCTTTTGTCGTCAGGATGTGTGTAGGTGTGATACTCGATGTTTTCTTCCTTGTCGATCTCCTGCCTGATTTTTGACCAATCCTCTTTATTTGTGGTGGCTACTGATATCGAGTTACCACCGCATTTGAAGGTGGCGCGACCTCCAGCTACCGTAATAATGTGTTTTGTTGTTTCATGCACTTTATGCTTTTGTTGTTTCATCCACGTTATGCAGAACAATTGGTGGCGGGCGATGGGTCTGATCGTAGGTTTCGGTATGTTGGTATCGATGGTTGATGATGAAATGTCTGCGATACTGCTTTCGAAGGTTATTGCCAACTCGTCAGAGTTTTTTGGTTTCTTGGCTGTTCTCTTGGTAGGTTTCCTTGTCCAGAACGATACTTTCCTCCTCGCCAGAATCATGACCTCGCTTGGTCGAAGCGGTTGGGCCGGATACATGTTGGAAGGTTACTTTCGGCTGTGTTTCTACTGGCGGGGTTGGCATTTCTTGCAAGATACTTCCCGTTTCCTTTCTTGCAAGCATAGTTTTCAGTGCCGACGTTATTTGTAGCATTTGCTCCTGTAGAGTGTTTATGCGACTTTCAAGTGCTGCTACCTTGCACTTGCGAGTCTTTTTTGTTTTTGATGTATAGTCATTGTTGACTCACTTGCAATTAACTTTTTGTTTCTATTTTTACTTTTTACAACTTTATTGCACTCACAATAACTTTAATAATTTTAAATTCACTTCATTTTATTTGGTCTTTTATTGCTTTTATTGTTTTGAGAAAAACAGATTTATGTGGTATAAAAACAACAGCAGATGCTCGCAATCAGAATAAAACACAAGTTGATGATCGCTAACTGACTCGATATGATGATATGATGATCGATCCCTTTACTATTTTATTTTGGAGTTTATATATTTTTTTAAAAAATGTGTCTGTGTATTGGTTTACATAAAAACATATTATCTTAAAGGATAAAGTAAAATTTATAATGTTGGAAGGGGAAAATAAGTATAAAAAGAAATAGGAGAAAGGAATGAAAAAAAAACCAAAATATATTTGTTATGTCAATGTACATAATATTAATGAAAAGTTTCCTTAACCTAAACAAAAAAAAAAAATGTGCACAACATGTGTGATATTTTTTTGTTTTACATTTAATTTTGTCACATTCTCTTAAATTTACTTATTATTCACCAGAAACCCACTGACTAAATTTTAGCTCAGCATCTTCGCAGCCATGTTCCCGAAATGCATTTTTCGAATATTCTTTAAAATTATCCAGTCCTGGGCAGCTTTCGCATTGTAGAACCCGTACAACCAACAGTTATAACTCCTGTATATGACCTGTAACGATATCTTTATCTCGGTAAAGACTCACCCTCTATGTTTGGCTGGGGTGCAAAACTTTTCTTGGCTTATCATCTAATAATACAATAATTTCCTTCAAATGCGCAGCCCGTTTTGGGCTATTCTGAACGTAATTATATATATCACGCGCCATAGATTCCACTGATGACAAAAGTTTCATGTATGCATACGAGGAGCAAAGGGCAAATGAGTGACAAATACATTTCATAATAACTAAATTAGGACAATCTTTACTTAAAAGAGCGGCTACTGAATTATGTCTACCTGTCATATTATTTGCGCCATCAGCGGCAAACCCATTTAAATGTTGTTTATAGTCGACATTTCCTTTAATAAATACTTGAACTATTTCATTGTACAATGTTAATGCGTCGGTGTTAACTACCTCAATCAGATCAAAAAAATAATTGTGAACTATAAAGTTTATGCTAAATCGAGCTACCAAACTTAAAATTTTTGTAGATGATATATCTGTTAATTCATCGATACACAAAGAAAACTTATAAATTCTCATCAAAGAGCATACCTTTTCACACTGTTCTAATCCAAGAACGTTGTTTATTAAACAGCTTGTTTTGGTTCTGCCGCAACTTATATTTTGCGCAATCTTCGAATCCTTGTACGCATTTTTAATCATTGGCGATAAATGGTTTGATAAGTTGAACGATAAGTTGTGTTCTACAGTTAGCGCAGCAATTTGTAATTCTGCATTCATGACTTCTTGTTTAATTTTGCTCGATTCTTGTAATTTACTGGAAATGGTTGGCTGCATCAAAATACTATTTAATTTGGTAATGTGAGAAATAGTTTTGGTGTGTGCAATCAAATCTGATTTTCCAGATTTTACTTTAAGTTTTAAGCTGCAAATGGTGCACACAACTGGATATATTAACTTGTAGAGGTGCTCATTTTCATTTACCCAATCTTTTAATAATGGGTCATTTTTTCAATCAGCTCGAAATTTTCGACTCTTTATTGTTTTACTAATCTGCAAATTTAAAAATATGATAATATTTAGTTCAGTCAATAATTATGTAATATAAATTAAGATGATTTACCTGCAGCTTATTAAGAACGATATTAGGTGGATTTTCATCTGAGACAGTATAAGAAGCTGATGAGTTTGTGTCTTGTGCTTTTACTGATTGCTCTTGCTCGTGTTGCTTTTGGGCTTGTGTTGTTATGTCTCTTCTTATTTTATCAATCTGCTAATTTGAAAACATAATAATACATATTTAGTTTAGATAAAATAATATAAGTTAAGCGTAATATAATTTACCTGCGGTTTATCCAGAACATATGATTCTTTTAGTGTTGAATTTTCGTCAGATGTAGTAGGCGATGCTTGTTCTTCAACATAAGTATCACCTGGCAGTGGCACCACGCCAACGTCATTTTTAAAAATTTCAGTAGATATAATTTGACCTAGAAAAATGTAACATAATTTATAATAATTAAATAATCTAATCCATTAAATAAGGTACTTATTTGATATATTTAATAACTTACGAACGATTAGAAAATATTGCTTAATTTTGGATGTGGTAGGTATCATCTGCGACAGAAAGAGAACGTTTGTTTCGCACACTCGATTGTTCCCGGCAAACCTCTTCATTTTACCTGTTAAAAATCACAATTTAGTTAAATCACAATTAACACTGTTCACTAACTAGTTACAGCACAATTTTAAGAATTTAAGCGATACAATTTTTTGTAAAATAAAAAAATACAATATATGTCTTGGGCGCCGCCATATTATAACATTGAATTTTTATTTTTTTTTAGAATTGTTAAAAAGTTCTAACTGTAAGAATGAATGATTTAAGAGAATCATAATATAATAACTATACTCACGGAAGATACTGAAAAACAAACAAATAATCAATAAAAATAAACGTTGGTACGATTACAGCGGAATTAATTTTTAAATTAAATGTGTATGAGATTGAGATATGACGCCGACGTATACGACTGTATGAGTATGAGAATTGAGAGTGGAACTGGAAAGAAAGATGACGATGAACGAAAAATACACTGAACTGAAACTAAAAATAGAATGGGAAATAATGTAGTAGAGTAATTTTGTATTTCCCTATAAACAAGTCATCCAGAAATCGAATAAATATGTATTCGAATTCACTGAAAAATTAACATCGTCAATCGTCATATTATAATGGAATATCGTCATTTTTGACCTACGTCCCATAGTATTATAAAACTTAAAACGTCAAAATGACGATATTAACGTCATAATGGCAACGCTGCCCATTAGTCACCTCTAATTCCGACTGTGTGATATTCAATGAACTTTAAAAATTAAAATTGCTTGACGTAAAAAACTGTGCGAGTTCTTGCTGAAATATTTGTCGAAAGTCTTTTAACAAAGATTCCCGGAAGTTTTGCAAAATTTTGGTGGTGATAATGTCATTAATATTGATACACTCAGAATCTGTGGCATGTAATCCTACACGGAAACCTTATTATTCCAGAAGGAATATACATCAGCAAAAATAATTATGCTAATAATAAACTTACTTGCTCAATCCCTCATTACTACCATCAGTACTAACAATCACGACAAGGTTTCCGCTTTGTAGCGGCGGACATATTTCTACTGATACCCTATCAGCGAATTCCATATCGAGATTATTTCGAACAACTCGATGCATCCGTATATTTCTATCTTGACATGTTATACTTGATGTTATTTTGCAAATTGTGGCTATTTATCTGGTGGAAAATATCTCACGATACCACTACTGTTTCAGGGTCACCAAAATCTTTTATATACAGTAAATGTTGCTTAGCAGTTCCCAAACCATCGAAACTGAATGGAAAGATTGCTGTTGAGCTTGTTTTCATGGTTGTAAAATTTTAAAATGTAAAAAAAAATGTATAAAATGTTTAAAATGTAAAAAATGTGCGATTTCTTGCTGAAATATTTGTCGAAAGTCTTTTAACAAAGATTCCCGGAAGTTTTGCAAAATTTTGATATTGATAATGTCATTAAGACACACTCAGAATCTGTGGCATCTGTTATGGTGAGAATTTCATTTCCGCTTTCGTAATTAAAAAGGGTTATATTTGAGATATTTGTCGCAACAGTGCCAGATGTTTCATTTTCGATTATTGTTTGGCAAACACAACTTGGGGCATTCGCACGATTTATTTCATTTAAACAAAATGCGTTTTGTCGGAAAACTGGCACTGATGGTAAAATATCATCATCATCATCAGTGCTTGATTCAGAGGTTACACTTTCCCGAGCCATACATTTTCTTTTATGCGATGGATTTTGTCTCATGAATACAGATTTTCTATAAATATTCTATATACAACCTTTACTTTAATTTTAAAACGTAACTATATAGAATATCTTTAAATAATCTGTACATAGTTTGTGATTTTTACCTATAAAGAAAGTAAGAACAAAAAATAGTTAGTTACTGTATCGAAATTAATCAATTTACAGAGACTATGTAGAGACAAATTTTATTTTTCTGTAGAGAGTAGAGGTAACCAACTAAAGGTCCTGTATACGTTTTTGGAGATCTGTATTCGTGGTTATACGGGAAGGTAACATGTTGGTTAATAAATAAATAAAATAGTTGAAATACAATCCCGGTAGTGCGCTATCATTCCGTTGGTATAATAGTTTCCATTTTGGTGCCATAAATAATTAATTTTACATTTTGATGTATGGTACACACGCAAACTGTGTGCATTCCACTACTACCTGGTTGTACACAGTATTTTGAACGAAGTAGTGAAAATTTAGAAAATCCATTTTTTTTTTCACTCGAAGATTTTTAGCGGTTCGCACCATATGTTGCGTTGCCTTAAACTCATTCTGGATTTCTTGAATGGTTAATGAATTTGGCAATATAGTAAGTAGCTGAATCTTATCACTGGTTTTCTCCAGTTCTTCGAATTTAGCTTTTAGATCATCACAGTAACTAGTTCAATGCAATGATCGATCATTTCAGCTGAACTTATGTTGAAACTAACGGTTTTTTAATTTCGATTGCACAAATTTCGCCTAAACTTCTTTGCTTATAGCCGTCCTTATGTTTTTTTCTTTTACTTCATCGCTCATTATCAATTTAGACGAAAAATCTTCAATTTCACCAGACAGTCTTAGGATTGCATTACTGTACAGTATATTTATCCATTATAAAATTTAGACGTCTACACAATACAATTTGGGCTAACCAAGAAGGCGCGCAATCAAAATGGTAGTGGGACTTTTGCCCCACCAGTTATATAAATAAACAATTTTTTACAACAAATTTAAAGTGTAATGGTAATATTTTATCTAAGGCCTAATTGCAATGAATTAATTATAATTATTTGAATACATGTTATAATTTTAATTTTAGCTAACCGAACTAACAATTACGTTATGGATAATTAAACGGATCCTGTGGGATCGATCTACTACGGCGGATCAGCTGTAACTTTTACATACGTTCAAAATTCTCTTGTTGCTAATTTTCGATGATTCTTTGGTTTCCCTTGTTTGTCTTTGTAGTGTTTTGATGGAAACCGATTGTTGGATCAATCCCGTGGCTGGTAAAATGAAACTAATAGTGGAATCATATTGTTATAGTGGAATCATGTCGAGTGAACGAATTGGATTGTGCATTGTTGTTGACAAAAAAAAAAGATGTTAATTTTCTTTGCAGTGCTACCGAACACAATGTAATAACGTAAAATAATAATGTAACAACATGCATATTTCTCAGACGACCATACTGCTTGAAGAGCTTGTCTATTTTTTTGAATGAGTGGAAAAAACTCAGCACAAGAAATATTTTTAAAATTGAATTTTACAGCCAAAATACTTTCCACAGTCTCTAGATCAAGTCTATTACGCTCATCTGTCCATTGACTGTTCATCATACTAAAAATTCGCTTTACATTTGCCTTGTGACCAGGAATTGAAAAAAAATAGTTGCAAATTTTTAAAAACTTGGAATTTTGTTCCTCATTTGGAACAGCAGCAAAAAATTGCACCCACTTTTTGTGTGCGAGTTTCTAAACAAATAATTTATCTTTTATAGCTTCCTTTAAAAATATTTTTAAATTTTTCAATTGCGAATAAATAGTTTTCTTTTCTTTCGAAATGAATTTAAGATGTTTTGTTTAATTTGTTTTGATTATAGTGATACAATATAAAAGCTGCTTTCAGGTAAAATGGCTTTACTTTTTAGTGAAATTTTTCAGCTGGTACGTTGCTATTGATCAACGAGAAACATTTTATAATGGTTTTTTGGTAGTTATCAAACTTCTCAGAAAAGCCTTTAATAATGATATCATTCTCGATCAAATGTTTATCCAAGTTGGCCTCAAGTGCATTTAATTTAGATTCGTAACGGACTGCCCTCTTTTCCAATACAGCAACTTTTGTAGATAACATTGAGTTTTCACTTATCAGCTTGTTGATTACCTACACAGACTCCCTAGTTTACGAAATCGAAACTGAAGACTTTTATAAAGACATTGAAGATAACATCAAATTCAGATTCGATACATCAGATATTCCGGTAAATAATATAATATTCGGTTTACCTCTAAAAAATAAAGTATTAGCAATGTTCAAGGATAAATGTAATGGTTTTCATTCTTGAAGAAAATTTAAAATAAGAATAAAACTAAAAATGTTTTAGTAAAGTTTTATTCATTAATTCAAATAAAAAATATGTTTCCTCCAAACATAAAATAATCATCAAATAATTAAATTCTAATAACATAATAAAAAGTAAAAATTTTAATATGTAATTAAATTTTTTAATATAATTATTTAACTTTAAACAATTAAACAAACAATTTTTCATTATGTTGCCAATATTTCGTTGGGCCTTCATTACAATTTAATCTTTGAATGTCTTCAAAATTGTCCACTGTCGTTCTAAAATTTAAATTTTGTTTTGGTAATGGTGCTTAAATCACATCTGTCAATTCTTTTTCTTTTATAAAAATTAATTCATCGATCTCAGCTAAATTATTCGTAATTGTTTCGTCGTTATCAGGTACGCTAGTTGTCTGATCGTCCTCTTTTAACAGCGATGAAAGACATAGAAATGAGTTTGTTTGTTTAGAATATTCTTGATCGTGAATTCTTACCTGAATTCTTCTGATCAGTATTTAGTAGTATTTGGTAGCGTGGGTCCAGGTAAATGCACGCTAACATGGTATCACTAGTAAGGACATTGACCGATCTCATTTCCAGGAAATTGTCAAAAATATTCGAGTATGAACTATTTATTTTTTTAATTGCTAATTTGCACTTCTTCATAACATTAAAAAAGTCACTCATGGTGAATTGCTCATTCTGCAAATCGAAACTTGCTTCGTGAGCCGAAATTAATACTGTTCCTAATTTTGTCATTCTATTCCAATTTTCTTCGGAAACTTTTAACTCAAGGATTGCTTCTTGGTAGTCACTGCAAAACATTCTTAGATTAATTTAGCTGTTTTACATTTTTAATGTAGAATCCCAACGAGTTGGGCAATTTAAAACTGGTTTTCTCAACCCAGCTCGTTTTATTATTGTTAAAATTGATGGGTTCCGTAATTTTTTAACTACGCAAACACAAACTGTAATCATATTCTGTAAATTAGCTTTTTTAAAAAAAAACGGCGATCGCTAGTTGCAGGGTATGAACGGCACAATGTATTGAAACTATAAATTCCTTGTTGAGACGAGTAATTTCTATTTCTAAATTTTCAACTTTTTCATCATACAGATGAATTTGTTCTTGGAATTCTTTATCGGTATCAAAATCAATATTACCATCGTCAACTTCATTATTTACCTAGCCTTTTAAAGTTTAAAGAGCTAGATGTTGAATCACATAATTGAAAATTTTTAATAGTTCACCTCTTTTGGCCATATTAGCTCCGTTGTCCGAAGTAAAACTGTAATTCTGTTTGACATTAATATTATATTTATTTAAAACATATAAAAAATGTTCTAGAAGATATTCCGCGGTGTGTCTATCTTTTAATTCCAACATGGCAAGGGTATTAACTTTAATTTTAGTGTCGTCCCGTCATATGACAATTTTGTCGTCTCCATTTCTAGCATCGGGGAAAATCTGTTTGACATGCAAAGATTGAATGTTGAATTTGGATCATAATATTATTTTTTGACTCCAAACTGTTGACTTTTAAAATTAACTGACTAAAAGAGTTTTGGGATTCGACTGGCACTTTTCGTTTCTAGGCTCATTTTTAATAGTAACTAACTGTTAGTTTGCTTCTGAAATGTAGCCTTCATTACTTTATTTTACACAGTAACCGTTTTAAAATTTTAACTCATTTATTGTATACTAAAAAATATTATCACTTGCAAATATGGTGGTTTTTTAGAACACCGAAACGACATTCACATGTATATATTTTTTCAGAAACAAAAATCAATTATTCAGCACTGATAGTTATTTTAATAAAACTTTTTCAAAAATTGTTTGTTCAATTTTATTTGTCATCATACTGGTACGGTATGTAAACTTTTTATTTGAGATTTAAACAAAAAAAAAAATAAAAGAAATAATCCGGACGAGCAAATTAATACAACTTTACTCTTTCGTCGCCATTTTGAAATGGCTGGAGTTCAGTTCGTCAATCCGCTAATCATAACTGGATTGGTAGAAAAATTGGCGCGAATATTTTTTGTGACGGCATTTTTGATTTGCTGTACCCTCAGATGATTTCTTTTGATGTACCCTCAGATACATACGCCTATTTTAGCCTGTTAGTTATATCATTAATATCTGATATATACTTTAGTAGATTGCTGGCTCGCATACCCTATATTGTTGTAGCGATTTGCCAAGAACTTGGGCCTTTGCAACCTTTTTTTTAGTGCGTTCATTATGCCATCCACACTATCTACCTGCACATTTATCGCTTCTCGCGCTTTACCGGTTAATTTAGATTTTATTGGAGAAATTAAGAGTTTCTGGTTGTCTATGTGACTAACTGAATCCTTTAATATCTCTAATTTATCTGTAATATTATTTAAGATTAATGGACAACCATTGTTATCGTTTTGAATAATTTTAGCCACGATATTTATCACCGTATCGTCATTTTGTACAATTTTAATCTTATTTTCGGTTTAGTGATTTTGAACAAAATAAATTAAATAAGTTAAATACAATAAAATTCGAGGTTACCAAGGGGTTGGCAATTGCGTAGCGAATCATTAAAATTCGCTAAGGCATTGTGATTATACTTTGTATGAAAGTTCAAAGTATTTTCAATATTTTTGTAGTTTGGTCACTGCAGTCTGATGAGACTACCGAATTTTTTAATACAAAAAATTCAATGTTTCATTAGTTCGAAACCAAACTTCCATCATCTTGATAACCTCACCTTGATGTAAAAATAAATTTTCTGAATTTCTTCCAATTCTGGTTGATACTTAATGATGATCGGTTAGGAAGCAAGCGATTTGCTAGCCAAAAACCTGACTTCTCAATCAATTATACCAAGGAAATTTAAAATATATTTTTCATAAAATTTTTGTTTATTTTTGCGACGTTACGTGAAATTTACGGCTTCAAAAATTAAACAGCAAATTTTTGTGTTGTTCTACTGTGCAATCGCAAGAAAAAAACAAAAAGCTTATTGAAAATGTAATGTGAAATTTAAATTTCTTTAGTAAAATTGATTGAGTAGTCAGGATTTCGGGTATCAAATCGCTTGCTTGCTTGCTGACAATGGAGTATCTACCCCATTATCCATTGCATCGAAATATTCCCACTGTTTATAGGAATTGCCACTGACATTATTGTGATCTTTTACTTTCTTGTACATTGACTTCAGACCCTTCCACTTCCCAATGCACTGTTCTCCGGATATTCTCCTGGGTGTATATTTTATAGGTTTACTAACTTTATTTTTATTTAATTCCATATGTTTATTATTTTATGGTTGAAATGCCCACTATTTATTGTCACGAGAAAAAAAAATCTAACTATATTTTTTGTTACACACACGTGCTTTACATATTTTTATTCCAAAAATTTTACTTATATTACTTTAGTTTTCACATCTAATATGCGTCTCGATTAGCATTGAACTGGTCGTCATTTTTCGTTCTTCTTAGTGGTGATAACAACGAATTGCGCTCACCTACCGACGGTGTACAAAAGTTCTTTTCCAAACGGTGCACAGGGCTGTGAACATGGTTTCATTTTTTCAGAGCTGCGAACATTATTCTTTTCCCTATGACGCCACAACTGAACCTCTGGTTTTTGATATTTCGACTGAAATATAAAAAATAAAACGGTTGTATCAAAGTTTTAATAATAAAAATATTTTTGTAAAATTACGTACTAGCAATGTCATTCCAGCAATGTCATATCCCGACATTTAGATTTTTTGTTTTTAAAACACACGATAATTTTCACTTTTCTCAATTAGTCAATTTGTTTTTGCGATAAAATCGAAATGTGTTGCGATATTGTCGGACCTAAAAATAACCTCAATTCTCTCTGTATATTTTGGTATTTTTTCCTAGCGGGGAGAATGTTTTGTTGTGTAAATTTACATGGGTAAATCGGATCTGTATTAGTGATGTTCGATATTTAATATTTCATCGATAAATGGTATCGATAAATATCGGAGATGTATGTATCGATGTACCAATATATCGGATCAATAGGTATCGATAACGTGAATATCGATAACTTATTTGACTCACAGTTTTTCGTATATTTTTTATTGAAGGATCTACAGCTTCGAAAAGACTATAACATCTAGTGGAGGAGTGTTGTGACGTCAGAGAATTTATTTTAAAAAATCACTAATTTAGAATTTGTTAAATGCACAAAAATATTTTAATAAAAAATCATATAAAGAAAAAACCGAAATTTATTTATTTGTTTACAACATTACAACCATATGATTAATGTTTTAATAGAATCCATTGAACTACAGAATTAAATAAGAGAAACAAATTACATGAAAATTCAATTTTAACACTTTTATTGTGTTATTAAATAAACCAATCATTTTTTGAAAGAGAATTTAAAAACAATAATTTGTTAAGTCTTTCTGGAAGTATTCGGTTTCTTTTATCTTCCATTATATACCCTGCTTTAGAAAAAAGTCGTTCTGATGGTACAGACGTAGCATGACGGTTAAATATTTTGCGGCAGTTTTATTCAACTCTGGATTCATTTGCGTGTGCATATCCCAAAACGCAAGAGGATCGGTATGTAAATCTAAAGTGGGCTGATTGAGATATTGCTTAAACCCCATGTGCATACCGTCTATTAAAGACCCGCCCACCCCAGTAGATGATGCAGAAATGATTGCTTTAACTGCTAGTCGTTTATGAAAACTCCATAAGCTGCAGTCATTTTCATCCAGCGGTGTCGTACTTTTTCTTAAATTTTCATCTAATACGTTTTCCGATAAATTTGTAGAATCCTTAATAAGTTGTCTTAATTCCTTATCAATCAGTTGAACAGTTTTTGAGCATGCAACTGGATCTTTAAAATGGATTTTCTTAAATCGTGGATCAAGTATTGTAGCTTTAGCAAGTAGGTGAACCTTTTCAACAAATTCAAATCGCTTTTTGATATGAAAAAGAATCTTGTCTTTAAAATGTTTTCCTACCTCACTACTTTGTTCGTTTGAAAACGAAATTTTAGAAACTTGATTAATTAAACAAGAAACCAAAGGTATGACTTTGCTGCAGGTAACGTATCGCTCACCACAAATTTCTTTAGTTAAACTCTTCAATGGTTTTAAGACACGTAAAATATCTCTTATTGTTTCTAATTCCTGGCCTAAAATGAAAAATATAAAAAAAAAACTTTTTTGTATTTCTAATTATACTAAATATATAGCAATAATTTGAATGCTCTAACCAACCGATGCTACATATAATAAACTCTACTAGTAATAATCAGCAGCATCGGTAGGTTACCACTATTCGTCACTGGATGAAGAATGATTATTATTGTTTATTGTAATTATTCATATAATTTTGGCTAAAATTCAAGGACACATGTACATATTTTACTTTTGTTTTAAATTACCTGTAACCATATCTGGACCTTTGGGAAATTTCAATAAAACTGTTCCTACTTTTTCATTAAATTCTAAAAATCTAGAGAACATATAAAAAGTGGAATTCCATCGCGTTCGTACTTCTTGGAATAATCTTAGCGGCGGAACATCTGTTTGAATTTTCTTCAATTCATCAGATGCTACCACACTGTTTAAAAAATTGTACAATGCTTTTGACTTTATTCATTAAGGTTTTAAATTCTGGAAATTCTCCAATAGCTCCTTGAAGCGTTATCGGTGACCAGACCACAGCAACCAATTTCCTGTCATGGATATTCCAATCAGAACAAACTTTTTTTAAAGTGTTAGATATAAGTTCAGAGGAATGGCGCTCGTTTAAAGGCTGAACACATAATACAGCTAAACACAATAATTTCTCATATATATAATGAACCGTTACACCTAGATAACTTTGTGTGTTTAATGATTCTGGCCATATATCCGCAGTTAAGGTAAAATATTCAACATTTTCCATTTTCCTTTTGATAATATTAGATAGAACATCATATTTTTCTCAAGCAGCTTAGTTATAGCTTTTCTTCCAGGAACTTTATATAGTGGAGCTATTTGTTTCATTAAATATAAAAATCCTTCTTTTTCAGAAGTTCTTAATGATAAATTATCCTTTGCAATCATGTACAAAATTGCTATTTTGCTATTGCTAGTAATTTGCGATGCTTTAGTGCCATCATTATCAAAACTGATCATATTTATTAACACAGAGTCAATATGTGGTTGTTCTTGTTGCACCTTATTAGAAATACGTGTATGATTGATATTTGAGCTTGGTAATGTTGCTGGTGTTGTTGTTCTGGATACTGTTTCCTTTTCAGCAGTTTGATTAACATTAACACTAACACTATCTTTTTTTTTCGAGGTTATATACTTCTTTATGTTTATTTTGAAGATGCATGTTTAGATTCTGTATCAGTGGAAAATTATCCATTAAAGAGAAAGAGAGATAATATCAGATGAGATAATATGTAAAACATCTCAAATTCCCATTGCTGTGAATGCTTTAAACGGCTAATCACACAAATCGGTTATCAATAGAATATATCGAACCAAGGATGTTTATTAAATAGTACTTGAATTTTTAAAAATGCCGTCTTTCCTCTACGACGGTCAATCGCGTCTCCAAAAAAAATTATCATCATCCACGCACGAGTGTTATAAAATAAAATGAAAGTTGAAAAAATTATAATTTATTTATTTTTTATTTTATTTTATTTTATTTTTGTTCTCTTCTTCTTTACACCTGCCTCGTTTAAAGTTTAACCCCAAAAGAACGTGTACTCTTTCTCTCTGAAAACTTCTACAGTTAGTTTCAACAAAACTTTAGTAAAATTTTACTTGAATACTATTTTCTGATTTGACCCCACTAATTTATATTAAATCGTAATAGTTTTAATTCGAAACAATAGAAGCCTAACAAATATTAAGTGCAACAAAACCAACAACATACTAGATGACTTTAAATTTTCCTCGACTCAACCGCCCCATTTACTACTCTTGTGAATTTGTACGACCAATTAAATATGGTGATGATGATGCCAATGAAATGTTTTTTAAAAATACAAAATGTTGGGAACACACTCGTTTAAAGTTACTTTGTATCATGCAAAAAGTATTTTTTAGTTCTATATTTTCAAAATCGAAAATTTAACCAAAAATGTGTACTTCGAGGTAAATGCGAATGTAAAACTTATAATTATTTATGTTAAATTTTATATTTATATTAAGATGTCAGTAATACGTCTCGCACAATAGAAAAATATTTTCTTTTACCTTAAACATTTTGTTGTGAAGTTTAATTTTGCTATTTGTAAGGCTAGCGCAAACATTTGTCTAATATGCGAGAGTTGTATTACATGAAAAATAAATTTATGATTTATTATCTTTATGTGATATGATTTAGTAGTATCATAACAAACTATGAATGTAAATAATTTTAAGATATTTCGGGCCGGTTTCACAATGATAGCTGCATTTTTTACTAAACCATTGTGAACGAAGTCCGTACGAAGTAATTTATAAATTATGAAACTATTTTTATATTTAATTTTAAGTATAGAATACACTTATTTTATGATAGCCTCAATTTTTTATTTTCGTTTCTTGAGAGCAAATTGAATCTGACAAGGAGTCCGCACAACAAGGTAGGTTGAACAATGATACAAATTTTTTAAAAACGTTAAGAATATAATTAAAAGTAGGACTTAGGTACGAAGGGTTTAAAAACTATACATATTACATTGAAGAAAAAAATATGACTAATTAAAAAAACTTATGGTAACGTATGGTTATTGTTGACAGAATATTTTGATTTTTTCTTCAAGATAATTTTTGATCAAAATATCATTTGAACTCCAACCAACCCAGCTTCAGATATAACAAGCTGCAACAACGGAGAGTGTCAGTTTGAGAAATCAAATAACTTAGCTTTCCTATATTCTCAGTGGTGCTAGCAGCTAAATAAAGCGCCCACCCCCAAATGACCCTAACGTTTTCAGCACCTGATCGATGACAACCATCGTTACTCACCATTCTAAACTCTAATATTTCGTCAAACACGAAATGATGAATTGATTTAAGCGATTCAAAATATCCTTTTGATTAAGATAATTTAAGAAAATTATGTATTGGAAACGCGATAGTTCGATCTGAAATTTTCATATTTGTCAAAAATTAAATTGCTGATTAAAGTTAAACACAGCCAAATATAGATTCAATTTAAAAGTACCTTTGTTCAAATTGACCCAATCGTTTAGAAATGAATAAAAAAATCTGATTGAAAAGATAAAAATAAGTAAGCGAATGATACGACATATTTTAACAATTTAAACGAAGCTCTACTCAAAATTGCACCAATAACTCAAAATAACCAAATGATACAGAATCTGAGACAATAAATTTTATCCGATAAAAATAAGTAAGGCTAGCCATCAGGAATTTTCGCAAAAAAAAATGAAAAATTTGTTGTTTAAATTCCGGTTCAAAATGATTATGGGTAATGAGAATGATACGAAGAGCAAGAAACTAACAGCAGTTTACATATGAAAAGCCCGATTAGTGAATGTTTCGAATTTTGAAGTTCGCGGTCACACCCGGTAATCGAGCCTCGATTGCAATCGAATGATGCGACATATTTCAACAACTTAAACGAAGCTCTACTCAAAATTGCACCAATAACTCAAAATAACCGAACGATACAGAATCTGCGACAGTAAATTGTATCCGATAAAAATAAGTAAGGCTAACCATCAGGAATTTTCGCAAAAAAAAAAATGAAAAATTTGTTGTTGAAATTCCGGTTCAAAATGATTATGGGTAATGAGAATGATACGTAGAGCAAGAAACTAACAGTAGTTTACATATGAAAAGCCCGATTAGTGAATGTTTCGAATTTTGAAGTTCGCGGTCACATCCGGTAATCGAGCCTCGATTGCAATCGAATGATGCGACATATTTCAACAACTTAAACGAAGCTCTACTCAAAATTACACCAATAACTCAAAATAACCGAACGATACAGAATCTGCGACAGTAAATTGTATCCGATAAAAATAAGTAAGGCTAACCATCAGGGATTTTCGCAAAAAAAAATGAAAAATTTGTTGTTGAAATTCCGGTTCAAAATGATTATGGGTAATGAGAATGATACGTAGAGCAAGAAACTAACAGTAGTTTACATATGAAAAGCCCGATTAGTGAATGTTTCGAATTTTGAAGTTCGCGGTCACACCCGGTAATCGAGCCTCGATTGCAAGCGAATGATGCGACATATTTCAACAACTTAAACGAAGCTCTACTCAAAATTGCACCAATAACTCAAAATAACCGAACGATGCAGAATCTGCGACAGTAAATTGTATCCGATAAAAATAAGTAAGGCTAACCATCAGGAATTTTCGCAAAAAAAAAAAATGAAAAATTTGTTGTTGAAATTCCGGTTCAAAATGATTATGGGTAATGAGAATGATACGTAGAGCAAGAAACTAACAGTAGTTTACATATGAAAAGCCCGATTAGTGAATGTTTCGAATTTTGAAGTTCGCGGTCACACCCGGTAATCGAGCCTCGATTGCAAGCGAATGATGCGACATATTTCAACAACTTAAACGAAGCTCTACTCAAAATTGCACCAATAACTCAAAATAACCGAACGATGCAGAATCTGCGACAGTAAATTGTATCCGATAAAAATAAGTAAGGCTAACCATCAGGAATTTTCGCAAAAAAAAAAAATGAAAAATTTGTTGTTGAAATTCCGGTTCAAAATGATTATGGGTAATGAGAATGATACGTAGAGCAAGAAACTAACAGTAGTTTACATATGAAAAGCCCGATTAGTGAATGTTTCGAATTTTGAAGTTCGCGGTCACACCCGGTAATCGAGCCTCGATTGCAAGCGAATGATGCGACATATTTCAACAACTTAAACGAAGCTCTACTCAAAATTGCACCAATAACTCAAAATAACCGAACGATGCAGAATCTGCGACAATAAATTGTATCCGATAAAAATAAGTAAGGCTAACTAACCATCAGGAATTTTCGCAAAAAAAAAAAATGAAAAATTTGTTGTTGAAATTCCGGTTCAAAATGATTATGGGTAATGAGAATGATACGTAGAGCAAGAAACTAACAGTAGTTTACATATGAAAAGCCCGATTAGTGAATGTTTCGAATTTTGAAGTTCGTGGTCACACCCGGTAATCGAGCCTCGATTGCAATCGAATGATGCGACATATTTCAACAACTTAAACGAAGCTCTACTCAAAATTACACCAATAACTCAAAATAACCGAACGATACAGAATCTGCGACAGTAAATTGTATCCGATAAAAATAAGTAAGGCTAACCATCAGGAATTTTCGCAAAAAAAAAAAATGAAAAATTTGTTGTTGAAATTCCGGTTCAAAATGATTATGGGTAATGAGAATGATACGTAGAGCAAGAAACTAACAGTAGTTTACATATGAAAAGCCCGATTAGTGAATGTTTCGAATTTTGAAGTTCGAAACGAAGCTCTACTCAAAATTTTACCAATAACTCAAAATAACCGAACGATACAGAATCTGCGACAATAAATTTTATCCGATAAAAATAAGTAAGGCTAGCCATCAGGGATTTTCGCAAAAAAAAAATGAAAAATTTGTTGTTGAAATTCCGGTTCAAAATGATTATGGGTAATGAGAATGATACGTAGAGCAAGAAACTAACAGTAGTTTACATATGAAAAGCTCGATTAGTGAATGTTTCGAATTTTGAAGTTCGCGGTCACACCCGGTAATAGATCCTCGATTGCAAGCGAATGATGCGACATATTTCAACAACTTAAACGAAGCTCTACTCAAAATTGCACCAATAACTCAAAATAACCGAACGATACAGAATCTGCGACAATAAATTTTATCCGATAAAAATAAGTAAGGCTAGCCATCAGGGATTTTCGCAAAAAAAAAATGAAAAATTTGTTGTTGAAATTCCGGTTCAAAATGATTATGGGTAATGAGAATGATACGTAGAGCAAGAAACTAACAGTAGTTTACATATGAAAAGCCCGATTAGTGAATGTTTCGAATTTTGAAGTTCGAAACGAAGCTCTACTCAAAATTTTACCAATAACTCAAAATAACCGAACGATACAGAATCTGCGACAATAAATTTTATCCGATAAAAATAAGTAAGGCTAGCTAGCCATCAGGGATTTTCGCAAAAAAAAAATGAAAAATTTGTTGTTGAAATTCCGGTTCAAAATGATTATGGGTAATGAGAATGATACGTAGAGCAAGAAACTAACAGTAGTTTACATATGAAAAGCCCGATTAGTGAATGTTTCGAATTTTGAAGTTCGCGGTCACACCCGGTAATCGATCCTCGATTGCAAGCGAATGATGCGACATATTTCAACAACTTAAACGAAGCTCTACTCAAAATTGCACCAATAACTCAAAATAACCGAACGATACAGAATCTGCGACAATAAATTTTATCCGATAAAAATAAGTAAGGCTAACCATCAGGGATTTTCGCAAAAAAAAATGAAAAATTTGTTGTTGAAATTCCGGTTCAAAATGATTATGGGTAACGAGAATGATACGTAGAGCAAGAAACTAACAGTAGTTTACATATGAAAAGCTCGATTAGTGAATGTTTCGAATTTTGAAGTTCGCGGTCACACCCGGTAATAGATCCTCGATTGCAAGCGAATGATGCGACATATTTCAACAACTTAAACGAAGCTCTGCTCAAAATTGCACCAATAACTCAAAATAACCGAACGATACAGAATCTGCGACAATAAATTTTATCCGATAAAAATAAGTAAGGCTAGCCATCAGGGATTTTCGCAAAAAAAAATTAAAAATTTGTTGTTGAAATTCCGGTTCAAAATGATTATGGGTAATGAGAATGATACGTAGAGCAAGAAACTAACAGTAGTTTACATATGAAAAGCTCGATTAGTGAATGTTTCGAATTTTGAAGTTCGCGGTCACACCCGGTAATCGATCCTCGATTGCAAGCGAATGATGTGACATATTTCAACAACTTAAACGAAGCTCTACTCAAAATTGCACCAATAACTCAAAATAACCGAACGATACAGAATCTGCGACAATAAATTTTATCCGATAAAAATAAGTAAGGCTAGCTAGCCATCAGGGATTTTCGCAAAAAAAAAATGAAAAATTTGTTGTTGAAATTCCGGTTCAAAATGATTATGGGTAATGAGAATGATACGTAGAGCAAGAAACTAACAGTAGTTTACATATGAAAAGCCCGATTAGTGAATGTTTCGAATTTTGAAGTTCGCGGTCACACCCGGTAATCGATCCTCGATTGCAAGCGAATGATGCGACATATTTCAACAACTTAAACGAAGCTCTACTCAAAATTGCACCAATAACTCAAAATAACCGAACGATACAGAATCTGCGACAATAAATTTTATCCGATAAAAATAAGTAAGGCTAGCTAGCCATCAGGGATTTTCGCAAAAAAAAAATGAAAAATTTGTTGTTGAAATTCCGGTTCAAAATGATTATGGGTAACGAGAATGATACGTAGAGCAAGAAACTAACAGTAGTTTACATATGAAAAGCCCGATTAGTGAATGTTTCGAATTTTGAAGTTCGCGGTCACACCCGGTAATCGATCCTCGATTGCAAGCGAATGATGCGACATATTTCAACAACTTAAACGAAGCTCTACTCAAAATTGCACCAATAACTCAAAATAACCGAACGATACAGAATCTGCGACAATAAATTTTATCCGATAAAAATAAGTAAGGCTAGCCATCAGGGATTTTCGCAAAAAAAAAATGAAAAATTTGTTGTTGAAATTCCGGTTCAAAATGATTATGGGTAATGAGAATGATACGTAGAGCAAGAAACTAACAGTAGTTTACATATGAAAAGCCCGATTAGTGAATGTTTCGAATTTTGAAGTTCGCGGTCACACCCGGTAATCGATCCTCGATTGCAAGCGAATGATGCGACATATTTCAACAACTTAAACGAAGCTCTGCTCAAAATTGCACCAATAACTCAAAATAACCGAACGATACAGAATCTGCGACAATAAATTTTATCCGATAAAAATAAGTAAGGCTAGCCATCAGGGATTTTCGCAAAAAAAAATGAAAAATTTGTTGTTGAAATTCCGGTTCAAAATGATTATGGGTAATGAGAATGATACGTAGAGCAAGAAACTAACAGTAGTTTACATATGAAAAGCTCGATTAGTGAATGTTTCGAATTTTGAAGTTCGCGGTCACACCCGGTAATAGATCCTCGATTGCAAGCGAATGATGCGACATATTTCAACAACTTAAACGAAGCTCTGCTCAAAATTGCACCAATAACTCAAAATAACCGAACGATACAGAATCTGCGACAATAAATTTTATCCGATAAAAATAAGTAAGGCTAGCCATCAGGGATTTTCGCAAAAAAAAAATGAAAAATTTGTTGTTGAAATTCCGGTTCAAAATGATTATGGGTAATGAGAATGATACGTAGAGCAAGAAACTAACAGTAGTTTACATATGAAAAGCCCGATTAGTGAATGTTTCGAATTTTGAAGTTCGCGGTCACACCCGGTAATCGATCCTCGATTGCAAGCGAATGATGCGACATATTTCAACAACTTAAACGAAGCTCTGCTCAAAATTGCACCAATAACTCAAAATAACCGAACGATACAGAATCTGCGACAATAAATTTTATCCGATAAAAATAAGTAAGGCTAGCCATCAGGGATTTTCGCAAAAAAAAATGAAAAATTTGTTGTTGAAATTCCGGTTCAAAATGATTATGGGTAATGAGAATGATACGTAGAGCAAGAAACTAACAGTAGTTTACATATGAAAAGCTCGATTAGTGAATGTTTCGAATTTTGAAGTTCGCGGTCACACCCGGTAATAGATCCTCGATTGCAAGCGAATGATGCGACATATTTCAACAACTTAAACGAAGCTCTGCTCAAAATTGCACCAATAACTCAAAATAACCGAACGATACAGAATCTGCGACAATAAATTTTATCCGATAAAAATAAGTAAGGCTAGCCATCAGGGATTTTCGCAAAAAAAAAATGAAAAATTTGTTGTTGAAATTCCGGTTCAAAATGATTATGGGTAATGAGAATGATACGTAGAGCAAGAAACTAACAGTAGTTTACATATGAAAAGCCCGATTAGTGAATGTTTCGAATTTTGAAGTTCGCGGTCACACCCGGTAATCGATCCTCGATTGCAAGCGAATGATGCGACATATTTCAACAACTTAAACGAAGCTCTGCTCAAAATTGCACCAATAACTCAAAATAACCGAACGATACAGAATCTGCGACAATAAATTTTATCCGATAAAAATAAGTAAGGCTAGCCATCAGGGATTTTCGCAAAAAAAAATGAAAAATTTGTTGTTGAAATTCCGGTTCAAAATGATTATGGGTAATGAGAATGATACGTAGAGCAAGAAACTAACAGTAGTTTACATATGAAAAGCTCGATTAGTGAATGTTTCGAATTTTGAAGTTCGCGGTCACACCCGGTAATAGATCCTCGATTGCAAGCGAATGATGCGACATATTTCAACAACTTAAACGAAGCTCTACTCAAAATTGCACCAATAACTCAAAATAACCGAACGATACAGAATATGCGACAATAAATTTTATCCGATAAAAATAAGTAAGGCTAACCATCAGGAATTTTCGCAAAAAAAAAAATGAAAAATTTGTTGTTGAAATTCCGGTTCAAAATGATTATGGGTAATGAGAATGATACGTAGAGCAAGAAACTAACAGTAGTTTACATATGAAAAGCCCGATTAGTGAATGTTTCGAATTTTGAAGTTCGCGGTCACACCCGGTAATCGATCCTCGATTGCAAGCGAATGATGCGACATATTTCAACAACTTAAACGAAGCTCTGCTCAAAATTGCACCAATAACTCAAAATAACCGAACGATACAGAATCTGCGACAATAAATTTTATCCGATAAAAATAAGTAAGGCTAACCATCAGGGATTTTCGCAAAAGAAAATGAAAAATTTGTTGTTGAAATTCCGGTTCAAAATGATTATGGGTAATGAGAATGATACGTAGAGCAAGAAACTAACAGTAGTTTACATATGAAAAGCTCGATTAGTGAATGTTTCGAATTTTGAAGTTCGCGGTCACACCCGGTAATAGATCCTCGATTGCAAGCGAATGATGCGACATATTTCAACAACTTAAACGAAGCTCTACTCAAAATTGCACCAATAACTCAAAATAACCGAACGATACAGAATATGCGACAATAAATTTTATCCGATAAAAATAAGTAAGGCTAACCATCAGGAATTTTCGCAAAAAAAAAAATGAAAAATTTCTTGTTGAAATTCCGGTTCAAAATGATTATGGGTAATGAGAATGATACGTAGAGCAAGAAACTAACAGTAGTTTACATATGAAAAGCCCGATTAGTGAATGTTTCGAATTTTGAAGTTCGAAACGAAGCTCTACTCAAAATTTTACCAATAACTCAAAATAACCGAACGATACAGAATCTGCGACAATAAATTTTATCCGATAAAAATAAGTAAGGCTAGCCATCAGGGATTTTCGCAAAAAAAAAATGAAAAATTTGTTGTTGAAATTCCGGTTCAAAATGATTATGGGTAATGAGAATGATACGTAGAGCAAGAAACTAACAGTAGTTTACATATGAAAAGCCCGATTAGTGAATGTTTCGAATTTTGAAGTTCGCGGTCACACCCGGTAATCGATCCTCGATTGCAAGCGAATGATGCGACATATTTCAACAACTTAAACGAAGCTCTGCTCAAAATTGCACCAATAACTCAAAATAACCGAACGATACAGAATCTGCGACAATAAATTTTATCCGATAAAAATAAGTAAGGCTAACCATCAGGGATTTTCGCAAAAAAAAATGAAAAATTTGTTGTTGAAATTCCGGTTCAAAATGATTATGGGTAATGAGAATGATACGTAGAGCAAGAAACTAACAGTAGTTTACATATGAAAAGCTCGATTAGTGAATGTTTCGAATTTTGAAGTTCGCGGTCACACCCGGTAATAGATCCTCGATTGCAAGCGAATGATGCGACATATTTCAACAACTTAAACGAAGCTCTGCTCAAAATTGCACCAATAACTCAAAATAACCGAACGATACAGAATCTGCGACAATAAATTTTATCCGATAAAAATAAGTAAGGCTAACCATCAGGGATTTTCGCAAAAAAAAAAAATGAAAAATTTCTTGTTGAAATTCCGGTTCAAAATGATTATGGGTAATGAGAATGATACGTAGAGCAAGAAACTAACAGTAGTTTACATATGAAAAGCCCGATTAGTGAATGTTTCGAATTTTGAAGTTCGCGGTCACACCCGGTAATCGATCCTCGATTGCAAGCGAATGATGCGACATATTTCAACAACTTAAACGAAGCTCTGCTCAAAATTGCACCAATAACTCAAAATAACCGAACGATACAGAATCTGCGACAATAAATTTTATCCGATAAAAATAAGTAAGGCTAACCATCAGGGATTTTCGCAAAAAAAAAAAAATGAAAAATTTCTTGTTGAAATTCCGGTTCAAAATGATTATGGGTAATGAGAATGATACGTAGAGCAAGAAACTAACAGTAGTTTACATATGAAAAGCCCGATTAGTGAATGTTTCGAATTTTGAAGTTCGCGGTCACACCCGGTAATAGATCCTCGATTGCAAGCGAATGATGCGACATATTTCAACAACTTAAACGAAGCTCTGCTCAAAATTGCACCAATAACTCAAAATAACCGAACGATACAGAATCTGCGACAATAAATTTTATCCGATAAAAATAAGTAAGGCTAACCATCAGGAATTTTCGCAAAAAAAAATGAAAAATTTCTTGTTGAAAGTCCGGTTCAAAATGATTATGGGTAATGAGAATGATACGTAGAGCAAGAAACTAACAGTAGTTTACATATGAAAAGCCCGATTAGTGAATGTTTCGAATTTTGAAGTTCGCGGTCACACCCGGTAATCGATCCTCGATTGCAAGCGAATGATGCGACATATTTCAACAACTTAAACGAAGCTCTACTCAAAATTGCACCAATAACTCAAAATAACCGAACGATACAGAATCTGCGACAATAAATTTTATCCGATAAAAATAAGTAAGGCTAACCATCAGGGATTTTCGCAAAAAAAAATGAAAAATTTGTTGTTGAAATTCCGGTTCAAAATGATTATGGGTAACGAGAATGATACGTAGAGCAAGAAACTAACAGTAGTTTACATATGAAAAGCTCGATTAGTGAATGTTTCGAATTTTGAAGTTCGCGGTCACACCCGGTAATAGATCCTCGATTGCAAGCGAATGATGCGACATATTTCAACAACTTAAACGAAGCTCTGCTCAAAATTGCACCAATAACTCAAAATAACCGAACGATACAGAATCTGCGACAATAAATTTTATCCGATAAAAATAAGTAAGGCTAGCCATCAGGGATTTTCGCAAAAAAAAAATGAAAAATTTGTTGTTGAAATTCCGGTTCAAAATGATTATGGGTAATGAGAATGATACGTAGAGCAAGAAACTAACAGTAGTTTACATATGAAAAGCCCGATTAGTGAATGTTTCGAATTTTGAAGTTCGCGGTCACACCCGGTAATCGATCCTCGATTGCAAGCGAATGATGTGACATATTTCAACAACTTAAACGAAGCTCTACTCAAAATTGCACCAATAACTCAAAATAACCGAACGATACAGAATCTGCGACAATAAATTTTATCCGATAAAAATAAGTAAGGCTAGCCATCAGGGATTTTCGCAAAAAAAAAATGAAAAATTTGTTGTTGAAATTCCGGTTCAAAATGATTATGGGTAATGAGAATGATACGTAGAGCAAGAAACTAACAGTAGTTTACATATGAAAAGCTCGATTAGTGAATGTTTCGAATTTTGAAGTTCGCGGTCACACCCGGTAATCGATCCTCGATTGCAAGCGAATGATGCGACATATTTCAACAACTTAAACGAAGCTCTGCTCAAAATTGCACCAATAACTCAAAATAACCGAACGATACAGAATCTGCGACAATAAATTTTATCCGATAAAAATAAGTAAGGCTAACCATCAGGAATTTTCGCAAAAAAAAATGAAAAATTTCTTGTTGAAAGTCCGGTTCAAAATGATTATGGGTAATGAGAATGATACGTAGAGCAAGAAACTAACAGTAGTTTACATATGAAAAGCCCGATTAGTGAATGTTTCGAATTTTGAAGTTCGCGGTCACACCCGGTAATCGATCCTCGATTGCAAGCGAATGATGCGACATATTTCAACAACTTAAACGAAGCTCTACTCAAAATTGCACCAATAACTCAAAATAACCGAACGATACAGAATCTGCGACAATAAATTTTATCCGATAAAAATAAGTAAGGCTAACCATCAGGGATTTTCGCAAAAAAAAATGAAAAATTTGTTGTTGAAATTCCGGTTCAAAATGATTATGGGTAACGAGAATGATACGTAGAGCAAGAAACTAACAGTAGTTTACATATGAAAAGCTCGATTAGTGAATGTTTCGAATTTTGAAGTTCGCGGTCACACCCGGTAATAGATCCTCGATTGCAAGCGAATGATGCGACATATTTCAACAACTTAAACGAAGCTCTGCTCAAAATTGCACCAATAACTCAAAATAACCGAACGATACAGAATCTGCGACAATAAATTTTATCCGATAAAAATAAGTAAGGCTAGCCATCAGGGATTTTCGCAAAAAAAAAATGAAAAATTTGTTGTTGAAATTCCGGTTCAAAATGATTATGGGTAATGAGAATGATACGTAGAGCAAGAAACTAACAGTAGTTTACATATGAAAAGCCCGATTAGTGAATGTTTCGAATTTTGAAGTTCGCGGTCACACCCGGTAATCGATCCTCGATTGCAAGCGAATGATGTGACATATTTCAACAACTTAAACGAAGCTCTACTCAAAATTGCACCAATAACTCAAAATAACCGAACGATACAGAATCTGCGACAATAAATTTTATCCGATAAAAATAAGTAAGGCTAGCCATCAGGGATTTTCGCAAAAAAAAAATGAAAAATTTGTTGTTGAAATTCCGGTTCAAAATGATTATGGGTAATGAGAATGATACGTAGAGCAAGAAACTAACAGTAGTTTACATATGAAAAGCTCGATTAGTGAATGTTTCGAATTTTGAAGTTCGCGGTCACACCCGGTAATCGATCCTCGATTGCAAGCGAATGATGTGACATATTTCAACAACTTAAACGAAGCTCTACTCAAAATTGCACCAATAACTCAAAATAACCGAACGATACAGAATCTGCGACAATAAATTTTATCCGATAAAAATAAGTAAGGCTAGCCATCAGGGATTTTCGCAAAAAAAAAATGAAAAATTTGTTGTTGAAATTCCGGTTCAAAATGATTATGGGTAATGAGAATGATACGTAGAGCAAGAAACTAACAGTAGTTTACATATGAAAAGCCCGATTAGTGAATGTTTCGAATTTTGAAGTTCGCGGTCACACCCGGTAATCGATCCTCGATTGCAAGCGAATGATGCGACATATTTCAACAACTTAAACGAAGCTCTACTCAAAATTGCACCAATAACTCAAAATAACCGAACGATACAGAATCTGCGACAATAAATTTTATCCGATAAAAATAAGTAAGGCTAACCATCAGGGATTTTCGCAAAAAAAAAATGAAAAATTTGTTGTTGAAATTCCGGTTCAAAATGATTATGGGTAACGAGAATGATACGTAGAGCAAGAAACTAACAGTAGTTTACATATGAAAAGCCCGATTAGTGAATGTTTCGAATTTTGAAGTTCGAAACGAAGCTCTACTCAAAATTTTACCAATAACTCAAAATAACCGAACGATACAGAATCTGCGACAATAAATTTTATCCGATAAAAATAAGTAAGGCTAGCCATCAGGGATTTTCGCAAAAAAAAAATGAAAAATTTGTTGTTGAAATTCCGGTTCAAAATGATTATGGGTAATGAGAATGATACGTAGAGCAAGAAACTAACAGTAGTTTACATATGAAAAGCCCGATTAGTGAATGTTTCGAATTTTGAAGTTCGCGGTCACACCCGGTAATCGATCCTCGATTGCAAGCGAATGATGCGACATATTTCAACAACTTAAACGAAGCTCTGCTCAAAATTGCACCAATAACTCAAAATAACCGAACGATACAGAATCTGCGACAGTAAATTTTATCCGATAAAAATAAGTAAGGCTAACCATCAGGAATTTTCGCAAAAAAAAATGAAAAATTTCTTGTTGAAATTCCGGTTCAAAATGATTATGGGTAATGAGAATGATACGTAGAGCAAGAAACTAACAGTAGTTTACATATGAAAAGCTCGATTAGTGAATGTTTCGAATTTTGAAGTTCGCAGTCACACCCGGTAATCGATCCTCGATTGCAAGCGAATGATGCGACATATTTCAACAACTTAAACGAAGCTCTGCTCAAAATTGCACCAATAACTCAAAATAACCGAACGATACAGAATCTGCGACAATAAATTTTATCCGATAAAAATAAGTAAGGCTAACCATCAGGAATTTTCGCAAAAAAAAATGAAAAATTTCTTGTTGAAAGTCCGGTTCAAAATGATTATGGGTAATGAGAATGATACGTAGAGCAAGAAACTAACAGTAGTTTACATATGAAAAGCCCGATTAGTGAATGTTTCGAATTTTGAAGTTCGCGGTCACACCCGGTAATCGATCCTCGATTGCAAGCGAATGATGCGACATATTTCAACAACTTAAACGAAGCTCTACTCAAAATTGCACCAATAACTCAAAATAACCGAACGATACAGAATCTGCGACAATAAATTTTATCCGATAAAAATAAGTAAGGCTAACCATCAGGGATTTTCGCAAAAAAAAATGAAAAATTTGTTGTTGAAATTCCGGTTCAAAATGATTATGGGTAACGAGAATGATACGTAGAGCAAGAAACTAACAGTAGTTTACATATGAAAAGCTCGATTAGTGAATGTTTCGAATTTTGAAGTTCGCGGTCACACCCGGTAATAGATCCTCGATTGCAAGCGAATGATGCGACATATTTCAACAACTTAAACGAAGCTCTGCTCAAAATTGCACCAATAACTCAAAATAACCGAACGATACAGAATCTGCGACAATAAATTTTATCCGATAAAAATAAGTAAGGCTAGCCATCAGGGATTTTCGCAAAAAAAAAATGAAAAATTTGTTGTTGAAATTCCGGTTCAAAATGATTATGGGTAATGAGAATGATACGTAGAGCAAGAAACTAACAGTAGTTTACATATGAAAAGCCCGATTAGTGAATGTTTCGAATTTTGAAGTTCGCGGTCACACCCGGTAATCGATCCTCGATTGCAAGCGAATGATGTGACATATTTCAACAACTTAAACGAAGCTCTACTCAAAATTGCACCAATAACTCAAAATAACCGAACGATACAGAATCTGCGACAATAAATTTTATCCGATAAAAATAAGTAAGGCTAGCCATCAGGGATTTTCGCAAAAAAAAAATGAAAAATTTGTTGTTGAAATTCCGGTTCAAAATGATTATGGGTAATGAGAATGATACGTAGAGCAAGAAACTAACAGTAGTTTACATATGAAAAGCTCGATTAGTGAATGTTTCGAATTTTGAAGTTCGCGGTCACACCCGGTAATCGATCCTCGATTGCAAGCGAATGATGTGACATATTTCAACAACTTAAACGAAGCTCTACTCAAAATTGCACCAATAACTCAAAATAACCGAACGATACAGAATCTGCGACAATAAATTTTATCCGATAAAAATAAGTAAGGCTAGCCATCAGGGATTTTCGCAAAAAAAAAATGAAAAATTTGTTGTTGAAATTCCGGTTCAAAATGATTATGGGTAATGAGAATGATACGTAGAGCAAGAAACTAACAGTAGTTTACATATGAAAAGCCCGATTAGTGAATGTTTCGAATTTTGAAGTTCGCGGTCACACCCGGTAATCGATCCTCGATTGCAAGCGAATGATGCGACATATTTCAACAACTTAAACGAAGCTCTACTCAAAATTGCACCAATAACTCAAAATAACCGAACGATACAGAATCTGCGACAATAAATTTTATCCGATAAAAATAAGTAAGGCTAACCATCAGGGATTTTCGCAAAAAAAAAATGAAAAATTTGTTGTTGAAATTCCGGTTCAAAATGATTATGGGTAACGAGAATGATACGTAGAGCAAGAAACTAACAGTAGTTTACATATGAAAAGCCCGATTAGTGAATGTTTCGAATTTTGAAGTTCGAAACGAAGCTCTACTCAAAATTTTACCAATAACTCAAAATAACCGAACGATACAGAATCTGCGACAATAAATTTTATCCGATAAAAATAAGTAAGGCTAGCCATCAGGGATTTTCGCAAAAAAAAAATGAAAAATTTGTTGTTGAAATTCCGGTTCAAAATGATTATGGGTAATGAGAATGATACGTAGAGCAAGAAACTAACAGTAGTTTACATATGAAAAGCCCGATTAGTGAATGTTTCGAATTTTGAAGTTCGCGGTCACACCCGGTAATCGATCCTCGATTGCAAGCGAATGATGCGACATATTTCAACAACTTAAACGAAGCTCTGCTCAAAATTGCACCAATAACTCAAAATAACCGAACGATACAGAATCTGCGACAGTAAATTTTATCCGATAAAAATAAGTAAGGCTAACCATCAGGAATTTTCGCAAAAAAAAATGAAAAATTTCTTGTTGAAATTCCGGTTCAAAATGATTATGGGTAATGAGAATGATACGTAGAGCAAGAAACTAACAGTAGTTTACATATGAAAAGCTCGATTAGTGAATGTTTCGAATTTTGAAGTTCGCAGTCACACCCGGTAATCGATCCTCGATTGCAAGCGAATGATGCGACATATTTCAACAACTTAAACGAAGCTCTGCTCAAAATTGCACCAATAACTCAAAATAACCGAACGATACAGAATCTGCGACAATAAATTTTATCCGATAAAAATAAGTAAGGCTAACCATCAGGGATTTTCGCAAAAAAAAATGAAAAATTTGTTGTTGAAATTCCGGTTCAAAATGATTATGGGTAACGAGAATGATACGTAGAGCAAGAAACTAACAGTAGTTTACATATGAAAAGCTCGATTAGTGAATGTTTCGAATTTTGAAGTTCGCGGTCACACCCGGTAATAGATCCTCGATTGCAAGCGAATGATGCGACATATTTCAACAACTTAAACGAAGCTCTGCTCAAAATTGCACCAATAACTCAAAATAACCGAACGATACAGAATCTGCGACAATAAATTTTATCTGATAAAAATAAGTAAGGCTAGCCATCAGGGATTTTCGCAAAAAAAAATGAAAAATTTGTTGTTGAAATTCCGGTTCAAAATGATTATGGGTAATGAGAATGATACGTAGAGCAAGAAACTAACAGTAGTTTACATATGAAAAGCTCGATTAGTGAATGTTTCGAATTTTGAAGTTCGCGGTCACACCCGGTAATCGATCCTCGATTGCAAGCGAATGATGTGACATATTTCAACAACTTAAACGAAGCTCTACTCAAAATTGCACCAATAACTCAAAATAACCGAACGATACAGAATCTGCGACAATAAATTTTATCCGATAAAAATAAGTAAGGCTAGCCATCAGGGATTTTCGCAAAAAAAAAATGAAAAATTTGTTGTTGAAATTCCGGTTCAAAATGATTATGGGTAATGAGAATGATACGTAGAGCAAGAAACTAACAGTAGTTTACATATGAAAAGCCCGATTAGTGAATGTTTCGAATTTTGAAGTTCGCGGTCACACCCGGTAATCGATCCTCGATTGCAAGCGAATGATGCGACATATTTCAACAACTTAAACGAAGCTCTACTCAAAATTGCACCAATAACTCAAAATAACCGAACGATACAGAATCTGCGACAATAAATTTTATCCGATAAAAATAAGTAAGGCTAACCATCAGGGATTTTCGCAAAAAAAAAATGAAAAATTTGTTGTTGAAATTCCGGTTCAAAATGATTATGGGTAACGAGAATGATACGTAGAGCAAGAAACTAACAGTAGTTTACATATGAAAAGCCCGATTAGTGAATGTTTCGAATTTTGAAGTTCGAAACGAAGCTCTACTCAAAATTTTACCAATAACTCAAAATAACCGAACGATACAGAATCTGCGACAATAAATTTTATCCGATAAAAATAAGTAAGGCTAGCCATCAGGGATTTTCGCAAAAAAAAAATGAAAAATTTGTTGTTGAAATTCCGGTTCAAAATGATTATGGGTAATGAGAATGATACGTAGAGCAAGAAACTAACAGTAGTTTACATATGAAAAGCCCGATTAGTGAATGTTTCGAATTTTGAAGTTCGCGGTCACACCCGGTAATCGATCCTCGATTGCAAGCGAATGATGCGACATATTTCAACAACTTAAACGAAGCTCTGCTCAAAATTGCACCAATAACTCAAAATAACCGAACGATACAGAATCTGCGACAATAAATTTTATCCGATAAAAATAAGTAAGGCTAGCCATCAGGGATTTTCGCAAAAAAAAATGAAAAATTTGTTGTTGAAATTCCGGTTCAAAATGATTATGGGTAATGAGAATGATACGTAGAGCAAGAAACTAACAGTAGTTTACATATGAAAAGCTCGATTAGTGAATGTTTCGAATTTTGAAGTTCGCGGTCACACCCGGTAATAGATCCTCGATTGCAAGCGAATGATGCGACATATTTCAACAACTTAAACGAAGCTCTACTCAAAATTGCACCAATAACTCAAAATAACCGAACGATACAGAATCTGCGACAATAAATTTTATCCGATAAAAATAAGTAAGGCTCATCAGGGATTTTCGCAAAAAAAAAATGAAAAATTTGTTGTTGAAATTCCGGTTCAAAATGATTATGGGTAATGAGAATGATACGTAGAGCAAGAAACTAACAGTAGTTTACATATGAAAAGCCCGATTAGTGAATGTTTCGAATTTTGAAGTTCGCGGTCACACCCGGTAATCGATCCTCGATTGCAAGCGAATGATGCGACATATTTCAACAACTTAAACGAAGCTCTGCTCAAAATTGCACCAATAACTCAAAATAACCGAACGATACAGAATCTGCGACAATAAATTTTATCCGATAAAAATAAGTAAGGCTAACCATCAGGGATTTTCGCAAAAAAAAAAAAATGAAAAATTTCTTGTTGAAATTCCGGTTCAAAATGATTATGGGTAATGAGAATGATACGTAGAGCAAGAAACTAACAGTAGTTTACATATGAAAAGCCCGATTAGTGAATGTTTCGAATTTTGAAGTTCGCGGTCACACCCGGTAATCGATCCTCGATTGCAAGCGAATGATGCGACATATTTCAACAACTTAAACGAAGCTCTACTCAAAATTGCACCAATAACTCAAAATAACCGAACGATACAGAATCTGCGACAATAAATTTTATCCGATAAAAATAAGTAAGGCTAACCATCAGGGATTTTCGCAAAAAAAAAATGAAAAATTTGTTGTTGAAATTCCGGTTCAAAATGATTATGGGTAACGAGAATGATACGTAGAGCAAGAAACTAACAGTAGTTTACATATGAAAAGCCCGATTAGTGAATGTTTCGAATTTTGAAGTTCGAAACGAAGCTCTACTCAAAATTTTACCAATAACTCAAAATAACCGAACGATACAGAATCTGCGACAATAAATTTTATCCGATAAAAATAAGTAAGGCTAGCCATCAGGGATTTTCGCAAAAAAAAATGAAAAATTTGTTGTTGAAATTCCGGTTCAAAATGATTATGGGTAATGAGAATGATACGTAGAGCAAGAAACTAACAGTAGTTTACATATGAAAAGCTCGATTAGTGAATGTTTCGAATTTTGAAGTTCGCGGTCACACCCGGTAATAGATCCTCGATTGCAAGCGAATGATGCGACATATTTCAACAACTTAAACGAAGCTCTACTCAAAATTGCACCAATAACTCAAAATAACCGAACGATACAGAATCTGCGACAATAAATTTTATCCGATAAAAATAAGTAAGGCTAGCCATCAGGGGATTTTCGCAAAAAAAAATGAAAAATTTGTTGTTGAAATTCCGGTTCAAAATGATTATGGGTAATGAGAATGATACGTAGAGCAAGAAACTAACAGTAGTTTACATATGAAAAGCCCGATTAGTGAATGTTTCGAATTTTGAAGTTCGCGGTCACACCCGGTAATCGATCCTCGATTGCAAGCGAATGATGCGACATATTTCAACAACTTAAACGAAGCTCTGCTCAAAATTGCACCAATAACTCAAAATAACCGAACGATACAGAATCTGCGACAATAAATTTTATCCGATAAAAATAAGTAAGGCTAACCATCAGGGATTTTCGCAAAAAAAAATGAAAAATTTGTTGTTGAAATTCCGGTTCAAAATGATTATGGGTAATGAGAATGATACGTAGAGCAAGAAACTAACAGTAGTTTACATATGAAAAGCCCGATTAGTGAATGTTTCGAATTTTGAAGTTCGCGGTCACACCCGGTAATCGATCCTCGATTGCAAGCGAATGATGCGACATATTTCAACAACTTAAACGAAGCTCTGCTCAAAATTGCACCAATAACTCAAAATAACCGAACGATACAGAATCTGCGACAATAAATTTTATCCGATAAAAATAAGTAAGGCTAACCATCAGGGATTTTCGCAAAAAAAAAAAAATGAAAAATTTCTTGTTGAAATTCCGGTTCAAAATGATTATGGGTAATGAGAATGATACGTAGAGCAAGAAACTAACAGTAGTTTACATATGAAAAGCCCGATTAGTGAATGTTTCGAATTTTGAAGTTCGCGGTCACACCCGGTAATCGATCCTCGATTGCAAGCGAATGATGCGACATATTTCAACAACTTAAACGAAGCTCTGCTCAAAATTGCACCAATAACTCAAAATAACCGAACGATACAGAATCTGCGACAATAAATTTTATCCGATAAAAATAAGTAAGGCTAACCATCAGGGATTTTCGCAAAAAAAAAAAAATGAAAAATTTCTTGTTGAAATTCCGGTTCAAAATGATTATGGGTAATGAGAATGATACGTAGAGCAAGAAACTAACAGTAGTTTACATATGAAAAGCCCGATTAGTGAATGTTTCGAATTTTGAAGTTCGCGGTCACACCCGGTAATAGATCCTCGATTGCAAGCGAATGATGCGACATATTTCAACAACTTAAACGAAGCTCTGCTCAAAATTGCACCAATAACTCAAAATAACCGAACGATACAGAATCTGCGACAATAAATTTTATCCGATAAAAATAAGTAAGGCTAACCATCAGGGATTTTCGCAAAAAAAAAATGAAAAATTTGTTGTTGAAATTCCGGTTCAAAATGATTATGGGTAACGAGAATGATACGTAGAGCAAGAAACTAACAGTAGTTTACATATGAAAAGCCCGATTAGTGAATGTTTCGAATTTTGAAGTTCGAAACGAAGCTCTACTCAAAATTTTACCAATAACTCAAAATAACCGAACGATACAGAATCTGCGACAATAAATTTTATCCGATAAAAATAAGTAAGGCTAGCCATCAGGGATTTTCGCAAAAAAAAATGAAAAATTTGTTGTTGAAATTCCGGTTCAAAATGATTATGGGTAATGAGAATGATACGTAGAGCAAGAAACTAACAGTAGTTTACATATGAAAAGCCCGATTAGTGAATGTTTCGAATTTTGAAGTTCGCGGTCACACCCGGTAATCGATCCTCGATTGCAAGCGAATGATGCGACATATTTCAACAACTTAAACGAAGCTCTGCTCAAAATTGCACCAATAACTCAAAATAACCGAACGATACAGAATCTGCGACAATAAATTTTATCCGATAAAAATAAGTAAGGCTAGCCATCAGGGATTTTCGCAAAAAAAAAATGAAAAATTTGTTGTTGAAATTCCGGTTCAAAATGATTATGGGTAACGAGAATGATACGTAGAGCAAGAAACTAACAGTAGTTTACATATGAAAAGCTCGATTAGTGAATGTTTCGAATTTTGAAGTTCGCGGTCACACCCGGTAATCGATCCTCGATTGCAAGCGAATGATGTGACATATTTCAACAACTTAAACGAAGCTCTACTCAAAATTGCACCAATAACTCAAAATAACCGAACGATACAGAATCTGCGACAATAAATTTTATCCGATAAAAATAAGTAAGGCTAACCATCAGGGATTTTCGCAAAAAAAAAATGAAAAATTTGTTGTTGAAATTCCGGTTCAAAATGATTATGGGTAACGAGAATGATACGTAGAGCAAGAAACTAACAGTAGTTTACATATGAAAAGCCCGATTAGTGAATGTTTCGAATTTTGAAGTTCGAAACGAAGCTCTACTCAAAATTTTACCAATAACTCAAAATAACCGAACGATACAGAATCTGCGACAATAAATTTTATCCGATAAAAATAAGTAAGGCTAGCCATCAGGGATTTTCGCAAAAAAAAAATGAAAAATTTGTTGTTGAAATTCCGGTTCAAAATGATTATGGGTAATGAGAATGATACGTAGAGCAAGAAACTAACAGTAGTTTACATATGAAAAGCCCGATTAGTGAATGTTTCGAATTTTGAAGTTCGCGGTCACACCCGGTAATCGATCCTCGATTGCAAGCGAATGATGCGACATATTTCAACAACTTAAACGAAGCTCTGCTCAAAATTGCACCAATAACTCAAAATAACCGAACGATACAGAATCTGCGACAATAAATTTTATCCGATAAAAATAAGTAAGGCTAGCCATCAGGGATTTTCGCAAAAAAAAATGAAAAATTTGTTGTTGAAATTCCGGTTCAAAATGATTATGGGTAATGAGAATGATACGTAGAGCAAGAAACTAACAGTAGTTTACATATGAAAAGCCCGATTAGTGAATGTTTCGAATTTTGAAGTTCGAAACGAAGCTCTACTCAAAATTTTACCAATAACTCAAAATAACCGAACGATACAGAATCTGCGACAATAAATTTTATCCGATAAAAATAAGTAAGGCTAGCCATCAGGGATTTTCGCAAAAAAAAAATGAAAAATTTGTTGTTGAAATTCCGGTTCAAAATGATTATGGGTAATGAGAATGATACGTAGAGCAAGAAACTAACAGTAGTTTACATATGAAAAGCCCGATTAGTGAATGTTTCGAATTTTGAAGTTCGCGGTCACACCCGGTAATCGATCCTCGATTGCAAGCGAATGATGCGACATATTTCAACAACTTAAACGAAGCTCTGCTCAAAATTGCACCAATAACTCAAAATAACCGAACGATACAGAATCTGCGACAATAAATTTTATCCGATAAAAATAAGTAAGGCTAGCCATCAGGGATTTTCGCAAAAAAAAATGAAAAATTTGTTGTTGAAATTCCGGTTCAAAATGATTATGGGTAACGAGAATGATACGTAGAGCAAGAAACTAACAGTAGTTTACATATGAAAAGCCCGATTAGTGAATGTTTCGAATTTTGAAGTTCGAAACGAAGCTCTACTCAAAATTTTACCAATAACTCAAAATAACCGAACGATACAGAATCTGCGACAATAAATTTTATCCGATAAAAATAAGTAAGGCTAGCCATCAGGGATTTTCGCAAAAAAAAAATGAAAAATTTGTTGTTGAAATTCCGGTTCAAAATGATTATGGGTAATGAGAATGATACGTAGAGCAAGAAACTAACAGTAGTTTACATATGAAAAGCCCGATTAGTGAATGTTTCGAATTTTGAAGTTCGCGGTCACACCCGGTAATCGATCCTCGATTGCAAGCGAATGATGCGACATATTTCAACAACTTAAACGAAGCTCTGCTCAAAATTGCACCAATAACTCAAAATAACCGAACGATACAGAATCTGCGACAATAAATTTTATCCGATAAAAATAAGTAAGGCTAGCCATCAGGGATTTTCGCAAAAAAAAAATGAAAAATTTGTTGTTGAAATTCCGGTTCAAAATGATTATGGGTAACGAGAATGATACGTAGAGCAAGAAACTAACAGTAGTTTACATATGAAAAGCTCGATTAGTGAATGTTTCGAATTTTGAAGTTCGCGGTCACACCCGGTAATCGATCCTCGATTGCAAGCGAATGATGTGACATATTTCAACAACTTAAACGAAGCTCTACTCAAAATTGCACCAATAACTCAAAATAACCGAACGATACAGAATCTGCGACAATAAATTTTATCCGATAAAAATAAGTAAGGCTAACCATCAGGGATTTTCGCAAAAAAAAAATGAAAAATTTGTTGTTGAAATTCCGGTTCAAAATGATTATGGGTAACGAGAATGATACGTAGAGCAAGAAACTAACAGTAGTTTACATATGAAAAGCCCGATTAGTGAATGTTTCGAATTTTGAAGTTCGAAACGAAGCTCTACTCAAAATTTTACCAATAACTCAAAATAACCGAACGATACAGAATCTGCGACAATAAATTTTATCCGATAAAAATAAGTAAGGCTAGCCATCAGGGATTTTCGCAAAAAAAAAATGAAAAATTTGTTGTTGAAATTCCGGTTCAAAATGATTATGGGTAATGAGAATGATACGTAGAGCAAGAAACTAACAGTAGTTTACATATGAAAAGCCCGATTAGTGAATGTTTCGAATTTTGAAGTTCGCGGTCACACCCGGTAATCGATCCTCGATTGCAAGCGAATGATGCGACATATTTCAACAACTTAAACGAAGCTCTGCTCAAAATTGCACCAATAACTCAAAATAACCGAACGATACAGAATCTGCGACAATAAATTTTATCCGATAAAAATAAGTAAGGCTAGCCATCAGGGATTTTCGCAAAAAAAAATGAAAAATTTGTTGTTGAAATTCCGGTTCAAAATGATTATGGGTAATGAGAATGATACGTAGAGCAAGAAACTAACAGTAGTTTACATATGAAAAGCCCGATTAGTGAATGTTTCGAATTTTGAAGTTCGAAACGAAGCTCTACTCAAAATTTTACCAATAACTCAAAATAACCGAACGATACAGAATCTGCGACAATAAATTTTATCCGATAAAAATAAGTAAGGCTAGCCATCAGGGATTTTCGCAAAAAAAAAATGAAAAATTTGTTGTTGAAATTCCGGTTCAAAATGATTATGGGTAATGAGAATGATACGTAGAGCAAGAAACTAACAGTAGTTTACATATGAAAAGCCCGATTAGTGAATGTTTCGAATTTTGAAGTTCGCGGTCACACCCGGTAATCGATCCTCGATTGCAAGCGAATGATGCGACATATTTCAACAACTTAAACGAAGCTCTGCTCAAAATTGCACCAATAACTCAAAATAACCGAACGATACAGAATCTGCGACAATAAATTTTATCCGATAAAAATAAGTAAGGCTAACCATCAGGGATTTTCGCAAAAAAAAATGAAAAATTTGTTGTTGAAATTCCGGTTCAAAATGATTATGGGTAATGAGAATGATACGTAGAGCAAGAAACTAACAGTAGTTTACATATGAAAAGCCCGATTAGTGAATGTTTCGAATTTTGAAGTTCGCGGTCACACCCGGTAATCGATCCTCGATTGCAAGCGAATGATGCGACATATTTCAACAACTTAAACGAAGCTCTGCTCAAAATTGCACCAATAACTCAAAATAACCGAACGATACAGAATCTGCGACAATAAATTTTATCCGATAAAAATAAGTAAGGCTAACCATCAGGGATTTTCGCAAAAAAAAAATGAAAAATTTGTTGTTGAAATTCCGGTTCAAAATGATTATGGGTAATGAGAATGATACGTAGAGCAAGAAACTAACAGTAGTTTACATATGAAAAGCCCGATTAGTGAATGTTTCGAATTTTGAAGTTCGCGGTCACACCCGGTAATCGATCCTCGATTGCAAGCGAATGATGCGACATATTTCAACAACTTAAACGAAGCTCTGCTCAAAATTGCACCAATAACTCAAAATAACCGAACGATACAGAATCTGCGACAATAAATTTTATCCGATAAAAATAAGTAAGGCTAGCCATCAGGGATTTTCGCAAAAAAAAATGAAAAATTTGTTGTTGAAATTCCGGTTCAAAATGATTATGGGTAATGAGAATGATACGTAGAGCAAGAAACTAACAGTAGTTTACATATGAAAAGCTCGATTAGTGAATGTTTCGAATTTTGAAGTTCGCGGTCACACCCGGTAATCGATCCTCGATTGCAAGCGAATGATGCGACATATTTCAACAACTTAAACGAAGCTCTGCTCAAAATTGCACCAATAACTCAAAATAACCGAACGATACAGAATCTGCGACAATAAATTTTATCCGATAAAAATAAGTAAGGCTAACCATCAGGGATTTTCGCAAAAAAAAAAAATGAAAAATTTCTTGTTGAAATTCCGGTTCAAAATGATTATGGGTAATGAGAATGATACGTAGAGCAAGAAACTAACAGTAGTTTACATATGAAAAGCCCGATTAGTGAATGTTTCGAATTTTGAAGTTCGCGGTCACACCCGGTAATCGATCCTCGATTGCAAGCGAATGATGCGACATATTTCAACAACTTAAACGAAGCTCTGCTCAAAATTGCACCAATAACTCAAAATAACCGAACGATACAGAATCTGCGACAATAAATTTTATCCGATAAAAATAAGTAAGGCTAACCATCAGGGATTTTCGCAAAAAAAAAAAAATGAAAAATTTCTTGTTGAAATTCCGGTTCAAAATGATTATGGGTAATGAGAATGATACGTAGAGCAAGAAACTAACAGTAGTTTACATATGAAAAGCCCGATTAGTGAATGTTTCGAATTTTGAAGTTCGCGGTCACACCCGGTAATAGATCCTCGATTGCAAGCGAATGATGCGACATATTTCAACAACTTAAACGAAGCTCTGCTCAAAATTGCACCAATAACTCAAAATAACCGAACGATACAGAATCTGCGACAATAAATTTTATCCGATAAAAATAAGTAAGGCTAACCATCAGGAATTTTCGCAAAAAAAAATGAAAAATTTCTTGTTGAAATTCCGGTTCAAAATGATTATGGGTAATGAGAATGATACGTAGAGCAAGAAACTAACAGTAGTTTACATATGAAAAGCTCGATTAGTGAATGTTTCGAATTTTGAAGTTCGCAGTCACACCCGGTAATCGATCCTCGATTGCAAGCGAATGATGCGACATATTTCAACAACTTAAACGAAGCTCTGCTCAAAATTGCACCAATAACTCAAAATAACCGAACGATACAGAATCTGCGACAATAAATTTTATCCGATAAAAATAAGTAAGGCTAACCATCAGGAATTTTCGCAAAAAAAAATGAAAAATTTCTTGTTGAAATTCCGGTTCAAAATGATTATGGGTAATGAGAATGATACGTAGAGCAAGAAACTAACAGTAGTTTACATATGAAAAGCCCGATTAGTGAATGTTTCGAATTTTGAAGTTCGCGGTCACACCCGGTAATCGATCCTCGATTGCAAGCGAATGATGCGACATATTTCAACAACTTAAACGAAGCTCTGCTCAAAATTGCACCAATAACTCAAAATAACCGAACGATACAGAATCTGCGACAATAAATTTTATCCGATAAAAATAAGTAAGGCTAACCATCAGGAATTTTCGCAAAAAAAAATGAAAAATTTCTTGTTGAAATTCCGGTTCAAAATGATTATGGGTAATGAGAATGATACGTAGAGCAAGAAACTAACAGTAGTTTACATATGAAAAGCCCGATTAGTGAATGTTTCGAATTTTGAAGTTCGAAACGAAGCTCTACTCAAAATTTTACCAATAACTCAAAATAACCGAACGATACAGAATCTGCGACAATAAATTTTCTCCGATAAAAATAAGTAAGGCTAACCATCAGGAATTTTCGCAAAAAAAAATGAAAAATTTCTTGTTGAAATTCCGGTTCAAAATGATTATGGGTAATGAGAATGATACGTAGAGCAAGAAACTAACAGTAGTTTACATATGAAAAGCCCGATTAGTGAATGTTTCGAATTTTGAAGTTCGCGGTCACACCCGGTAATCGATCCTCGATTGCAAGCGAATGATGCGACATATTTCAACAACTTAAACGAAGCTCTGCTCAAAATTGCACCAATAACTCAAAATAACCGAACGATACAGAATCTGCGACAATAAATTTTATCCGATAAAAATAAGTAAGGCTAACCATCAGGAATTTTCGCAAAAAAAAAAATGAAAAATTTCTTGTTGAAATTCCGGTTCAAAATGATTATGGGTAATGAGAATGATACGTAGAGCAAGAAACTAACAGTAGTTTACATATGAAAAGCCCGATTAGTGAATGTTTCGAATTTTGAAGTTCGCGGTCACACCCGGTAATCGATCCTCGATTGCAAGCGAATGATGCGACATATTTCAACAACTTAAACGAAGCTCTGCTCAAAATTGCACCAATAACTCAAAATAACCGAACGATACAGAATCTGCGACAATAAATTTTATCCGATAAAAATAAGTAAGGCTAACCATCAGGAATTTTCGCAAAAAAAAAAATGAAAAATTTGTTGTTGAAATTCCGGTTCAAAATGATTATGGGTAATGAGAATGATACGTAGAGCAAGAAACTAACAGTAGTTTACATATGAAAAGCTCGATTAGTGAATGTTTCGAATTTTGAAGTTCGCGGTCACACCCGGTAATAGATCCTCGATTGCAAGCGAATGATGCGACATATTTCAACAACTTAAACGAAGCTCTGCTCAAAATTGCACCAATAACTCAAAATAACCGAACGATACAGAATCTGCGACAATAAATTTTATCCGATAAAAATAAGTAAGGCTAACCATCAGGAATTTTCGCAAAAAAAAATGAAAAATTTCTTGTTGAAATTCCGGTTCAAAATGATTATGGGTAATGAGAATGATACGTAGAGCAAGAAACTAACAGTAGTTTACATATGAAAAGCCCGATTAGTGAATGTTTCGAATTTTGAAGTTCGAAACGAAGCTCTACTCAAAATTTTACCAATAACTCAAAATAACCGAACGATACAGAATCTGCGACAATAAATTTTCTCCGATAAAAATAAGTAAGGCTAACCATCAGGAATTTTCGCAAAAAAAAATGAAAAATTTCTTGTTGAAATTCCGGTTCAAAATGATTATGGGTAATGAGAATGATACGTAGAGCAAGAAACTAACAGTAGATTACATATGAAAAGCCCGATTAGTGAATGTTTCGAATTTTGAAGTTCGCGGTCACACCCGGTAATCGATCCTCGATTGCAAGCGAATGATGCGACATATTTCAACAACTTAAACGAAGCTCTGCTCAAAATTGCACCAATAACTCAAAATAACCGAACGATACAGAATCTGCGACAATAAATTTTATCCGATAAAAATAAGTAAGGCTAACCATCAGGAATTTTCGCAAAAAAAAATGAAAAATTTCTTGTTGAAATTCCGGTTCAAAATGATTATGGGTAATGAGAATGATACGTAGAGCAAGAAACTAACAGTAGTTTACATATGAAAAGCCCGATTAGTGAATGTTTCGAATTTTGAAGTTCGCGGTCACACCCGGTAATCGATCCTCGATTGCAAGCGAATGATGCGACATATTTCAACAACTTAAACGAAGCTCTGCTCAAAATTGCACCAATAACTCAAAATAACCGAACGATACAGAATCTGCGACAATAAATTTTATCCGATAAAAATAAGTAAGGCTAACCATCAGGAATTTTCGCAAAAAAAAATGAAAAATTTCTTGTTGAAATTCCGGTTCAAAATGATTATGGGTAATGAGAATGATACGTAGAGCAAGAAACTAACAGTAGTTTACATATGAAAAGCCCGATTAGTGAATGTTTCGAATTTTGAAGTTCGAAACGAAGCTCTACTCAAAATTTTACCAATAACTCAAAATAACCGAACGATACAGAATCTGCGACAATAAATTTTCTCCGATAAAAATAAGTAAGGCTAACCATCAGGAATTTTCGCAAAAAAAAATGAAAAATTTCTTGTTGAAATTCCGGTTCAAAATGATTATGGGTAATGAGAATGATACGTAGAGCAAGAAACTAACAGTAGTTTACATATGAAAAGCCCGATTAGTGAATGTTTCGAATTTTGAAGTTCGCGGTCACACCCGGTAATCGATCCTCGATTGCAAGCGAATGATGCGACATATTTCAACAACTTAAACGAAGCTCTGCTCAAAATTGCACCAATAACTCAAAATAACCGAACGATACAGAATCTGCGACAATAAATTTTATCCGATAAAAATAAGTAAGGCTAACCATCAGGAATTTTCGCAAAAAAAAATGAAAAATTTCTTGTTGAAATTCCGGTTCAAAATGATTATGGGTAATGAGAATGATACGTAGAGCAAGAAACTAACAGTAGTTTACATATGAAAAGCCCGATTAGTGAATGTTTCGAATTTTGAAGTTCGCGGTCACACCCGGTAATCGATCCTCGATTGCAAGCGAATGATGCGACATATTTCAACAACTTAAACGAAGCTCTGCTCAAAATTGCACCAATAACTCAAAATAACCGAACGATACAGAATCTGCGACAATAAATTTTATCCGATAAAAATAAGTAAGGCTAACCATCAGGAATTTTCGCAAAAAAAAAAATGAAAAATTTGTTGTTGAAATTCCGGTTCAAAATGATTATGGGTAATGAGAATGATACGTAGAGCAAGAAACTAACAGTAGTTTACATATGAAAAGCTCGATTAGTGAATGTTTCGAATTTTGAAGTTCGCGGTCACACCCGGTAATAGATCCTCGATTGCAAGCGAATGATGCGACATATTTCAACAACTTAAACGAAGCTCTGCTCAAAATTGCACCAATAACTCAAAATAACCGAACGATACAGAATCTGCGACAATAAATTTTATCCGATAAAAATAAGTAAGGCTAACCATCAGGAATTTTCGCAAAAAAAAATGAAAAATTTCTTGTTGAAATTCCGGTTCAAAATGATTATGGGTAATGAGAATGATACGTAGAGCAAGAAACTAACAGTAGTTTACATATGAAAAGCCCGATTAGTGAATGTTTC
Organism: Nephrotoma appendiculata; assembly: GCA_947310385.1. NCBI lineage: Eukaryota > Metazoa > Arthropoda > Insecta > Diptera > Tipulidae > Nephrotoma > Nephrotoma appendiculata. The sequence continues at coordinate 245,606,901 of OX371225.1, forward strand.
GAATTTTGAAGTTCGCGGTCACACCCGGTAATCGATCCTCGATTGCAAGCGAATGATGCGACATATTTCAACAACTTAAACGAAGCTCTGCTCAAAATTGCACCAATAACTCAAAATAACCGAACGATACAGAATCTGCGACAATAAATTTTATCCGATAAAAATAAGTAAGGCTAACCATCAGGAATTTTCGCAAAAAAAAATGAAAAATTTCTTGTTGAAATTCCGGTTCAAAATGATTATGGGTAATGAGAATGATACGTAGAGCAAGAAACTAACAGTAGTTTACATATGAAAAGCCCGATTAGTGAATGTTTCGAATTTTGAAGTTCGAAACGAAGCTCTACTCAAAATTTTACCAATAACTCAAAATAACCGAACGATACAGAATCTGCGACAATAAATTTTCTCCGATAAAAATAAGTAAGGCTAACCATCAGGAATTTTCGCAAAAAAAAATGAAAAATTTCTTGTTGAAATTCCGGTTCAAAATGATTATGGGTAATGAGAATGATACGTAGAGCAAGAAACTAACAGTAGTTTACATATGAAAAGCCCGATTAGTGAATGTTTCGAATTTTGAAGTTCGCGGTCACACCCGGTAATCGAGCCTCGATTGCAAGCGAATGATGCGACATATTTCAACAACTTAAACGAAGCTCTGCTCAAAATTGCACCAATAACTCAAAATAACCGAACGATACAGAATCTGCGACAATAAATTTTATCCGATAAAAATAAGTAAGGCTAACCATCAGGAATTTTCGCAAAAAAAAAAATGAAAAATTTGTTGTTGAAATTCCGGTTCAAAATGATTATGGGTAATGAGAATGATACGTAGAGCAAGAAACTAACAGTAGTTTACATATGAAAAGCTCGATTAGTGAATGTTTCGAATTTTGAAGTTCGCGGTCACACCCGGTAATAGATCCTCGATTGCAAGCGAATGATGCGACATATTTCAACAACTTAAACGAAGCTCTGCTCAAAATTGCACCAATAACTCAAAATAACCGAACGATACAGAATCTGCGACAATAAATTTTATCCGATAAAAATAAGTAAGGCTAACCATCAGGAATTTTCGCAAAAAAAAATGAAAAATTTCTTGTTGAAATTCCGGTTCAAAATGATTATGGGTAATGAGAATGATACGTAGAGCAAGAAACTAACAGTAGTTTACATATGAAAAGCCCGATTAGTGAATGTTTCGAATTTTGAAGTTCGCGGTCACACCCGGTAATCGATCCTCGATTGCAAGCGAATGATGCGACATATTTCAACAACTTAAACGAAGCTCTGCTCAAAATTGCACCAATAACTCAAAATAACCGAACGATACAGAATCTGCGACAATAAATTTTATCCGATAAAAATAAGTAAGGCTAACCATCAGGAATTTTCGCAAAAAAAAATGAAAAATTTCTTGTTGAAATTCCGGTTCAAAATGATTATGGGTAATGAGAATGATACGTAGAGCAAGAAACTAACAGTAGTTTACATATGAAAAGCCCGATTAGTGAATGTTTCGAATTTTGAAGTTCGAAACGAAGCTCTACTCAAAATTTTACCAATAACTCAAAATAACCGAACGATACAGAATCTGCGACAATAAATTTTCTCCGATAAAAATAAGTAAGGCTAACCATCAGGAATTTTCGCAAAAAAAAATGAAAAATTTCTTGTTGAAATTCCGGTTCAAAATGATTATGGGTAATGAGAATGATACGTAGAGCAAGAAACTAACAGTAGTTTACATATGAAAAGCCCGATTAGTGAATGTTTCGAATTTTGAAGTTCGCGGTCACACCCGGTAATCGATCCTCGATTGCAAGCGAATGATGCGACATATTTCAACAACTTAAACGAAGCTCTGCTCAAAATTGCACCAATAACTCAAAATAACCGAACGATACAGAATCTGCGACAATAAATTTTATCCGATAAAAATAAGTAAGGCTAACCATCAGGAATTTTCGCAAAAAAAAAAATGAAAAATTTCTTGTTGAAATTCCGGTTCAAAATGATTATGGGTAATGAGAATGATACGTAGAGCAAGAAACTAACAGTAGTTTACATATGAAAAGCCCGATTAGTGAATGTTTCGAATTTTGAAGTTCGCGGTCACACCCGGTAATCGATCCTCGATTGCAAGCGAATGATGCGACATATTTCAACAACTTAAACGAAGCTCTGCTCAAAATTGCACCAATAACTCAAAATAACCGAACGATACAGAATCTGCGACAATAAATTTTATCCGATAAAAATAAGTAAGGCTAACCATCAGGAATTTTCGCAAAAAAAAAAATGAAAAATTTCTTGTTGAAATTCCGGTTCAAAATGATTATGGGTAATGAGAATGATACGTAGAGCAAGAAACTAACAGTAGTTTACATATGAAAAGCCCGATTAGTGAATGTTTCGAATTTTGAAGTTCGCGGTCACACCCGGTAATCGATCCTCGATTGCAAGCGAATGATGCGACATATTTCAACAACTTAAACGAAGCTCTGCTCAAAATTGCACCAATAACTCAAAATAACCGAACGATACAGAATCTGCGACAATAAATTTTCTCCGATAAAAATAAGTAAGGCTAACCATCAGGAATTTTCGCAAAAAAAAATGAAAAATTTCTTGTTGAAATTCCGGTTCAAAATGATTATGGGTAATGAGAATGATACGTAGAGCAAGAAACTAACAGTAGTTTACATATGAAAAGCCCGATTAGTGAATGTTTCGAATTTTGAAGTTCGAAACGAAGCTCTACTCAAAATTTTACCAATAACTCAAAATAACCGAACGATACAGAATCTGCGACAATAAATTTTATCCGATAAAAATAAGTAAGGCTAACCATCAGGAATTTTCGCAAAAAAAAATGAAAAATTTCTTGTTGAAATTCCGGTTCAAAATGATTATGGGTAATGAGAATGATACGTAGAGCAAGAAACTAACAGTAGTTTACATATGAAAAGCCCGATTAGTGAATGTTTCGAATTTTGAAGTTCGAAACGAAGCTCTACTCAAAATTTTACCAATAACTCAAAATAACCGAACGATACAGAATCTGCGACAATAAATTTTATCCGATAAAAATAAGTAAGGCTAACCATCAGGAATTTTCGCAAAAAAAAATGAAAAATTTCTTGTTGAAATTCCGGTTCAAAATGATTATGGGTAATGAGAATGATACGTAGAGCAAGAAACTAACAGTAGTTTACATATGAAAAGCCCGATTAGTGAATGTTTCGAATTTTGAAGTTCGAAACGAAGCTCTACTCAAAATTTTACCAATAACTCAAAATAACCGAACGATACAGAATCTGCGACAATAAATTTTATCCGATAAAAATAAGTAAGGCTAACCATCAGGAATTTTCGCAAAAAAAAATGAAAAATTTCTTGTTGAAATTCCGGTTCAAAATGATTATGGGTAATGAGAATGATACGTAGAGCAAGAAACTAACAGTAGTTTACATATGAAAAGCCCGATTAGTGAATGTTTCGAATTTTGAAGTTCGAAACGAAGCTCTACTCAAAATTTTACCAATAACTCAAAATAACCGAACGATACAGAATCTGCGACAATAAATTTTATCCGATAAAAATAAGTAAGGCTAACCATCAGGAATTTTCGCAAAAAAAAATGAAAAATTTCTTGTTGAAATTCCGGTTCAAAATGATTATGGGTAATGAGAATGATACGTAGAGCAAGAAACTAACAGTAGTTTACATATGAAAAGCCCGATTAGTGAATGTTTCGAATTTTGAAGTTCGAAACGAAGCTCTACTCAAAATTTTACCAATAACTCAAAATAACCGAACGATACAGAATCTGCGACAATAAATTTTATCCGATAAAAATAAGTAAGGCTAACCATCAGGAATTTTCGCAAAAAAAAATGAAAAATTTCTTGTTGAAATTCCGGTTCAAAATGATTATGGGTAATGAGAATGATACGTAGAGCAAGAAACTAACAGTAGTTTACATATGAAAAGCCCGATTAGTGAATGTTTCGAATTTTGAAGTTCGCGGTCACACCCGGTAATAGACCCTCGATTGCAAGCGAATGATGCGACATATTTCAACAACTTAAACGAAGCTCTGCTCAAAATTGCACCAATAACTCAAAATAACCGAACGATACAGAATCTGCGACAATAAATTTTATCCGATAAAAATAAGTAAGGCTAACCATCAGGAATTTTCGCAAAAAAAAAAATGAAAAATTTCTTGTTGAAATTCCGGTTCAAAATGATTATGGGTAATGAGAATGATACGTAGAGCAAGAAACTAACAGTAGTTTACATATGAAAAGCCCGATTAGTGAATGTTTCGAATTTTGAAGTTCGAAACGAAGCTCTACTCAAAATTTTACCAATAACTCAAAATAACCGAACGATACAGAATCTGCGACAATAAATTTTATCCGATAAAAATAAGTAAGGCTAACCATCAGGAATTTTCGCAAAAAAAAATGAAAAATTTCTTGTTGAAATTCCGGTTCAAAATGATTATGGGTAATGAGAATGATACGTAGAGCAAGAAACTAACAGTAGTTTACATATGAAAAGCCCGATTAGTGAATGTTTCGAATTTTGAAGTTCGAAACGAAGCTCTACTCAAAATTTTACCAATAACTCAAAATAACCGAACGATACAGAATCTGCGACAATAAATTTTATCCGATAAAAATAAGTAAGGCTAACCATCAGGAATTTTCGCAAAAAAAAATGAAAAATTTCTTGTTGAAATTCCGGTTCAAAATGATTATGGGTAATGAGAATGATACGTAGAGCAAGAAACTAACAGTAGTTTACATATGAAAAGCCCGATTAGTGAATGTTTCGAATTTTGAAGTTCGCGGTCACACCCGGTAATAGATCCTCGATTGCAAGCGAATGATGCGACATATTTCAACAACTTAAACGAAGCTCTGCTCAAAATTGCACCAATAACTCAAAATAACCGAACGATACAGAATCTGCGACAATAAATTTTATCCGATAAAAATAAGTAAGGCTAGCCATCAGGAATTTTCGCAAAAAAAAAATGAAAAATTTCTTGTTGAAATTCCGGTTCAAAATGATTATGGGTAATGAGAATGATACGTAGAGCAAGAAACTAACAGTAGTTTACATATGAAAAGCCCGATTAGTGAATGTTTCGAATTTTGAAGTTCGCGGTCACACCCGGTAATAGATCCTCGATTGCAAGCGAATGATGCGACATATTTCAACAACTTAAACGAAGCTCTGCTCAAAATTGCACCAATAACTCAAAATAACCGAACGATACAGAATCTGCGACAATAAATTTTATCCGATAAAAATAAGTAAGGCTAACCATCAGGAATTTTCGCAAAAAAAAAAATGAAAAATTTCTTGTTGAAATTCCGGTTCAAAATGATTATGGGTAATGAGAATGATACGTAGAGCAAGAAACTAACAGTAGTTTACATATGAAAAGCCCGATTAGTGAATGTTTCGAATTTTGAAGTTCGAAACGAAGCTCTACTCAAAATTTTACCAATAACTCAAAATAACCGAACGATACAGAATCTGCGACAATAAATTTTATCCGATAAAAATAAGTAAGGCTAACCATCAGGAATTTTCGCAAAAAAAAATGAAAAATTTCTTGTTGAAATTCCGGTTCAAAATGATTATGGGTAATGAGAATGATACGTAGAGCAAGAAACTAACAGTAGTTTACATATGAAAAGCCCGATTAGTGAATGTTTCGAATTTTGAAGTTCGCGGTCACACCCGGTAATAGATCCTCGATTGCAAGCGAATGATGCGACATATTTCAACAACTTAAACGAAGCTCTGCTCAAAATTGCACCAATAACTCAAAATAACCGAACGATACAGAATCTGCGACAATAAATTTTATCCGATAAAAATAAGTAAGGCTAACCATCAGGAATTTTCGCAAAAAAAAAAATGAAAAATTTCTTGTTGAAATTCCGGTTCAAAATGATTATGGGTAATGAGAATGATACGTAGAGCAAGAAACTAACAGTAGTTTACATATGAAAAGCCCGATTAGTGAATGTTTCGAATTTTGAAGTTCGCGGTCACACCCGGTAATAGATCCTCGATTGCAAGCGAATGATGCGACATATTTCAACAACTTAAACGAAGCTCTGCTCAAAATTGCACCAATAACTCAAAATAACCGAACGATACAGAATCTGCGACAATAAATTTTATCCGATAAAAATAAGTAAGGCTAGCCATCAGGAATTTTCGCAAAAAAAAAATGAAAAATTTCTTGTTGAAATTCCGGTTCAAAATGATTATGGGTAATGAGAATGATACGTAGAGCAAGAAACTAACAGTAGTTTACATATGAAAAGCCCGATTAGTGAATGTTTCGAATTTTGAAGTTCGCGGTCACACCCGGTAATAGATCCTCGATTGCAAGCGAATGATGCGACATATTTCAACAACTTAAACGAAGCTCTGCTCAAAATTGCACCAATAACTCAAAATAACCGAACGATACAGAATCTGCGACAATAAATTTTATCCGATAAAAATAAGTAAGGCTAACCATCAGGAATTTTCGCAAAAAAAAAAATGAAAAATTTCTTGTTGAAATTCCGGTTCAAAATGATTATGGGTAATGAGAATGATACGTAGAGCAAGAAACTAACAGTAGTTTACATATGAAAAGCCCGATTAGTGAATGTTTCGAATTTTGAAGTTCGAAACGAAGCTCTACTCAAAATTTTACCAATAACTCAAAATAACCGAACGATACAGAATCTGCGACAATAAATTTTATCCGATAAAAATAAGTAAGGCTAACCATCAGGAATTTTCGCAAAAAAAAATGAAAAATTTCTTGTTGAAATTCCGGTTCAAAATGATTATGGGTAATGAGAATGATACGTAGAGCAAGAAACTAACAGTAGTTTACATATGAAAAGCCCGATTAGTGAATGTTTCGAATTTTGAAGTTCGCGGTCACACCCGGTAATAGATCCTCGATTGCAAGCGAATGATGCGACATATTTCAACAACTTAAACGAAGCTCTGCTCAAAATTGCACCAATAACTCAAAATAACCGAACGATACAGAATCTGCGACAATAAATTTTATCCGATAAAAATAAGTAAGGCTAACCATCAGGAATTTTCGCAAAAAAAAAAATGAAAAATTTCTTGTTGAAATTCCGGTTCAAAATGATTATGGGTAATGAGAATGATACGTAGAGCAAGAAACTAACAGTAGTTTACATATGAAAAGCCCGATTAGTGAATGTTTCGAATTTTGAAGTTCGCGGTCACACCCGGTAATAGATCCTCGATTGCAAGCGAATGATGCGACATATTTCAACAACTTAAACGAAGCTCTGCTCAAAATTGCACCAATAACTCAAAATAACCGAACGATACAGAATCTGCGACAATAAATTTTATCCGATAAAAATAAGTAAGGCTAACCATCAGGAATTTTCGCAAAAAAAAAAAATGAAAAATTTCTTGTTGAAATTCCGGTTCAAAATGATTATGGGTAATGAGAATGATACGTAGAGCAAGAAACTAACAGTAGTTTACATATGAAAAGCCCGATTAGTGAATGTTTCGAATTTTGAAGTTCGAAACGAAGCTCTACTCAAAATTTTACCAATAACTCAAAATAACCGAACGATACAGAATCTGCGACAATAAATTTTATCCGATAAAAATAAGTAAGGCTAACCATCAGGAATTTTCGCAAAAAAAAATGAAAAATTTCTTGTTGAAATTCCGGTTCAAAATGATTATGGGTAATGAGAATGATACGTAGAGCAAGAAACTAACAGTAGTTTACATATGAAAAGCCCGATTAGTGAATGTTTCGAATTTTGAAGTTCGCGGTCACACCCGGTAATAGATCCTCGATTGCAAGCGAATGATGCGACATATTTCAACAACTTAAACGAAGCTCTGCTCAAAATTGCACCAATAACTCAAAATAACCGAACGATACAGAATCTGCGACAATAAATTTTATCCGATAAAAATAAGTAAGGCTAACCATCAGGAATTTTCGCAAAAAAAAAATGAAAAATTTCTTGTTGAAATTCCGGTTCAAAATGATTATGGGTAATGAGAATGATACGTAGAGCAAGAAACTAACAGTAGTTTACATATGAAAAGCCCGATTAGTGAATGTTTCGAATTTTGAAGTTCGCGGTCACACCCGGTAATAGATCCTCGATTGCAAGCGAATGATGCGACATATTTCAACAACTTAAACGAAGCTCTGCTCAAAATTGCACCAATAACTCAAAATAACCGAACGATACAGAATCTGCGACAATAAATTTTCTCCGATAAAAATAAGTAAGGCTAACCATCAGGAATTTTCGCAAAAAAAAATGAAAAATTTCTTGTTGAAATTCCGGTTCAAAATGATTATGGGTAATGAGAATGATACGTAGAGCAAGAAACTAACAGTAGTTTACATATGAAAAGCCCGATTAGTGAATGTTTCGAATTTTGAAGTTCGCGGTCACACCCGGTAATCGATCCTCGATTGCAAGCGAATGATGCGACATATTTCAACAACTTAAACGAAGCTCTGCTCAAAATTGCACCAATAACTCAAAATAACCGAACGATACAGAATCTGCGACAATAAATTTTATCCGATAAAAATAAGTAAGGCTAACCATCAGGAATTTTCGCAAAAAAAAAAATGAAAAATTTCTTGTTGAAATTCCGGTTCAAAATGATTATGGGTAATGAGAATGATACGTAGAGCAAGAAACTAACAGTAGTTTACATATGAAAAGCCCGATTAGTGAATGTTTCGAATTTTGAAGTTCGCGGTCACACCCGGTAATAGATCCTCGATTGCAAGCGAATGATGCGACATATTTCAACAACTTAAACGAAGCTCTGCTCAAAATTGCACCAATAACTCAAAATAACCGAACGATACAGAATCTGCGACAATAAATTTTATCCGATAAAAATAAGTAAGGCTAACTAACCATCAGGAATTTTCGCAAAAAAAAATGAAAAATTTGTTGTTGAAATTCCGGTTCAAAATGATTATGGGTAATGAGAATGATACGTAGAGCAAGAAACTAACAGTAGTTTACATATGAAAAGCCCGATTAGTGAATGTTTCGAATTTTGAAGTTCGCGGTCACACCCGGTAATCGATCCTCGATTGCAAGCGAATGATGCGACATATTTCAACAACTTAAACGAAGCTCTGCTCAAAATTGCACCAATAACTCAAAATAACCGAACGATACAGAATCTGCGACAATAAATTTTATCCGATAAAAATAAGTAAGGCTAACCATCAGGAATTTTCGCAAAAAAAAAAATGAAAAATTTCTTGTTGAAATTCCGGTTCAAAATGATTATGGGTAATGAGAATGATACGTAGAGCAAGAAACTAACAGTAGTTTACATATGAAAAGCCCGATTAGTGAATGTTTCGAATTTTGAAGTTCGAAACGAAGCTCTACTCAAAATTTTACCAATAACTCAAAATAACCGAACGATACAGAATCTGCGACAATAAATTTTATCCGATAAAAATAAGTAAGGCTAACCATCAGGAATTTTCGCAAAAAAAAATGAAAAATTTGTTGTTGAAATTCCGGTTCAAAATGATTATGGGTAATGAGAATGATACGTAGAGCAAGAAACTAACAGTAGTTTACATATGAAAAGCCCGATTAGTGAATGTTTCGAATTTTGAAGTTCGAAACGAAGCTCTACTCAAAATTTTACCAATAACTCAAAATAACCGAACGATACAGAATCTGCGACAATAAATTTTCTCCGATAAAAATAAGTAAGGCTAACCATCAGGGATTTTCGCAAAAAAAAAAAAATGAAAAATTTCTTGTTGAAATTCCGGTTCAAAATGATTATGGGTAATGAGAATGATACGTAGAGCAAGAAACTAACAGTAGTTTACATATGAAAAGCCCGATTAGTGAATGTTTCGAATTTTGAAGTTCGCGGTCACACCCGGTAATCGATCCTCGATTGCAAGCGAATGATGCGACATATTTCAACAACTTAAACGAAGCTCTGCTCAAAATTGCACCAATAACTCAAAATAACCGAACGATACAGAATCTGCGACAATAAATTTTATCCGATAAAAATAAGTAAGGCTAACCATCAGGAATTTTCGCAAAAAAAAAAATGAAAAATTTCTTGTTGAAATTCCGGTTCAAAATGATTATGGGTAATGAGAATGATACGTAGAGCAAGAAACTAACAGTAGTTTACATATGAAAAGCCCGATTAGTGAATGTTTCGAATTTTGAAGTTCGAAACGAAGCTCTACTCAAAATTTTACCAATAACTCAAAATAACCGAACGATACAGAATCTGCGACAATAAATTTTATCCGATAAAAATAAGTAAGGCTAACCATCAGGAATTTTCGCAAAAAAAAATGAAAAATTTCTTGTTGAAATTCCGGTTCAAAATGATTATGGGTAATGAGAATGATACGTAGAGCAAGAAACTAACAGTAGTTTACATATGAAAAGCCCGATTAGTGAATGTTTCGAATTTTGAAGTTCGCGGTCACACCCGGTAATAGATCCTCGATTGCAAGCGAATGATGCGACATATTTCAACAACTTAAACGAAGCTCTGCTCAAAATTGCACCAATAACTCAAAATAACCGAACGATACAGAATCTGCGACAATAAATTTTATCCGATAAAAATAAGTAAGGCTAACCATCAGGAATTTTCGCAAAAAAAAAAAATGAAAAATTTCTTGTTGAAATTCCGGTTCAAAATGATTATGGGTAATGAGAATGATACGTAGAGCAAGAAACTAACAGTAGTTTACATATGAAAAGCCCGATTAGTGAATGTTTCGAATTTTGAAGTTCGCGGTCACACCCGGTAATAGATCCTCGATTGCAAGCGAATGATGCGACATATTTCAACAACTTAAACGAAGCTCTGCTCAAAATTGCACCAATAACTCAAAATAACCGAACGATACAGAATCTGCGACAATAAATTTTATCCGATAAAAATAAGTAAGGCTAACCATCAGGAATTTTCGCAAAAAAAAAATGAAAAATTTCTTGTTGAAATTCCGGTTCAAAATGATTATGGGTAATGAGAATGATACGTAGAGCAAGAAACTAACAGTAGTTTACATATGAAAAGCCCGATTAGTGAATGTTTCGAATTTTGAAGTTCGCGGTCACACCCGGTAATAGATCCTCGATTGCAAGCGAATGATGCGACATATTTCAACAACTTAAACGAAGCTCTGCTCAAAATTGCACCAATAACTCAAAATAACCGAACGATACAGAATCTGCGACAATAAATTTTATCCGATAAAAATAAGTAAGGCTAACCATCAGGAATTTTCGCAAAAAAAAAAATGAAAAATTTCTTGTTGAAATTCCGGTTCAAAATGATTATGGGTAATGAGAATGATACGTAGAGCAAGAAACTAACAGTAGTTTACATATGAAAAGCCCGATTAGTGAATGTTTCGAATTTTGAAGTTCGAAACGAAGCTCTACTCAAAATTTTACCAATAACTCAAAATAACCGAACGATACAGAATCTGCGACAATAAATTTTATCCGATAAAAATAAGTAAGGCTAACCATCAGGAATTTTCGCAAAAAAAAAAATGAAAAATTTCTTGTTGAAATTCCGGTTCAAAATGATTATGGGTAATGAGAATGATACGTAGAGCAAGAAACTAACAGTAGTTTACATATGAAAAGCCCGATTAGTGAATGTTTCGAATTTTGAAGTTCGCGGTCACACCCGGTAATCGATCCTCGATTGCAAGCGAATGATGCGACATATTTCAACAACTTAAACGAAGCTCTGCTCAAAATTGCACCAATAACTCAAAATAACCGAACGATACAGAATCTGCGACAATAAATTTTATCCGATAAAAATAAGTAAGGCTAACCATCAGGAATTTTCGCAAAAAAAAAAATGAAAAATTTCTTGTTGAAATTCCGGTTCAAAATGATTATGGGTAATGAGAATGATACGTAGAGCAAGAAACTAACAGTAGTTTACATATGAAAAGCCCGATTAGTGAATGTTTCGAATTTTGAAGTTCGAAACGAAGCTCTACTCAAAATTTTACCAATAACTCAAAATAACCGAACGATACAGAATCTGCGACAATAAATTTTATCCGATAAAAATAAGTAAGGCTAACCATCAGGAATTTTCGCAAAAAAAAATGAAAAATTTGTTGTTGAAATTCCGGTTCAAAATGATTATGGGTAATGAGAATGATACGTAGAGCAAGAAACTAACAGTAGTTTACATATGAAAAGCCCGATTAGTGAATGTTTCGAATTTTGAAGTTCGAAACGAAGCTCTACTCAAAATTTTACCAATAACTCAAAATAACCGAACGATACAGAATCTGCGACAATAAATTTTCTCCGATAAAAATAAGTAAGGCTAACCATCAGGGATTTTCGCAAAAAAAAAAAAATGAAAAATTTCTTGTTGAAATTCCGGTTCAAAATGATTATGGGTAATGAGAATGATACGTAGAGCAAGAAACTAACAGTAGTTTACATATGAAAAGCCCGATTAGTGAATGTTTCGAATTTTGAAGTTCGCGGTCACACCCGGTAATCGATCCTCGATTGCAAGCGAATGATGCGACATATTTCAACAACTTAAACGAAGCTCTGCTCAAAATTGCACCAATAACTCAAAATAACCGAACGATACAGAATCTGCGACAATAAATTTTATCCGATAAAAATAAGTAAGGCTAACCATCAGGAATTTTCGCAAAAAAAAAAATGAAAAATTTCTTGTTGAAATTCCGGTTCAAAATGATTATGGGTAATGAGAATGATACGTAGAGCAAGAAACTAACAGTAGTTTACATATGAAAAGCCCGATTAGTGAATGTTTCGAATTTTGAAGTTCGAAACGAAGCTCTACTCAAAATTTTACCAATAACTCAAAATAACCGAACGATACAGAATCTGCGACAATAAATTTTATCCGATAAAAATAAGTAAGGCTAACCATCAGGAATTTTCGCAAAAAAAAAATGAAAAATTTCTTGTTGAAATTCCGGTTCAAAATGATTATGGGTAATGAGAATGATACGTAGAGCAAGAAACTAACAGTAGTTTACATATGAAAAGCCCGATTAGTGAATGTTTCGAATTTTGAAGTTCGAAACGAAGCTCTACTCAAAATTTTACCAATAACTCAAAATAACCGAACGATACAGAATCTGCGACAATAAATTTTATCCGATAAAAATAAGTAAGGCTAACCATCAGGAATTTTCGCAAAAAAAAATGAAAAATTTCTTGTTGAAATTCCGGTTCAAAATGATTATGGGTAATGAGAATGATACGTAGAGCAAGAAACTAACAGTAGTTTACATATGAAAAGCCCGATTAGTGAATGTTTCGAATTTTGAAGTTCGCGGTCACACCCGGTAATAGATCCTCGATTGCAAGCGAATGATGCGACATATTTCAACAACTTAAACGAAGCTCTGCTCAAAATTGCACCAATAACTCAAAATAACCGAACGATACAGAATCTGCGACAATAAATTTTATCCGATAAAAATAAGTAAGGCTAACCATCAGGAATTTTCGCAAAAAAAAAAATGAAAAATTTCTTGTTGAAATTCCGGTTCAAAATGATTATGGGTAATGAGAATGATACGTAGAGCAAGAAACTAACAGTAGTTTACATATGAAAAGCCCGATTAGTGAATGTTTCGAATTTTGAAGTTCGCGGTCACACCCGGTAATAGATCCTCGATTGCAAGCGAATGATGCGACATATTTCAACAACTTAAACGAAGCTCTGCTCAAAATTGCACCAATAACTCAAAATAACCGAACGATACAGAATCTGCGACAATAAATTTTATCCGATAAAAATAAGTAAGGCTAACCATCAGGAATTTTCGCAAAAAAAAAAATGAAAAATTTCTTGTTGAAATTCCGGTTCAAAATGATTATGGGTAATGAGAATGATACGTAGAGCAAGAAACTAACAGTAGTTTACATATGAAAAGCCCGATTAGTGAATGTTTCGAATTTTGAAGTTCGCGGTCACACCCGGTAATAGATCCTCGATTGCAAGCGAATGATGCGACATATTTCAACAACTTAAACGAAGCTCTGCTCAAAATTGCACCAATAACTCAAAATAACCGAACGATACAGAATCTGCGACAATAAATTTTATCCGATAAAAATAAGTAAGGCTAACCATCAGGAATTTTCGCAAAAAAAAAATGAAAAATTTCTTGTTGAAATTCCGGTTCAAAATGATTATGGGTAATGAGAATGATACGTAGAGCAAGAAACTAACAGTAGTTTACATATGAAAAGCCCGATTAGTGAATGTTTCGAATTTTGAAGTTCGCGGTCACACCCGGTAATAGATCCTCGATTGCAAGCGAATGATGCGACATATTTCAACAACTTAAACGAAGCTCTGCTCAAAATTGCACCAATAACTCAAAATAACCGAACGATACAGAATCTGCGACAATAAATTTTATCCGATAAAAATAAGTAAGGCTAACCATCAGGAATTTTCGCAAAAAAAAAAATGAAAAATTTCTTGTTGAAATTCCGGTTCAAAATGATTATGGGTAATGAGAATGATACGTAGAGCAAGAAACTAACAGTAGTTTACATATGAAAAGCCCGATTAGTGAATGTTTCGAATTTTGAAGTTCGAAACGAAGCTCTACTCAAAATTTTACCAATAACTCAAAATAACCGAACGATACAGAATCTGCGACAATAAATTTTATCCGATAAAAATAAGTAAGGCTAACCATCAGGAATTTTCGCAAAAAAAAAAATGAAAAATTTCTTGTTGAAATTCCGGTTCAAAATGATTATGGGTAATGAGAATGATACGTAGAGCAAGAAACTAACAGTAGTTTACATATGAAAAGCCCGATTAGTGAATGTTTCGAATTTTGAAGTTCGAAACGAAGCTCTACTCAAAATTTTACCAATAACTCAAAATAACCGAACGATACAGAATCTGCGACAATAAATTTTATCCGATAAAAATAAGTAAGGCTAACCATCAGGAATTTTCGCAAAAAAAAAATGAAAAATTTCTTGTTGAAATTCCGGTTCAAAATGATTATGGGTAATGAGAATGATACGTAGAGCAAGAAACTAACAGTAGTTTACATATGAAAAGCCCGATTAGTGAATGTTTCGAATTTTGAAGTTCGAAACGAAGCTCTACTCAAAATTTTACCAATAACTCAAAATAACCGAACGATACAGAATCTGCGACAATAAATTTTATCCGATAAAAATAAGTAAGGCTAACCATCAGGAATTTTCGCAAAAAAAAAAATGAAAAATTTCTTGTTGAAATTCCGGTTCAAAATGATTATGGGTAATGAGAATGATACGTAGAGCAAGAAACTAACAGTAGTTTACATATGAAAAGCCCGATTAGTGAATGTTTCGAATTTTGAAGTTCGCGGTCACACCCGGTAATCGATCCTCGATTGCAAGCGAATGATGCGACATATTTCAACAACTTAAACGAAGCTCTGCTCAAAATTGCACCAATAACTCAAAATAACCGAACGATACAGAATCTGCGACAATAAATTTTATCCGATAAAAATAAGTAAGGCTAACCATCAGGAATTTTCGCAAAAAAAAAAATGAAAAATTTCTTGTTGAAATTCCGGTTCAAAATGATTATGGGTAATGAGAATGATACGTAGAGCAAGAAACTAACAGTAGTTTACATATGAAAAGCCCGATTAGTGAATGTTTCGAATTTTGAAGTTCGAAACGAAGCTCTACTCAAAATTTTACCAATAACTCAAAATAACCGAACGATACAGAATCTGCGACAATAAATTTTATCCGATAAAAATAAGTAAGGCTAACCATCAGGAATTTTCGCAAAAAAAAAAATGAAAAATTTGTTGTTGAAATTCCGGTTCAAAATGATTATGGGTAATGAGAATGATACGTAGAGCAAGAAACTAACAGTAGTTTACATATGAAAAGCCCGATTAGTGAATGTTTCGAATTTTGAAGTTCGCGGTCACACCCGGTAATAGATCCTCGATTGCAAGCGAATGATGCGACATATTTCAACAACTTAAACGAAGCTCTGCTCAAAATTGCACCAATAACTCAAAATAACCGAACGATACAGAATCTGCGACAATAAATTTTATCCGATAAAAATAAGTAAGGCTAACC
This sequence comes from Nephrotoma appendiculata, assembly GCA_947310385.1. Classification (NCBI taxonomy): domain Eukaryota; kingdom Metazoa; phylum Arthropoda; class Insecta; order Diptera; family Tipulidae; genus Nephrotoma; species Nephrotoma appendiculata. The sequence goes on from OX371225.1 coordinate 245,623,151, forward strand.
ATCAGGAATTTTCGCAAAAAAAAAAATGAAAAATTTCTTGTTGAAATTCCGGTTCAAAATGATTATGGGTAATGAGAATGATACGTAGAGCAAGAAACTAACAGTAGTTTACATATGAAAAGCCCGATTAGTGAATGTTTCGAATTTTGAAGTTCGCGGTCACACCCGGTAATCGATCCTCGATTGCAAGCGAATGATGCGACATATTTCAACAACTTAAACGAAGCTCTGCTCAAAATTGCACCAATAACTCAAAATAACCGAACGATACAGAATCTGCGACAATAAATTTTATCCGATAAAAATAAGTAAGGCTAACCATCAGGAATTTTCGCAAAAAAAAATGAAAAATTTCTTGTTGAAATTCCGGTTCAAAATGATTATGGGTAATGAGAATGATACGTAGAGCAAGAAACTAACAGTAGTTTACATATGAAAAGCCCGATTAGTGAATGTTTCGAATTTTGAAGTTCGAAACGAAGCTCTACTCAAAATTTTACCAATAACTCAAAATAACCGAACGATACAGAATCTGCGACAATAAATTTTATCCGATAAAAATAAGTAAGGCTAACCATCAGGAATTTTCGCAAAAAAAAATGAAAAATTTCTTGTTGAAATTCCGGTTCAAAATGATTATGGGTAATGAGAATGATACGTAGAGCAAGAAACTAACAGTAGTTTACATATGAAAAACCCGATTAGTGAATGTTTCGAATTTTGAAGTTCGAAACGAAGCTCTACTCAAAATTTTACCAATAACTCAAAATAACCGAACGATACAGAATCTGCGACAATAAATTTTATCCGATAAAAATAAGTAAGGCTAACCATCAGGAATTTTCGCAAAAAAAAATGAAAAATTTCTTGTTGAAATTCCGGTTCAAAATGATTATGGGTAATGAGAATGATACGTAGAGCAAGAAACTAACAGTAGTTTACATATGAAAAGCCCGATTAGTGAATGTTTCGAATTTTGAAGTTCGCGGTCACACCCGGTAATAGATCCTCGATTGCAAGCGAATGATGCGACATATTTCAACAACTTAAACGAAGCTCTGCTCAAAATTGCACCAATAACTCAAAATAACCGAACGATACAGAATCTGCGACAATAAATTTTATCCGATAAAAATAAGTAAGGCTAACCATCAGGAATTTTCGCAAAAAAAAATGAAAAATTTCTTGTTGAAATTCCGGTTCAAAATGATTATGGGTAATGAGAATGATACGTAGAGCAAGAAACTAACAGTAGTTTACATATGAAAAGCCCGATTAGTGAATGTTTCGAATTTTGAAGTTCGAAACGAAGCTCTACTCAAAATTTTACCAATAACTCAAAATAACCGAACGATACAGAATCTGCGACAATAAATTTTATCCGATAAAAATAAGTAAGGCTAACCATCAGGAATTTTCGCAAAAAAAAATGAAAAATTTCTTGTTGAAATTCCGGTTCAAAATGATTATGGGTAATGAGAATGATACGTAGAGCAAGAAACTAACAGTAGTTTACATATGAAAAGCCCGATTAGTGAATGTTTCGAATTTTGAAGTTCGCGGTCACACCCGGTAATAGATCCTCGATTGCAAGCGAATGATGCGACATATTTCAACAACTTAAACGAAGCTCTGCTCAAAATTGCACCAATAACTCAAAATAACCGAACGATACAGAATCTGCGACAATAAATTTTATCCGATAAAAATAAGTAAGGCTAACCATCAGGAATTTTCGCAAAAAAAAAATGAAAAATTTCTTGTTGAAATTCCGGTTCAAAATGATTATGGGTAATGAGAATGATACGTAGAGCAAGAAACTAACAGTAGTTTACATATGAAAAGCCCGATTAGTGAATGTTTCGAATTTTGAAGTTCGAAACGAAGCTCTACTCAAAATTTTACCAATAACTCAAAATAACCGAACGATACAGAATCTGCGACAATAAATTTTCTCCGATAAAAATAAGTAAGGCTAACCATCAGGAATTTTCGCAAAAAAAAATGAAAAATTTCTTGTTGAAATTCCGGTTCAAAATGATTATGGGTAATGAGAATGATACGTAGAGCAAGAAACTAACAGTAGTTTACATATGAAAAGCCCGATTAGTGAATGTTTCGAATTTTGAAGTTCGAAACGAAGCTCTACTCAAAATTTTACCAATAACTCAAAATAACCGAACGATACAGAATCTGCGACAATAAATTTTCTCCGATAAAAATAAGTAAGGCTAACCATCAGGAATTTTCGCAAAAAAAAATGAAAAATTTCTTGTTGAAATTCCGGTTCAAAATGATTATGGGTAATGAGAATGATACGTAGAGCAAGAAACTAACAGTAGTTTACATATGAAAAGCCCGATTAGTGAATGTTTCGAATTTTGAAGTTCGCGGTCACACCCGGTAATAGATCCTCGATTGCAAGCGAATGATGCGACATATTTCAACAACTTAAACGAAGCTCTGCTCAAAATTGCACCAATAACTCAAAATAACCGAACGATACAGAATCTGCGACAATAAATTTTATCCGATAAAAATAAGTAAGGCTAACTAACCATCAGGAATTTTCGCAAAAAAAAATGAAAAATTTGTTGTTGAAATTCCGGTTCAAAATGATTATGGGTAATGAGAATGATACGTAGAGCAAGAAACTAACAGTAGTTTACATATGAAAAGCCCGATTAGTGAATGTTTCGAATTTTGAAGTTCGCGGTCACACCCGGTAATCGATCCTCGATTGCAAGCGAATGATGCGACATATTTCAACAACTTAAACGAAGCTCTGCTCAAAATTGCACCAATAACTCAAAATAACCGAACGATACAGAATCTGCGACAATAAATTTTATCCGATAAAAATAAGTAAGGCTAACCATCAGGAATTTTCGCAAAAAAAAAAATGAAAAATTTCTTGTTGAAATTCCGGTTCAAAATGATTATGGGTAATGAGAATGATACGTAGAGCAAGAAACTAACAGTAGTTTACATATGAAAAGCCCGATTAGTGAATGTTTCGAATTTTGAAGTTCGAAACGAAGCTCTACTCAAAATTTTACCAATAACTCAAAATAACCGATCGATACAGAATCTGCGACAATAAATTTTATCCGATAAAAATAAGTAAGGCTAACCATCAGGAATTTTCGCAAAAAAAAATGAAAAATTTGTTGTTGAAATTCCGGTTCAAAATGATTATGGGTAATGAGAATGATACGTAGAGCAAGAAACTAACAGTAGTTTACATATGAAAAGCCCGATTAGTGAATGTTTCGAATTTTGAAGTTCGAAACGAAGCTCTACTCAAAATTTTACCAATAACTCAAAATAACCGAACGATACAGAATCTGCGACAATAAATTTTCTCCGATAAAAATAAGTAAGGCTAACCATCAGGGATTTTCGCAAAAAAAAAAAAATGAAAAATTTCTTGTTGAAATTCCGGTTCAAAATGATTATGGGTAATGAGAATGATACGTAGAGCAAGAAACTAACAGTAGTTTACATATGAAAAGCCCGATTAGTGAATGTTTCGAATTTTGAAGTTCGCGGTCACACCCGGTAATCGATCCTCGATTGCAAGCGAATGATGCGACATATTTCAACAACTTAAACGAAGCTCTGCTCAAAATTGCACCAATAACTCAAAATAACCGAACGATACAGAATCTGCGACAATAAATTTTATCCGATAAAAATAAGTAAGGCTAACCATCAGGAATTTTCGCAAAAAAAAAAATGAAAAATTTCTTGTTGAAATTCCGGTTCAAAATGATTATGGGTAATGAGAATGATACGTAGAGCAAGAAACTAACAGTAGTTTACATATGAAAAGCCCGATTAGTGAATGTTTCGAATTTTGAAGTTCGAAACGAAGCTCTACTCTAAATTTTACCAATAACTCAAAATAACCGAACGATACAGAATCTGCGACAATAAATTTTATCCGATAAAAATAAGTAAGGCTAACCATCAGGAATTTTCGCAAAAAAAAATGAAAAATTTGTTGTTGAAATTCCGGTTCAAAATGATTATGGGTAATGAGAATGATACGTAGAGCAAGAAACTAACAGTAGTTTACATATGAAAAGCCCGATTAGTGAATGTTTCGAATTTTGAAGTTCGAAACGAAGCTCTACTCAAAATTTTACCAATAACTCAAAATAACCGAACGATACAGAATCTGCGACAATAAATTTTCTCCGATAAAAATAAGTAAGGCTAACCATCAGGGATTTTCGCAAAAAAAAAAAAATGAAAAATTTCTTGTTGAAATTCCGGTTCAAAATGATTATGGGTAATGAGAATGATACGTAGAGCAAGAAACTAACAGTAGTTTACATATGAAAAGCTCGATTAGTGAATGTTTCGAATTTTGAAGTTCGCGGTCACACCCGGTAATAGATCCTCGATTGCAAGCGAATGATGCGACATATTTCAACAACTTAAACGAAGCTCTGCTCAAAATTGCACCAATAACTCAAAATAACCGAACGATACAGAATCTGCGACAATAAATTTTATCCGATAAAAATAAGTAAGGCTAACCATCAGGGATTTTCGCAAAAAAAAAAAATGAAAAATTTCTTGTTGAAATTCCGGTTCAAAATGATTATGGGTAATGAGAATGATACGTAGAGCAAGAAACTAACAGTAGTTTACATATGAAAAGCCCGATTAGTGAATGTTTCGAATTTTGAAGTTCGAAACGAAGCTCTACTCAAAATTTTACCAATAACTCAAAATAACCGAACGATACAGAATCTGCGACAATAAATTTTATCCGATAAAAATAAGTAAGGCTAACCATCAGGAATTTTCGCAAAAAAAAAATGAAAAATTTCTTGTTGAAATTCCGGTTCAAAATGATTATGGGTAATGAGAATGATACGTAGAGCAAGAAACTAACAGTAGTTTACATATGAAAAGCTCGATTAGTGAATGTTTCGAATTTTGAAGTTCGCGGTCACACCCGGTAATAGATCCTCGATTGCAAGCGAATGATGCGACATATTTCAACAACTTAAACGAAGCTCTGCTCAAAATTGCACCAATAACTCAAAATAACCGAACGATACAGAATCTGCGACAATAAATTTTATCCGATAAAAATAAGTAAGGCTAACCATCAGGGATTTTCGCAAAAAAAAAAATGAAAAATTTCTTGTTGAAATTCCGGTTCAAAATGATTATGGGTAATGAGAATGATACGTAGAGCAAGAAACTAACAGTAGTTTACATATGAAAAGCTCGATTAGTGAATGTTTCGAATTTTGAAGTTCGCGGTCACACCCGGTAATCGATCCTCGATTGCAAGCGAATGATGCGACATATTTCAACAACTTAAACGAAGCTCTGCTCAAAATTGCACCAATAACTCAAAATAACCGAACGATACAGAATCTGCGACAATAAATTTTATCCGATAAAAATAAGTAAGGCTAACTAACCATCAGGAATTTTCGCAAAAAAAAATGAAAAATTTCTTGTTGAAATTCCGGTTCAAAATGATTATGGGTAATGAGAATGATACGTAGAGCAAGAAACTAACAGTAGTTTACATATGAAAAGCCCGATTAGTGAATGTTTCGAATTTTGAAGTTCGCGGTCACACCCGGTAATCGATCCTCGATTGCAAGCGAATGATGCGACATATTTCAACAACTTAAACGAAGCTCTGCTCAAAATTGCACCAATAACTCAAAATAACCGAACGATACAGAATCTGCGACAATAAATTTTATCCGATAAAAATAAGTAAGGCTAACCATCAGGAATTTTCGCAAAAAAAAAAATGAAAAATTTCTTGTTGAAATTCCGGTTCAAAATGATTATGGGTAATGAGAATGATACGTAGAGCAAGAAACTAACAGTAGTTTACATATGAAAAGCCCGATTAGTGAATGTTTCGAATTTTGAAGTTCGAAACGAAGCTCTACTCAAAATTTTACCAATAACTCAAAATAACCGAACGATACAGAATCTGCGACAATAAATTTTCTCCGATAAAAATAAGTAAGGCTAACCATCAGGGATTTTCGCAAAAAAAAAAAATGAAAAATTTCTTGTTGAAATTCCGGTTCAAAATGATTATGGGTAATGAGAATGATACGTAGAGCAAGAAACTAACAGTAGTTTACATATGAAAAGCCCGATTAGTGAATGTTTCGAATTTTGAAGTTCGCGGTCACACCCGGTAATAGATCCTCGATTGCAAGCGAATGATGCGACATATTTCAACAACTTAAACGAAGCTCTGCTCAAAATTGCACCAATAACTCAAAATAACCGAACGATACAGAATCTGCGACAATAAATTTTATCCGATAAAAATAAGTAAGGCCATCAGGGATTTTCGCAAAAAAAAAAAATGAAAAATTTCTTGTTGAAATTCCGGTTCAAAATGATTATGGGTAATGAGAATGATACGTAGAGCAAGAAACTAACAGTAGTTTACATATGAAAAGCCCGATTAGTGAATGTTTCGAATTTTGAAGTTCGAAACGAAGCTCTACTCAAAATTTTACCAATAACTCAAAATAACCGAACGATACAGAATCTGCGACAATAAATTTTATCCGATAAAAATAAGTAAGGCTAACCATCAGGGATTTTCGCAAAAAAAAAAATGAAAAATTTCTTGTTGAAATTCCGGTTCAAAATGATTATGGGTAATGAGAATGATACGTAGAGCAAGAAACTAACAGTAGTTTACATATGAAAAGCTCGATTAGTGAATGTTTCGAATTTTGAAGTTCGCGGTCACACCCGGTAATCGATCCTCGATTGCAAGCGAATGATGCGACATATTTCAACAACTTAAACGAAGCTCTGCTCAAAATTGCACCAATAACTCAAAATAACCGAACGATACAGAATCTGCGACAATAAATTTTATCCGATAAAAATAAGTAAGGCTAACCATCAGGGATTTTCGCAAAAAAAAAAAAATGAAAAATTTCTTGTTGAAATTCCGGTTCAAAATGATTATGGGTAATGAGAATGATACGTAGAGCAAGAAACTAACAGTAGTTTACATATGAAAAGCTCGATTAGTGAATGTTTCGAATTTTGAAGTTCGCGGTCACACCCGGTAATAGATCCTCGATTGCAAGCGAATGATGCGACATATTTCAACAACTTAAACGAAGCTCTGCTCAAAATTGCACCAATAACTCAAAATAACCGAACGATACAGAATCTGCGACAATAAATTTTATCCGATAAAAATAAGTAAGGCTAACCATCAGGGATTTTCGCAAAAAAAAAAAATGAAAAATTTCTTGTTGAAATTCCGGTTCAAAATGATTATGGGTAATGAGAATGATACGTAGAGCAAGAAACTAACAGTAGTTTACATATGAAAAGCCCGATTAGTGAATGTTTCGAATTTTGAAGTTCGAAACGAAGCTCTACTCAAAATTTTACCAATAACTCAAAATAACCGAACGATACAGAATCTGCGACAATAAATTTTATCCGATAAAAATAAGTAAGGCTAACCATCAGGAATTTTCGCAAAAAAAAAATGAAAAATTTCTTGTTGAAATTCCGGTTCAAAATGATTATGGGTAATGAGAATGATACGTAGAGCAAGAAACTAACAGTAGTTTACATATGAAAAGCTCGATTAGTGAATGTTTCGAATTTTGAAGTTCGCGGTCACACCCGGTAATAGATCCTCGATTGCAAGCGAATGATGCGACATATTTCAACAACTTAAACGAAGCTCTGCTCAAAATTGCACCAATAACTCAAAATAACCGAACGATACAGAATCTGCGACAATAAATTTTATCCGATAAAAATAAGTAAGGCTAACCATCAGGGATTTTCGCAAAAAAAAAAAATGAAAAATTTCTTGTTGAAATTCCGGTTCAAAATGATTATGGGTAATGAGAATGATACGTAGAGCAAGAAACTAACAGTAGTTTACATATGAAAAGCCCGATTAGTGAATGTTTCGAATTTTGAAGTTCGAAACGAAGCTCTACTCAAAATTTTACCAATAACTCAAAATAACCGAACGATACAGAATCTGCGACAATAAATTTTATCCGATAAAAATAAGTAAGGCTAACCATCAGGAATTTTCGCAAAAAAAAAAATGAAAAATTTGTTGTTGAAATTCCGGTTCAAAATGATTATGGGTAATGAGAATGATACGTAGAGCAAGAAACTAACAGTAGTTTACATATGAAAAGCCCGATTAGTGAATGTTTCGAATTTTGAAGTTCGCGGTCACACCCGGTAATCGATCCTCGATTGCAAGCGAATGATGCGACATATTTCAACAACTTAAACGAAGCTCTGCTCAAAATTGCACCAATAACTCAAAATAACCGAACGATACAGAATCTGCGACAATAAATTTTATCCGATAAAAATAAGTAAGGCTAACCATCAGGGATTTTCGCAAAAAAAAAAAATGAAAAATTTCTTGTTGAAATTCCGGTTCAAAATGATTATGGGTAATGAGAATGATACGTAGAGCAAGAAACTAACAGTAGTTTACATATGAAAAGCCCGATTAGTGAAAGTTTCGAATTTTGAAGTTCGCGGTCACACCCGGTAATAGATCCTCGATTGCAAGCGAATGATGAGACATATTTCAACAACTTAAACGAAGCTCTGCTCAAAATTGCACCAATAACTCAAAATAACCGAACGATACAGAATCTGCGACAATAAATTTTATCCGATAAAAATAAGTAAGGCTAACCATCAGGGATTTTCGCAAAAAAAAAAAATGAAAAATTTCTTGTTGAAATTCCGGTTCAAAATGATTATGGGTAATGAGAATGATACGTAGAGCAAGAAACTAACAGTAGTTTACATATGAAAAGCCCGATTAGTGAAAGTTTCGAATTTTGAAGTTCAAAACGAAGCTCTACTCAAAATTTTACCAATAACTCAAAATAACCGAACGATACAGAATCTGCGACAATAAATTTTATCCGATAAAAATAAGTAAGGCTAACTATCAGGGATTTTCGCAAAAAAAAAAAATGAAAAATTTCTTGTTGAAATTCCGGTTCAAAATGATTATGGGTAATGAGAATGATACGTAGAGCAAGAAACTAACAGTAGTTTACATATGAAAAGCCCGATTAGTGAATGTTTCGAATTTTGAAGTTCGCGGTCACACCCGGTAATCGATCCTCGATTGCAAGCGAATGATGCGACATATTTCAACAACTTAAACGAAGCTCTGCTCAAAATTGCACCAATAACTCAAAATAACCGAACGATACAGAATCTGCGACAATAAATTTTATCCGATAAAAATAAGTAAGGCTAACCATCAGGGATTTTCGCAAAAAAAAATGAAAAATTTGTTGTTGAAATTCCGGTTCAAAATGATTATGGGTAATGAGAATGATACGTAGAGCAAGAAACTAACAGTAGTTTACATATGAAAAGCCCGATTAGTGAATGTTTCGAATTTTGAAGTTCGAAACGAAGCTCTACTCAAAATTTTACCAATAACTCAAAATAACCGAACGATACAGAATCTGCGACAATAAATTTTATCCGATAAAAATAAGTAAGGCTAACCATCAGGGATTTTCGCAAAAAAAAAAAATGAAAAATTTCTTGTTGCAATTCCGGTTCAAAATGATTATGGGTAATGAGAATGATACGTAGAGCAAGAAACTAACAGTAGTTTACATATGAAAAGCCCGATTAGTGAATGTTTCGAATTTTGAAGTTCGAAACGAAGCTCTACTCAAAATTTTACCAATAACTCAAAATAACCGAACGATACAGAATCTGCGACAATAAATTTTATCCGATAAAAATAAGTAAGGCTAACCATCAGGAATTTTCGCAAAAAAAAAAAATGAAAAATTTCTTGTTGAAATTCCGGTTCAAAATGATTATGGGTAATGAGAATGATACGTAGAGCAAGAAACTAACAGTAGTTTACATATGAAAAGCTCGATTAGTGAATGTTTCGAATTTTGAAGTTCGCGGTCACACCCGGTAATAGATCCTCGATTGCAAGCGAATGATGCGACATATTTCAACAACTTAAACGAAGCTCTGCTCAAAATTGCACCAATAACTCAAAATAACCGAACGATACAGAATCTGCGACAATAAATTTTATCCGATAAAAATAAGTAAGGCTAACCATCAGGGATTTTAGCAAAAAAAAAAATGAAAAATTTCTTGTTGAAATTCCGGTTCAAAATGATTATGGGTAATGAGAATGATACGTAGAGCAAGAAACTAACAGTAGTTTACATATGAAAAGCCCGATTAGTGAATGTTTCGAATTTTGAAGTTCGCGGTCACACCCGGTAATCGATCCTCGATTGCAAGCGAATGATGCGACATATTTCAACAACTTAAACGAAGCTCTGCTCAAAATTGCACCAATAACTCAAAATAACCGAACGATACAGAATCTGCGACAATAAATTTTATCCCCCAATCGTAAATCGATATCAGATGTCCTCGATCATTTAGATGAAAAGAATGTGAGCAAACTATCTATTGAAAATGTAATAGCAGGATTTTAAGTTTTAATATTTATCTAAATTTGAATCGCTGATTAGAGTAAAACGCGGCCAAATATTTATTCAATTTAAAAGTGGCTTTGTTCAAAATGGTTCAATCGTTTACAAATAATCAAAATTTTCAAGAACTGCTGAGCTCCTTCAGTTGTTTGATATTTTTTCTCCATCGAAATCGGCAAGGGGCATCGAGAAAATTATTTATCAACTCAACAAACTGTCGTTATTTTTTTATAATCTTATTGTTATTTTACGCCTAAGATACTGGTGATATTTCAATAAAAGAAATTTAATTTCAATCAAATTACTTGTTAATATCTTGGGATTTTATTTTGAGTAATTAAAATACTTGATTTTAGATTTTTCAATTATTTGTATTTATTTAATTTTAATATATTGTTTTAATCATATTTATTTATGCTGTTTCATAATTATTTTATGTATTTATATATAATATATGATGTAAATAGTAATAATAATTAATTATTATTTTTAATTACTGTTTTCCATTTTGTTTTTATTAAATTAATTATAAATTTCCTTTTTACATTATAAAACATAAGAATTTTGTTTGTCTTCATCCCAGAAAAACAATATCAAAATCAAACATATTAAATTAAATTAAAATTGAAAAAATATTGTAATTACTGTTAATTAATATATTTTTATATTTAAATTTTTAATATTAATTAATATGTATTTATTTATAGTTTATTATTCTTAAAATTAAACGAAATAAATACAAATTATCTGTAATATAATTATTATTTATTTATTTATAAGATGATGTTTGTAATTTTATATTTTTATTGTAATTAATTTATTAATTTTATTTCTATATTAAAATTAAAAAATTTTGCTGCATTTTTTTTTTCATTTTTGTTTTTTTAACTTTATTAAGCGTGTGTTCACTCATACATAAAATTTTAAATACATTATGTAATTTTAAATAATAAAAATTATTTTAGTTAATTAAGTCTCTTAAAATATATTTATTTATAATTAATATAATAAAAAATAAACTACTTTAATATAATTAGTAATTTTACTACAATTTAATTTCTTTATTTATTTAATTATTATTTATATGAAATACTAAATTTGTATTTTTTGTGTAAATGTAAAAATAAATAAATTAAAAATAATTAATTGGAACGGAAATGTATTTTCATTTTATAATTTGATTCTAATAAACATTTTAAAAAAATTAATTCAGAATTTTTTAAATTAATATTTACATTACACTCTAGAACTAGGCGTACAAGGAGAAAGGTGAAAATAAAAACACAAAACAAAAAATAAAATACAGTCTATTAATTTATTTACTTAATTAATTAATTTATACAATTAAATTACGATGAACTTGTTTTGTTTCGTTTTTTTTTACTACACGGCCGAATAGTAATTGGCTCGACAGGGGTTGGAAAAACAAGTGCATCCCTACGCTTAAATTATTTATATAGACCTGGGCCAACTTTTATCTCGCTTAATTACAAAATATCGTGAGAATTTAAAAATTAAAAAGATCAGAAAAGCAGTTTGTTTTTTTTTAATTAACGATTTAATTTTTTTTTTACATTAATTTTGAATAATATTTTATGTTTTTATTAATAAGAAGGTATCGCAGATAATTATGATAAAGAAATAATTCTCGATTTTTTATTTAATTGGTGAGTATTTTATATGGCGAAAGAAAAATTTGTATAAGGCATGCAACGCTTGGTAAATTATGCTTATCCTGGTCAAAAAACAACAGCCCTGAAGAGGTGCAACAACTTTTATTGGATAAAAAACATTTGAAATTCTCCTATACCTGCAATCCACTTCACTTTCATTGGTGTTGAAATCGAAAAGCTTCATTTAGTTATTAAGCTTCTCCATAGATGTCCCTTAATTAATTATATTTTTGTGTTTATCGTCTTTCATTAAACTTGCAAATTACTATCTTAAGCCTGCATCGGCAGTGCTGTTGATCCGGCAACAATGAAAATCGCCTTTAGCCGTAATATTATTTCAAGCGATTATCAGGCATCACTCTAGATGGTTTAGATCTGGTAATTTTTAATGATCAACCTGAATTCAAGCTGCAGGGAGAAAAACGCGTCGATCTCGTCAGAACAAGAATCAAATTATAAGTTAGCAAAATCAAATTATAAGAAAAAGATAATTGGTGTATGTCACCACGGTCAACAAATTTGACCAACATATACAGGCCAGCAACTACCGGCAAACTATGCAAAATATCCGTCATCATAAACATAACAAGATAAATGTCATCATCAAGACCTTCAACATTACACGAGGGAAAGGGATACCTAAATTAGAAGAGTTGACACTCCAACAAAATTCAACTGGCCAAAACCCAACGATAATTGCCAAATTTAAAGCTTAAGAAATTTCAAAACTAAAATGAGCGAGGATTTCCCAACGAAATATTTGTAATTTCAGGGTCATACACGTCAACACTTCCTAGTTTAGAACTAATTAGAATTTTGGGCCACGTCAACTTCAGCAAAACAAATATGGCATGTGAGTTTTATGAATTCTGCGATATCTATGAAAAGGCATGGATGACCTGGAAATTTCAGAAATGACAGTCTATGCATGCACGGAGTCTGTGATAGTTTTAACGTGGAGTGAAGGCAAACCACAAATCGCGTATCAAGAGTATTAAGAACAGTGGCCTCCTGATCAAGTTAAGAGTAGCCCACCATTTTCAAACGTTGGTGTTAACTATGCCATTTAAATCGACATACGAATATCAAAGAACAATGGAATATATTTTACACGGATACGTATATGCGTTTATTTGTATTGCAGTAATTCACGTCAAGTGATCTGACACTCTCGTGAAGGAATCTATAATCTCAAGGACTATGACTATTGTAAAAATCATAAGCTAATCGTGTGCCTGCAATTCCATTAATCAAATTGAACGTTTCCCAGGTATTTATTACTTAGATCCAGAATCAAAATTCTTGGGTGCAAGGTATGGTTTTACTTTGCGAGAGCTTGTCACTAGGACCTATACATATTCGGAATTGAACTAAATTAATTTCATATGTAAAAATCAACCTATCCCTTTAAAACATTGGGTTTGGTTGCATTAAACCAACACATAAATAGACTAACGAACAAAATGATGTTTGATGTCATATGCGAAAATCAGTTGATGCTATTAAGAGAGATTCAGAAAATCAAAATTTTAGAAGTAGTATTTGGTAGCAACAATACTAGCTTCCGAACTCGAAGTGCATCTGAATTACCCAACTGGGTTACTGGGGCAGCCAGTAAAGTGGTATCAATAAATGACGCAAAATTAGATAACGGAAGTGAGTAAAAAATAGATAAAAAATAAAGAGGTTATCCAAATTATACTCATAAATTCACGAACGTAAGGGAAGATAGCAATCAAGTAAACGTTCATGGTAGAGAAACAATGTCCTGTATATAGCGACTCTAAACACAAGGTTGCTATGTGCGCTGGATTTCTCACTAGCAGTCAAGGGCCAAGATGGGCACTAGTTAAAGATGAAGCATTATGCAAAACAATGACCCGGACTATCTGGATGTTGAAATGCTTCTCATGTGGTTAAGATAGCATATTCTTTGCACCTAACTCATATAATTTTTGTGCAAGCCTACTATCGGAAATACATTATTATAAAATTTGACGATATCACGTGAAGGTGTCGAATATCACTGCGAGTACAAAAAATATTCTTATAATATTTAGTAGATTATATTTTTAGTAGATATTGTGGAGAAAAAAGCTCTAGAAAGTTGCATAATAGACTGGCCCAGATGGAGCTTTGATATTTGATTACGTTGATACCAAATTTTGATTTAGCAAACGTGTAGGCTGGGGGGCTTTTTGGGAATTCGATTCGATAACGAGAGTACTAGATTCATAATTGATTTCAAGATCCTGTTGCTCCTCTCTATGTTGATGTTATATTGAGGGCGATGCGGCTCTTAGAAACGAAGATTGCCTAAACCCTACTGGCAACTCTACTACAGGTAGGAATGGTTAGTTTCATTCACTACATTCGATTAACTACATTGGAAACCTATTGAACCAAGTTCACAAAACATCACATTTATCTCGTAGGCTCCAAGCTTATCACATGTAAGTAAGCCAATTAGATACAAGGTAACTGAAATATAACACTTGAAATAATAAGTAGTGTAACCTGGTCAATTTTCATAATTAGGATTCAATCTTAATCGAAAACCAAACTTTATCCGCAGCGGTATAGAAATGTCTAAGTTCTTTTCAACTGTTTTGTTTTTCTTGAAGTATATTTGGAACTCATGCTAAATGTGTCGTATAAACCAAGTTTTACCCGTTCAGATGTGTCGTATAGGAATTTTTTGATGTTTATTTTTCCGCACCTACTTTGAATACGGAAAGTTATCAAAATTTTTTCCTAAGTAGGAAAAAAATTCCTATTTCCTAAAGAGAAGACACCAGAATCGACCCATTGTTGTCTATTCTCTCTCCCTCGAATGTTTTTTTTTATTTATGCTCCTATAGTCCTATTATGGTACTCTGCTCACCTCAACTCACCGAGAAATACGTCATAATGGTAACTTGAGCCAACCATTTTGAAATATTTCAAATTATACTTGTTGCGGTGAGGTGACTCTATACTGTCAAATATACTCACCAACAATATACTGGTGAGTCCATAGTAATTTTTTGACAAATAAAATCCAGAAGGATTGCAGAAAAACGTAAGATATTTTTTCATAATAATATTTTTATATAGGATTTCATTTTGTAAAATTATTGCAACAAAATAAGAATTTCTAATGAAAAACACAGGAAACGCCAATATTGTAAAAAATGTATGCCTCAAACGCTAAAATTACAATATTGCCAATTTGACAACTAATGAAAATTGTCAATTATAAACAAACACATCTCACCAAAACAAAAGCGAGAACCATAATACAAAAATTTAACTCACACGACTTGTAGTGGTGAGGTGAGTCGCTCTGAGAGATGAGGTGAGAAATCGAAATTTTCATTTGCTTTCTCGTACAACCAGAGGGACCCTTGTGCCTTTTTTTCTAAATCATGACTCATTGAAATCGCTTCGTGAACTCGAAAAACTGTATCAGAATCGTACGAGCCAAAAAAAGTTTAACAAATTACGGCGTCAAAGGAAAATTATTCACGTCAACGAAAATATATACGCCTCGACGAAGAACTTCAGAAAACAGTCTCTTTAAACTCGAACATATTAGAACAAATTAGGGTGAACATGAACGAAGCAGCGAGATTCCTCAAGTTTTATAAACAAATTGAAACATTAAGTTTTATTTCGTTTTATTTATAAATTCTTGAATTTTTTATTTTATTAACTCTTTCTAATCTAAATTTTAAAATTTTAAATGCAATTTTTTTAAATTTTTGGTCGTATTTCCAATGCTTAGTAGTTTCACAATAGTTAAATAATCCCATCTCCAGCAAAATATTGCATGGAAATACGTTATAAAACAAAAGTTCTCTTTAGTTTGGGCAAACTCTAAATTCTTTAATTGCATTTTTTTATTATTAATTTCAAAATTACTGGGTAAACAAGAAACCGACGACAAGATAATACGAGCATTATTTTTTAATTTTAAATGGGCGTTTGAAAAATAGATCAAACTTTGTTCCATAGAAAAGCTAAAAATATGTTGGGCACAATCTAGAATGGTCTCAAAACTGTTTAACAAGACAACGAGCATAAATTGAGCATCTACAGAAACCACAGTCATAGAAGATGCGGTATCAAATATGAATGACAGCCTATAAGGAAAGATTGTTTCATTACAAACATACATTCAACATATCAAAGACCATCCAAATACATTTGCTATAACGTTCCGAAGCGAATTAAATGTAGATCAAGCAATATTGATAACTGGGCAATAATCCGGAGAATGAAAACAGATGAAATACCAAAATGAAGGTTAAAAATTGAAGGTAAACAAATGTTGGATCTCATGGAACTCTTTCAATATAAATTATCGTAGAGGGAAAACTAGCCCCTCAACATTAATTATTGTTTGATAAGCAGTCACCATTGCAGTTCAAATGGCAGCGAACTTTATGAACAACATACCGAGCAACCAAGAAAAATTAATTAACCGACAGTGCCATTTCAGAACTGCTATAAAAGCATAATGGGCATCTTCAAGATTCAGGGCGAAGAATATTCATTACATATAAATTTTTTCAGACGGAAAATTTGGCCACTAATCCTACCTTAGTCATAATATAAGGAATTCCTCATGAATATATCAAGCTGGGCCGACATGAAAACAGATTTTTTGAATAAAGAGAATGGGAATTATTTGCCCAAAGGGGGCAACAATCTAAAATAAATTAAGAAAGGGTTCTCTTCGCTGGTAGATTCCTCGATATATCACTCATAAGTACTACGGACATTGAAGTTAGGCAGATAAAAATTGTGAACCATCAGTATGGAACAGCTTCTGCACTTGAAGCTACAAATTTGAAGTGGCATCTGCAAGAGTAAAACGAGATTGATGATTAGATTGACAAAACGGACAATTCTGCCCAATTTATGTAAGGATTCATCCATTAGGATGGATTTAACCGATCATCTTTGTAGTCAAAAACGACTTGCAAAAACTAGGACCATATGGGCTTTAATTGGAGTGAAACATCATGATTCTACGATGCCTAAGAGAAATTGTGTTCATCTAAAACCAAGGTATCTCAACTATCTGCGTGAATTACGCGGCAATCATCTAAATTTCAGTCGTTTGTATGAAATATTGTGCTAAGCAGTAACTCAATATAGAAACTAAAGTGATATTAGCTCATCTCCTATCATGGGTAATTTGCAAAATGACGGCGCAAAATAAATATTCTCCAATCTTCGAAAAGAGAAAATAAACCAAATATTATCAAATTTATTACAGAAGTTGAAGCAAAACTTGTTATAACCCGCGTAATAACAAACAAACCACGGCTATCTTAAAGATTTAAGACAAAGGAAAAATGTTCTCGAAACGCTTGAGATTTGAAACGTCACTCAAAAAATATTACAAATGGCAAGGATATCCGAATGCAGGGACGAAGTTGATTAGTTAAGAAATGAACAGTTTTTATCATGAACCCGTTATTTTCTTTAAATTCTTTCACAAAAAATAATGGTCACATTCGAATTTGCGGAAGAGTACAAGGACAATTTTGACTTCAATCAATAAGCATCCCATTCACGATTAATAAACATCTCAAAAAGCTGAAGAATCAAATCTTACAAATAAGGAAATATTATCGAATTCCATCAAAAACAGAGAAAATGATTACAAGGTTTTTTAATTTCACGAAGCGGTCGATATGTACTTATATGCAAATTATTTTGAAGTGTTCGCCTAAATGTTGATAAAGTAAATCAATCGAATGTATAGAAAACGCTTTTGATTTTATTCGAATCACTTTAAAAATTTTAACCTCATTGTTTCAGCCATCTAAGTTATTAAAACGCAACCCTAAAAAAATAATTAACCAAACCACAGGTTTAATAAGGATTTGATCCTGAATACAAAACATTTACTTACAAGAAAAGTATGAAAAAAAAACTTGAGAAAAAAAAATTTGTTTTCTCAAATTTTTTTTCATACTTTTCTGTAAGTAAAAAGTCATAAGGAATTCTATTGGGTATGCTCTGTAAGTTTGGTTTGAAAGATAACTTTTCTATCACAAAGTAGATATTTTCTTTAACAAACGGATTTCATTTCAATTTCATTATTAGAAGGGATTACGGAATGAAAATATTATAACGTGTCTATAAATACCTTAGAATTATGTCATCGATGTTATATTTTTACAGCTGACGAGATTTTATCAATCTGGATAAACTTAAATTTCATTTTGACGACAGTTACATGTCTTATACACTTTTCAAACTGTATCACGTTACAATTCACAAAAAAAAATTTTTTAATTCTGTATATAAGTTTAATAATTATTTTTTTTTTGTTTAATGTTTAATTATATTTCTAAACGTATATTACCTAAAATGAGTATTTTTTTAAGTATTTTTAAATTTTTTTCCATTTTTATGTAAATTTTATATTTTGCTTCTAAACACATTTAATTTTTAAGTTTTGTTTTATTACTTCCTATAATATAAAGTATAAACAAATCAAAATAAATGAATTTTGGTTTTTTTAATTAATTAAAAACAATTAAATAAAAAAACAAAAAGTAAAATTAAAAAAAAAATCTTGTGCATTACTCTTTTTAAATATTATTTTGAATTAATTAATTTAAATAATTAATTATTATTTATATTTGATTAAATTCTATCTTTTTGTTCATCAAACATACACACACACGCACAAAAAAACTGTTTTTGGTTCTCCTTGCGGTTGCTTGTATATTGTTGTCACCCTGTATGTGCACTAATTCCATTTAAATTAACAATAAAATAATAATATAGAAAAATACTTTTTAAGTACTGTACTCTTCGTTGTAAAATACTGATCAGATTTGAATAATTTTGCAAATACTATACATGAGAGAAGAAGGGGGAGGATGATTTTTATATAAAATGGCACACAAAACTATTTGTAGTCTATTCGTTAACGGAGTCGTTTAAATTTACAGTTCCGTCGCCTATAATGCCAGCGCAGCCACTGTTGCTTAACGATCCTGGAGATGCTGTATTATATTGTTGTGATGTGGCGGATTGGCTCGACAACGATTGCGATTGTTGTTGTTGTTGCAGATTTGTATAGTCAACGGATGCATACTCTGCAATTTTTGGTATTTGTGCGGTGATTGTCGGTTGAGTTGCGGATGAACTACTGGAAGTGGTGGCTATTGTTGTGATGGAAGATGCGACACTGGTATTTTGTTGATAGAATGATGATGTTGCTGAAGATGACGTCATTGAACTATGCGAGTGTTGATGTCATGACTGTTTGTCGGTTAATTCATTCCATCTCATTTCGAAAAATTTTCGCATACCATGCCCAGCTTTTCCGACGGGTGAATCATCCTCATTGAACACCTCACAATTATCGAATATTTGTCGTACATCAACGATGAAATCGTCGCGAGATTTATATCTAAAATAAACAACAACAAAAACATTATTTCATATACAAACCAAAATTATAACACATATTTTTTTTTAGTTCGAAACCAAACAATAGATGTCACTTACATCATTTCGTGCAGTCTTTTCTTAATCGTAGATAAATCCATTGGGATCTTTATGATTTTTTTATACGTAGGGAATTGTTTTGTATTTACCGGCAGCAAAAATGGCCATGCATCTTCATGTAACTGTAAAAGATGTATATAAATAATTTATTGTGATGAAAATACCATTGCAGCAATTTGTTTACCTCCATTTCCTCCAAAATAATCTTGCACACAGCCAATTCCTTCATAAGCTTTTTAGCCGAATGCTTTTCTTTCTTTTCCTGTTTTAATTTTTCTTTATTCTCACTAATCGATTTTGCTAACGATGCGTCTACTTGTGGTGATGATTGTGATGTATTAACGCTACTATTACTACTGCTTGGATTACTTGTTGAGTTAGGTACTGATGGCGGGGCCGGCGAATGTTGAGCCATTACAGGCGGCGGTGGTGGTAGTGGCGGAGGTGTTGCTACAGCCGACGTGGGTATCGGAGGTACTATTGTACCACTACTAGTGTTCATTCCATCCAAACTCGATTCATTTATTTCATTGTTTATCGGGGATGGTGATGGCGCAGACGACGGTGGGGCTGGAGTCAAATTTGATGAAAATTTTGCTTCAACAGGGTGGTGATCGTCACACGAAGTGGATGCAATGGAATGAGCGGGACTGTAAACAAATAAAAATATTACAAAACATAAAATCTACATATTAAAGTGTTTACCTTGGCGGCATTTCGTCGTGAGACGAATTCAACGATTGCGATGAATTGTGGCTCTTCATTTTCTCAGGCTTCTCTTTTCGAGGGCGTTTCTTGGGTGGAGGTGCACGCGACACACAATCATGGCAATACCATTTACCGCGAGGTACTTTCAGCAGCGGCGGAATGTAGCAATCGTGATGATAGGCACGCGGACACAAATCACAGTAAATCATTTTGCCAACAGGTGCGGGACGGTGACCACCGCATACTATACACTTTCGTTCACTCGTCGCTTTATTCAAGCACTCATAACAATACCAGTCACCCTCTGGGATTTTTTCCATTTTTGGTTTGAAACAGTACGTGTGATACCCTTTATCGCATCCATCGCACAACAGTAATTTATCCTCACATTCGCCCGAGTGGCAAAATTGGCAATTCTGCAATGAACGCAATGAACATTAAATTCAGTTACCAAAATTACACGTCATTATAAAACTTACCGCTTTCATAATACTCTTATCCCAGGCCACACACGATTCCAAAACGTACAAGGCCATCGCTAACTGTGAACTTGTATTCGATCGGGATACAGCTTCACGCCAGGATGCTAAACCTTTTGTTATATTATCAAATTCGTCTAGACTTGCTGACCCGGGACTACCAACATTACTGTCTAGATCATCGTTCCGCTGACTAACGGTAGATTTCTTCTGTGAATCCTGCCCTTGTGCGATTGCCGCCAGTTTTGCCTCAGCCGTACTGAAACGACTGTTTATTATAATGGAATCTAAATCTCTATAAAATCGATTACTACTTACTTAATTCCTAGTGGAGGTTTCAAATAGCGACGCTCGATGGCCGACTCTAACCCGAGTATACGATCTTTTATTACATTAATCAGGCCAACATATCCTTCGGCATTATCATAATCACCTTCGCGCTGTGGAATTATCCAACCTTTGATCTGCATTGAAGCACTTGCTACTTTATCTTCCAGACTCTCGACTTGCTCCAAGAGAGCCAATTCAACGCGATGAGCAATTCTTGGATTCCAGGCAAGAGCCCCATCTACCTCAGTATATCCTTTTGGGGGAATTCCCAACTCATCGTTAAACACATTTATTGGCATTGCCAAATCAAGCGAATCGGCCATGGCCGACAGTAAATTAATACGCAGCTCTTTTTCACGAACACCGCGCACATGTAACGCAGATACCAGTTCATGTAGCGTCTCCATATCGTTAATTTTCCACCAACCGTGACGCAAATCCGCGGGTACATAATTTTTCTCCAAACGTTGCGGGGCCCCATTTGCTTTTACCTGCTCCAATAATTTATATTCATCCTCTGTCATTTGTAGCGGACTAGGGCTATCACACTGGATGTAAGTGCTCAAATTAACGAGCGACATATTGAGCGATGGTTGAAATGCGTACAAATCATCATTACGTTGTTGCGTCTTAAAATCATTCGATTTCAATTCGTTCGTTATCGAATCAGTATCGTTTATTTCACTATCGTTAATTTCGGATTTCACCTCCGCCTTTATATTGTCCTCATCCGTCTCCATAGCATTGTTATTGGTAACACACGCACCACCATTTACCACCAAATCCATTAGCTTATCGTCTAAACCGGATAAAGTAAGGTGCGATTCGTTTGGGAATACAATATCGCACGAATTATATTCGAGCGGAATATTAAAATGCTGGATATTGTTACCAATATCCCAGCGATTTCCCTGTACCTGAAGAATTGTTTCGCACGTAATGTTGGCATAGGCAAGTTGTGCATTGTGACAGGGTGTGTACTCAGTTGATGTCAATTGAATTTCGCGATTAATCAGCGAAACCCATTTCTCGAGAAATTGTTGTGAATATTCTGATTTTATTTTAAATTTTTGTTCCTCATCGCAATTTTCGGATTTAATCACGACAGGTTTCTTATCGGCCGAATCATGTTCCTGCATTATTACATCATCTTTAGAATCCTCGGCGATTACTATTTCACCATTCTCAACTGTTGGTTTTACCTCAACCACATCGTCATCGTCGTCATCTTCGAGCACAATGTTCTCTGGCGGATCGTTTGATGGTTCAATTTTTGCAGATTCTATTTTAACCGGCGGTGGAACAGATGGTGGCCTCACATTATTATTAATTTGGCTTACTTCGACAATATTTTCAGTGTTATCATTTGGACCCGACGATCCATCTTCAGATTTAAAGGATCGATTTGTTTTTTGTACAAGTACTGCAGTCGGTATAGAATCCTCAATATCCATCATCATTTCGTCTTCTTGGTCATCCTTGGAGAGTTGAACACATTTCTCCTCCATTTTCTCCAATTCAGAATCATTCGCTTCATATTTCGTAATTTGTGCGTGATCACTGAGCTTAAGCTCGTTTTTAATATTTTGTAAATCTTGATCTTGCACTGCTTGCTCCTCTAGCATTGCGTGGTATTTGAAAATTTCGGGTTGAGCAGATTCCATAGACTCGACATAAATTCCTCCAGTTCGAGGTAGATGCCAATATCGTCGCCAGTATCGATCCTGGCCATAGTACGTTGCCCGAAGCTGTTGCGAACTCTGTTCTAACATACGATTTGTCTGATAACTACTCTTTAATACTTTTTCCAATTTCTTTTGTACTTCTTCGGCGGTCACTTTTGTATCCTCATCCTCTTCAACCATTGTGCATTCACTTTCTAAATCGCTCATTTCTTCTTCGAGGCCGACTTCTGTGTGTGACATAATTGTCTTATTGAGCAAACTATTAATGTCGGGTGTGCTAGTACCGTTATTTGAAATATTAGTCGGGGTTTCGTTAAAGTTGAAGCTAGCGTCCTTTTTAAGCTCTTCGGTGGGATTCATTTTAACTGGAGTATTTTCCGCCGAATTATTCTCTTCTTCTGTACTTACATTATTGTGATTAGTCTCTGTGGCCGTGGATGTCTCGTTCACGTTCTCCATGCTTGCCGACTTTGTCAAAGTCGTTTGAGATTTATCTAGTGTAATTTCTTCGCCTGTAGGTGGTGTCATGGTTTTTTCATCCTCGTTATTATTATCCAAATTGGTAATGCCCGTCTCAATATTTTGCGATTCAACATTAACTTTAGACGCAGCTGCCTCCTCACTATTTTTCAAGCTGTTCATTTCGTGTTCGTATTTTAGTGCCATTGCTTTTTCCATTGCCAACTGTTGCGTCCTTTCATAAATTTCCATACGAGTTTTTCGCATATGCCACGATTTGTACTTGCGCACTTTATTTTCGAGTAGATATCGTTCTCGTTTTAGTGTAGCTACCGCTTCCAAACTGGTTTCAATTTGCTTGACAACCGCCTTATTTAGAAGCAAATCATTACATAGCAATGCGAGTATCTGTGCTTTAACAGCCGGATTAAGCGCTACAAATGGTTTATCCTTTAAGCATTCGGACAATTTCCATCGCGTATTTTCGTGCAACTGCTCATAAAACTGCGTATTTTTGCAAGCCGAATTTGATGTATTCAATTCGGCCTCGGTCAAATGATGATCGGGTAATCGGCGTTCCCGGTCCCTTTCAAAATTAATGCCAGTTAGCAGTTTAACTTCACCGGTGGCCGTTGCATATAAATATATTCGTAATATTTCTGACACATTTGAATTCGTAATATCGGCCTGTTTCAATGACTGGCCAAGTAATGTGGTATGTCGTGTAGGATTAGGTATTCCTGGATCTTCGATGGCACACACTAGTAAATGCGTCATGACCGAGAGCAATTCTTCTTCGGCATCGATTGCATCGTCTGACACAAGTGCTTGATGTAACGATTGCATTGTGGGTAGTGAATCCATGTCGAAACCAAGGGTTTCACCAAAATTATTTAGAAATTCGAAAGCCATCAAAAGATCGGATAGTGCTTGTCCGGTTAAACGTTGGCCGGGGATACGTTTTAGTTCGGGAAGTTCTTTTTGGTTTGGAATTTCTGAATCCTCCATTGGTTTTCGCAGTTCAACTAGCAAGTCAGAATCACGACGACGAGCTGCAATTTTCTTTTCGCGTGTTATTAGCTTGTCTAAAATGATTTGATGCTTTTTCTTTTCGCGTTCCTCGAATTTTCGCCGAAAATCTAGTTGTTTGATTAGGTTCATGTGCTGTCGTCGACGTTCTCGTTCCTTTAAAAATATAAAATTATAAAAATATATTATAGGAATTTTTAAGGCATGAGCGGAAGGATAACAGATATGTTATGGATAAATCCAGTTAATGGCACACATGCAAAATAAGCAGTATTCAGGTTATTGCAAGCAAAATGCACATTTTAATTTAAAGCTTTGTAACCGTTCGAGAATGCACGATCAATATTTCTCACGGCGTTCAAGTTTAATCCCAAACTTCAATTTTTGAGGACATTAAATTTTAATTAGCAGTTAGTGCTGATCATGGACGAATAATCCTAATTGCATTGGATCTTTGTATTGCGGTTGCTAATCAACACAGCAAGAAATTAACTTTGCCATTCCATTCGCAGTTCAACGTTGGTCAATCAATTGACAACCTTTGTGTGTAGGAACAGAGCACATCCTAACATTTTTTGCTCCAAGAATTAAACGATCGCGATTTAGCGGGTTTTCAATAAAAAACCATAATTAATACTATAAGCCGACCCAAACCAAAACATGTTAATTCTCGTACCTAATTCTTATACGACATTCCGAAAATATTTTACCACAGAGTTTTACAATTTGCCAGTGGACTAGAAAATTTGTAATTTTAGTTATAGCCGAAAAAACAAACAACCTTCTGTTGATCTCGGGAATCAATGCAATTCGCTCAGCAGAAAAAACTAAACAATTATATGAATGGAAGACTCTTGGAACTTTTGAAAACAAAATACTTTTTTTTTCCTGGCCATGGTTGCATGCATTAAAGGCGGATTAGTGTTGCGTTCTTTCGTTCGTTCCTTCCTTCCAAAAAATTTTTTAAACAAATTTCATTGGTTACAAATGACGTTTTTTATCTTGTGAATTTTTTCAGTAATTTAGATTGATTTAAAAAAAAAAATTCTGAACGAAGGAAAGAAGGAACGAACGCATACAGAATCCATCTTTAATGATAAACGGTTATTTAGAACCAGCATAATTTTCAATTTAAAGAATCGAATTTTAAAAATGGCAATTTAGTTCAGTAGACGAACAGTTTTACAATTCAATAAATTTTGTTATAGTTTTAAAAGAGAGCTCGACCGATGTAGCAAGTAGGTCACTGAAGAACGATCTGCAAAGTATGCTACACAAAGAATGAACTAACAGATATAAATCGCCCCTAAAAGGGTAAACTTTTCAGAATACTTAATTAGGAGAGGAGGCACCACGGTTTAAAAATTCAACACCATGCCAATCTTAAAATAAAATATGAGAAGTGGTATCATGTTAACGAAGTTACAAATGATTAATATGTAGACGAAGTCAATGCCGCATGTCATGAAAACTGAAATTAAAGAAAAATTGCAAGTGGTTACGGTAAAATTGAGGAGAAAAAAACATGCGCATAATGACTTGTTTGATGAAACGTTCGAAATTAATGAAAATGTGCTCTGTTTATTAAAGTGTTTGGTATTATGGTTGAATGTGACGTCATAAAAGAGGAAGACAAAAGAGTTGCCTATCTACTATCAATAATTTCAGTAGGGGTGAATATATTGGAGAGTACGCAAACGCCGGAAGGTAAAATATTATTTTAGAGTCAGCGATTTACAAAATTAGTTGATTTTAGAAGAGCAAACAGGTAAAAGCGAAGAGTGGCAGTTCAACTGCAGGAATGTAATCGATGTGGCGCCAAAGATTACATAGGAAAAGTCTGCACCACGAGAATTATCGAAATCGATCATCTAAAATTCAATCATTTGGATTATGTAGAAAATTAAAGTAGTAACGACCAAATACTAGAGGAATTGGAAGAGTGATTATTTGACAATCTCCGCCATTCCATGTCAGTTGTATGAAACAATTTTATAAAACATAAAATAGAGCCTATGAGAACGTCATTGAGATACAATAATTAATTTTTTACCATAGATGTCACTGTAATCTGGCAGAAAACGCTTTTACAGTATTCATATCACGCCGTTCTATTTTATTTGCTTATAGGGAGTAGTACAAAAGGAATTGGACAAATCAAGCTATAATTTATTTACCAATGTAATTTTACTGCGAAATTGTTCAGTATGAATTTGTCTAATTGTTAGTTAATGTGTTTATCACGACGAGCGTATAATTTAATTTTCTAACAACAATAGTAGTGTTGCTTTCGCTAATCCGCTTAGCTCAGCTAAGAAATGTGAAAGCAACAACTTTTGGATTTAATTTTTTAATGCGTTTTAATTTTTCTGTGTTGGTTCATTTTCTTAATATTTATTTTAGTTTTTTTTTATTTTATGATATAGAATAAATTAAATTCGGTATTTTGCTATCAAATAACAAATGCTAAATTATTCTACAAGATAAATTTTTCGAGAAAAATAGAAAAAATAACACCTTGCGGTAAACACCATAACCATAAAATGATTTTATTTCCCCTATTCCTGAAAATTGTTTTCTTAACATTCTAAAACGATCGGCTTGAATACAATGCAATTGTTGTTGTAATATTTTGAAAGCAACACAGCTAATACTTCATATAAACTTTAAAAAACATCGAATTCCAATTCCAAATTCGTTTCCTTGCTGATTTTATTTGACATATATTCAATTTTACTTCTAATCCATTTCCCTTAGTAGTAGTATTTATCGACGGGATAGCAATTTTGGTAATATTTACCTAGATCTAATAGTAATCACAAGACAAAGAGAGTGGGGACATTTGATAAATTTGGGTACGGTTGTGGAGGTTCTTATTGAATAAAGCCAGATTTAAGGTGCGAAAGAATAAGAGCCAAGGGTGAAAGTAAAACAGGAACAGCGTTTAAGATGCAACTCCAACTAATAAGATTTAGTTTAGTCGATTAGTATGGAACATTTACTCCAAACTGTGTAATTTTATTGAAGCCTATTTAGAATTTAATTGGCAGGGAGAAATTTATATGGAACAAAAAATCTTAGGAAACAGTCGAAGAAATAAAGAGAATAATTGTGTCAGAACAGCACCATATGAATTAAGAGCACGCATTATCGACACGATAGAGAATAAATCGTAAATGTCATTCGCATTTACATCCCAAATCCCTACCAAAACCAGAAGAAACATATTCAATGATTGATAAAAACTTGAAATATGTTTTTTAGGTGTAATTTAATTTTTGATAATCGACCACATAAAATAGAACCGGATCCATAACCAATCATTAGCGGGGTATTTAGAAAAGAGTACATGAAGATTTTTGTGTACAAATTCACATAGTTTTAGTGGAATATAATTAGGTTGGATGAAGACAAAAACCATGAAATAAATATTCAATGGCTTAATTAAGAAAGTCCTAAACCACACTTTCAAAATAGTTGGAAAATCGAGAAAAATTTTAATAAAATTATTGGTAGTTCCGTAAATTAATTCGTTCCGTTTTTTTAATATTAAAAATGTGTTTATTTTAAAATAAAATGAATGAACAGATTAATTAAAATATTGTCCATCGCTGCTTACGACTTTTTCCCACCTCTCAGGCAATTTTCGAATCCCATCTCGGAAAAACGTTTCGTCTTTTGAGGCGATCCAAGTTTGAAGCCAATTTTCAATTTCATCGAAAGAAGTGAACCGGGCAAATATTTTTGTTACAACTTTTGCAGCGTGAGGCCGAGCGTTGTCATGCAGAAAAATAACTTTATCATGCCTTTCCTCATATTCCGGTCGTTTTTCTCGTAATCCACAGCTCAAACGGATTAATTGTAGTTTGTACCGCTCGCCCGCAATGGAACCGCCAGGTTATAGCAGCTCGTAGTACAAAACCCCTCTTTGGTTCCACCAGATACGCAGCATAACCTTCGAATGATGAATGTTCGTCTTTGGTGTTGATATTGAGATCGATGGTAACGATGAGCTGGGCAAAGCGTAGTATTTTTTCCTCTTAGGGCTATCGTAGAAGATCCACTTCTCGTCACCAGTCACTATCCGATGTATAAAACCCTTTCTTGTTCGCCTTTAAAGCAGCTGCTCACAAGAAAAATATCGCCTTTCCACGTCTCTTGGTTTCAATTCATAAGGGACCCAATTGTTTTGCTTTTGTTCGTCCCCAGATTTTAATCATACGGAAAGTGTTTGTCGGGTCACCCCCAATGTACCGACAAGCTCCTCTTGCGTTTGAGTTGGATCTTTATCGAGCAATGTCTCTAATTCATCGTCTACACATTTGTTGGATGTCCTAAGCGAGGCCTATTTTCAACACTGAAATCATCATTTTTGAAGCGTTAAAACCATTCTCTATATGATTTATCGGTTGAAGCATTGTCACCGTAAACTTCCACAAGCATTCGATATGCTTCAGCTACCAATTACTCCGAGCCGAAAACAGTTGAGAAAAATGATTTTGAACCTAGGTCGTTCTTTGATACAATTTTACAAAAAGAGATTTGGTATGGTGAGCGTCAGCAAATGGTAGACCGAATCAGAAAATAATTAACCACGAAACGAGGAAGATAAGCCTGCCAAGATAAAATTCGATTTTCGATTCATTTTCAAATTGGGCGATAAAATTAGTTTGAGAATTTACAATAATGCAGTCAACAATTCCCAATTGACAATTAACAATTTCTGCTTGGACCAAGGCAATTTCAAAATGATTACCAATTTCAAAACAAAGTTAATATATCAAAAAGCAGCATAGGTTAAGTGTGCGACAACTATAGTGTTGTGAACAAGTAAAGGACTGTTAAAATTTCGTAAAGAAAAAATCTGTATCAAAGAAAATAACACTTTATTTACTAACTTTGGAAATTATGTAAAAAATCCATGAAATGGCGAAATTTTAGTCTTATTAACAAAAAAATCCAAATTTATAAAGTACTAAATCCTTATAAAAAAGCAACATGGCATTACCGCCCCTGGTTATTATCCATTTCACTATCAGGGGTAAGGACAGTATTCCCTATGAATAAGCCCCGGGTAATTATACTTCAGTCATTATATATACAGGGTGGCTGAGACCAAGTGTTACCAAATGAAAACGATGTAATTTTTTTAATTTTGATTATTTTTTATTGAAATTTCGTGGAATATGTTGAAACATATTACATTTTATGAAAAACATGTTACTGCTCGATATGACCTTCTTTGGTTCTGATTATTTGATTCAGTCTTCCATAGAAAGCATTGCATGCTGACCGAACGTGGGCTTGCGGAATTTTATTCCATTCTCGAACAAGAGCTGACTTCAATGCATCAACACTTTCGTATTTTTTAGTGGACACCTTACTCTCCAAAATGGACCATATGGAGAAATCCATGGGATTCAAGTCTGGTGAATATGCTGGCCATTCTTTCGACGAAATCAGCCGCGGAACGTAATTTTGTAAAAATTGCTGTGTCGCTCGAGCTTTGTGTGACGGTGACGAGTCCTGTTGGAATGTCCAACGGTTCGTACCAAAGTTTACGTGCCCAAGATAGCAAAGCATCGTTTAGGATGATTTGGCGGTACACCTCTTGGTTTACCGTGACTCCATGTTCGATGAAAACCAGAGGAGTGCGTCCATCTGCAGTCACTGCAGCCCAAACCATAACATAAGCTGGTGATTGCTTGCGCATGACAACTCTTGTGTCCAAATTATCGTTGAACTTGTGCTCTAACCAAACACGATCATTTTGTTTATTCACATACTGTTGAATTGTGAAAATTTTCTCATCAGAAAAGACAATTTTTGGAATCTCATCACGTTCGGCCAAGGCCTTCAATGCTCGTGTTCTTTCAAGCCTAACTTTTTTTTATGCCTCCGTAAGATTTTGAACTTTTTGTATCTTGTAGGGCTTCAAGTGTAGTTCATTTTTCAATATGGTTTGAATGCTGTATCGTGAAATATGTAGACGTGCGGCTAATTGATTGGCAATTTGACGAGGATTTCGTTGGATTCGTTTCTTCACGCCTCTTCACCGCCTCTGTTGCGTTTAGCGATGCTACCAGTTTCGTTGTATCGAGTTATGGTTCGATACACAAACATTTTATTCACATTCAAAAGTTGGAGCTGACGAACTATTGCTCTTTGTGAATTTCCACTCAAATACAGTGCAATTACACTATTACGTTTGAATTCCATTACGATTTTTTTATGAAGATATTAATTTAGAACAATTATTTGTTGACCACATGTAAACAACTAACCAAACTTCAATCTGTCAAAAAATTGACGCGCGAAAATGACAACTACACAAATGACCGCAGAGTGAAGTCAGTAACATTTGGTCTCAGCCACCCTGTATTTCAGAATTTTATCCAAAACAATTAAGATTTTTGAAATTATTTTTTAAGCTTTCAGACATATAGTGAATTTTGGTGCATTAAAATCAATGAAAAATGAACCTTTTAAAGAAAGTTTGGTTGCACTGGGTCAAACTCAACTTGATGCACAAAATAATTATGGCGTACCTACAACAAGAAGTTATTTTAAGTGTGAGGGACATTAAGTCCCAGCACAAATAAAATGCGAAAATTAAACTGCACTCTTAGACACTTAAACGTCAAATTACTGTAAAGCAACCGTGTGTGGAAACAAAATGATTGTAAGCATCTTGACATCGAATAATGTGTATAAGAGCGGCGTCGGAGAGAAGAAATGAACTAATACATTCTGGGGGTCTATTATGAAACACTATTCGCTTTCAAAAAATTCGATACACTTCGAATATTGCTATTATGAAAAAAAAGCGAATCGTGGCATTTGTTGTGGATCTGTCAAATTAATTTTATATATTATTAAAATACATACGTTATTTGTAGTAAATTATTTTACAAATTGCATCTTGGTAAATATATTTATTGAAATTGAAAACAATAATAATATTAAAAAATATAAAAATAGACGACCGAATTTATTAACACGATAAAAAAATTATTAT
The DNA here is from genome assembly GCA_947310385.1 of Nephrotoma appendiculata. NCBI lineage: Eukaryota > Metazoa > Arthropoda > Insecta > Diptera > Tipulidae > Nephrotoma > Nephrotoma appendiculata. The sequence continues at coordinate 245,654,579 of OX371225.1, forward strand.
TTTAAAACAACATCACTATACGGTATTCGCCACCTAAAGAACAGTCGAATTTTGACGTCACATTTTCGTAAAATCCGATATCGAATTTATTTTTAAGTTTCATAATAGAGCGAATTTTTTCATTTCGAATTTTCCGAAAACTTAATAAAAATCATAATACCAATATTCGCCGCGACTCGAATTTTTCGAAAGGGAATAAATTTCATAATAGACCCCCTGATTTAATTCAAACAACAAACAGATCATAGGGTTATTTTAATAGAAACAACACTTATTGGCTGCCGTTTATTTGTTTTAGACTGATCAATTATTTTGTAAAAATCGAAGTGTTCATTCATTTTTATTATAGTATCCATGCTTGTATAAGTAAATTGTTTTGATCTGTTTCAAAACGAAGTCACATTCAGATGAATTAGTTATATTAGGTCATTTCGATCGAGACCCTTTTGGGCATGGAAGTTGGTGTAGACCAAGTTGACATCTGTTTTTAAATGGCTCAACTAAAATTTGGAGTATAGTAAATAATTTTATTCTGGCTTAAAATTACTCAGTACATTTGTTGTTGCAAATGTGTCTTGGAATTGGATCGAATTTCCAATCGAAATCCTAAACGTGTACTAATCAAAAAGTTAGTATCTTCTGGTTTGTGATTGCGACAACTAATTATCGAAACTCCTATCTTCCAAGCATCCAACGCAAAACATTTAAGGCGAACCATCATAAGCCAACACTACAAATATATTGCATGCAGACATCATAAACCAAGTATCGTATCGTATGTCTCAATCAACGATCCATCGTAATTGTTTTATTCATAATAAATATAATTATCACATTAAGCGCTCTACCACGCGATTAAAGTAAACCACACCCAACCCAAAAGAAACGAACACAGACACACAAATTGACAAACATAATCACAACATTCACATGCAATTTATGTGTAACAAATTAATTTTGTTTATTTATTAGAGACGAAAAATCCAATCATTATTATTAAAATATCTTTGTATGGTTTATTAATATTTAATTAAAATTAATTAAAAAGATTTTGTTAGACGCCTTTTATTAAATAATTATTAATAGAGCAAAGAAAAAAACATTAGAATTAAATAAATTAACAAATAAGAAAATGTATATCGTTTAAATGCCTACCAATTCAACAGTGTAGAGTAACTCCTTTTGTTTGTTGAGATCCTGCAGATACAACTGCGCGTGTAAAATAAACAAACATAACAAACAAATTTGTGTTTTAAATTTACGTAAAATCTTTTAAATTAAATAAAGGAGATAAAAAAATAGTTTTCGCCCCCAATAAGTAACCTCCTAATTAATCTAATCTCTAGTTTATTTATACAAATTTATGTATGTAACTACAACAAAACACGCACATTACATATTGTTCTGTGATTTGACGTGTGAAAATTTTATAAATTAAATTAACAAAAAATTTAATAATTTTTTCACAAATCACAAAATAAGTGCGAAAACATAAAAAACAAATTTTACTAAAAAAAAAAAATTAAACATAAAAAAAAACTATAACATTTACACAAAAACGACAGACATAACTCTAATAAAAAAAAAAATAAATAAAAATCTATCGAGATCTGTGTATTCTGTATTTAACGAAAACTGTACCTGTTCCTTTGCCAAAATAGCTTGTTGACGTTTTAGTTCCTTTTCCTGTAAAATTTTGAGTCGCAATTTTTCTTTTAGTTTAAATTTTGGTTCAAAAATACCATATCGTTGTTTTAACAAAAACAAAAAAAAAACAACTAAACATAAAACATAAAAAAAAAACTCTAGCCCTAACTCATACATGATTTTATTATGTAATTTAAAAAAAAAATTGTTCCCTTGTTTTTTCATTAATATACAACAAGACCGCGGAAATATATTAAGAACAATTACCTGTTGCTTTCTTTGAGTTTCTTCGAGCTTTTGCTTTTCAATTTCTTCCTGACGTTTTCTTCGCGCCTATAACACACAACAAAAATTAATCGATTATCATTTTTTTCTTCTTTATTTTAGTATTTAGTTAGTAAGTCATATTGAAGTGTGTGTGGGAATATAGTATCTTGGAATCCCTATAAATAATATATATGCACATAAATCTCATATACTCAAAATTATAAAACATTGAACAAAACAAATATAAACATTGAACAAGTTTCTCTCAGTATTTTTCTCATGGGGGCCAAGTGTCTCGTGTTCCCTAGTTTTGAAAGTATGTAAATCGTTTTGAATATGTTAACGCGATAAAATTTTATAAACCTGGATACTTGAAACCATATATATTGGACACAAATATAAAATACACAAAAATTTTGCTACATCTGAACCATTGTGTAATTTGATTCTCTCAAAATACCTACCATGCACTGTTATCGGGACGGACTAGGCATGCTGTATATTATTTGAATCAAAGCAATCATTAATATTTATAGCAAGATTGAAAAGAAAATGTATAGAGGTAAATCCTAATGCCCAAAATCCAACCTGGTCCAAAAATATCCGAGTTAGTTGAAATATAGTAATATACACGCTTAATAACTATGATAAAGCACTGGTACTCCAAAAAGTAACATTTATAACAATTTTTCGATTGGAACATCGCAATAATAATAATGGTCAGATTGAATACCACGTAATAGTGATCCCGTAATAGTGATAGGATAAACGCGTGAGGGCTGTGAATCGTTCTACAAGCAAGTACTCACACCGCCTCCTCGCGGCGAGCATCGGTAACTAGCTCATAACTGGGGTAGACTTAAGGGTAAAACACACCAAGCAGCAGCAGCGAGCAGCAAATTTAAATATTGGCTTATTCGCTTATGTAATAATACAAAATCATAGTTTGAGTGTAAATATACGTATTTCCAAAAAAAGAAATCAAATATTTTGTAATTTTAATAGAAAAATGATAATTTTTTTTATCTAAGGATCTATTAAAATTACAAAATATTTGATTTCTTTTATTGGAAATACGTATATTTACACTCAAACTATGATTTTGTATCATTACATAACCGAAAAGGCCAATATTTAAATTTGCTGCTTGCTGCTGCTGCTGGGTGTGTTTCATCCTTAAGTGTGTGAGAGCTGTTTTCTGCTGCAAGGGGTTTGCGTTGGGCTAGCAGCCCAATCAGGAAAAACTAATTGATACGAAAGTTCAACAAAAATCTCGGATTTACAACAACGACATCGGACTCGAAATAAGAACAATTTAAAATTTGGAACATGGAATGTATTCAGCTTAAACCGGCCGGGAAGGCTCTTTTACCGCTTCTATCATCGGCACGAGTTTGGAGTTGATTTTTTGATCGGAAATCGTAATAGATTTTAGATCCATTCATCCCTCACTTCAACATCTCATTTGTGAACGTACATGCCCAACAGAAATTCTCCAATACGATGTAAAGGTTGTTTTGGATGACTTCAACGCACAAATCGATAGACCGCTTCACCTTGCATCAAACAACAACGGGATGCACACCACCGAGCTAGTCCTCCTATATAGTCTGGTGGTAGCCAGCACATACTTCCCAAGTAAGCGAACTCTCAATCAAAAAGGCAGTCACACAACGACTATATGATCGGGTGAAACCACTCCAACCGACTGTGATGAAAACTACTTTATGTTAACTTGCGTCAAATTTTCCGGACAACTTAGAGTATTGAAAGAGAGTAAAACTAACAAACCAAAACCTTTTATTTGGTAAACAAACTTCTTCTTTATATTTTGATTGTTCCCAACATTAACATATGTTTATTTCGAGTCAAATTTTGACGCAGGGATGCCAATTCACAAAACAAAAATTGTAAATGGTATGTTATGATAAATATTACCAGCTAACTTCAAATGCGGTACATTTTTCCAGAATTTTTTGAAGCAGTTAACATAAAGACGGCTTGAAGTACGAAACGTGAATGTCACAAACAACAAGTGCTTAATTTCGAAACTGCCAGTGTAAGAGGCAGATACGACCTCTATCCACGTACTTGCTAACCGGTTACCAATTTAAAGCGAGCGCATTTAGGGCGACTACCACAGCGGTTTTATCCAGGTAGATCGATAATCGATCAAACATTTTCTCTAAAGGTAGTGTTAGAAAAGCGCTACGAAAAAATACGCTATGACGTGTCTTGCCACACGTTGGCATTCCTTCAAACTGGATAAGCATGTGCAAAATATTAATCGATGACCGTGCAAAGCAAGGTGATACTTGCAGGCAAGCTCTCGAAGGCGTTTGAAATAACACCAGGAGTGCGGTACGCAGACCTAATAGCCCAAATTCTATTCAATAGCGCACATTCTATCACATAGCGCAGCGCTGCTGTTATATTATAAATCAAGCCAAATATTAGCTTACGCGGACCACATATACATCCTGGCTCGCTACAGTGTGTTTGAGAGACGAAGTGTTGCTGTCATTGAAAACAACAGCCCAACAATAAATCAGCCTCAATATCAACGAACCGAAAACACCTGAAGAATTTTTAATAAGTGACATACGATACTAAACTGAATGATTTTAAATACCTGGGATCGATGGTAAATGTTAGCTTCAAATCGAAAGCGCTAATAGTCTGCAAATAGATTAAGGAGCATAACGAGATTACGCTAACATCAACATTTTTAGGTTTCGCTATATATCGCGCAAAGTAACATTACATATTTTTCGTAGCAAAACACGCCAAAAGCTAGCCATTTTGAACGCAAATTAGTTCGTATAAAGGTCCTATTAAGAGAGAGGAAATGCCCTCAAAGTGCCTGAATCTCGAGATCAGAATTGATCTGAATAATATAGATGGCTCGGACACAAATGCACCATAAAACAGGTGCTGGTTATTGCGTCTCAAGCACTCTCTTGTTGCGGATCGAATTACTTGGAAAAGCATTGTTGAGGCGCCAAATCGCTTCATGGGATGTAGCGACAGCGAAGAACAAATCAAGAATGAACGCAGAAGCAAATTAAAGACAACTTGGAACAAGAAATATATTCACCTTAAATTCCAACAGTTAGCACACAACAAGTTCGACATTCTAGCACTATAGGACATAAATGTGGTCTTTCTTTGGCGCAAACAATTCCCATTCTGAATAGGAATTAATATTGTGCTCAAAGTAACAACCAAAACAACGTAAAAATACAACTAAATATATTCAATTAAATAGTAATGTGCTAGAACATTAGTTGCTTTGCTTTAAGCATAAATCCCACTTAGCTTAACTTTTAAATCTGAAAGACTTTTGGCATAATTTTTTTAATGTACATATTTGAATTTTCCATTTTATTATTTATTTTAGTTTTTTTTATTTTATGAAAAGAAATTCGGTATTTTGCTGTCAAATAACAAATGCTAACTGATTTTTTTAGAACAAAATGACAACCCCTCGAAAAAAATAGAAAAAATATCCGGCTTGCGGTAAACACCATAACCATAAAATGGTTTTATTTCCTCTAAAACCTAAAAATTGTTTGGCTTACATTAAAGCCGATTCGGCTTTATCCAATGCAATTGTTGTTGTAATATTTTTCGGCTTTGCGAAAGCAACGCACCTATTATTGAATATTATTACAAATCGTAACTAGTTTCTCGTCTTGTTTAGAAAAATACGATGTCAAAATAACAAAAATCACTTTTATATTTCTATTGCCAAAAAATAAAACTAAAAGTATTTACCCCTGGTGGCGAACATTAAAACTACATGTAGAATATAATTAAGTAGTGTTGCTTTCGCTAATCCGCTTAGCTTAGCTAAGAAATGTGAAAGTTTAAAAGCTATAAGACCAACCTTAAAAAAATCGACATCGAATAAGAACGCGATGATCCTTTTTTTAATGAGAAGAGCTATCAACAGTGAACTGGAAGCAGGACATTTTCCTTCCGTAACTAAATTCATCCTAAGCATCAGGAAAATTGATTGATTTCAACAGGTGTTTTAAATTTGCTCAGCAGATATTCTTGAAACGGTTTTGTTTAAAGAAAATACCATCTCTAACAAAACTTCATCAAGCTGTACGTTTGAAATTTTGTAAAATACGATTTGAAGGCATCTACCAATTGATGGAAAATTATCTATTTTGGGAGGATCGTATAAATTTTACGAATTTAAGGAATTAAAATTATTGGTTCAATTATTATATGAGATTCCTTTCATAGACGTTTTGGTCGCACGACAATAACTAGGAAATACATTATCGTAATGATCTCAATACCTAATGATTATTCAAAAGCCAACGATTTGGCTTGGTGGTGGTGGTTAACTAGAAGAGTTTCTAGTTAAAAGGCGCATTATGATTATAAAATCGTTCTTGAAAAAAAATAATTAGCATTATTAATTTTTGGTCGTTACAAGATAGTTTAGCCCAGGCTCCTTATTAACATAACGCAATTCAGAATAAATTTTCATTTTAAGCCGAAGCAATAAGTTCAGTAATTCACAGAGAAACCAACAAGATTTGATGACACCAAGCTATTACTGCGATCTTGGTGGTTATGGGAATTATTGGTGAGCCGCATTTCATCTTCAAATTTCGACATATAAAATGAACCCTCCCTCTCTCTGTCTCTACTAATACTACTTACTAATAATGAAATTATATTTGCAAGGTTAAAATCCTACCAAGTAACATATTCAAAACGATTTACATTAAAAATTAAATATAAAATTATTCATTCTTCACGATCATTCAATCAAGCACAAACACTCACAAATGATTTTTAATTATGTAAATTTAATAAATTAAAATAAAAATAATAATTGTATTTAGCAGAAATAGTATTAACTTATAACCCAACTATTCAACAATGATAATAATCATATATATTTTTATTAAGCATTAATATTGACTTACCTCAATGGCCTGTTGATTTTTGAGTTCTCGCTCTTTACGAGCTTGTTCCAGTCTTTCTGTTCGTTCCAACTCTTTAGCTTGTCGTGCCTAATTAGTAATACATATATAGAATTTAAACTAATAAGCTGTTTTTGAATATTACATTAAAAATATTGTACCTTTTCTTTACTCCGGGCCAATTCCTCTTTCGCTAATTTTTTTGCGTCCCGCAAAGCTTGCTGCTGCCGTGCAATTTCTATCCGCTGCTCAACATTCAACTGTGAATGTCGCGTAAATATTTTTAATTCTTCTAATTTTTTAGCTACTTCAATATCAGTCATGCGAATAAATTCACTATCGGTCGCATATGGGGGCGGCGCTGGCTGCAAAAATGTACCAATAATAGGACGCGGTGAAAAACTAAAATTGTCACGATTCAAACTACTCGACATCGTGTCTAGTACACCCTGTATTTGACTCATGTGTTTTAATTTCGCTTGACTACCCGGTGCTACATAGTGCACATCACCTTTTATTTGCCCATTTTTGGTTAAACCGCGTATTACCGTTTCACGTTTCCAACCCTTATCGATCGGTAGCCGCAAATCATTCATATTAAATTGTTCCTCGCCCTCCGATTCGGACATGCCCGATTCGGCCGCGACACTTTCCGAATCTGTCGAAACATCTAAATTTTGATTTGCCTCCGATATGGCCTGACGAATTTTTTCTAAATCAGCACCTTGATTTAGTAGCTGCTGCGTAGCCAACATTGGTTTTAAACCAACTGCTCGACTCTGGGCTAGAAGCGAGGCCACAGTATTCTTTTTTGGTTTTGAAACCCCACGACCTAAATTACGTGGACGACCCTCTTTATAATGCACTGAAACAAAATATAAATTCAATTTTTCTTGTACAAGGTGTGTATGTTTCTGTGTGAGTGTGTCTAAATATTCTAATCCTTCACCACTTAACTTAAATTAATTAAACGAACAATTTTGAGTGAACCATAAAAAAATTAATTCAAATTTATTTAAAACAAGTAATTAATAAAATAAAAAAAATAGTAATTAAAATTAACTTCTCGACGTAATAAGTAGAAAGGATTAGAGATACGATTCTATCACAAAATAAAAAAAAAATCAATGAACAAAAAAGTTAAAAATTTAATTTTAAAAAAAATCAGGAAACTAACTCGATGAGGATGATGAATAGTCTTGTTCATCGTTTAAACCAGACTCCGACAGTTTGTTATACAATAAACTCAAACTTAATAAATTTGTGTTATTATTGTTAGAAGATGCGGTAGTAGTAGCGGTAGTAGACGGATTATTATTTGATGATGTTAATACAGATGTTGAATAACTTAACGCATTTGATGATGAAGTCGAAGAGAAGGAAGCAGTGTTTGAATTTGTTTGTTCTTGATCTAATCGACGTGGCTTATTAGCTGGTTTTCTTCGTGCTACAATTAAACGAATGGATTTTTGTTTGTTTTCGTTTTAAACTTTCATATTTTTTAATTTATCAATTTTTCAAAATACTCAAATATTTAATAAAAAAAAAATAAATTAATCGAAATTGTATTTTATAAACAAGCGTAAATAATTTATAAAAGAATATCACCTAAAATTTCAGCTACTACATTTAAATGTTTTCGATATACGCTAAATAAATATAAAAGGATTAGACAGATTTTGATTTTAAAAGTTCCAAAAATTTCATCCTAAAATTTTTTTTTGTTGTTTAAGATTTTGAAATATAATGAGACATATAATAATTTCTTGCAATTTAGATAACGCAAATCAATCCTAATTATCATGAAATATAACAAATTTTTAGTTTCTTTTTAGTTTATCAAGGATGGCAAAATGGAATCAAAGCAATCTAGGAACAATACTCAATTATGATTGAGACAACTCCAATCTAGTTTTGTGGTTTACCTTTTCGATAATTAATTTTCGATAAATATGGTAGTAACATGCTCTTGTTATGTAGAACAAAACAAAGTAATTTCTTAGATAGATCAATAATATAGATCCATAAAGAAGGCGATTTATTCTCCAAGTGACGTGATGTACAATTTAAGATCAACTTGCTATGGAAAACCAAACAGAATCTTAAAAGAACATTGTAGATCAGTTAAAATATTTAAAATAAATTAGATACGATAAGATGCGACTTTAAGTTCGTCTACCAAAATATAAATCGTATAATCGAAATGAAACTATTCTCAAGAAATTGTATACATTTACGGCTTTAATAAGAATCTTTTCGAATTCTGAAACTATTCTCTTAAGCAAAATTAAAATTTTATATCCCATTTTGCCATCCCTGATTTGTGTTTTATGCCTAATTATACATATTGTTAAATTATTTTAAAGCTAAATATTTCTTCCATTTATTCCAAATGGTCACACTGATTTGCAGTATCTGTCTACTCTTAATTTAATATCTACTTATTAAAATAAAATTATATTAGTGAGGGAAACTGAAAAATAATTTTCTAATATAGTTTGTGTAATTAATATTATTATTAAAAGTATTTAGGTATATTATGATAGGCAAAGCAAAAAATGTTGACCCAACCAAAAAATTGTAATTAGGGAAATAAAAACTAAAATATTTTCAATAAGCATAACAAATACAACTTAATATTTGATCATGTTTTTTTTTGTGTACTTACAAATTCGGTCGCCTCCACTGCCAGTACCAAGTGCTGCGGTTATTGAGCTTAGACTTTGTAAACTATTGCTACCCGATGTTATGGAAATTTCGGAATTATTATTACTGTTATTTAGATTGCTAAGACTATTATTACTATTATTGTTATTATTATTATTACTGTTATTGTTATTCATATTACTTTTATTGTTACTTTTTGAATCAGATTTCAATGATAAATTTAATGGTGCATCGGCATCACTATCATTTAAATTACAACTATTATTTTGAGATGATGAAGTTGACTTAGATAAATTTAAACCGGACCAATCGTTTGTATTTGCACCACCGCCGCCGCCACTTAAATCGTGCGACGATGATCGCTCGTCTTTCGACGACGAATTGGTATTGTTATTTGTTTTGGAAAAATTGAATGCACCATTTGAAGTGATCGTTGGCGGAAGTTTTATAACTTCGATACGATCATTTTGATGGGCACTCTGTAAATTTGAATAGTCTAAATCTAGTCTAGCTCGTTTTGCCGCACTGCCACCAGTAATGGAACCAAGATTACTGGAATTGTTGCTGCTGCCACCATGGTGATCATTGCCGCCACTGCTGCCACCACCTCGGCCGCCACCACCACCACCGCCGCCGCCACCACTGCCGCTACCAAGTCCATGCAGGCCGGCCATCAATGGATTTGGGTCCAGGGATATTGTCTTCTTTCGGCCACGATTTGTTGTCCCCGGAATTTTGGGTCCAACTATTGATGAGGTGTATTTTATTATTTCGGTATCAGGAGGGAGACGAACTCCGAGAATTGAGGATGGATCGTTACCTTCTAGTGCAGCGCTGCAAATTAAAATGAAAATTATTTAATAAATTTTGCGTTTTTAGAAAATCATACTAAATTTTATAACTACTTGAGTATTCCAGATGCCATATAATCCTTGGCTTTGGTTGATCCGGCTGCCAATGCATTCATTGCCGCTGTAACACTCTGCTGTGATGTTAAATTCAAATTGCCAATTTGGGACAGCGAACTCAGCGCATTCATGGACATGGATGAAGATGCTGATGAGGCTGACGTCGAGGATAAAGATGATGATGTATTAATACCAGGCGATGATGCTGATGTATGATTATTTTTATTAAGCATTAAATCTTTATTATTCTCACTTCGATTGTGATGGTGATTTGATGATTGATTTTGATGGTGTCCACCGCCATTATTGTTACTATTTAAATTACTATTATTACTACCTGATTGGTGTTTTGAATTTGAACTTCCTAATAAATTGGATGATTGATTATTTGATGCTGATGATGATTTTTTATTAGACGATGATGATAAGCTAGATTGTGATTGATGTGAACTATTTGATGCTGCGGCTGCCGCTGCTTGCATAGCGAGCAATTCTTTATGAAAATTCACCGGATTATACAAAGATGCTTTATACGCTGATGAGGACGACGCGGATGGATGCTAAAATTTAATAAAATTAATATTTTTATGTTAACAATTAAATTCATGCGACCCGACTAGACACACGCACAATCTCAACCATTCTCAATATTTTACAAAACAAAAAAAAAAACAATCAAAAATGGAAAATATTGATCCATCCATATTTAATGGACGTCGCGAAAATGATACATAATTTCATATAAATATTAAATAAACATATGTTTGTTATTTAGACCACAACAATAATATAATTCGCGGATAACTAAATAAAAAATGAGGGGTAAACAACAATAAAATACAACAAAAATAAATTCACCTTGTATCCAGTATTACTGCCCCCACCACTATTCCCCAATCCACTACCACTTCCAGCTCGCGTATCATTTGAATTTCCACTTCCCGCGAGTAATTTTTTCTCCTTTTTAGCATTTTTACTACTACCTTTATCGTTTCCGTTACGTGACGAGCCGCCACCGCCGCCGCCCCCACCGCCTCCACCACCTGAATTAACAAACGATTGTGGGAATGCACTTGCCAATTCAGGATGCGAAAATGGTGATAGCCCGGACGCTTGCAGTCGCGTAAAATAATCCTGTGCCGCTAATTGTGCCATTGACCACCAACCTAGAAATTAAACAAAATAAACAAACATATTATTGATTAAATTTCTATTTTTCAAAATATCAAATTAAATCATGTTTTGTTGTGCATAAGTATAAAATATTTATTTTGATTCTCATCTACTACTAATAGTTTATCACGATTATAGTCGTAATTCCCCATTTTTCGTATCGAAACCGTGTTGCTGTAATTAACAAAATAATTTTTGATTTGCCCGCCCCCTCATGCCGCCTCCGTTACTTTAATTATCATAATTGATTGGAAATACATACTCGTAGAAGCTAGTAGACGACAGTAGAGTAGTTAGGAAATTTCAATTTAGACAGACAATCAATGACGACATTTTTGTTTGAACAAGGGTGTCACATTTGATTAGAGTATCAATTAAAAATAAAGATTTAAAACGATATGAAGGTTTAGTAGTTTTGACTTTTGTACAATAAATTAAACGCAAATTGTGTTTTTAGTAAAAATCGTAAATCATGATTTTGGGAATTAATAAAGGTGTTGGTCACTCAATCGAAATCATAACCGGTTCTAACTTGAAAATCAGTTGAATATGAATTTTATGAATTAAGATTTTGATTGAAATTATTTGCATGAGTTCTGCACTCCGACAGGAAGATTATAGTGATATTTTTTTAAACACCCATCAAACTCGACCAAGCGCAATATATCGACAGAGGTTGTTCTGTCCTGGTACATATTTAATGTTCGGCGTCTACCTAATAATTGAGCACTGGGTGCAGTCTAGGCCTGCTACGGTTGTATCAAACAGGTTGTATCAATTCTTCAACAATTCTACGCTATAAAATGACTAATTTTAAATAGGGTTCATCAGGCAAATGGAACCCCAAAAATTGTATCAATTTTTGTTTTAACATTCTGTTTTAACCACAGTTGGGGCAAATCCAAAGACAAGGGGCAAAGAAGAAAAGAAGTAATGAAGGATGAATGTCATCAGAGATTGCGTGAAAAGACAAATGGTTCTTGGCTTAACCTAAAAAAACTCTGAATGGATTACTTTCAAGTTATTACAATGACCCCACATTACATTGACGCCCTTCCGTAATCATTACGTTTATGAAATGCAATTCTGACAGATATTCGATATTATAAGGCGCATGTAAGATAATAATATATTTGTTTAATCTAAATAATTTCCACCAGAAAACAGTCAGTGATTGTTTTATAGCCCTTTAGTGATTTACTAACACAATTGTGCGGGTCGGGCAAAAGTACCATGTCAAAAATTTAGTTTTTATGTTTTTTGAACCAACTTACACATTTGTGAATTCCTTTTTAACTTATTTTCGTCCGAAAAAAACACTATATCTATACACACAATTGTGTTGGTTTTACTTAAAATAAAGCGAAATTTTTTATCAACAACGCCATTACATACTATGGTTTTTTACTCACAAATTTGTGTGGGTTGGACTAAAACTGAGCCAAGTTTTTTGTTTTCTTGGTTGAAAAAGGGATAGATAAATTAAAATTATATTTCTGACATGCTCACCAAGTTTTTTCTAAATACCACCTGGACTTATCGTGCATTAAAGCCTATCTATCAAATGTCCATAGTAGAATTTCTAGATTTAGAACATTTTTCGGAAACTCCGGATGTTTTAGTAAATTGCTTGTTTTTTCCACATCAAACCTTTACCCCTCCAACTTCCTCCTATCCTTATCAAACTTATCCCAAACATGCCTAGGCTTATCTAGGATTATGGCCTTTCAAATTACTACGGCAATGACGGAACATTTAATTAATTTACTTTCACAAAATTTCAGATTACATTAAAAAGTTTTACCCTCCATAACCTCATCAGGCTCGCCTGACGGGGCCGCCTAAACGTAAATAGGGTTAAAGGTCTATTAAAATTATTATAGTGGCATCGATGGGCAACTAGAGAATTCTGCAAGTCTGAAGAGTTTTGTTAAGCTTAATTACAAATTACAACAAAGTAAAGCAAATGAAACGGTGAGAGCTACAAGTAGTTCTGGTTTGGTTATCTAGGATCACATCAAATTTTACTTTAAATTTTAGTCATTCGAGTGCAAACCAGAGTAGATTTCAATCAAATTGGGAGGCAAAAAGTTTCAATCAAATTGAGAGATAACACTCAAGTGGTTCTAACAGTTCAAAGTTCGTGATTTCGACATAAGAAACAAATAACATAGACAGATAAAAAAGATGCAGAATTGGCGCATTACTACTGGTCGAAGATTCATGTCATACCGAAACACAATTGACAGAACTCTTGATTATTACTCTACAATGTGTTTCGTAACGTAAAAATGCGTCACTTTGGTTCAGAAAATGGAAAATTAGCTGCCATACGAAATCACTGTAGATGAATGCTTAATCGGACGATCGACGACGCCAAAACTAAATATCCATGATGGTTCGAAGATGCTGTTATATATATTTTTGGGAGAGTCGGGTGCTGGGATCAAAAAGGTATCATCTATCATGACCTGCTGAAACAGACAACGACGACAGACATGACAGCGCTAGGTCACAGATTGCGATTCGTGCCAAGAAGTTCACGCAATCGATCCTGGCTGCACATCACTTCAGTTATAATGAAAACAACAAAAAACCGGTCGATGGCTGGGTTCCCTCCAAAAAAAAAAAGTTCTTCCTCATCAGGATTTTTTACAGATCCAGATACCTACGAAAATGACTGATTGTTCCAGTTCTGGTATTTACATCGTAATGAATGGTGCGTGCACTCGTGAGAGTAAAACAGAGCATATACAGTTTTTCTAAATAGAGTCAGAAAACATAAAATTTCATTGTTGGAGAAGGAGAGAATATCAAAAGTTGGGAAGGCCGTTTGGCTTAGAACTGAAGAGCGCTTCTCGTTAGACTGAAGTGACTAACGAACTTTACATAAAATATGTACCTTTCAATCTAGTGAATAAGACAGCAAATAGGTTTATATAACCCGCTAAATAGAGCAATACAGTAGACATACAGAACTTTCCGGACAGTTGTATGTGTCAGTCCACCTAGAATATTAATGCTCTCATTTATTTAAAAAATATTGCTATATGTCGCCATTTTATATCGACTGTTCCAATATTTCACTATATATGGCAGTATAATAAAATAAATGATATAATTTTATTGTATAACCTTTTTCTCGTGAAACGTTAATCCCGGTGAAAAAATCAAAAAAATCTACAATGACATCAAGAACTACCAAATATTAAGAACTTTTTACGAATATTAGTGCCATCTACAGATCAGAAAAGAAACGATCGCCATAAATTTGATGACGTATCATGCAGTACTACATGGTAGTCTAGGCCACATCAATGCACCTAGAGTACTAATAACCTCATTGCTTTAAAAGTTTTGCTATATAGCGTCATTTTATGTCGATGATTCCGAACTATAGATGACAGAAGAGTTAAATAAACGAAAACTTTTTTATGTATTTTTGTTTTCGTGAAACGTCAAACGTGGTGAAGAAGAATAGTAAATTCGAAAAAAATGACAATTTAAAAGTATAATGTGGGTCATTAGTGGAAATGTATGATTATGATTGAAAAATATTCAATCATAATCATACCATTTATTTCATTATACTGCCATCTATAGTTAAAGATCGGAGTCGTCGGCATAAAATGAGATCAAGAGACTATTTTATTTATTGAAAGTAATTAATACGTTTATTAAATCGATTGCATTTTGAGAATATTTTGAATTTTTTTATTGTTAACTATGTGATCTGTTTTGGGGCTCAAGGCTCACCCTACTCTTCTGCGGTTATGCTTTTTACGTCCTTACTTTACGCCTCCCATCCAACTCGAGGACGTACGGCTATGGGAACGATTTTAGACCATCTGCACATTGCAAGTTCCATGCCAGCCTATACTGGCATGGAAGACGGGTCGGTTCATGGGTTTTGCACACCGAAAGGGAGTCATAGATGTGTTACATTTCACCACAGATCGTAATCTGTTGAGGAAATTTCCCGGAACCTCCCGATCCAAATGCCAAAGCTTTAACCACTATGCCATTTGATCGGTAATATTTTGAAATAAAATCAGTAAAAAAAATATTTTCTGTGAAAATAAATATCGAAGCATCGACTAAAAATCCTAAATGGTTTTTTGTTTAAGTTTAGATTTCGTGAAGCAACGATGAGTTCATAAAGTGTTTAATTCCACTTCACAGTTACAACAAGGTCTAGGTTTAATCAGCTAGTGTGATCAGTGTCCGACTGTTAGATAAAGCCATTAAACTGAGAGCCTATCACAGCTATATGGCTTCACCAAACATTCGCGCACGTTGATCTTCTATTCCCTGAATGAGGAAGGCTAGACACAGATTCTAACAACATTAACATATTTTGCGAGGATAAAATCAACATATTGGGGGCATCCATAAATCACTTTCCTAGTTTATATTTGTTTTACAGATTCGCTCGCCATCTTGTCAGTTTTAGGAACAAGAAAGGCAGGCGTAGAAATCCCACTTATTAAGCCCGAAGACATTCAGCAAACATTGATAGGATTCTGAAAAATGTGTGATCCTGGTTCACAAGCAATGATGTTTCGTGCTACAGAGGGATTGCATTTGAATCTTCTATACAAGGTTATTTGAACTAATACGCATTTCCATCAGTAACTGTAAAACTTTAAATACATATATAATAAAAGCTAGGGGTTTCAATCAATTCGTCGCCTGGTTCAAAACATAGCTAAATAATCGCAAATAGTATATCGAACTAGGAGAGAAAATATCACAAACAATACAAGATACAGATTGGTTTTCTTGGAGCATATCTTATTATGCCCCAAACTTTCATAAATTTATTCACGCACAGTTAAGCGTAGATTGCAAAGAGGCATGAAGTTAAAAGATATAGGCTTCTTTAAATGAGATCCAAACTCCAGCGTCCGATTCCTCGTCTAGTTAAAACGAAGACGGTATTTTTTTAAATGAAAATTTATATCAAAGCAATCATGGCATCAGTTTTATCAACGGTATAGAATTTGATTTTAATTGAATATAATGCACGAAGATAAAATTTGGCCTGACAAAAGCACGCCAACTACAACGTAATGAAAGAACACTCTAAACAAGAACCGCATAAGGAGCGCTCGGAGCCAGTTTCATACGAGTGAACTGTTCTTTAAAGCGCCTATGGTCCGTTAACGCGTATTTAGCAAGATCTAGCTTAGATTCAGTGATAAAGCGGCTACCTATGCGATAAATAGAAGAAGAAAGGCAGTGTTGCATCGGCAAATCCAAAAAGTATGTTGTTATGTTGTTTTTATTTTATTAAGGCGCATCTTACCAGTGGTAAATGATGAAACAGCAAGTTTAGGACTAATTAGTTTTAATTATGAAGCAGCGTTGGCTAGAAAATCAGTGATCTAATTTAATTCAATCTTACAGTGGGATGCTATCTACATATAAGCGTGGCACTAATAGAGTGCCAGAGAAGATTAATAAAATGTTTGCATTGCTCAACAAGTTTACAATCAATCAAAGGGTTAGCCAAGGAATCGAGAATGGCCTTTAGTCAGCCTATAAGTGATGACTGACTACTATATGCAATCTCGGGGGTCTATTATGAAATTTATTCGCTTTCGAAAAATTCGATTTGCGGCGAATATTGGTATTATGATTTTTATTTAGCTTTCGGAAAATTCGAAATCGAAAAATTCGCTTTATTATGATACTTAAAAACAAATTCGATATCAGATTTTACGAAAATGTGACGTCAAAATTCGACTGCTTTTAAGATGGATATATATATAATGGATGGATAAGATGGATATATATAAGATATATATATATATATATATATATATATATATATATATATATATATATATATATATATATATATATATATATATATATGAAAATTAATTTAAAAAATTATTAAGTGAACGAATTTTAATTATTAAATTGACCAAAGTGTAAGTTTTAAACTAATTTACTAGAAATAATAAATATTTGTATAATAGTAATTTTTACTATTTATTTTAGGTTTTGACAAAATTTGACGATTCGCTTTATTTCATAATAGCAATATTCGAAGCGTATCGAATAATTAGATATCGAATTTTTCGAAAGCGAATAATGTTTCATAATAGACCCCCAGATTTAAGAAACAAACCTAAGCTATACCTGGCGATTTGGAAAATTTATTCTAAAGTACTGAGTCATCGCAAAATTGACTACAAGACGGAAGATCAATTGGACTTTTGAATATTCTATGCTTATTTAAACTATATAGGCAGAATGAAGGAAATTTAAAACCCACCTACAACAATAATGCGGAGAGCTTTCTGCGTCAATTCAAATATGACGGTTAGGTACCTGCGTCAATGAGAACAAGTTCAGCAACATAGCCCGGAACGAAGAAGCCGGATAGCGTTAACGGCAAGAGTATTTATTGTTACTGAGTGATCTTTCGACTCTGTAAGCATGCTGAATGTTCCTGAGTGAATTCAAATAGAAAACACTTTCCCTAATAAATCTGCCAACGGTTATTTTTAACAATATCAGAATGGCCGATGTCAGACTGATTTGGGGCTTTTGGTTTTAACGACGATTCTATTCGTGCTGCAAGAACCCGAAGTAAATGTGAACGCCACACAAGTTTGCAACAGATGAAACAAAGATCATTTAATATAAGTTAACCACGATGTGCTTAGTTAGCCTTATGGTATTATGATACTGACTTTTTTTCCAACTTTTTGAGCCGCTGAAAAATCCAATTGAAGGGAGAAAATAATAGGTATAAATAATTTTAATGAAAGTGAGTGTATACACAGTACCCATGACAAAAAAATGAAATGTCAGAAAAAAATTTTTGCTCAATATTTTCTAGCAGTTAATCGAGCAAAACGAATTCAAATTTGATTCGTTTTTTTGACAAGAATTATTTTATCATATTTTTTCAGTCAAAACGAATATTTTTATGCAAATTAAACAAAAACATTGTATTCTAAAACTATTGAAGTGATTTGATAACCGTTTCAGATAATTTTTAACATTTTTATTGGTACACAAAATGTTTGTTTACCAACAAAATGAACATGAAATTTGAAAAATTGTGTTGTCTCATTCGTTTTAGTTGTTTCTGTCCTAGTCACCGTTTACTTTTCTTTACTGCACTTTTTTCAGGCCAGTGTCATAATACCATTAGCTTGGTTTAGAAAACAAAATATTTCGCAAGGCTATACAAGCTGCTTGTCGAAGTTTGGCCAATAGGCTGGTCTTCGATGAATTAGGCTGAAAACTCCTCACAAAATATTGTTTAACAACTAATTCATTAATAACCAAGTGTCACAAGAGGATAATAAAACACTCCCCTGGTAGTAACACTTGGAAACTTTAATGGGGACTGAAAGAAATTTCAGCTCGTCCTCAGTTTTGGTCAATACTTCGTGCAAGGCTCAAACATGCTAGAAAAATAAGTGCTATTAAAGATACCTATAATATGCCGGAAAGAACCCATAAGATGATAACAAATTCATGTAGACACAAAATTAGGCAACCCTGTAAACATTTCACATGCTATAATTGGCAAATTAGTTAAGTTTACGATTTATTATAAACCTGCTGATAACCTCTCTTCAGAACTTTAATAAAAATTGGGGGACCCTAATATGTCGAAAGCTCTGCTCATAAGTGCAATCCGAAAAGAATGAAAACCATTTTACTCATGTTTCAAGATGGTGGAACAGTTTGCAAAAGCTATGCAAACTTGAAAGAGTTTCAGTTAGTGATCTCAAAGAAAAGAAAAATGTGATGTAATTCAGCAGGAAACATATCATCAGGATGACCTACTTTATACGGTGAAAAGATATCGTGAACAGCTGCACTATCGGCTTTATACTAATTTGCCAGTAACAACTTGAATTTATTAGACCGTCGTTGGTGGTTAGGCCATTGTTAAGATTCGTAGAAAGCCCGGCGCTCCACGTATTAAACATACTAGGTGTGGGTCACCAACCGTTAATTGGCCACCATACTATGTTGTACTTTTGCAGTCCAGACGGTCTGCACAAAACCAGGTAAACGACTCATGAAGGTGAAGATGAGGTATAACAACAGCTTTGAGTTAAAGTATCAATTTGTTTTTAACAAAATTCTTGATTCTACTAAACAACTGTCTTTAAAAGAAAACTGTCGATCCGATTAAGTGCTTATCCGACTAATTGGTGTTAAGGTTAAGTCTACGTATACGATGATGCTATTTTAGATTAACCGTCCATTTACTTATCTGTTTACATACGATTAAGGGTTATTACAATGCTATTGTCTCACGGCTAAGTGTCTATACGATTAAATGTTTATTATTATGTCGCAGTTTCGTAAGATGATAAGATTTACGATTAACATCCAATTTGATTAAATGCTTAAGTCCGATTAAGGTTTTATATCAGTTAGTTTTAACTGTCTTACGATTATTCATACGATCAAATGTGTATACGACTAAATGCTCTTACGATGATAATGTTTCACCATTGAGTGTTTTATTTATATGATTAAGTTACGATTAAAAGAATATTCGATTAAATGTTTACAATGATATGGTTTACTAATAAATGACGACGTTATCCTGAGTAAAATATCTCAATTTGAGATTTAATTTCACCAGACCAGCCTTCAAATATATTATTCCAAAGGCTTTATTTCAAGTTTTATGGAACCAGCACTTAAAATTAAAACGAAGCGTGCACAACCAATAAATTTTAATTGTGTACTTTATTCCCCATATAAACTTATACCACTCTATAATGTAAAAACTTGATTTTCTGTAACTGAATAAGTAAATAGTTATTAAAAATTGTAACTATCATTTTATTACGACGCCTGTATATATGTCGTTCGTCATCAAAAGTTAATATACAATGTCACGACCCCCAAATAATTTTTAAAGCCATGTTAAAAAAAATAAAATAAATTGTTTACTAAATTGACAAAATGTATTCATGCAGTAGAGAATGTACTTCTTCCAGTTTTACTTTTTTCTTTCATTTCATTACTCAGCCATAGTCATCATAATTCATATTTAAAAAAAAAATATAAAACAAAAAATAATAGAATCGTCAAAAATAAAATTAAACATCTGCTTATTTTTTTTATATGTATTTCATTTTTATATTAAAATTAAATTTATTTCACTTTTATTTCGTATATTTCGTATATTTAAAAAAAAAAACAGAAGACACTCGACTAACGTTTAAACATAAAAAAAGTATGTATGCGTGCCATGTGTGCAAATACTTGTTTTTCACTTCGCTTGTAAATTGCTGAGTATTGGCTGAACCAGCGATTCAGTAACAACTTAACCTAAAAATGCGATAAATCGGGTTTGTTGGTTATTGGCCAGCGAAACGTAAACATCCTTTCGTTAAGTTTAGTAAAAATATGTCTGTCACTTAACAGACCCAAAAATTGCGCGCAAACTGAAGGAAACGTCATATACCAAATAACAGCGTCCTCCATTTTTTAGCGATCACGATTTTAAAATCACATAGATATATTATGAACGTTCACGTAATGAAAATTAAACAAACAAAATTTGTTGACCATTTGGGTGCGTAAAGCATTTGACAAGTTGTATTACTGATTCGCTGGTTCAGCCATATGACAGTTTTGACATATTTTTTCGTTATTTAAAAGTAGATATTTCATATGTTTTGTTTTGAGCCTAATTTAGGTTGCACAGTGGTTTTTGAAGTGAAAACTTTAGTTTTAATAGTGAAATACATTAACACCCAAGTAATCAAGGTAAAATTAATAAATGTTGTTATTTATTTAGATAATGAAGTTTTTATAATGTGATATAGGTATATGTGCTCAAATACAAACATTTGCAAAAACAAAATATTTTTTTTCCATTTCTGTTGCATTTTGGCACAAAGCTTTCACACATTTACAAGTGTATTGACCTAGATAATATTTATTTAACACTAAGCATACCATAACCGGTCAAAAGACCGGCATGAACTTTTGTATAATAAATGCGTATATCATCTTATCGCTTTTGAACATTTGACGTCATGACTTTTTCTATTACCTATGTACAATCAATATTCTACAATTTTTTCTGTTTGTATTTGGTTTGTTTTGATTTACACTTGTCGTATACCGTTATCTACCACAACCGGTCATTTGACCGGGAGAACAATTTATTGATTTATTGCGTTAAGTAAACGGATCCTAAAGTAAATTATGATGTACATGCGTATTCAGCATATTGCATTCAGTTAGTTGCACATTTCAGCAGACTGTTGCCTAGTTAGTTCAATCAAAATAATTGTGAACTAAAATTTCAAGAAAGTATTTAAAATTTTAGATTGGAAGTAGCATTTTAGTGTAACAAAAACTAAAAGAATTGGTAGTTAGCTTATATTTTAATTTGATAGCTTTACTCCGTTTTTAGAAGATATAAATAATATAGGGAAGAGTATTCGGAAATTGATGAGGATGAATTTTCTGAAAATGAAGATATACTGGTTGAAAGTGATATAATGATCTATTAGACACTGTATTTGAATGTACAGATACTGACGATGAAAAGGATAATATTGTGAATTTAACTCGTGGATTGAGATTACTCCCAAGTTCTGGAAAAGAGATAGAAAAAAATGAACAGCAAGTTGCGATTGATGGATCTGTTTGGAAAGAAATACAAATACGTGGTACACCCGGAAGACCAGCACTTCGTAACATTTTCAGGCAAGAAGTAGGCTCAACAGGATATGAAGAATGACAAATTATGAAGAGTAAAAATAGGACTGCATTTTCGTTGATAATTGACCACCGTATTATGAACCATATGCATAAGAACATGCACAACAGAAGAAGCAAAGAAAGTGTTAGGAACCGATTGAAGTTTATCTCAAGAAAAATTAAATGCGTTTATTGCAATTTTATATGCAAGAGGTTCATATGAAGAAAGCAGTTATTGAAAGTTTCTTTTTTGTGGAATAACATATGGAGGCCTAAATTTTTCTCCGAAACTATGAGCAGACATAACTTAACAGAAATTCTCAGATTTATCCGTTTTGATAAAAAAAAGTGAGCGGAGCCAATGTTTGAAAACAGACAAATTCGCCATGATATCTATGATTTGGAATAGATTAATTGAAAACAGCCAAAATTGTTAGAAACCTAATATGCTAATATTAATATAGGCGAACCGTTATTCCGACTAAAGTAAGACATATATTTACGCAATACATGCTTAATAAGCCTGATAAATTTGGAATCAAATTTTGGTTAGCATCGGTCGTCGATAGCAAATACATCATAAATGTACTTCGATATCTAGGAAAAGATGAAAATAGAACCTCTTCAGTACAACTCTCTGAATATGTTGTAGTCAAACTCATGGAACCATATACGGGTTGCGGAAGAGCTGTAACCACTGGAGGGGATAACCAAAATTTGCGAACCAAACTAAGATGATATGGAACGCTTTTCATCGAAAATTTTCACAAATATAATTGGACTCTTATAATCTATAAAAGTAAACCAAAAAAAAAAGTACATTTACTTAGTTCTAAACATAAATTTGTAACAGTTGAAAACAATGATAAATGTTTAATTGAAATCGTTTCATATTACAATAAAACTAAATTTGGTGTAGTCATGACCGATCAAATGGCGAGGGCATATACAACAAAATCTAAGTCTTGCAAATGGCCTCTCCAAGTATTTTTCCAGGAATTTATGGCAGCTAAATCAAGAATATTGATTTAGCTGGCATAAATGCCTGAATTTTGTACAAGCAAACGACAGTAGACATATCTCGAGATAAGATTTTTTACTCCAGTAGAACTTGCCGCCGGTTTTCGAGAAGCCTGTGAACAACAAAGAAAAAACAAATACGAAAGGAGCATTGCCTAAATCTACTACAGATTCTTATCAACGTAAGATGTTAGGATATTGTAATGAGAAAAAAACCATCAAAATTTGTTCTAAATGTGAAAAATATGTTTGCGGAAAATGTACAATGGAGACACCCTGTATATGTAAAAAAATGCCATGAGCAATGAATTAAAAAACTTATTCTTATTCTTTGTGTTTGTAATAGAAATCGACACTATACAGTTTTGTTTAATTATAATAAAGTTACTTTAATTATTTTATCCCGAACATCCATATTTCATACATTCAATCAGGAACCACGAAGACCGATCATTTAACCGGCTATGGTAGAAATAGGTATGTATTAAGTGTTGGTATGTTTAGTGTTAAAATAAAATGTTCGATATCAGTTTAGAAATAAACGATGAGTAAAATTACTTTTGTCGATAATAAAAGTCGATTTTTGTTTACGGAAAATGAAATCATTCAATTGTTATGGCAGACAATAGTAATGACTAAAATGACCAACAGCTTGATCAAGAAGACTGCCTATTTCTGGAAGACGGTATTGAAGCTGTTGGCATAGGTGATATAATTGAAGCACCACCAGATCATAACGAACTGGTTATATCGCATGAAAATGTGCTTGAATCAGGAGTATCACACCAAAATGATTCTGCAACGATGATCAGCAACAAATAGCTCATTCACACCATATTTTGAACTGAAGAAAACAATACCAGCCAAATGCATTCGAAATTTTAAAAGTAATTGAATTTTCTAGAATTCTTCAATGCCGTTTAAATTATATTGTTGCCAAAAAGGAATTCAATTTCAAATTGAAATCTCAGAAATGCAGGCATTTTTGGGCTTAAACCTTATCATGAGCTATTACGTCTTGCCTTCCATAAGGGACTACTGGTCTAGCCAACCAGACTTAAACGTTCCGTTTGTTGCAAATACTACGTCCTCACGTCGTTTTGAGGAAATCTGATGTACCCTACATTTTTATGATAATTCGAAGACACCACCTCCAACTGACCCCAATTTTGTTCGGGCATATAAAGGTCGACCAATAATTGAGCATTTCAATGCGGCATTTTCAAAGGCATACTTCAACTCAAAAGCTCAATCGATTGAAACGAACACCTTATTAAATTTAAAGGGCACAATATTATGAAACAGTACATAAAAGGTAAGTTGAGTCTTTTCTAGTAAAAGCGACTTTTTATTAGATATTGATTTAAAATGTGATGTAAATGTGCGTCAAAAAATGGATATTTTTACCAATTCGATTTTTGCACTGGAACAAAAAAAAATAAATCTACCGATCCCTTGGGAGAGATGGTTGTAAATTAACCGCCAGAAAAAATTGAAAACAAATGCCTATTTTTGAATCCAAAAACATAAGAGAGGCGATATTGAATGACGGAGCTCTAACGGCGTATTCGTTGTAAAATGAATAGACAACAAAGGAGTTATTATGTGCTCAAACTTTCTATCTGTAATTTTAAAGTCGTTAGTAAAACGAAGAGTGCAAGGAAGCAGTGAAAAATTAGTGTCCATATATGATTGTTCAATATAATCAGTTTATGGGGGGGGGGGGGGGGGGGGGTGTTGATCTAATGGATCAACTAAATTTAGTCTATATGAAATTGACCGACGTTCTAAAATAAAATTTTACCCTTAGAATATTTGTTGATTTAATTGATATCGCTGTTAACAATTCATATGATGTGTATGCTTCCAAAGCCTTGAATGAGTTGAAGTTGAAACATAAATCATCGAGCTTAGAATTTCGAACTAATAGGTAACTTCTCTTCACGAAAACCGGAGCTTCAAACTTCAAACATCGAAACGGAAACTTGGTAACCAAAGATGTCAAACATCGACAGAAACCCATAGGATGCAAAAAAAAGTCCTCAGACAAAGATGTTATAATTGTAAAGCAAATGAACTTTATAATAGAACACTGAACTTTTGTGTCATATGTGATGTATACCTATGTTACACAACCGAAAAAGATTGTTTTGGAGACTACCACAAATTTAATTAGTCTTAATTTTTGATTTTTTTAAGTTTTAATGTGATCTACATATATTTTGTGATACATGACTATTTTGTTATGAATGGTGTAGCATATGCTTCTTGAATTAAAAAAACTAAACTGCATGAACCTAAGTAGTAAAATCATTTTGAATCTTATTTCAAATTTTCTGTACTTACTGGAAATGGGGACACATTCTGTGGTCACAACCAATAACTGCTAAAGTCGACTTTAGTCAATTTTTTTGTTTTCAAATTAAATTCTTCAATTTTTAGATATTTGCTTGAATTCTGTATGGCTATTTTTATATTGTCTTAAAACGCGCGACTGTACTTTTGCTTCAAACAATTCCTGTACATTAATTTATTATTTGACAGTGGCTTATTGGCTAAAATGCTTTGGAAGCTAAGCTCGATTTAAGCAGTTGTTGGTTATGACCACAAATATGTCACTTGCTATATCTTCAAGATTAAATAAAAATTTTATTAAAACTTTGTTAATTACATTAATTTAGACCTAGCTAAGTGTAAAACCCACTACAAAAAAAGAACAAGCCATCCCATTTTTTTATAAACCTGACAGGGCTAAGTATGTGATAACATTATCTGCTTACTTATTATTTCATTTCAGTCTGAGTTTGAAAAATACCTTACAAAGCAAGCATGCATATAAATTTGATGTTTTGTAATTTAATTTTAGTTATAGATATCATTCGTCATAACAAAAAAGAAAAAAATATAAAATAAATAACTATTGACGATTGGAGGATCACGAGGGGCACGTAGCGGAAAAGTTTGAAACTGAACGAGTTATGCCAATTTGAAAATACGCGTGTTTTTTGTTATTACGAAATGTTATTGTAGTTATTCAACTTTTACAATCGTCAATTAAGACTAGGGAAAGCACAGAAAACGCCACCAGTGGAATAAATGAAGCTCGCTTCAGATATACCCAAGACAATTTTTTTCATTTCATTAAATTGATAATTTTAATATTAATTGTAAATAAAATTACAGTTTATATATTTTAATGCAATATACAAATAATATTAAACTTTCCAAGACCACTTTTCATAGATAATTCATAGAAAAGCCTGCCTAATGCTGGAAATAGACGTGCGGAAAAACGCGTGCGTTTAAATTAGAATACACTACTTTAAATAAAATGAAATATGTACATGTAATCAGCATAGGCTGCGTTTTTCCGCAAGTTGTCTCTATTTCTAAAAAAAACGCACCGCAGCAGTGTTGACTAAATAACAACAAAAAAAATGGCATGAATTAATATTAACATCACGACGGCTTTTCAATATTTTGACAGAAATTCCAAAACAAATTGTATATTGTCTATTGAAAACTCTACCGAAAAATAAAAACGCAATGTTTGAATAATACGCTCATGTATAGTAGTATTCAAATCTCGCTGGAATTCTGACAGTTCTCGCGCAGGCAAAATATGGCGGATACGCAGTGATGTATTAAGTAAACTAATACCAGTTTATTGTTTACATTTTTATGTTGTATTTTTATTACTTAACTGTATAATTTAATTTTGTAAGAATCACTGACATTTTTGAAATTAATATTTAATACGATAAGCAAAGAATTAATTCATAATTCCATTAAATTGAAAACCTATTTTGCTTTTTCATGTTGTTGTGGTTTTGTTCGATATGAATGACATTTGGTTATTTATTTTCCCTAGTTCGTACCAAAATTAAATGTTGACATTGTTTCCAAAGGCGTGCAATTTTTTTATAGATGTACTAGTTTTCACTTGAAATATCATTGTAATAACATAAATACATGATCATTTTGAATGTTTAGTGTATTAAAAGTGAAATATAATTCTTTTTAATGGTTATTTATTATTTTATTTAGGTTTACTATCTAAGATAATTGCGACCCATCAAAATTTTTATAATTTTTTTTTCTACATCACTGAAAGCTGCGCAGAACAATTAAAAAAAAATTTCTTTTAAGATCTGAATAGGACTATAGTTAACTTGCGTTTTCGCATGCGTAAAATCCGCACGTCTGTTTCCAGCATAAACTGTTTTTCGTAGTAATAAATATTCCCGCGAGAGCACATGTCTCAATTGTATAATATTTTTTTTTGTTTATTTTTGACAGTTTCGTGGTTATTTTCCTGTATAATCTAACGCTATCTGTGCTTTTATTACACAGTAACAAAACTGTTAATGCTTTCCAAATTTAGAGCCACCCAAATAATTGATTGGCATTTATGATGACGAACATTAAATTTAGTTGTCTTTATAAATCTTACATGAAACGTATGCCACCTGTAATCAATTGTTATATGCATGTATTTCAAATTGGTAGTATGTATATGAACCAACCAAAAAATAATGTTTATTCTTCCTCTCGCTAAGATAATTTATCTTTATTACAATAATAAATATAGTTTACGTCTCTTGAATGTGTGCGTATTTTATTCGTGTTGTACTTTTAAATACATTTTTAAGCCAAACAATTATTTTAAAGTACACTCAAATTATGTCGATATACATACTTATGTTGTGTGTAGCTGGCGGACCAAAAACAAAAGTAAATAAATGAAGATCCTGTGATGCATGATTTTTTTTTATGAACAAGAATTGATATTAATTGAAAAGTAAAATTTTTTGGTCCAAGGTTTTACTTTGAAATAAAATTCTTTTAGTATGGTAAATTGGCTTTCTCATAATATTCAGAAAATGAGTATAACTTTTATGTTTGTCTACAATTGTATATGATATATGGCGTAAAAAAATTTGGGAATGGTGTAATTTAGTTTCAATCAATATCAATATACATAATAATTTTTTCTAAATTTGATAACTTTTTCATATTTACAGAGCATTTCAACAAAAATTGCAGAAAGGTTTATTTGAATTTAATTTCTTCACTTTTCTGTTAAACTTAGACGAGAAGGCTTGGCGCTCAGTAAAAAAGGCAATCGACTTGACAAACTAGAGATGGACTAACACTCTCACGTGCAGGTTGGCTAAAACTGGACTTGCGGCGCTCCAAAGCACTAGTGTCCCTGTGAAAACGAGAGGTAGGATTGGTCGTAGCGATACTGACGGGACACTGCCTTTTTTTGAGGAACATGCTAGATCGCTGGGGCTACAGACGAATGAATTTTGTAGAAGTTGTATGGATGAAGAGGCGGAAGAGACTTTAGATCACTTCCTATCCTCGTGTCCGGCACTATCATACAGAAGGCATAAGTACTTAGATGTGTGCGGTATGGACAGCCTTTCGGAACTCGCGAACTGTAGAGTTGCGAGATATTTTACGCTATATAAGTAGCTCTGGATGGTTTCAGCGGGAGTAAAGAGAAGATAGAATCCTGTGGTATCACAATGGGCCTAAATGTGCGATAGCAGCTACTCTAACCTAGACGAGAATACTTCTTTAAAAAATGGCAAGGTTTGTTGAGAGGAGGACGTTCTCATTTAGTCCTTTGAGCTTATTGCTGGGTTCGAATACTCCCTGCAATATGTTCAAGAAATGATCTTCAGAGGTCATAGTGCCCATAACTTTTACTTGCTCTCCTCCAATTAACGGTGTTACATGCTATACCGCATAAAGACATACGTCGATCCAAGAACTGTACCTTCGTGATGTTGTTGTTGGTTAATGGTAATTATAATTTTTAAAACGGTTCTGTAGTTAAACCTATAAGCTGCTTTTTATTTCTAATAATATTAGATATACTATTGCTTATTGACGATTATAATGTGATTGATCGTCGCATCAGTTTATCAGCCCTACGACTTCACCCGTTCTCCTACATCAGAGGAATTTTCTAATAGTATATGGTGTATGAATATGCCCAGTTGATTGGCTATGGTTCTATAATGCTCATCATTAGATGAGGAGCAGTACGAATTATGATAATAAAGGATAATCTCTTTTTAATTATGCATTTGAATTCATCAAAGCTTGAAATGCTCAATGTTGGCTGTGAGCCAACCTTTGTTAATTCAGTAAACCAGGATGTGATTGTCATTATTCCACATGTGTATCTCTTTTCACATCAACCAACCTTAACCCTACATTATTGACCTCGGTATAATTGACCCAATTTTTTTCCGTTAGTAAAATCGAATAATAAATAATAGTTACTAACTTCAGACCTGTATATATTTTAACCATAATATTTCCTTATATTTTGACATAACTTTTAGTTGTCTGTGAACACTTAATTTAAAAATTATTTGGATGCTGTACACCCAGGTCAGTAATCGTAATTTATTTTTGTGGGTGCAGACCAGATTTTTGACCAGATTAGTAACGGTGAAACATGTTTTTTAAAATTAAATATATAGTTTTTGGGTAGTTTAGTACCACATATATACACACACACACACACACAGGTGATTATTTTTTTGCATAATTTTTCGGTTGCTTTATTCATTACACATAGGGAGTGCAAATTTACCGATTTTTCAATTTACCGGTAAACGGTAAATTTTGTGTAAGGTCGGTAATTTATCGAAAATTTACCGGTAAATTGAATTTAAATAATAATTTGGTACTATGCCTTAGCTATTAAACCAGTGAAAAATTAATAAATCAGTGCTTGAAACTAATTAATGTACGTTATAAAATAAAATAATAAATAAATTCATTACATAAATTGCCGCCCCGGTGGCAAAGTGGTCAGCATGCTTGTTCCAGCGACCGGAGGTCCCGGGTTCGATTCCCGGTGGTGACAAGGAAAAATTTCACGGCGGGTTTAGGATCAATGAATTAATCACTCATTATCCGAAATGAAAGTATGATTATGAAACCTCATAATCATGCCAGAGAGAGAGAGAGAGAGAGATAACAAAATTACATAAAATGAAATTCATATCACAAAATAATTAGAAAGGGGGAGGGGCGTTCATTTGGAAGCTTTTATCCATGGAATTGATGTTCTAAGTAGCCCGGTAAATGAAATATAATATTTTAAGTTTGTTTCAAGTAACCCAAAATCTCGCCTTTACATTGTCACTTTTGTGTTTGTAGTCGAAGAGGCACGAAATAAAATAAAATAAAAGCTATTGTATTCTGCAGTAAGATTTTATTTTAAATAAATCAAAATTTAATACAATTGGTTTAAGAAAAATGACTTACGGGCTTCCAAATCCTAAAAAATTTGTAGAAGTATGAAAAATGTCACCATCTAAATTCATTTTCAAAAAAAACTAATGGTTATTTTGAAATTAACTTTTTTTTTAAATATCTCTAGTATGCCCTTTCCAATGTAAACTGACATGTCATAGAAATCACTCATTTCGTGGTAAAATACGAAATATCAGGGTTAAGAATATACCTTTTAAGATATTAATAAATTTGAAATCAACTTTATTTATTAGATTTATTTCAAAATGACCTCCGCAATTTCGTATATGCATGCACGGCATCTTTTTTTAATCTCCACGGTTGTTGTCCGAAGTTGCATTTCATATTTTTTTTCAAATGCGGTGCTTATCCTTTCAATTGAAATTTTTCTTGTGGGTACCTCTATTGCGTACACAAATTCCTTAGCATGTCCCCAAAAAATCCAATAGTGTGAGGTCTCAGGACCGCGTGGGCCAATAAATAGGAAAACCTTTACCAATCAGCACATCTTACAAAACTGGTAAAAACAGCTCAGATAGCTCATTCTAAACAAATTCGAGATAAATATTTTTGGAAAGGCGTTCTGGCGCATAATATGGACCGATAAGGTTTCGACCAATAACACCAGCCCAAACATTAACGCTGAATTTCCTTTGAAAAGAATCCTGCCTTTTTTGTGTGGATTTTGGCCTGTACTGTCCCAAAGAAGCAGATTATATAAATTCACAATTCCCTCACGATTGAAGTTAGACTCATTTGTCCACCAAATCTATAAATCTACAAAACTCCGTCTAGCATTATCACCCTTTTCGTAACCTAGAACAATTAACAATTTAACAAGAACAAAGTGAAATACACGGGTACTTCCAGTAGCAAATAGTGACATATTGACTGAACAGCACAAGGCAATTAACACCCGGTTTACTAATTTTTTAAAATCTATCAATAAATTAAAAAACATTTTCTTAACCCTGGCACAAATAATTCTGACAAAATAATATCTCGTATTTTGGCCACAAAATGAGGGTGTTCTATGACATGCCAGGGCATAAACTAGATAATTTTTTAAAGCAAAATTAATTTCAAAATAACCATAAGTTTTTTTTTTAAATTTATTTAGATTGTGACGTATTTCATAATACTACACATTTTTTTGGATTTAGAAGCCCATAAGTAATTTTTCTAAAACCAATTGTACTAAATAATGATTTATTTAGAATAAAATCATTACATTGTAGAATACAATACAAATTATTTCGTGCATCTACGACTACAAACACAAAAGTAACCATTTAAAGGCGATATTTTGGGTTCTTTAGCCGTTTGAGTCCCAGGGGGTATTGAAAAAACACTGTCGAAGAATCCCAAACAGCGCATTCGCGCTTTCTCTAAATGAGAGAGGAAGATAAAATGAATGAGATGGAAAGGCAATCAATTGAGACAAACCTATTGTAAAATGTAATATTTACATTAAAAGGAGCTGTGTGATGTACTTGCTTCAGTAATCTGAGCACGCGACTTCGATAATCGGTAACGCACCGTCAGTTGTCGATAATGTTCGAAATGTGTTGGGTTTTCTCGACATAAAATCTCAACAGCGCGATCGTGCTGCTTGGGACTCAAACGGTT
Organism: Nephrotoma appendiculata; assembly: GCA_947310385.1. Taxonomy (NCBI): domain Eukaryota; kingdom Metazoa; phylum Arthropoda; class Insecta; order Diptera; family Tipulidae; genus Nephrotoma; species Nephrotoma appendiculata. Next base: position 245,686,836 of record OX371225.1, read on the forward strand.
AAAACAAACTTAAAATATCATATTTCATTAACCGGGCTACTTAGAACATCAATTCCATGGGATGAAAGCCTCCAAATAGCTACTTTATTCTAAATAATAATTAATGAGTGAATTCTATACCTTATATAAATCCTTTGTTCGATTAAATTTAAAATGTGCCCTTCATTTTTTTCAATGAAATGCGCCTTGTTATATACTAGCACTGAATTGGGCGCTATTAATTATAAATATATTTTTACCGAAAAAATCGGTAAATTTGTAAAAATTTACCGATAAATCGTAAATATATTTTATACGGTAAAAACGGTAAATCGGTAAACGGTAATGCACTCCCTATACACATAAATTACATAAAGTAGAATTGCAATTACGAACGAGAGCAAGCAAGACTACGCGCCATACTGGCAGAAATGGCTAGTCTGACAACCGCTCTAAAAATGTTAAATGTCCAGAACAGAGTTGAAACTCATTTTTTTAGCATATATAACTAAGCCCCAAGAGCATTGCGATATTTTTGTGGTTTACATACATCGTCACTTTCATGTTCGATATCTATGGGCACAAGATGGCACCGGATTGGAAATATTAAATGCAACAAACTGTTCGGTTTCAATTTTTGCTGAAACTCGTGAAATAAAATAAAATTGATAAATTGGCACCAATTCGCGGAATTTTTGAAATATTCAACACTAATTGTGAAGACAATTATAACGTTGAATTTTATATGACCGTTGATGAGAAGTTGGAGAACTTTCGAGGGCGGTGCGGCTTCCGACAATACATTCCAAATAAGCAAGCTAAATACGGCATCAAAATATTTTCAGCTGTTGATTCCACTACGTTTTATACTTCGAAATTTTAGAAGCTATTGCGATCAACAACCACCTGGACCATTTAATCTTAAATTGTAGAATGCATAATCAAACACATTCAAGGGGCTGGTCGAAGTATTACAACTATTTTTGCTGCAAAGGAAATGCAACAATTCTGTCACATATTTCAAAGAAAAATAAGTGTATGTTATTACTTTCAACCCTCCAAAGGGATGGTAACAATATCAGTGGACCAAAAAACTTGCCGGAAATAATTGAGTTTTATAATAAAATAAGGGGTCGACACAACCGATCAATTGTGCGCCACATACAATGCTGCTAGAAATTTTCGCCGCTGGCCATTGGTTGTATTTTTCAGCCTATTTAATTTAGCCATAATAAATGCTCGTATTGTTATCGACTGAGCGGTGGATCGCTCCATTACAAGAAAAGTTTATTTATAAAAGATCTTGCAAAGACTCTCGTGCAACCCCAAATCGGTCGGCGTAGGAAGTCTAGTTCATTGACTTCTAATATAAAAGGCTTTTGTACGAAATTTGCCACTAAAGTTCCTGTAATTGAAATTCACCAAGAATCAGGAACATCGCAAACATACCAAGAAAAAACTGAGCCGTCTCTAAAGAATCGGAAAATGGAAAAGGATAGTCGATGTCGTTATGTGACTATATAGCGAATCGGCGTAATAAATACATTTGTGTTAGCCGCATAAATGCTCTTTGCATAGAGTGCTATAAAATACATGAACAAAACAGCTTCAGAAAGCCAATCATCTTGTGATGAAATGTGAATTAGTTGCTGCTTTAGTGAATTAAATTGATGTAGTAAAGAATTTTTGTTTATCATTTCAGCTTCCCAAAATATATAAACTAGGAATGTGATGTTTAAATTAAAGGAATGTGATTGATTCATCCGAGACCATTACCTTTATATTTTTATTTTTTGACTGAAAAAGTGTTTGTTGTATAATTTTATAAAAAAATATTGAATTAATAAAGTGAACTGATTTTTTTATATTAAAGAAATTTTATTGACTTTTCTTAAGAAAATAAATTTTAGAATTTTGTGGGTGAATTACACTCACACTTATGCTGTAATAAACCTAGGGGTCAGTAATGGAGGATTAAAAGACCTGCAGCTAAACCATACCGTAACAAGAAGTTAACCTCTCTAAATTCCCTATAGTCGAAATTCATTCAACGGACAATAAACAATTTTATGAGTTTCATGTGGGCACTTGCCTGGATTTCAAGTTCTCTAGAATTGGATGCCACTTGCGTGAGTAGATTTCGTACGTCGAGGTAGAGCTGGATAGCCATACTTTCCGTTAGAGTTCCTAAAAACTCTCGCCATTAAGATTCAAATGAGTCAATTATTAAACTGGAGCCATATGGTACACAATTACTAGAACAGCTCTAGTTAAACAACTTGGTGTTGCATTACACAGTAAATTTTGTTCAATGGCATTTGGTAGATCGTTGGGGTTTAAGGTTTAACCCCATCAAGTGCTGAGATTTGTTTCCAAATCGCTAATTTTACCTAGGCTGCTCTAAGCTTCTGTTATTTAATTGCGTGTAATTAAGTTTCTCTCTTACAAAACTTAACAACATACAAGGAATTTTATGTAATAGTATTATCATGAAAGAGGTTTGAATTATGTACTCTAAAAGGGTTATAGTTGGGGTCTATAGATCAGGAGAGAGATGAAAAAAAAATACTTTCACATTCTGCTTCTAGAATCTAGATTGCCATATTTCAGCCACTGAAATAATTGCCCTGTATTATCAAGCAATATTGCTTGGAAAGGGAAAGGTGCAATCTGCTGTTATTTGTAAATTATTTATACAGGGTTATCCAATTCGAGGTTGATAAAGTAGAAATCTGTATACCGACATCTGTCAAAGATAAACGTCAAGTACGCTGTCATTTATTTAGTTGACATTCTGCCATTTAAGAATATGGAGCATTTAACAATCGACCAACGCGTTAAAATTATTAAATCCGTCGATGCTGATTTTTCGAACAAAATTTTCTTCAGTGATGAAGCTCATTTTTCGCTTGGTGGATACGTTAATAAGCAAAACTGTAGAATTTGGGGCTCAGAAAATCCACAATTGATTGTAGAGAAGCCATTACACCCGGAAAAAGTCACTGTTTGGTGCGCATTGTGGTCTGGTGGTGTGATTGGGCCGTATTTTTTTGAGAACAACCATGGACGAACCGTTACCGTCAATTCTGAGCGCTATGGCCGCATGTTAACCGATTATTTTTTTACGAAAATCGAAGATTATGATCTTGACGATATGTGGTTCCAGCACGATGGAGCAACCAGTCACGTAACACGAGCAAATCGAGATCATTTGCAAGAGAAATTTCCTGGACGTTTGATTTCGCGATTGGCTGATGTCAATTGGCCTCCAAGATCCTGTGATTTAACGCCTTTGGATTTCTTTTTCTTGACGAACTCTTTTCTTGTCGAAACTCTTGACGAATTGAAAACTAATATTCGTAAGGTAATGGCCGAGATACCGCCCGAAATGTGCCGAAAAGTCATTGAAAATTACCTCAAAAGAATCAAGGCCTGTAAGAAGTCCCGTGGAGGACATTTGAATGATATCTTGTTTAACTAAAAATGGCAAGGATCAATCTGTAAAATGAAATAAAAATTACAATACATTCCGAATATTTTGTGTGCTTTTTTTAAGTTTACTTTATCAAGTTTGAATTGGATAACCCTTTATTTCCCTAGAAACATTTTAGTATTTCCCGGTAACAAAAATTCGATTTTATAAATAATTAAAAAAAAATTGAGTTTCTGAAAATAACCCTCAAATTTCCTCCCATCTGGAATTAAGCGAATTAAAGGCTGGCTTTACATACAAATTGGTAGCGGAAATTTTAATGCCATAATCTATTGAATTATACGATTAGGTGTTGAATTTTGAAAATTAATCGTACACATTAACGACAAGTAAAACACGTATTTCCGGACGGTGTGATTTGGTTCCTACTTTTATGAAAACTTAAGGTTTTGGTGTTAACATTATTAAATAATTACAATAACGTTTTGATACAACAAATGGTATTTAGTATGTTACTGTTCATATCTGATTGTTTAAGTTTTAAGAAACTTTTTGTCGCATTATTAACAAAACCTCCCTTCCATTCGGTATGGTATATTTAAAACTGCACAAACATTGGTTTGAAAAACATGAGTTGTCTCCGCCACAGAAGATTCAGATTTTTCAGCTGATGAATTGCCGACTACCAGGACCGTATTTGCAATGTTCTGGATGACACCACTAGACACCATTTCTAAAACAATTTATACCATCTTTCAACTTGAAGATTGTCAAATAGCAAGAGTCAAGAGCTGATTACAGATCAGCAAGGACTGTATTAGCGATGGGTTCCGTGTAATTTCGCTGAAATTGACAAAGGATGAAGAAAACAAATCAACGACACAAATGTCAGGGGAAACATATCGGCATTCAACTATCGATGACGTTCCAGATTAATTCAAATGTCACTTGGTTAGAAGACAAAACGGGAAGGAGAGCCACTCTTGGATTTACTCGGAGATGCCCAGATTACTGGACTTACGTGGTGGATTCCAGCAGGTCTCAAAAGCATAAACGGAGCGCCTGATAAGACTGTGGTGTGTGCCTGTGGCCATTAGAAAATGTCAAATTTATTAATTACTTGATCCTACGTGCTTTTGGAATTTGACCATGCTGATTAAATTCTCGATTGAATTTTCTTCGATAGGAGATTCGATGTTGTGTGGAACAGAAGTTCTCTGGCAGTTCCCGTTTCTCATGGCGGAAAGCGGCTATTTCTTATCCGGTTTTGGCCAAATTTGAACTTAGCCGTTTTGTCAGTTTTTGATTGTAGGATGCGAACATCAATTGTATCAAACTACTAGAATTTGGTCATACTTAATGGGATTTAACTATTTCCTATTCCTTGCTGAATTTAACTTGGCAGTTTCTTAATCGATTTTGCTCGAATTAAAATTGTAAAATACGATTCTTATGTGAATTTTCTTATGCGGACTGGACTTTTAAATCAAAACCAATTTGTGAATTTTGGGAATCCTAAGTCAGACGACCCGCATATCTTCAGTGTTGGACCTTCCAAGTTCAGTTTGTAGAACAAGATCGGAAATTCAGATTATTGGAACTAGATTATTCCGAATGTAATTCGGTCATTTCTTAACGGACCATGTTCAAGTTTGGTGTGTAAGATAAAATTATAATAAGAGTTTTGATCGAGATTCTGAAACTTGAAAGCTCAATAAAACTCGGTTAGTTCTTAAGCTTAACTGATTATGAAATTCGGTTTGTAGGACGAGATTAGCGTACTAACTTAAACTGTTAACGAAATTAGTAAGCTTTTCTTTTCTTCCGATATTTGCGAATTTGTACATTCTCCTCCCTCAGCAACAAGCACGAATTTTTCATCCCTTATATCCTTGGTCTAATAAAATTACATGTGGTTATATTGAAATTAAATTCTTATACGAATAAAACTGTATCTCAATCGGTTATCATCTTACACACATGAGCTTCAAAACTATGTCTGTTCCATTTAGATTAACCTTTTTTGGAACCCATAAATTGATTTAAATTAGTAATTTTCATTTCACAAACAAATTTTCATTGGTTTCAACCATTTCAATCGATTGCAAAATGGTTAGTTCCATTCAAATGGGCCATTTTCCAGAACGAAATCCGAAACTCACATGTCTGGCTGGCTCTATGCCTATCACATGCATGTAAAAACTAAAAACCCGGATAAATACAAAAAAATTTGGAAAGAATTCAAATATAAACAAATCATATCATACAAACTGAGTTACATCAGATTCGGAAAATGGAATTCCATTTTCATCTTACAAAATTCGGTTTAGAAATCGCTAAACTTTTGGTTCATTATTGTCCAGCACCAAATTAGTAATGAGAAATCATGCAATTATATTGGTTATTTTCTTCACACAAATTGTGTTTCATCCGAATCAGTTGAGAGGTAGCATTTTAATGTAGTTGGTAGCTACATTAAAATTACAAATTCAGATTCACTTACGGAATTCCGATTGGAATTCCATTATCAATGTATAGTCTGAGTTTCATATCTCAAATTGCTACGAAATTGTTTAAAATTAAATCAATATCTTGAAATGCGGAATTTTGTCAGTATAAGGGATTCCGGGACTTTGGAATTCAAAATTTCGAAATATATAATATTAGAAACCGAGTTTTTTGGTTCCCGATATTTTTATTTCCAGGATTTTGATTTTATCGATACTGTTAAATTCCGGGAAAATTATATCCTAGATTCCAAGCCGTTCCCAAAATAAACATATCCTAGTTTTGACAAAGAAACTAGACGCTCAATTATCAGTTTTTTAATTCAAAACTCTGTAAATGCCAAAGCTACTGCTAAAAGTTCTGTTTTGAGGAATGCTTCTGATATTAACTCAAAAATAAACAAATAGTATTATCTTACTATCGTGGTGCTATCTTACTATCGTGGTGCTTACTCTTGGAGTTTTTGATGACAAAAACATATAAATGAAATGATAACCTTATCGGGTGAATGTCAGTGAAATATTTGTGACTAAATTATTTTAGTGGAATGTTTTCCACGTTACGTTGGGTTCACTTTTCATTTTAAACGATTATGATTTTCTTTTAAGATACATTTAGTGGCAAGCTAGTAGATACATACAATTCACCGTTTTGAAGAAGTTAATTAAAATAAGTAACGGACACATATTACAGCAATACAAAATCTAGGTATATGGAAGTTTAATTTATGGTTTGGGCATCCACTAAATAGTCCATACGTACGGATATGGGCTCTTGCTTGCCCTCCTGACTTCTTGGATAGAAAATGGTTTCAATGCAAGAAGTAATTAACGTAGTTGATACGGTGCATATAATTACAATTACGGCATTCAAAACAATATCTGGAAGAAATCATCTCACTATCTATACGAGATACTCGTACAAGCCAGGATTTGGAGCCGAAGCTACAACATGTTATACATATATGCAACATATTTCAATAAACGTTTCCGTTTTAAAAATAAATAAATAAATAAAATATGGACACCACAACCACATGCTTAAAAGTTTATAGTGATTTGCGTCTCAATTATTTTAGATTTTTTCTTCTTTACGTGTTCGGAGCCGCGCCGGTGTAAGTAATTTCATTTCAGGCCATATTCCCGACAGAATGTCTACCAACTTATGACGAAAATTTGGATAATCGAATTAAACAGCAAACTTGGATTGAGCAAACAATTATTTAAAATACATTGAATTATGATAACATCAAACATTATCAAATCACGCATTTTTCATATCGCCCAAACCATTTAATAATTTCTCATTATCTTGTATGTTCGATAGGTGTGGGATGTGATATATTGACGTTTTTTTGTTTGCAAACATTTAATTTTTTAAAACATAAAATTTACTTAATTAGCTACAAAAATTAAAAATTTATCCATAGGTATCATGCTATTACAAAACTATATATAATAAAAAGTAAACATACACAAGTGTAGTGTGTACTCAAGGCACACGTAATAGTTTTATGTTAACACGTTTTAATTCAATTTTGTACCTTACAAACTCGTATAATGCGAGAGAGATATAATATTAATTTACATTTTATAATAATTGTGTTTTTTTTTTTATTAACCAAACTACTAAAGTAAATAATAGTTTTTAATTTTTTATAGTTTCATATACACACACACAGAATAAAGTGATTGAACTTAAGCGGCATACAATCGCAATCGCATAAGTTTTTTCATATCATTTTTATTCATAGCGTACGCATACCCCCGCGCCCGCCCGCCCGTTGATATATTAGAAAATGTAAATTTCTCACAATATGTACTTTGTATGTAGTTTTTGTAAGCGGACACAAAATATAGTTTTATAAAAATAATAAATAGTTGAAGTTTAACGGTTAGGTACGAGTATATAAAGCAAAATACAATTATTTTTTGATAGTTAAAGAAGAAACAGAAGAAGAAAGATGTACATTAAATATGTATATACATATATGTAAAATATAATGTTAAGAAAGGTGTCTAACTCACTAGCCGGATGCAACCCAGCAAGGCTGGCGGCCTGTGACGCGGCCACAGCCATCGTATTGTGATGTTGCTGATGTGATGCCAATGAATACCGATCGTTCGAAGAACCACCCCCGCCACCAGCTCCAGGTAATAATCCTAATCCAGCAGCTCCAAACGGTGATGCAAATAAAGAGTTAGATGCCGCCGCTGCAGCAGCGGCAGCTGCAGCTTGATCTCCTCTCCCCCAGTATGCTAAAATTAAATAAAATAAAAATCATATTTATAAATTAAGAAATTTAAAGTACATATATGTAAATCAAACACTAAAATATATTTCGACCATTCCAAAATTCAACTACCAACATTAACAATAAGGTGAAAGTACAAAAAAAAGTCATCAATCTTTCAAAAATTGTAACGCAACATTTTTATTCCAATAGGAAATCCGGATTCATGCACGATGAAATTTTGTTCATTGAGATTGTCTTAAACTTCCTCTGAAAATTATTTTTGTCGATTAATAGATTTTTCGTTTCTTGCGAAATAGAAATTCCGCGAATATAGGCGGCTATGATGGATTACCATATCAGCAGAGACAGGATAAAGAATTTGATTTATTGAGCATTTACGTTAATTTTAATCGGCACAAAAATATAAATATTTTGATATCAAAAACTCATCAGCTATCGCTAGGCAATTAGAATGCCAAAATAGAAAATCGAAATATTTAATAAAGTGAATGAACTTATAATATTTGACATGCTTTTGGTTTCTTATAGCAAAAATTGAAATTCCTACAGCTAATAATGTATCGATTATTTTATTAGTTGTTGTCACGCAAAAAGTGTCCCATTGCCAACGGTTATTAATTTTTAGTTAGATTTTAAAATTCGACATGTGTTAGTAGTAGTACTTTTCACTAGTGTTTGACGTGAAAATTGAATGACGAGTAACTGTAATACGAGTAACTGCATCGTTTTATCTCTTCAAATCAAAACTTAACTATACAAAATTTTAAAAGTTTTAAGGCAGGTTTCGATACCAAGTGCTTCGTCTTTTACACCGTTCTTATTTGAAAGGTTCCGATGGCATTTTTACTCAAGGAAGCTTTCATATTCAAGGGCGAGAAGATATTAATTTCTATTAAACTATCTCAAAGAAATTGTTGATGATTAATAAATTCAGTAAAGGAGACTTACTTATTAACCCTCCCTCTACAACTTGTAACATGCTGACAGAGATGGCAAATCATATGGAATTTGCCTAAACTACGGATGAAAAATATGTACTTAGCAAATAATAAAAAATGTATGTGTGTTCGTGTATGCAAAATACCATACATTGTGACGAAAATTATTGCATGAAACATTAGCTCGATAAACAAAATAGTCTACAAGTTGGCATGATTTGTTGCATTAAACAAATGATGACGAAGGAGGAGGGGAGTAGGGGTGATAGTCTTGATTCCTTCCGTTTTAGCAATTTAGCAAATTTGTACTAACGCAAGCAACGGTTGCTTGACGTGGAAGGAGCAGTTTTTGTCGCATTATCTCTTTTTTAAATAATTCTTTTTATTATGCTTTGCTCGTTAATAATTTTTTTAGTTAATGTAAGAATATTACAAGTAACATTAATAATATTTTATAAATTTTGAGATCCTTTGATCCTATAATAGGTTCTCAGGACACATTTCTTTTCAATTTTGTTTAGGGTTCTAATCTTCTATTACCAATTTGAGTTAAATTAACTTAATATTTTGATTGGCATAAAAATTAGCATTTAAAACATTGCCAACTAAATTTCGTTCCTCCATACTATATACAACTACTTACAACTTAACCTAATTTAATATTAGCCGCGTTCCATTGGCGTTAGTAATAAAGTACTCGCAAGTACTTCTAGCTACTCATAACTACTCAATCAAATTTTTTTTTTTCTTATTTTTTTTTTTTTTAATTCACATTTTAATAGCTAAATACATAAATAGTGCTCAGCACTTATTTAAGACTGAATATATTACCATAACTACTTTGACTCATATCATGGTGACTGACACAATTGTTACCAACTTCAGACTGTCATTGCTTGTTATCCGCAATGGAATTCAAGCGTAATAGTCTGATTGCTCTATATTTGGCTAGAAAACCACAGCCGCAGATTGTTAACCAGTTAAAGCACCTGCATGTGAATAAAATGTTTGTGTATCGCACCATAAATACTGGCAGCATTGCAAAACGCCATGATGGTGAACCGAAACGCGTTGAAACATCGCCGGATATCATTCGGAAGGTGAAGCCCAAATTGGCTCGGAATCCACGCCGTAGCGGCAGAAAAATAGCTCGTGAGGCGAACATTTCACTCGAACGGATGTAGCACATATTGAAAGATCATCTTAGACTAAAGGCCTTGAAATTCCATAAAAAGCATGGTGTCAGCGATGCTAAAAAAAATTAGAGTGGAAAAAGCAAAGGAGTTGTTACGCTTGCACGAAAGTGGCGATTTGCCAAATTTGGTTTTTTCCGATGGGTCACCGTTCGTTATTGAGCAATATGTGAACAAGCAAAACGACCGGATTTACTTGCCCGGCCGTTCTACTGAAAATTTGGAACAACGGATTGCTACTCGAAACCAAGCGCCGCCGATGGTGATGGTTGCAATAGGTTTGCACAGTTCCGCACCATACTTTCGTGATGCATGCAATAGGTTTGTCGGCCGTTTGAAGGCCATAATCGCGGCTAAGGATGGCCAAATCAAAAACTGAAATAATGCAATTCAAAAATTTAAATATTTGTGAACATTTTATACTTTGATTCAATAAAATTCATCAAAAAATAAAAATTCTGTGGCGTTTTGTTTTGATAACACTTCGTGTCAGTCACCCTGTAGAATCGTATTGCAGAGTTATTTTTAAGATTAGACCAAAGCGCTTTTGTGAAAATAGTTTATAAACTCAATTAATAAATAAATATGCAGATCATCATATTTTTTACTTTAAGTACATGTTTTTTTTAAATAGCTATTTTAATTGGAAAAGTGTTGTCAAATTTTTTGTTTATCAAATATTGTTGGAGGTAGAAGTTGTAAACTGTGGACCCCGAAAAAATGAACCACGCCTAACATCATAATCGTGAACATCACAGGTTCTAACTACTTGAAAATTATGTTTGATTAGGTTATTTATAATTTTGTAGCTTACGACAATCAATTCTTTTTTAATTATATTATACAGTGATACAAAATCAGCGAATATTATTGTGGAGGAGGTCCTTATCGGAACATTTAATTCAAATTTTATGGCCCTTTTTTGCAGAATGAAAAACTCTTCTAATATTGCGTTTGTTGTACCACTCCAAATTGGATTTAAATATATTATATGACTATATATATGAGCATAGTATATATTAATTATGATATAAACATATAAGTTCCATTTTAATTTTGTGTCTATAACTTAACCTAAATATGTATACATCCTTACTTGCTTTGTACCGTATTATTAACTATTATGTTTTCGTCTAAGGTTCTATTTTCAAATATTATATACATTACAGTATTTTGTTTTTTTTGAAACTCATTCAACAATTCTAAATCTGCCTGTACACCAACCAATAAACTCTGTAAATCCTGATTTTTATAAAGTATGGCAATATGCTCTGCATACATTTGTACATTACCACGAAAATCGATCATCATTAAATCATTTATAAATTTTTTAAAAAGGGTCGGACCTAATACTGAACCTTGTGGAACACCTAAACTGTTTCTATATTGCTCTGAATTCCATTAACTTCTACTAATTGTTTCCTGTTAGATAAGTAAACTTCAAAACACTTTATTTCATTATCAGTCATGCTTAATTTTCTCAATTTTAATAATAAAATTTTATGATTTAGGGAATCAAAGGCTTTACTAAGTCCAACAATAAGATAGACACGCAATTGTTTTTTTCTTAATTCCAACGCTATTTGTAAGGTGAAGACACGCTGCTGTTGTATTTGAATTTTTGGTAAAGCCAAATTGGCATGATGATATTACATTGTTAGTATCTAAAAAAAAACTTGTATTCGCGAATTGATCACATTTTCAAAAATTTTTGTCGTCGAATTTGGGATAAAGACTGGCCTGTAATTAGGCAATTAGAAACACTTTTATAAATCGGAACTACCTTTGCACTTTTAGACACTCCGGAAAAGTTTGCTAACTCACTCCTTTGCTTGCTCGAATCCTTTGGATGCTTTAATTTTCAAATTTTTTATTACATCCTTGATTTCCTCAGGAGTTGACTAATATTGTAATGAATGCATGAATCAAACAGTTTTGCTGTTTTAAATCTAAAGTAACTAAATTTATGATCAGATAAAGAAGTATCATCTAAACAAAACTCGTACTTTATGTTACTTAAATCAGTAGCTATATGACCTATAACTGTCTTCACCATATTACTAACTCTTGTTGCGTATTTTTGTTCCGCTTTGTTCAGTAAAACGTTTTACTTCTTTCTAACTAATAAATTTGCATTCCATTGAACATCTACTCACAAGTACTTGCAAGTACTTTGCTAACGCCAATGGAACACGGCTATTAATGAAATTGCAACCACCAGTATTTTTGTTTTTGATCGATGAACTTTTGATCGTCAAATGTTTTAAAAGCAGTGTATGCTTCCGGATTATCGAATTTAACGGGACTGAATCCTTTCTTGTTTGGTTGTATTTGATCATCGTTCTGTATATACCCGATCTGATCCAGATAGACAGTGCTGGCTTTGGCAGATTACAGCCCAGTCTGCAATCATCGAATATCGTGGAGCTTTAGTAGATTCTGTATGCTGTTCCAATTACCAGTCATTGCGCTTATTTGTTATACGTTTTAATTTTTTAATTTTCATGAATTGGACAACAACATTATTATGTCCAGCAAGACTGCGCTGAATTCGCTAAAAATCCACAAACCACTTTTGTAAAGGGGCTGCAAAGATAATATTAATCGTTTATGTTTGGGAAACATACTTCCCGTGATGCGGGTTCTTCTCGTTTCAATATTGAAATTATTGAAGTTGCAGATTCTCTAGCATAAGCCAATGGTAGGACAGTTACAGAACATTTTTACTGTATGGATTTAGCGCGAAAATCTCTCACTTTCTACGCTATTATTCGACTTTGGGCGGAATTAAGTTCGAAGTGTTTAATGTCCGACAATCTAATGTAGATTAACTTTTTTACTTTGCCTTAGTTTAAACTTATGAAGTTTGTTAAGGCTGAACGCACTTGATTAGAGTATAATAAAAATTATTGGAGCCCATAGTGACATTGGACGCACAAGCCGAATGGATTAAAGCCAACAATTTTTAAAGTCGATATAATATCTTGAAATTTTGCCAAAATCTCATTTTTTCATTAACATCGACTTATATTCATTTTCAAATTCTTTGATATACAATCTTACAAAAAACTCCAGTTGTGTTACGAATGTTAAAATACCAGCAGAGACCCACTTTCTTGTGAAAACGAACTGTGGTTTTCCTAGTACAAACTTTAATAAATATGCACAGGGAAAACGTCAACAATTACTTCCATGGCGATAATTGGTGTACTTCGCCACATTGTAGATTATACATCGCAACAATGGAGAAAGAATACTGGTACAGAGCAAGAGGGGTGGGCGGGAGTGAGCCAAATAGTTCCACGCCTCTCATAGCAAAATTAAAAGAATTTGATTAGTATGCTGGGTGGAGACCAGTCTACATAATGCTTCACAAATGAAGCAAAGGTACTTTCTTTATTTATAAAAATTCCGAGTGCTCATTCTTTGCAAAATAATGCATTTTCAAATGTAGTTAAATGTTATCGAAGGTGTACCCTCTGATAAGAGCAACTCAACAATACATTTCTCATATCAGTAAGCATCAACTCTTTACAATTTTTTTTAGGAAAATTAGGCCTAGAAATTTATCTAAAACAGTTAGTGTCTAAGATGATTTATAGACGATCGTTTAAGCTATTTCGAAACATTCCAGAATAAATACTAGCTGCAGGCCGCTTACAATGCGCAGGAGTCACTCATCATTAATAAGAACCCAAGTTTAAGAATCGGGCTCTAATCATGATTCTATAAAACAAAGCATTTTCTGGAGTATTTCGGCTTTTATTGGAAAATTATTGAATGAATTACGAGATCAGGAACTGCCAAAATGGCCGTCATTCGAAATGTAAGTAGAAGTTTAAAATTTTTTTTGTGCATTGCGTTTAGTTTGGATTCGGTAGCGTAAATTAGATAGTAGTAGGCGAATGATTTCAGAGAATTATGCTACATTTCAAATATTAGTTGAAATGATTATTTTGAGCTGCAAATACTATATTAGATAGATGGCATCAGCACAACACAAATGTTCGCTCCGGTACTAATTGGAGCTCAAAGATAAACTGGGTTTAAATACATAAAATCAAATCAATGTTAGAAATGTACCAAGAGTTGTGTTCAAGATCAGAAATGAGTTTAACCACGTTTATCAACTAAAATATTAGATGCGGAAACGTGTGCTTTTAAAAATCGACCGGAAGCACTTCAAAGTTTTGCTAATTATTTCAATTTTCTGCATTTTATTATTGTTTGATTTTATCTTCTCATTCAATTAACTAAAGCAATAGTTTTATGATAGTAGTTTATTAAAAAATGTTTCGAATCATATAATAAGCAGATACCAGAAAAGTTAAAATTCGTGCGAGGTTTACAAAATACAACCTACAATACCTACTGCATCGAACAGTAACGGTCGCGGAACCGAAATAACGAATCGGACCCATACAGTGTGAATGGAAAGAATTTGGATCGACCTGAGCCTATTCGACGTTACACTAAATCTTGATCGTGTTATTTGTGGTGATGCCTACAACTTCAAGCAGCGAAATAAAAATAAATCAGAATGCCTCTAAAACAAACCGAAAACTCAAGTAACTCATGCAACTACTTACTTCAAAAGTACAAAAAATTGAAGGGAATAGATCACCAACTGATTTGATGCAACGTTTCAGTGGAGAAAGATCCATGAATGCTGATGCAAAACATGAACATGTTGATAAGTTAGTCGATCAAATGCAAATGGCCTGGCGCAACATAAAGAAGAAGTCAAGCATCGTCATCGAGCACAACAGTGGTATAATGTGAATATCAGAAACGAATTTGACGAAAACAAATTCAAATCAAAATCAATGAATTTTGAACTACGTTTAAAACATCCGGACGGTAAAGTACATGTGTGGTAAAGCCGCATTACGACCTCACAAAGTATACCAAGGGAATATCCAACGAATATCTGCCTAGATGAGTAACAAACAGTGTTTGGATTATCTATCAACCGGACATCTTACATTTTAGCCTACGGATAAAAATAAAATTCCTCATTTGACAAACAAAATATGTACTAAATGGAATGAATAACGAAGACTAGCTGTATAAATACAGCCGCAGAAATACTTAAAAACGCTTTGGACACCGAAGTAGATAAAGCAACGCCTGCCATTAGCAAGATTATAAAGGTTTCTCATAATATGCAGAAATAATACAAGAAAGATGAACAACTCGACGGCAAACTGGGAAAATAATTAGAGATTTTCTAGACAAATCTAATGGGAACTATAAATCTCGTTGTATCGCCTAATAAGCTTACTCCCCACAATATAAATGACAGGTTGAGCGTTAGCCAAAATAATACGAGATCATTTTCTTACTTTCCAATATGCTTGTTAATGTGTATTAAGTATAGACGCGCGATAGCTGTAATTCAGATATGCCTTTGAATAATCCAACAAATAGTTGTGTAGCATTAATTCATCATATGAACGAATAGCATTTCCATACTAACCACATACATTCAAACATCTATAATAAAAACTAAAAAAAGGAAAACGAAAATGATCCCAAATATGAAGAACATAAGGTTGTCTTCATCCAGGTGTCCGTCGCTCGTAATAACAACCAGATACTATTTAACACGTTCAA